>OX451740.1:121570826-122170826 GCA_948472305.1 Vicia faba
TATATATATATATATATATATATATATATATATATATATATATATATATATATATATATATATATATATATATATATATATATATATATATATATATATATTATATATATATATATATATATATATATATATATATATATATATATATATATATATATATATATATATATATATATATATATATATATATATATATATATTCATTAGAATATTTAGTAAATAATACAAAAATATATACATTTTTATTTTTATTAATAATTGATAGTAAAAATACCTTTTTTGACAAATATACTTCATTTTTATTTTATTTTTATATAATTGATAAATATTTGTACATATTAAACAATTAATATATTTACTTAATAAATTAGGGTTTTGCCCTAAACACAAAAAACTCCAAAAAATAATACTTTTTATTTTGTTTATTTGACATATAAAAATGCTTTTTTTTTTCCATACATATAAAAAACCTTTTTGCATCTTGCATATTTATTTTATTTCCATTTAATTTGTGCAATTCAATTATCTTGTAAATAATTCCAAGTGATGTAATAGCTAGGTTTAAATTCCTTGTCAAATACCCCCCATTTGAACATTTGTACCCCCTTCCTATATTATGTTGTAATAGCTTAGGAACTTTAAATTTAGCACTTTAATGCTTTCTAAATATACCATGATAGAATTAGGGTTTGTATGCAAATAAAAACAACAAAATAGTTTGACCTAATTTCAAGATAATCAAAGCATGAAAATGGACAACACTAATCACACTTGCACCCCTAGGGTATTCCACTTGTTGCCTTCAATAAATGGGCCATATTGTATGTTAGGTATCTTTGGGCAAAACAAGCACAATTCAAATGATCATAGTCCCTCGATGACGCTTTCGAAAAGTTGCCTAAAAATGACCAAAGTCCCTTAAAGGAAAATTGCCCAAAGATACTTGGCACCATTGCAATTATGGTCTAAACGATGACCCGCGCCCGTCCCTTTCACATCCTAACACAAGATTGTCCACCAAATGCAATGGTGGAACAAAATTGTTAAAAGGGTTAAAACATAGCAAAAATCTTTGAGAACTTTAGGGTAGATAGCTCTTAAGTACTTGTCAACTTGCAAAACAAAAACACTTGCCTATTTTTCAAACCACACTTCACAAATACTTTCAAAACAAACTTTCAAAAGCCTTGAAACATCTTTTCAAAAAGACAAACACCTTTTGTAAAACATTCGAGTAAAGAATTGTTACAAGGGTAGCCTAGACAAGGCATCTTTTTCAAAACCTTTTCAAAGCCACACACAAAGCACCATTTCAAACAATTGAAAACCAAGGCAAGTTGATCTAAGCAAGTACCTAAGAGCCCATGGATAACCATGGATAGAAAGAGTGCTAATACCTTCCCTTTTTATAATCTACTCCCCGAACCCAAGAAAATATCTCAAAGGTTTTTGCTGTGCTTTTTAAACCTTTCCTTAGGATAAAATAAAAAGTCGGTGGCGACTCTTGCTCAACCGAAACATTTGCGAAAACAATCGCAAAACTATAGTCAGTTCTCCCACCGTATCACAGAACTGGCGACTCTGTTGGGGAAAAATTTAAAAGTGGAGTAACCTTAGGGCTTAGATCACCCTCTTGCATGATTAATTGTTTGATTTGATATCTTTATATCTTGGCTCTTTTGTTTGGGTTTGCAATCCTACACCCGGATTTTGGGAAACATTTCATAGATAGCAATACATTGTGGAAACTGTGCGGGGTATACCGACACGGTCGAAGCAATAGCTATATTAGTGCGACATATTTGTGAGTACCGGTAACCCTTGAGTTCAATCAAGGAGAGTACGGGGCCGCTGAGTGATGTCATTAAGCACTAATGACCTAGAACCTTACTTGACCATCTTGGCCTTACATTAGGGGTAGTGAGATGACCGGCTTTGGTGCAGTCCGAAGTTGGTAGATACTCGATACTACACTCATTGAGGGTTGTTTTCTTGGAATATTTTGGTCGCTAGTTAAGTGGCTAAACCAAAACAATGAACAATGAAAACAATCCGGTGATATTGAGCTCCTTAGAACCCGATTACTATTTATAGGATAGGTTTTTAAGCCAACTACACTCAAGAGGGTACTTACCTATGAAACCCCATGCAAGCCTGAAACTAGGGTTTGGTGTGAATTGCTTGTACATATGTTTTGTGCATACATCATAAACATCATAAAGCATCATATGCATTCACTAAGCATTTCAAGGGTTAGGATCTTCATCTTTGTTCTTGTTTTGTAGGTCATGGAAATTCCTCGCAGAAAAATCATCCAAGTCAACCTTGTGAGAATCTCTCCTCAACTCAAGGAGCTCACCTCAAGAATTCCGGAAAGCTCATCCTTCAGTGAAAGACATGGTAGACTGCTCAGCTTATTCAACACCAACATTGAAGAAGACATGATGAAAGTGCTATTCCAGTTCTTTGACCCTCTTCACCACTGTTTCACTTTCCCCGATTACCAGTTGGTGCCCACTTTGGAGGAGTTTTCTCAACTCCTAAGAATCCCTATCCTTAATCAACTACCCTTCAACGGTACGGAAAAGGAACCAAAGCCAGAAGATGTTGCTCGAGCATTACATCTACAACCATCCGACATCAAGGGGCATTGGGAAACCAGAAGCGGCGTCAAAGGATTCTTAGCAAAATTCTTGTTTGAGAAGGCACAAGAGCGTTGGAATTCATTGGACCTACAAGCCTTTGAAGAGATTGTGGCACTCCTTATCTATGGGTTGGTCTTGTTCCCCAATCCTGACCAATTGGTAGATGTCAACGCCGTCAAAATCTTCTTGTCCAGAAATCCAATACCAACATTGCTTGGGGATATCCTTCACTCATTTTACACTCGAACAATGAGAAAGAGGGGTGTTCTCATGTGTTGTACTCCTATCCTTGCAAGGTGGTTTATTTCGCACCTTCCACAATCTGTCTTGAAGAATGAGCAAGGCTCAAGGTGGTCCCAACGGTTGATGACTCTTACTCACTCTGATGTACATTGGTGTTCTCGGTCCAGAGAAAATGTCATCATCGTCGATCGTTGTGGAGAGTTTCCTAATGTTCCTTTACTTGGAATCAGAGGAGGTATCACCTACAACCCTTGCCTAGCTTTGAGGCAATTTGGATATGCACGGAGGGATGGCCCTCATGACATGTTGATTCCTGACCTAGTTTTTGACTTCGACAACGATGCGCAAGGACTTCGCCAAAGATTCATCAGAGCTTGGGGAAGGCCCAACAAGGTTGATAGCAAGACACTGGGACACAAGAACTCCATCCCTCTTGAGCCTTATCTCAAGTGGGTACGAGCCCGAGCCCAGAGACTAATGATGCCTTATCCTCATGTTCTCCCTGTGATTAAAGAGCCCGTCAAGGAAGGAGAGGTTCCCTACACCATCCTACATCCTGACATGCCTACATCGTGGGAGGAAATGCAGAAAAGTTGGATTCAGCTCAAGGAGGAACATAACACTTTTGAAGCCAGCTTCTACGCCAGTGAGAAGAAGGTTTTGGAGCTCACCCGCCGACTCCATGAGCAAGAGGCCCTCAACACCTACATCGCACCAAAGAGGATGCGCAATGTCTTTTTACCTTGAGAAGTTGTTTTTGTAACATTTGGCCCATGGGGCATTTATGTACTAACAAATTTCTTCTTATTAATATGACGTGCGTTCTTTTTGTCTGCAACAAATTTGAATATTCTAAATCCTTGAATGCATTGCATACATAAGCATACCATTCATCATGTGCATAAGCAGGTCTCACGCCAGGTTTCCTTATCTGTCTGTTGTTTATTTCAGTAGGATGGATCTCGAGCAAACAGTCAAAGACCTGCAAGCTCAAAATGCACAGTTCCAGCAACTCCTGATGACCTTGGCTAAGGGTCAGGAGGATCTCAAGACCTTGCTGGGGAATAAGGACCCAATGAAAAATAAGAAAAAGAGACTCGGGGTGGCTACTTTAGGGAGAAGATTTGACGGAGAAGCCAGAAGAGTGCTTGATTTTCCTCCTACTTCTGATGAAGGGACCAGTAAAGGAGGTGGGGCTGCGGTACCTTCCGAGTCCGATGTGGAAGAAGAGGAGGTCGAAGAGGATGAAGACTACTCTGATCAACAATACCCTCCGGCTGATGATAAATACAAAGGTTTAGAAGACAGGTTGGCCGCCATGGAGCTACAGAGAGTACCGGGTTTGGATTTTGAAGACTTGGGTTTAGTTGTCGGGATTGTGATTCCCCCAAAGTTCAAAGTGCCAGTTTTTGTGAGGTATGACGGGCTGTCCTGTCCAAAAATGCATCTCAGGTCCTACGTAAGGAAGATTAAACCTTATACGGCAGATAAGAACCTTTGGATCCATTTCTTTCAAGACAGCCTTTCTGGGGCTCAACTGGAGTGGTTTTATCAGCTAGAGGGAACCAGCGTCCGAAATTGGGAAGACTTGGCCACCGCCTTCTACAAACAATATCAGTACAATTCTGACCTTGCTCCTACGCGTACCCAACTTCAGGGTATGTCATTGGGAACAGGCGAAGGATTCAAAGAATATGCACAAAAATGGAGGGATTTGGCTGGCAGGGTGCAGCCTTCTTTAACCGACCGTGAACTTGTTGATATGTTTCTAGGGACCCTATCTGGGCCATTTTTCAATCATCTGATTGGTAACTCTTCCGCGGGGTTTACCGATTTGATCTTAACAGGCGAAAGAATAGAAGCTGGCATCAAGTCAGGGAAGATTCAGAAGGGTGTTGCTGCAAGTGTTGAGAAGAAACCTTTCAAGAAGGAAACGACTGTTGTATACTCCCAAAGAAGAGCAGGGAAGACTGAGCGCTGGCCGACCGTGGGGGGCATAATGATTCAAAACCCTTCAAGTAAGCAGCCTCGCTATAACCAGTCCAGACCAAATCAGCAACGGGTGGAACAGCCACAACGGCAGTTCACCCGTATTAATATGACGCCAGCACAAGTGCTTCCCCATCTGTTGAAGTTGAATCTCGCCACTATCAAAGAGGCACCAAAAAATGTGAATACGTCCTCTCCGCATTACCATCCTAATGCTAAATGCGCCTACCATTCTGACAGTGTCGGGCACGACACCAACGATTGTTGGGCACTCAAGCATAAAATCCAAGACCTGATAGAGGCGAAGGAGGTGGAGTTTGATGCTCCGGAGAAGCCTAATGTGATATCTGCTCCCATGCCGAAGCACGGCCGAAATGTCAATGCCATTGAAGAAGATTTGTATGTTGCTGATGTCAATGATCTGATAACTCCATTGTTAACCATCAAGTTGAATCTGTTAAGGGCCGGGATCTTCCCGGGATGTAAAGAAGACTGCTATTGTTGTTACTCTCTGTCGTTTGATTGTCCGTTATTGAAGAAAGGCATCCAAGGCCTAATGGACAGTCGACAAATTTTGTTTGAAAAAGTTTCTGCTATTTCAACCCATACTGAAGATGTCTCAATCATAACCATTCACGCCAATCTTTCCAAGGCCGTCAAAAAACCTGTTAAGATTACACCAGCTACGAAATCTGTTCCTTTGAAGATAACAATGCCAGGGCCTATCCCCTATATTTCTGAGAAGTCAATACCATGGAACTACAGCGGTGACGTCTACTACCATGGTATTAAACAAATCGAAATAACTGAAGAAAGTTCGGATGATAAGGAAGCCAGCATTGGAAACATTGCAGGCACGAGCAAAATCACCCGGAGCGGGAGAATATTTTCTCCAGAGATTTCCCCTCCAAGAGCAATCTTTGGACCCTCATCTGCCGACAAGGTCATCCCTGCACCAATAAAACTCTCCGTTAGAACCCCTTTGATTGAAGATGTTGTTGTTCCTAGTGTTGTCCCTCCTACCGCTGCTGATAAAGGTAAGGGAATCCAAGATGAGCTCGTCAGGACGAGGGCTCAACCCTTGGTTATCCCGGAAACCTCCAAGAAGGAAATGGAAGAGATCTTGAAGATAATCAAAAGGAGTGATTACGATGTGGTAGAACAACTGGGGCAAACCCCCTCAAAGATCTCCATGCTGGAACTACTACTTTGCTCGGAAGCGCACGCTAAAACTCTGATAAAATTCCTGAAGGCAACCCATGTGCCCCAGGAAACCTCTGCAGATCAATTTCAAAATTGCGTGGCCAGCCTTACTGCGGACAATGGATTAGGTTTCTCTGATGCCGACCTAACTCCTAAAGGTAGAAACCACAATGATGCTTTGCACATTTGAGTCGAGTGCCGAGGAACTACTCTCGCACATGTCTTGGTCGACACTGGTTTGTTGCTGAATGTACTGCCTAAGAAGGCCTTGGACCGACTAGATTGTGAAGGGTTGGAGTTGAAACCGAGTGATATTGTTGTCAGAGCTTTCGATGGTTCGAAGAGAATGGTCCATGGGGAGGTTGATATTCCCATCAAGGTGGGCACTGAGGTGTTTAAGTCTACTTTCTATGTGATGGACATCCGTCAGTCTTACTCTTGCTTGTTGGGTAGGCCTTGGATACACCATGTCGGGGCAGTCACCTCCTCCTTACATCAGATGTTGAAGTATCCCGTCAAGGGGAAAATTATAACCGTCCATGGCGAAGAGGAGTACATGATCAACCATTTGAACTCCTTCCGGTATGTGGAGGTAGAGGGGGAGTTCATTGAGACGCCTTTCTAGCATTTCGAAGAAGTCTTTCCTGAAATAACAGTAGCAAAGTTAGCAGCTGAAGTACCGAGACAGATGGCCAGGATGGCATCTCTGGAGGACGCAAGGGCCGCAATAAAGGATGGGAAGAATTCAGCATGGGGGCAGCTGCCTGATATTCCCCATAAAACGGACAAATTTGGATTAGGGTTCACTACCGCGGGCCAGAAAGCTATGCGCCGTTCGAAGATTGAAAGAGCGCCAGTCAAAATTTCTCCCTACGGAATCAACGCTTTGGAGGATGAAGACAAAGAGAGCAGCATCGAAGAGTGGATTTACCCAACTGTCAAAGGAGGATTGTGCAACTGGGAGGCAAAAGACTTTGTCCCCATCACTTTTATTCATCAGTAATTTATCTGTCAAATATTTCCTATTTGGTCTGTAATATTTATTTTCGAACAATCCGTACACTATCTTTGCACCTCATGCCTTGCTCGGGGCATGTAGGTCCATTTGTAAGGGTTTTGATTATTTTTCATATCCATATGCCATGTTTAATGATTCATTGGAAGTTTTTCATTTGATAAACTGCTGTGTTCATTTTCTTTCCTTTTGCATTTTTTAAGGATGGCTATCCCTTACACACACCCACACTCACAAATGCAGGTACCCATCCACTCCGGATTCCATGGGTGACTATTCTGCTATATCCTTCAATAACTCTGAAGATCTGGTCAATCAAGCTGAGTATGAGGATGACGAAGGTTATGAAGTACCAGGGGAACTAGCCAGACTTCTGCAGCAAGAGGAAAGGGCCATCTTACCGCACGAAGAGTCATTGGAAACTGTCAACTTAGGGACCGAGGAAGACCGGAAGGAGGTGCAAGTGGGTGCCAATCTGGAACCAAGTGTCAAGGAACGCCTGATACAGTTGTTGAATGAGTATGTTGAAATCTTTGCTTGGTCTTATGAAGACATGCCGGGTTTAGACACAGACATCGTGGTTCACCGTCTCCCCACAAGAGAGGATTGTCCACCGATCAAGCAAAAGGTCCGCCGAATGAGGCCTGACATGTCTGAAAAGATTAAAGCAGAAGTGATGTAGCAATTCGATGCTGGCTTTCTGGCTGTTACGTCCTATCCTCAATGGGTCGCTAACATCGTTCCAGTACCTAAGAAATATGGCAAAGTCAGGATGTGTGTGGACTACCTGGATTTGAATAGAGCCAGCCCCAAAGATGATTTTCCACACATTGACATTTTGATCGACAATACAGCTCAGCACAAAGTGTTTTCCTTCATGGATGGATTCTCGGGCTACAATCAAATCAAAATGGCCCCCGAGGATATGGAGAAAACAACTTTTGTCACACAATGGGGCACTTTCTGTTACAAGGTGATGCCGTTCGGGCTGAAGAACGCAGGAGCAACTTATCAACGCGCCATGGTAGCTTTGTTTCATGATATGATACATCATGAGATTGAAATTTACGTAGACGATATGATAGCTCGGTCACAAACAGAGGAAGAGCACCTTGAACATCTAGAAAAGCTGTTTGCCAGGTTGAAAGAATATAAACTCAGGCTGAATCCAAGTAAGTGCACTTTTGGAGTTAGGTCTGGTAAACTTCTAGGATTCATTGTAAGCAACAAAGGCATTAAAGTCAATCCAGCAAAAGTGAAAGCAATACAAGAGATGCCTGCTCCCCTTACTGAAAAGGAGGTTAGAGGGTTCTTGGGGCGCTTGAACTATATTGCCAGATTCATCTCTCATCTGACTTCTACCTGTGAGCCGATTTTCAAACTCTTGAAGAAAGATCAGGTAGTCGAGTGGAACGACGATTGCCAAGCTGCTTTTGATAAGATCAAGGAGTATTTTCTAGAACCTCCTATTCTGATGCCACCCGTCGAAGGAAGACCATTGATCATGTATCTGACCGTCTTGGATAACTCAATGGGGTGTGTTTTGGGCCAGCATGACGAGTCTGGTCGAAAAGAGCATGCTATTTATTACCTTAGCAAAAAGTTTACCGACTGTGAGACTCGCTACTCACTGCTCGAGAAAAATTGCTGCGCTTTGGTATGGGCTGCTCGCCGACTAAGACAGTATATGTTGACTCATACTACCTTGTTGATTTCCAAAATGGATCCTATCAAGTATATCTTCGAAAAGCTCGCTTTATCCGGAAGGATAGCTAGATGGAAAATGATCCTGACTGAGTATGACATCCAGTACACCACCCAAAAAGCTATAAAAGGGAGTGTACTAGCTGACCATCTGGCTCATCAAGCTATCGAAGATTACCAACCCATGAGATTTGACTTCCCAGACGAGGACATCATGAATTTGGACAGCATTGAAAGTAACGGACCGTATGACAGACCCGAAAAGGGATCCCGATGGACCCTGTACTTTGATGGCGCTTCAAATGCACTTGGAAACGGTATCAGTGCGGTACTCATTTCCCCAGAAGGTTGTCACACACCTTTCACGGCCCGACTTTGCTTCAGCTGCACAAACAACATGGCTGAGTACGAAGCTTGCATCTTTGGTCTCAAGGCTGCTATAGACTTGGGGATCAAATCTTTGATCGTATTTGGGGATTCGGCTTTGGTTATCAGTCAAATCAAAGGAGAGTGGGATACCAAGCATCCTAATCTTATCCCATACAAAGAACATGTCTCGACATTGTTGCCTCATTTCGAGCAAATTACCTTCGAGAATTTCCCGCGAGAAGAGAATCAACTAGCAGATGCTCTAGCTACAATGTCCTCCATGTTTAAACTCAACTGGGATAACGAGGCTCCCCAAATCACCATCGAGCGAATGGATGAACCTGCACATTGTCACGAGATTAATACCGAAGAAGTAGTGGAACAACCCTGGTTCCATGAAATAAAAAGGTATCTCGAGACTAGAGATTATCCCGAAGGAGCTTTCGTAAATGACAAGAAGTTCTTAAGGAAATTCGCTGCCAAATTCTTCCTGAGCAACGACATCCTTTACAAACGAAGCCATGATTGTGTATTACTCCGATGCGTAGACAAAGCTGAAGCAGAGTTGATCATGACTGAGATACACAGCGGCACATTTGGCACTCACTTGAGCGGGCATACAATGGCTAAGAAGATCCTAAGGGCAGGCTATTACTGGTCTACCATGGAAGCTGATTGCCATCAACACTCTCGTACTTGCCACAAATGTCAAGTCTACGCTGACAAAGTTCATATCCCTCCGGTTCCTCTCAACGTTCTGACTGCTCCTTGGCCATTTGCAATGTGGGGCATTGACATGATTGGAGAGATCAAGCCCACGGCTTCCAACGGACATCGCTTCATCCTAGTTGCCATTGACTATTTCACCAAATGGGTCGAAGCAGCTTCCTTCGTCTCTGTTACTAAAAATGTGGTTGCCCGCTTTATCAAGCAAAATCTCATATGCCGGTATGGTGTTCCAGACAGGATCATCACAGACAACGGTACAAATCTGAACAACACGATGATCACCGCATTGTGCGAACAGTTCAAGATTTATCATCACAATTCATCTCCCTATCGGCCGAAGATGAACGGTGCTGTTGAAGCTGCGAACAAAAACATTAAGAAGATCATTCAGAAAATGACAGTCACTTACAAAGACTGGCATGAGATGTTACCGTTTGCCCTACATGGATACCGTACGACGGCACGTACTTCAACCGGGGCAACCCCATTTTCATTGGTATATGGCATGGAAGTTGTCCTGCCTATGGAAGTTCAAATTCCTTCTCTAAGGATTATGAAGGACACAGGTTTGAATGAAGATGATTGGATGCAGAACCGACTTGATCAACTCAATTTGATCGACGAGAAGCGACTCGCTACTATATGCCATGGTCAGACGTATCAAAAACGGATGATCAAGGCCTTCAATAAGAAAGTCAGACGTCAGGTGTATCAAGCCGGAGATCTCATAATCAAGCGGATTATCTTGCCACAAAGTGATCCCAGGGGCAAATGGACTCCTACATATGAAGGACCATTTGTGATCAAGAGCATATTTTCTGGTGGTGCGATGATTCTAACCACCATGGACGGCGACGATTTGCCGCACCCTGCGAACGCAGACATAGTCAAAAGATACTACGCATAAAATAACCCGACAAGTCGAAAACCTGAAAGGGTGGCTTGGGCAAAAATGGGCATCCCGGTGAACCGAAAACCTGAAAGGGCGGTTCAGGAAAAAATTAGGGATAAAAACAAAAAATCTGTACACCCGGCAAGTTGAAAACCCGAAAGGGCGGCTTGGGCAAAAAGGGGTTTCCCGGTGGATCGAAAACCCGAAAGGGCGATTCAGGCAAAAGTTAGGGATTTAAAGCGTATGACTATGTCTCGTCGGATCACTTCAAAGACAATCTCTTCATCAACCAGTTCCAGGCTTCTGATCAATTCAGTCATCGGCAAACAAAGCATTGGATGGACAGATATTCAGAGTTGTGAAGGCTATAGCGGAATGGAATCCCATGGAATTATTTCACATAGCCATCTTTATTTTGTATAAATCTTTCAATATTTACGACAAAATCCTCTTACTAGGATGATTGTCTCCTTTGTACAAATATACTCAGAGAAAGTTAATACAAATACTCTTCCTCGAAATTTGTGTCATTTCCTTTTTTTCTTGCACTAATTGTTTTATTTTGAGAAACGTCCAATGTTTTGTTAAATAGGCATATGCATTTGAACATAATCGTTTCCTTATGAATCAAGAAAGAGGATTACTGATAGGTTGAAGGTGCAGTTGGATATCTTGATACCCTTTCAAAGGAAACCCCCCAGGAGATTTGGAATCCATATCCCCAGCAAGTCTTGAAGCTTATCCCCAGTAGATTCTGGAAGCTTATCCCCTGCAGAGTACGGACGTCTCTCCCGAGCTTTATTCAAAGTTATTCCTCACAAGGGCTAATAACTGGGTTATCCTCAGCTTATTGCCACAGAAGATCGCACTCGGCAAATTTCTTCCTATCCCCAGCGGAGTTCGTCAAAGCTCCCCAACATAACTTATCAATACAATCCCCAGAGGAGTTTATCTTTGTTATCCCCAGCCAGAGAATCCTCCAGAACTCAATTCCCCTCAGAGTTTAGGTTTCAGTATCCCCAGCAGAGCTAAAACTTCAAATTATCAAACCCCAGCGGAGCCAGACTAGTGAACCTTTTCCCCACAGAAATGCTTCTCACTGGACTAAAGATTCTCAGTCTTATCCCCTCAGCTTAAGTCTACCAGGTTCTAAAATCCCCAGTAGACATCATCAGAAATTCTCTTACCCTGCCAGTCACCAAGGAAATTCCAAGTCCCCGCAAGTGGTTCTAAGGCCCCTCGGCGTTTGAAGGACTGGTATTCCCCAAGCAAATTTGAAGACTTTCAGTTTTCAGTTCCTCATTGTTTATTCGAAGATTCTCCAGTGAAGATCTCTACAAGACAGGAGTTCCCCAGAAGATTGGTATACAAACCAAGCTCCTTGTTCCCCAACAACAGCCCAGGAATTGTTCTTCCCGGCAGCAGTCAAGATGCTTTTATCTTCAGCTATCTCGGATTCATCTATCCTTTGCAAGACAGCTCTCCAGCTTACATGCACATTTATTTACATTCATATCATATAATATACATTGTATCATGTATCATGACATTGCGTATAACTAACTCTTTACCTTTTCAGGTAAGATCAGTCAACAGACAAAAAATCATTATCTGCCGAGATTCTTTCCAGGAATAATTCAGATGTGACCCAGACATGGCAACATTCTAATGCTTATTCCAGATTCATCCAGATGCAGTTTTTACATGAGCTCATCATCAGGAAACCCTACACCGGTTCCTCCTCAAACTTCAAGACTTCTGAAAACAGTTCACGGGTTCTCCTAGTAATGGATGTTAACCTATCGCTTGTTCAGATTCTTCTCAAGACTTCTGAAAACAGTTTATGGATTCTTCCCAACAACGGATGTTAATCTATCGCTTGTTCAGATGCAACTTTTGAAAATAGTTTACGGACGCTTCCCAACAACGGATGCTGCTCTATTGCTTATTCAACTCCAAGACTTCTGAAAACAGTTCACGGGTTCTCCAAGTAACGGATGTTAACCTATCGCTTGTTCAGATTCTTCTCAAGACTTTTGAAAACAGTTTATGGATTCTTCCCAACAACGGATGTTAATCTATCGCTTGTTCAGATGCAACTTTTGAAAACAGTTTACGGACGCTTCCCAACAACGGATGCTGCTCTATTGCTTATTCAACTTCAAGATTTCTGAAAACAGTTTACGGACGCTTCCCAATAACGGATGTTGCTCTATTGCTTATTCAACTTCAAGATTTCTGAAAACAGTTTATGGATTCTTCCCAATAATGGATGTTAACCTATCGCTTGCTCAGATTCTTCTCCAGATTTCTGAAAACAGTTCACGGGTTCTCCAAGTAACGGATGTTAGCCTATCGCTTGTTCAGATTCTTCTCCAGACTTCTGAAAACAGTTTACGGATTCTTCCCACAACGAATGTTAATCTATCGCTTGTTCAGACTCTTCTCAACCTTTGAAAAAAGTTTACGGATGCCTCCAGATACGGATGTCAATCTATTGCTTATTCAGACCCCAGTTCAGAGATGGTCCTAAGCATGGACACCTTTCTGATACTCATTCCAGATGGCATCTTTAAGCCCATACCCGACAAGTTTCTGTCACTCCTCCCGATGGCATCGTTAAGCCCATCTCCAAATGGCATCTCTAAGCCCATTCCCGCATCCATTGCTTTGACGAGTGCAAATTTCAGGGCACTCTAGTGTCCAATCTCCTTTTACCCTCGAGTCGCGAAAGGCAAACTTGCCAATCTAACTCTTCGGATTCAAGAAGATTGAACAGGGGCAACTGTTGTACCCCAAAATTTGCCCTCCCATTTCTCAATGATTTCTCATCACAAAGCCCTTGAAGCTCAAGATCCAGTTAGGGTTTCATCTGCTCAAGACTTCTCCTTGCACTGTTGACCCAAATTAGGGTTTGTGTTTGCACAAAGATATTTTGACCTAAAAAGCCTAAGTTGAATTTCATGCTTCATTTTGGACTCCCAAGTTTATCCACACCAAGATTCAAGTCTTGATTCCAAATTTTGCCCAGTCAATTGGGCAGTTGACCTAGAAATCAGCTGTATTGGGGAAAAAGTCATCTGTGGCCAATTGACAGTCAAATCTCATGAAAATTGACCCACATCAACATTATGAACTCACATGGACCATTTGATCAAGTTTGGAATACAATTCCACAAGAAATTTGATCAGATCACCAAAAGGGCAAAATGGTCATTTTTAGGGTTTTGACTACACAAAGGCAATTTTTGACTGTTTGACCTAGCCAATGGCAAACCAAGCTCAAATATGGACTCAAGGACCCCATGGAATTGTCTCGACATTTTCAACAAGTTCAAAAGATCCCAAATGCACAAGATTGACAGTTGAATTTCCCAGTCAATTGATCAATTTTGATTGTATACTGAAAAGTCAAACTTTGACTTTTTGGTCAAAATCAAGTGTCAAGATTCATTTTTCATCAAAACATGCCAAATCATGAAACTTGTTCATCAAGAAATCAAGAATTGCAAATTAGGGTTTGAAATGAAGATTTTTCATAACTTAGAATTTTTCTAAGTTATGAAAAACCCTAATTTTTTTCTAACTTTGCCCCACTTTCTCACCAAGATTCATTTGGATTCAAGTAAAAGTCAAAACATGAAAGTTGTAGCCTATTGCATAATATACAACTTTGATTCACAAAGTTTTCCCAAAAGAAGCTTGTATCTCAAGTTACAATTTTTGGAATAAGGGTACCAAACCATTCTTAACTTAGAGAAAATTTGACCTATTTTAGGCAGGATTTTTGCCTAACTTCAAGACCATTTTTCACATACTTCCACTTGGGATTTCAATTTGCACTTCAAAGATGGATTGTAGTACACATTCCAAGCTTTCCAAAATGTCCAAGAACTCATCAAACAACTTCATGGTTTGAGAGAATCGAATTTTGCAATATGGGAAAAACTCACTTTTGTTATGGCCAATTTCCATGTTCATACACTTAGGCAATTTTCAAATCAGCATGAACTTCTTGATTACGGGCCCTAAATCTCTTTTACACTCATAAATTTAATGCAAACTCTTTGTGCCAAGACCATGTTCTATGTGTTCAAGCATTGCATAATGGTTTAATCCCAAAGTAGATAAAGCACTTTAACCATTTTTGCAAAAGGTGAACTTTATGTCAAAATGCAAATCCAAGAAGTACAGTTCAAATCCCCTTGGCGCAAGTTTAGGAACTAATTACACTGATCAATGCCAAGGTTTGCAGCACATTAGGGGGGCCTCTACCTGTCTAAAAACCAACTTGGACATTTGTTGCTTAAAGTGTAAGAAACATAGCATTTTGTACAACAACTCTCATCTCAGCAAACCAAGCCTTAAGAAAAGTTATCAAACACATTCAAGACATCCATCTTAAGCTAAAACACTAGCCTAACATCCCTCATACCTCCCCATTCCCAGAATCACCCTCAAACTTCCCAAACAGAGCATTTGCTGCAGTTTGAGTTCCATAGCTCAAACCTTCCATGCATTCTTGCTAAAAACACATCAAACACATCCCATAATATCCCTTGAAGCTATTCCAAACCTCAAACACGACCTGTAACACTCCCAGGCAACATCACCATTTTCATTTTCTTGTTTTGCAGCTGAAGTTCCATAGCACGATTCAAAAGGTTTCACGATAAAGTAAAGCTTGGAATAGCATCCCTGGACATCAAGGAAGCTGTACCAATCATCACCTTGCACTGAAAGTACCTCAATCACCAGATACAACTTCAACTGAACAGGTAAGTTCATGAACTCTAATCTCTCTATCCAAGCATTGTTAGCTTTAGGTTTGTGAAGAAAACATGTCACATTCATAGCCCTGAACATGCCCATGTAATTAGATTTCATTTATATTATGTATGCTTAGAGAATTTTAAGTCTGAATATTGAATAAAAACTAGATCAAGAATTGGGGGAGAAGAAATTCTCTCTCATTTCTGAGAGTTAGATTGACTTCTTTATATGTCTAGAATCGTGGCTTCAAGCTCTACAGGTTTCATGTTGGAAGATTTGGCAAAAGATCAAAGAATCAGGAGTTAAGGATTTGAGAAGAAGGGCGCGTGTTTTTGAATTTGTTTGTCTGAAGGTTGAAGACAACAACTTTCTGGGCTGGGCTTGATTTGTCATTTCTGTTCACACACTATTTTTACTTTGACACCCCCTAGGCCCATTTGGCTTATTTTTATGATTTTTTGACTTTTGTTTTTTATTCCTGACTTATTTATTTTTCCTCATAATATTAAAAGCATAAAAAACATTTTTTACACCATTTTTATATTTTTTAGGCATTTATTTGTTTATATTGATGTTTGTATATAAATAAATATATAAACACTTTTTACTTAAAATATTAAAAAATAGTGCAAACCCATTTTATTTTCATTTTTTATTTTGTTTTATTTTCTGAAAATATTTTATATAAAATATACTTTTTTATAAAAATTAAATATTATTATTTTGTATATATAATACATATTTAGAAATTAATACATATATATATATATATATATATATATATATATATATATATATATATATATATATATATATATATATATATATATATATATATATATATATATATATATATATATATATATATATATATATATATATATATATATATATATATATATATATATATATATATATATATATATATATATATATATATATATATATATATATATATATATATATATATATATATATATATATATATTCATTAGAATATTTAGTAAATAATACAAAAATATATACATTTTTATTTTTATTAATATTTGATAGTAAAAATACCTTTTTTGACAATATACTTCATTTTTATTTTATTTTTATATAATTGATAAATATTTGTACATATTAAAAAATTAATATATTTACTTAATAAATTAGGGTTTTGCCCTAAACACAAAAACTCTAAAAAATAATACTTTTTATTTTGTTTATTTGACATATAAAAATGCTTTTTTTTCATACATATAAAAAACCTTTTTGCATCTTGCATATTTATTTTATTTCCATTTAATTTGTGCAATTCAATTATCTTGTAAATAATTCCAAGTGATGTAATAGCTAGGTTTAAATTCCTTGTCAAATACCCCCCATTTGAATATTTGTACCCCCCTTCCCATATTATATTGTAATAGCTTAGGAAATTTAAATTTTGCACTTTAATGCTTTCTAAATATACCATGATAGAATTAGGGTTTGTATGCAAATAAAAACAACAAAATAGTTTGACCTAATTTCAAGATAATCAAAGCATGAAAATGGACAACACTAATCACACTTGCACCCCTAGGGTATTCCACTTGTTGCCTTCAATAAATGGGCCATATTGTATGTTAGATCTCTTTGGGCAAAACAAGCACAATTCAAATGATCATAGTCCCTCGATGACGCTTTCGAAAAGTTGCCTAAAAATGACCAAAGTCCCTTAAAGGAAAATTGCCCAAAGATACTTGGCACCATTGCAATTATGGTCTAAACGATGACCCGCGCCCGTCCCTTTCACATCCTAACACAAGATTGTCCACCAAATGCAATGGTGGAACAAAATTGTTAAAAGGGTTAAAACATAGCAAAAATCTTTGAGAACTTTAGGGTAGATAGCTCTTAAGTACTTGTCAACTTGCAAAACAAAAACACTTGCCTATTTTTCAAACCACACTTCACAAATACTTTCAAAACAAACTTTCAAAAGCCTTGAAACATCTTTTCAAAAAGACAAACACCTTTTGTAAAACATTCGAGTAAAGAATTGTTACAAGGGTAGCCTAGACAAGGCATCTTTTTCAAAACCTTTTCAAAGCCACACACAAAGCACCATTTCAAACAATTGAAAACCAAGGCAAGTTGATCTAAGCAAGTACCTAAGAGCCCATGGATAACCATGGATAGAAAGGGTGCTAATACCTTCCCTTTCTATAATCTACTCCCCGAACCCAAGAAAATATCTCAAAGGTTTTTGCTGTGCTTTTTAAACCTTTCCTTAGGATAAAATAAAAAGTCGGTGGCGACTCTTGCTCAACCGAAACATTTGCGAAAACAAACGCAAAACCATAGTCAGTTCTCCCACCGTATCACATGATGCCATTTGGTTTGAAAAATGCAGGGGAAACATATCAGCGTGCCATGGTTACTCTCTTTCATGATATGATTCACAAAGAGATTTAGGTCTATGTGGATGATATGATTTCTAAGTCTGACATTGAAGAAGAGCATCTTGTCCATCTAGAGAAGTTCAAAAAACTGAGGCAATTCCTTTTGAGACTGAATCCAAATAAGTGTACCTTCGGGGTGAGATCTGGAAAGTTGTTGGGTTTTATTATAAGTGAAAAAGGTATCGAGGTTGACCCTGATAAAGTGTAAGCGATACAAGATATTTCCGAATCGAAAACAGAAAAAGAAGTCCGCAGTTTCTTGGGGAGGTTAAACTACATTTCTAGATTTATCTCTCATCTCATAGCCACGTGTGAACCTTTGTTCAAATTATTAAATAAAAATCAGACGATAAGGTGGAATGAAGATTGTCAAAAGGCATTTGACACAATAAAATAATATTTGCACGAACCCTCGATACTCATGCCACCGGTGGAAGGAAAACCATTAATCATGTATTTAACTGTATTGGAAAATTCCACGGGTTGTGTCCTCGGTCAGCATGACGAGACGGGAAAGATAGAACATTCCATTTATTACTTGAGTAAGAAGTTTACAGAATGCGAATCAAGGTACTCATTGCTGGAAAAACTTGTTGTGCACTTGCATGGGCTGCCAAACGCTTAAGACAATATATGTTGACCCATACCACCTACTTGATATCATAAATGGATCCAATGAAGTACATTTTTGAGAAGTTGGCTCTCACGGGCAGGGTAGCCAGTTGGAAAATGATACTCACTGAATATGATATCCAGTACACTATGCAAAAGGCAATCAAAGGTAGTATATTGGCTGATTGTTGTACCCCAAAATTTGCCCTCCCATATTCTTCAAAGTTTGACAAGAATCAATCTTCAAATGGTTCAAGATCTCTCAAGGGTTGCACAATTCAAACACCCTCCTAAGCCAATCAAATTAGGGTTTTGGTTCTTGCAAGGAAGTTGAGGTTTTCAAGGGCTCAATCAAGTCACATGTGCCCATTTACATTGTCAAGCACCTACATGTCAAGTTTCAAGGCTCACAAGGTCAAGTTGCACAGTCAAAAACCCTAATTGCTTCACAATCAACTGTAGGGGCAAAATGGTCATTTGGCAGTCAAAAGTCAAATTTTTTGGTCAACATCTTATTTTGAAGCCACAATCATCATTTGATCAAGTCTTGATCATGATTCCACAAGAATGGCTCAAAAATCATCAAGATGCAAAAGTTTCCATTTTTGGACAGTTGAAAAGTCAACTGTAAATTGACCAGGTCATAACTTTTTCATGGTTCATCAGAAAAATCCCATCCAATGCTCATTTTGAAGGGGATGACATTTCCTACAACTCATCTTCACATTCCAAGTCCAAGAAATGCTCCCACAAAAAGTTATCAATTTCAACATTATAGGTCATTTTCAAAAGTCAACAAAAAGGCACTTTAAGTCAAAGACCATAACTTGAGATTGGAAAATTCAAATGACATGGGACCAAAGGCATTGGTTAGAGGACTTCAAGACCTCTCCAAAATGTCCAAGAACATGTTCATATGATCAAAATTGAGCAAGATATGCATTGGAGAAGTTGGGAAATTTTTGTGAAATGGCAAAAGTCAACTATCCTTGAAACTTCAATTTTTGACAAAAGGGCCCACTTTTTTCCACTTGATTCAGCCTTTTCATGCCACCCACGTGTCCCATGATCAATTTCAAGATTAAACATTAATTTTTCTATTTTTATTTAATTTTATTTGATTTAATTCATTTTAAATCCATAAAATTCTAATAAAATAAAAAAAATTAATTCAATAACATCTTTTGATTTGAATGGCTTTCATGTGTCATAATACACCTACCAAATTCGTGCCAAGCCCATTTTAAGCATGAAAATTCAAATTTGAACAAAATTGGAAAATGCTTTAATGGTGGTTATGAAGAAATCCAAAAACATCATTGCAATGGTTAAAGGCTCATCATGTGACTTGATTCTCATTCAAAACATACATATGCAAGTGTTCGATACAGTAAGCACGACCTAGAGACCCCTAAAACGGCCAGAGCAAAAACTGAAAATTGTCCAAAAAAGTGTGAGATCTAAAGCAGTATTGCAGGCACTTTCAAACCAAAAAGAGAACATAGCCTTCTTCCTGGACATCCAGTGGTGCTACAGCAATAAAAACCAAGCCTTTTCATCAACCATATCGCGCTGTAAGTTGTCTCAAACTTTGCTCTGAACACGAAATCGTAACTTCCAGTCCTTGCACCTTTTCTTCAAAACATTGGTATATTCATGTTTATCATTTGATTTCTAACACAATTGCATTATTCAATTTTGTTATTGGCCCCTATATCATGATATTCGAACCTAGGGTTCATACGCTTGTGTTTTAGGTGTTTTCCATATAGGCAAAATCAAGATGAATGATGGTTACAGGGATAATGAGGAGACAGAGACAATCACGTCCATGTGATTGGATGGAATTTTTATGGCCTAGGGACGTTTTTTGAGATAAGCTACGAAACTACCTGCGGATAAAAATCCGCAGGTAAATAACCAGCAAAGTGTTGGAGAAGACGATGAGGTGTCGTCCTTTCGTTGGCCATCTTCAAATATCGCGCGTTTTTTTTATTTGTTTTCAGGCATATGTTTGTTTACCAATATAATAATCATGCTTTGTTTTAATAATGACTAACACGCGCAGCTCAGTTGGTGGCCATGCTATTGGAAAAGGTTACAGGACCTGGGTTCGAATCCCAGGTCCCCCATAATTTCAATATTATTTTTCCTTATACAATCATATGCAGGATACTGAGTGATGTCCATCATACACCTCACACGCCAGCTTGCCATGTGGCCTCAAATCAACAATCTGAAGGCCAAGAAAGAGGGACCACCATACTCCTGGTCAACCAACGCCCCACTCAATTCCCAGAGTCAACATGGCTGGATGCAAATGGGCCACAACAATGCTAAGCAAACCCTCAATTCTGGCCCATAACCCCCCTTGGTTTTATTATTCCTTTTTTTATCTTTTTATTTTTTTCTTTTCTTTTATAATTATTTTTTATTTATTTATTAATTATTAGTATTATTAACATAATTAATATTTTTCATAAAAAATCAAAAAAACATTTTATTATTTATTAACTTATTTTTGTAAATAAATTTTAATATTAATTAATTAGTTGTGTAATTAGAATAATTTTAACTTTTTTTAATAAGTAAAATTAATTTAGAATTAGGACTTCCAATTTTCAATTTCTTTTTTTATTTCATTTCATTAAAAACATAAAAAACAAAAAAAAACTTTCTTTCATTTTTTAATTAATTAATTAATTAGTTATTAGTTTTAATTTCATTTAATCACAAAAAAAGGACAAAAATTTAATTCTTATTCAAAAAAGGGTCAAAACCCTCAGACGTTCCAATTTATTTCTTTCGCGCATTATTCTTATTTTGATTATTTATGTAACTGTTTCCGGATATGTAATAGTAATTAGGATGTTATTGCTTTCTTTAATTTTCTGCATTTACTTTTCCAAAACGGGTTTTTTTGTTTTTTTGGCGATGTATAGACCCGCGCCTTGTAATAGCTAGATTTACATTTCCGCAATTTATTTTCCGCACTCCTAACTGCTAATATGCCTGCAAGAATGTATGTAAATAAAATCAATCCGTAACTCACAAATAACATGTACAAAGACAGTTAACTGAAAAACAACACACAAAGCATATGCCACTTCTAGGGTACGCCTCACTGGTTGCCTCGAACGTGGTCATCAAGTATAGGGTGTCTTAGAGGTTGCCCTCCTGTCTAAAGATCCAGTTGCCTCGAAACAGTTGCCTCGGATAAAAAGGATCTAGGACATTAGGGTTACTTCTAAGGTGTCCTACCATTGCTTCGGTGACCACACATGTCCCTAATCATCGAATTGGCCCGAACAACTCCAACGATGGTGCTACCTACCTCTCAATGGTGGGATAACATTATCTAAAGGACTCTTACACAGTTTAATTCCTTAGAGTAGGTAGATTCTCATGGGTACTTGCTCTCTTTCAAACAAACAAAACAATCTTTTCACACTTACACTTTCAAAAGGTTTTCAAACAATTTTTTCATACACTCTTAAGGACAGATACAAGAGTTACTTAGAAATTTTTCAAACGAAACTTTTTCAAAACCCACACAAACTTGAAAAGCAAACCATTTTGAAAACATAAGAGCAAGTACCTAAGAGCCCGTGGATAACCACGGATAGAAAGGGTGCTAACACCTTCCCTTTCTATAAATCTAGCTCCCGAACCGAGAAACATTCTCGAATAAGGAATTTTGCTATGCTTTTGTCCTTTCCATGTTGGAGAACATAAAAGACGGTGGCGACTCTTGCTTACCGCGACATTTCGCGAACCAGCCTACAAAAATAGTCAGTTCTATTTCCACCGATCACAGAACTGGCGACTCTGCTGGGGACATATAAGTGGGGTGTACCTTAGGAATAGTTCATCATCATGTTTTCAATTGCTTGCTTTGCTTGATTTAATATTGTGGGCCTGTTTTGGGAGTTTCATAGATCCTAACTCGGATCTGGGGGATACCTCTTAGAAAGTAGCAACAAAACTGTGAGGGAACTGTGCGGGGTATACCGACACGGTTGAAGCAGTTTGCTACGTTGATGTGGCACTTTGGTGAGTACTGGTAACCCTTGAGTCAAGTCAAGGAGAGTACGGGGCCGCCGCGTGGGGTCGTGAAGCATCAACTGACCTTAGGAACCTTACTTGAACCATCCTGGCCTCTTTAGGGGTAGTGAGATGACTGACTTTGGTGCAGTCCGAAGTTGGTTGATACTCGATACTACACTCATTGAGGGTTTTTTTCTTGGAATATTTTGACCGCCAGTTCAGTGGCTAAATCAAAACAATGAACATAGAAAACAACCCAATGATATTGAGCTCCTTAGAACCCGGTTACTTTTGATAGGACAGGTTTTTGAGCCCACCAACTTCAAGAGGGTAGTACCCAAACTCCACGCTGGCCTGAACTCTAAGGGCTGTCTTGTGTGACTTGTGTGCTTTCAAACTTGACTACTTGCATGCTTGTTATCTAACACATGAGTTTCTTGCAGGGTTTGTTTACAGTCCTTAACCTGGACTCATAACAGGGTTTACTTACATCACTCCACGCATAGCATAACATCATGCCATCATACCATTGCATACATCCTACATAAGGACTAATCCATTTCAAGGATCTCAAGGGTCTGTGATGCAGGTCATGATGAACCAACTGTCTAGCAAGGGGCAAAGGGGATTTATTTTCCTCTAGCCAAAGTTGATAACTTGAGTCAGGGGCTATGACCCACTTGATATGGTGAGCCTTGACTCTTGAAGAAGGACTCTCAGCAACATGAAGTTCCTTCAATCAAGCTATCCAAATTCAAATTCTAACAAGTTTCTCTGTTTACCCCGCGAGATCCTTGAAAACATCACATGCATACATACATATCATTGCATTACAGGTACTCTTTTCTACAGGTTGCTTAATCTTCTTCGCTGTTTATTTCAGCTATCATCATGAATCCTGAATCATCCAATGAACAAGCTATCAAGGCCCTCCAGGCCCAGAACGCCCAGTTCCAGGAGCTGGTCATGAGCTTAGCCTAGGGACAACAGGAGTTGAAGGCTTTCCTCCTAAAGAAGAAGAAGAAGAGGACTGTGCTGTTCAACACTGGACGCAGACTCGGGAATACATTGCAGAATGAAGCTGAGCTGACTACTCCATCTGTTGGGGAAGGCAATCATCAAGAGGGAGGGGTCCCTAGTCCCGTGGTCTCTGACACCGAAACAGACTTCAATGATGAACAGTACCCTCCTGCCGAGGACCGGTACAAACAGCTGGAGGACCGGTTAAATGCTATGGAGATTCAACGTGTGCCTGGGTTAGATTTTGGAGACTTAGGGTTATCTTCTGGGGTGGTGATTCCACATAAGTTCAAGGCACCTGCCTTTGTGAAGTACGACGGGGCTTCTTGTCCTAAGATGCACCTCAGATCTTATGTAAGGAAGATCCAGCCTTACACTGCAGACAAGAACTTATGGATCCATTTCTTCCAGGAGAGTCTTTCAGGGACTCAACTCGAATGGTTCTATCAGCTGGATGGAACCAATATTCGTAACTGGGAGGACTTGGCTACTACATTTTATAAGCAGTATCGGTACAATTCCGACCTCGCTCCTACGCGTACCCAACTCCAAGGTATGTCGCTAGGAACGGGTGAAGGTTTTAAGGAGTACGCGCAGAAATGGAGAGACCTGGCTGGCAGGGTGCAGCCACCGTTGACTGACTGTGAGCTCGTTGACATGTTCTTAGGGACCATGTCTGGTCCGTTCTTCAACCATCTGATTGGGAATTCTTCTGCTGGGTTCACAGATCTGATCTTGACTAGTGAGAGGATAGAAGCTGGTATCAAGTCTGGGAAGATACAAAAGGGTGACTCCTCGAACACTGAGAAGAAACCATTCAAGAAAGAGTCCAACGCTGCATACAGTCAGAAGGATCGTCGTGACCAACACGTAGGGGCAGTCCTGATCTCTGTTTCTACACCATGCTGACAACAGCAGAAAGGAAATCAGCGAAGGTTGAACGAGCCTAAAAGACAGTTCACTAACATCAATATACTGTTGTCACAAGCATTGCAGCACATGTTGAAGATGAACCTGATTGCGGTGATCAACCCTCCTGCAAATCCTAAGACTTCTTCTCCAAGCTACAACCCAGATGCGAGGTGTGCTTATCATTCTGGTAGCCCGGGGCATGATACTGAGGATTGTTGGGCGCTGAAATACAAGATCCAGAATATGATTGACACCAAAGAGATCGAATTCGAGCCTGCCGAGACTCCCAACGTGATCACTGCTCCCTTGCCAAAACATGGCTAGGATGGAGAGACTCTTGTTTCATTTAAATTCTGATGTTGTATTTTTCTATGCTTATACAAACAATTATCATGTCAAACTCTATTATTTCATTAATGCATTACACATGTCTTGTTTTGAAGTAATTGTGTTCGCTATATTCAAAATTGCTTTTATTTTTCTTGATGTTCAAACTCTCGATTAATAATTCTAAGTCTCTTTAGGGAGGATGACGAAAACGATACCACAATCTACAGTATGCTTTTGAACCGACCCCGCTGATGAGGTACATACATTGTTTCAATTCCTAAACACTGAAGTTATAAGGATGATAATCCCTCGTCAACCCCTGTGAGCCAAAGAAGTAGGAGTTTTATTTTCGAAAATTAAAACCCTTAATCATAACCTGGGGCAGGGTAGTTCTCTCAGCTGATCCAAGTGCACAACGAATGGCACCAAAGGAATCCTTACAAAACAAAAGACAGTGATGGCTCCGAATAATCATAAAGACAGGCAATCATTATCTCCCAAAAATAAAAGCCCATTAAGTCAAAACCTATAAAGGAGACCTACAAAACTGGGGCATCCCGCTGACTGTGATCATGAAAGAAACAGTTCAGGCACAAAACAGGGATAACGAAATCAAAAAAGAAAGAGGTCCTACAAACTCTCACCCAAAAAAGAATGACTGCCTATTCCAAATAAATTGTCAACATCCGAACCATCACCGGTATATCAGGACAAAGACTCAAACAAGGTCTAACGCACGATCAGCTGAGTTTAGGTTTGAAGAACATCACGAAGAACGGGTGGGTACGAATAAAATTTGAGCCTTTATCCTTTGTTTCTTAAACCGTGAACCAGGCCACGCTACAACCCTTAAAAGTCCTAGCTGAAGCATGGGTTAGTTCGAAAGCATACTGTTACCAAAGGTATCCTGACTCCTTAAGGCTTGCGGTAAAATAACGAGTTGACATCACAATTCAAAAAAAAATTCACTTGTTTTTATGAAAAAATGCATTTTCAAAAAAGACATAAGTTTTGCATTTTTAATATAACATTGCTTGCATATGACTATTTGTTTGAACATCATAGAAGTTCGCACGACGAATGTCTAATGAACAAAAGCACCTCCAATCAAGGGGCCTGGCATGATCATTGTCCATCATCTGGGGCAGTTAAGTCAAGATTCGGAGAATCTCTCAATAGACCAACCAGCTTGGGGAAAATCTCCATCTAGATCACTTGGGGCATTGGGCCTGAACTCCAGGGACAAATCTGGTACGATCAAACATCTTCTGGTCACATAGCAAACACAACAACAGTGACAACTCCTTGCATCCTGAGAGCACGGACATAGTCGAAAAAATACTACGCAAAATCAAAGACCTGCTAGGTTGACACACCTAGGCAAAAATAAGGGCTTCCCGGCGAACCAAAAGGGTTCGGGCAAAAATAAGGGATGAAAATGAAAAAATTTGTACACCCGGCAAGTCGAAAACCTGAAAAGGCGGCTTGGGCAAAAATGGGTATCCCGGTGGACTGAAAACCCGAAAGGGCGGTCCAGGCAAAAATTAGGGATCAAAAGCGTACGACTATGTTCCGTCATCTCGTCAGTTGCCTACCAGAAGAACATTTGTCAACCGGCAGTCATCAAGCGCCTCCACAGGTATCTTCTCCCACAGAAACAGGGGCAATATAAGTTGTCTAAGCGATCTAGTTGCTCTGTCCACCAAGGTACTAAGGTAGGTTCGGCTGAAGAATGTGACCAGGATACCTTCACTCCCTGCAGAGTAAGACAAGACTCAACAATACTCTCCCCCGAGCAGAGGTGGTCTCTAGTCAGCCCTAAAAGGCACAGTATCTCCAGCGAATCAGCAATACTCTCCCCAAGCAGAGTTAGTCTACTGTCAGCCTTAAGAAAGTTGGACATCCTCGGAGGATCTCAACATTCCCCAGCGGAGTATACAGATGTTCATAATCAAGCATCCCCGACCATCTTAATATAAGATTATTCCTCGGCGGAATACAGACATCCAGTGGAGCCACTCCCCAGTGCAGTCCAAAGTCTCCCCAGGAGAGTTGAATCAATCTCCCCAGTAGATTCTTGAAGCTTATCCCCAGTAAATTCTGGAAGCTTATCCCCTGCAGAGTATGAACGCGTCTCCCCGGCTCTATTCAGAAGGTTATTCCCCACCAGGGCTTATAACTGGGTTATCCTCAGCTAATTACCACGGAAAGATCGTCCTCGGAGAAGTTCTTCCTACCCCCAGCGGAGTTCAGCTAATTCCCCAACAAGACTTATCAACGGAATCCCCAGCGGAGTTATCATCAAAACCTCAGCAAAGTATCTCTTCCCACAGAGTAATTCCCCGCAGAGTAATCTCCTCAACACGTTTATTCCCCAACTGAGTCATCTTCTCCTACCAGGTTTATTCTTACAACCATCATCCCCAGCGGAAACGAAGAACTCTACTCTTCAACATCAGTCCAGGATTCAACAAACTCCCGACATTCGTCAAAGATTTATTTTCCCAGACGAGAATACATTCATAAACATCACATCTTCATACATTATAGCATGCATACGCATCATATAACACAAATCTCATTTATTTTCTGAGAACATCTTAAAATCATGCAGTTCATGCATCATGACATTGCATACGACTAATACTTTGCCTTTTCAGAAAAAAAAGTCAATCAAAAGATGATTACCATCTACCTTTACAGTTCCAGATCAACACCAGTAACAAGCCAGGAAAATTCTATGGACGACTTATCGTGGGTTAATATCCGAAACCAAATAGGACAATTATCTACTTGATCATCCTTAGGCAACCCTACACCGGTTCCTTTTCTTTCAGAAGAAGTCTTACATGGGCTCATCAACAGGCAACCCTACACCGGTTCCTTTTCTTTCAGAAGAAGCCTTACACGGGCTCATCAACAGGCAACCCTACACCGGTTCCTTCTCAACCTCAGATGTAGTTTTACACGAACTCATCATCAGGCAACCCTACACCGGTTCCTTCTCAATTTTCAGACGAAGTCTTACACGGACTTATCATCAAAGTAACCCTACGCCGGTTCCTTTTCTTTCAGAAGAAGTCTTACACGGACTTATCTCAAGATGACCTTACCCCGGTTCATCAAGAAGTTTTAGACGAACTTATCCTGCAGTAACCTTACCCCGGTTCCTCCAGAAGTCTTACACGGACTTATCTCAAGATGACCTTACCCCGGTTCATCCAGAAGTTTTACACGAACTTATCCTGCGGTAATCTTACCCCGGTTCCTCCAGATGTCTTACACTGACTTATCTCAAGATGACCTTACCCCGGTTCCTCCAGAAGTCTTACACGGACTTATCTCAAGATGACCTTACCCCGGTTCATCCAGAAGTTTTACACGAACTTATCCTGCGGTAACCTTACCCCGGTTCCTCCAGAAGTCTTACACGGACTTATCTCAAGATGACCTTACCCCGGTTCCTCCAAAAGTCTTACACGGACTTATCCCGAAGTAACCTTACCCCGGTTCCTCCAGAAGTTTTACACGAAATTATCCCGAAGAAACCCTACACAGGTTCTCTCTTCCCAAAGATGCAGTTTTACACGGACTCGTCATCAGAAACCCTACCCAGGTTTTACTTCTTCTAGGATGCAGTTTTACACGGACTCATCATCAAAGTAACCCCACACAGGTTCCCTTCTCAAACTCTAGACGTAGTTTTACACGGACTCGTCATCAGTAAACCCTACACAGGTTTCCTTCTCAGCTCTAGATGCGGTTTTACACGGACTCGTCATCAAAGTAACCCTACACAGGTTCCTTCTCCACTTCAGATGCAGTCTTATACGGCCTCATTATCAGTAAACCCTACACAGGTTTCCTTCCTCCAAAGGTGCAGTTTTACACGAGCTCATCATCAGTCAACCCTACACAGGTGTCCTTCTTTCCAAGATGCAGTTTTATACGAGCTCATCATCAGGCAACCCTACACAGGTTCCCTCTTTCAACTTACAAAAAATACAATTCAACAGACCACCTCCAGATGGCATATATAAGCCCATCCACCTATCAACAGTCTCTAAATGGCATCTATAAGCCCATCCCCGACAAGGTTCTGTCACATCTCCAGATGGCATCTATAAGCCCATCCTCCTATCCACCATCTCTCCAAATGGCATCTGTAAGCCCATTCCCGACATCACATTGCTGATACCTCACTATGCGAGTGCAAATTTCTGGGCACTCTAGTGTTCAATCATCTTCCACCTTCGGATCACGAAAGGCACATAAGCAAATCTACATCCTCAGGTCTAAGAAGATTGAACAGGGGCAACTGTTGTACCCCAAAATTTGCCCTCCCATATTCTTCAAAGTTTGACAAGAATCAATCTTCAAATGGTTCAAGATCTCTCAAGGGTTGCACAGTTCAAACACCCTCCTAAGCCAATCAAATTAGGGTTTTGGTTCTTGCAAGGAAGTTGAGGTTTTCAAGGGCTCAATCAAGTCACATGTGCCCATGTACATTGTCAAGCACCTACATGTCAAGTTTCAAGGCTCAAAAGGTCAAGTTGCACAGTCAAAAACCCTAATTGCTTCACAATCAACTGTAGGGGCAAAATGGTCATTTGGCATTCAAAAGTCAAAATTTTTGGTCAACATCTTATTTTGAAGCCACAATCATCATTTGATCAAGTCTTGATCATGATTCCACAAGAATGGCTCAAAAATCATCAAGATGCAAAAGTTTCCATTTTTGGACAGTTGAAAAGTCAACTGTAAATTGACCAGGGCATAACGTTTTCATGGTTCATCAGAAAAATCCCATCCAATGCTCATTTTGAAGGGGATGACATTTCCTACAACTCATATTCACATTCCAAGTCCAAGAAATGCTCCCACAAAAAGTTATCAATTTCAACATTATAGGTCATTTTCAAAAGTCAACAAAAAGGCACTTAAAGTCAAAGACCATAACTTGAGATTGGTAAATTCAAATGACATGGGACCAAAGGCATTGGTTAGAGGACTTCAAGACCTCTCCAAAATTTCCAAGAACATGTTCATATGATCAAAATTGAGCAAGATATGCATTGGAGAAGTTGGGAAATTTTTGTGAAATGGCAAAAGTCAACTATCCTTGAAACTTCAATTTTTGACAAAAGGGCCCACTTTTTTCCACTTGATTCAGCCTTGTCATGCCACCCACGTGTCCCATGATCAATTTCAAGATTAAACATTAATTTTTCTATTTTTATTTAATTTTATTTGATTTAATTCATTTTAAATCCATAAAATTCTAATAAAATAAAAAAAAATTAATTCAATAACATCTTTTGATTTGAATGGCTTTCATGTGTCATAATACACCTACCAAATTCGTGCCAAGCCCATTTTAAGCATGAAAATTCAAATTTGAACAAAATTGGAAAATGCTTTAATGGTGGTTATGAAGAAATCCAAAAACATCATTGCAATGGTTAAAGGCTCATCATGTGACTTGATTCTCATTCAAAACATACATATGCAAGTGTTCCATATAGTAAGCACGACCTAGAGACCCCTAAAACGGCCAGAGCAAAAACTGAAAATTGTCCAAAAAAGTGTGAGATCTAAAGCAGTATTGCAGGCACTTTCAAACCAAAAAGAGAATATAGCCTTCTTCCTGGACACCCAGTGGTGCTACAGCAATAAAAACCAAGCCTTTTCATCAACCATATCACGCTGTAAGTTGTCTCAAACTTTGCTCTGAACACGAAATCGTAACTTCCAGTCCTTGCACCTTATCTTCAAAACATTGGTATATTCATGTTTATCATTTGATTTCTAACACAATTGCATTATTCAATTTTGTTATTGGCCCCTATATCATGATATTCGAACCTAGGGTTCATACGCTTGTGTTTTAGGTGTTTTCCATATAGGCAAAATCAAGATGAATGATGGTTACAGGGATAATGAGGAGACAGAGACAATCACGTCCATGTGATTGGATGGAATTTTTATGGCCTAGGGACGTTTTTTGAGATAAGCTACGAAACTACCTGCGGATAAAAATCCGCAGGTAAATAACCAGCAAAGTGTTGGAGAAGACGATGAGGTGTCGTCCTGTCATTGGCCATCTTCAAATATCGCGCGTTTTTTTATTTGTTTTCAGGCATATGTTTGTTTACCAATATAATAATCATGCTTTATTTTAATAATGACTAACACGCGCAGCTCAGTTGGTGGCCATGCTATTGGAAAAGGTTACAGGACCTGGGTTCGAATCCCAGGTCCCCCATAATTTCAATATTATTTTTCCTTATACAATCATATGCAGGATACTGAGTGATGTCCATCATACACCTCACACGCCAGCTTGCCATGTGGCCTCAAATCAACAATCTGAAGGCCAAGAAAGAGGGACCACCATACTCCTGGTCAACCAGCGCCTCACTCAATTCCCAGAGTGAACATGGCTGGATGCAAATGGGCCACAACAATGCTAAGCAAACCCTCAATTCTGGCCCATAACCCCCATTGGTTTTATTATTCCTTTTTTATCTTTTTATTTTTTTCTTTTCTTTTATAATTATTATTTATTTATTTATTAATTATTAGTATTATTAACATAATTAATATTTTTCATAAAAAATCAAAAAAACATTTTATTATTTATTAACTTATTTTTGTAAATAAATTTTAATATTAATTAATTAGTTGTGTAATTAGAATAATTTTAACTTTTTTTAATAAGTAAAATTAATTTAGAATTAGGACTTCCAATTTTTAATTTCTTTTTTATTTCATTTCATTAAAAACATAAAAAACAAAAAAAAACTTTCTTTCATTTTTTAATTAATTAATTAATTAGTTATTAGTTTTAATTTAATTTAATCACAAAAAAAGGAAAAAAAATTTAATTCTTATTCAAAAAAGGGTCAAAACCCTCAGACGTTCCAATTTATTTCTTTCGCGCATTATTCTTATTTTGATTATTTATGTAACTGTTTCTGGATATGTAATAGTAATTAGGATGTTATTGCTTTCTTTAATTTTTTGCATTTACTTTTCCAAAACGGGTTTTTTTTGTTTTTTTGGCGATGTATAGACCCGCGCCTTGTAATAGCTAGATTTACATTTCCGCAATTTATTTTCCGCACTCCTAACTGCTAATATGCCTGCAAGAATGTATGTAAATAAAATCAATCTGTAGCTCACAAATAACATGTACAAAGACAGTTAACTGAAAAACAACACATAAAGCACATGCCACTTCTAGGGTACGCCTCACTGGTTGCCTCGAACGTGGTCATCAAGTATAGGGTGTCTTAGAGGTTGCCCTCCTGTCTAAAGATCCAGTTGCCTCGAAACAGTTGCCTCGGATAAAAAGGATCTAGGACATTAGGGTTACTTCTAAGGTGTCATACCATTGCTTCGGTGACCACACATGTCCCTAATCATCGAATTGACCCGAACAACTCCAACGATGGTGCTACCTACCTCTCAATGGTGGGATAACATTATCTAAAGGACTCTTACACAGTTTAATTCCTTAGAGTAGGTAGATTCTCATGGGTACTTGCTCTCTTTCAAACAAACAAAACAATCTTTTCACACTTACACTTTCAAAAGGTTTTCAAACAAATTTTTCATACACTCTTGAGGACAGATACAAGAGTTACTTAGAAATTTTTCAAACGAAACTTTTTCAAAACCCACACACACTTGAAAAGCAAACCATTTTGAAAACATAAGAGCAAGTACCTAAGAGCCCGTGGATAACCACAGATAGAAAGGGTGCTAACACCTTCCCTTTCTATAAATCTACCTCCCGAACCGAGAAACATTCTCGAATAAGGAATTTTGCTGTGCTTTTGTCCTTTCCATGTTGGAGAACATAAAAGACGGTGGCGACTCTTGCTTACCGCGACATTTCGCGAACCATCCTACAAAAACAGTCAGTTCTATTTCCACCGATCATACTGATCATCTTGCTCATCAACCCATGGACGATTATGAACCAATGAAGTTTGAATTTCCAGATGAGGAAATAATGTCTATTTGGGATTGTAATATCCCAAGCCCATATGAAGGACCTGAGATAGGATCCCGATGGGCGCTTGTTTTTGACGGTGCCTCCAATGCTATGGGCAACGACGTTGGAGCTATTATCACCTCTCTTGAGGGATTTCACATTCATTTCACAGCTCGTATTTGTTTCAATTATACTAACAACATGGCCAAATATGAAGCTTTCATTTATGGCATTGAAGCGGCCATCGACTTACGAATCAAATACTTGAAAGTTTACGGGGATTCCAATCTTGTTATCAGCCAGATTAATGGAGATTGGGAGACTCATCATCAGAACTTGATTCCTTATCGTGGTCATGTTATGAAGTTGATTCCGTACTTAGAAGAGATCACGTTTTAACACATTTATAGAGAAGAAAACAACCTAGCTGATGCACTAGAAACTTTGTCCTTCATGTTCAAGGTTAAGTGGGATAACGAAGCACCTTCCATTACCATCAGAAGATTGGATGAGCCAGCTTTTTTGTTTTGAAGCCGATGTGGAGTTAGACAGTAACCCATGTTTTTATGACATTAAAATATATCTTGAAATGCAAGATTATCTTGAAGAGGCGTTTGTCACAGACAAGAAGTTATTGAGATGATTTTCGGCCAAATTATTTCTTAGTGGTGGTGTGTTGTATAAAATGCATCACGATAATTTACTTATCAAATGTGTGGACAAGAGAGAAGTAGCTAGAATCATTAAAGAGATACATGAGGGTGACTTCGGGACTCACTCCAGTGGACATACCATGGCCAAAAGATTTTACGAGGTGGCTATTATTGGTCCACCATGGAAAATAATTGTTATAACCATGCACGAATTTGTCACAAATGTTAAGTCTATGCTGATAAAGTGCATGTGCCACATGTACCACTGAATGTTTTGACTTCTCCTTGGCCGTTAGCGATGTGGGGAATTGATATGATCGACAAGATCGAACAGACTACATCCAAAGGACACTGTTTCATTATGGTTGCCATTGATTATTTCACTAAATGGGTCGAAGCTGCATCTTATGCAAACATTACTAAGCAAGTGGTAACTCAGTTTATTAAGCACAATATTATTTGTCGTTATAGAGTGCCTGAGAAGATCATCACTGAAAACGGGTCTAACTTGAACAACAAAATGATGAAGGAGCTTTGTGAGTCCTTCAAAATCAAGCATCATAACTCTTCTCTGTATCGACCGAAGATGAATGGTGCTGTTGAAGCGGCCAATAAGAATATCAAGAAGATCGTGAAAAAGATGGTAGTAACCTATAAAGATTGGCATGAGATGCTGCCTTTCACTTTGCATGGTTATTGTACCACTGTGCGTACTTCGACTGGGGCAATCCCATTTTCTTTGGTTTATGGCACGTAAGCAGTGTTGCATATGGAAGTTGAAATTCCTTCTCTAAGGATCATGAGGGATGTTGTGCTTGATGAAAGTGAATGAGTACAGAATCGGCTGGATTAATTCGAGCTTATTGACGAGAAGAGGTTGACGGCTGTATGTCATGGCTAGGTATATCAGTAGAGGATGAGGAAGGATTTTTACAAGAGGGTGAGGCCTCTGTGTTATAAACCAGGTGACCTTGTGCTAAAAAGGATAATTCTTCCTCAGGGTGATCCCAGAGGCAAGTGGGTTCCGAATTATGAAGGATCATTCGTGTTCAGAAAGGTTTTCTTTGGTGGAGCGATGATGCTTGCAACCATGGATGGAGAATACTTCCCTCTCCCTGTAAATGTTAACGTAGTTAAAAAATACTTTCCATGAAACAGACCCGCTAAGTTAAAAACCCGAAAGGGAAGCTTGGACAAAAAAGAGGTATCCCGGCGAATCAAAAACCCGAAAGGGTGATTCAGGCAAAAGTTAGGGATTTAAAGTAAATAACTGCACTCAACATTAGTTCCCATGTTTCTTTGTCATCTATTTTTGTTCGGTCACCTGAAAGGGGTTTGGAACCAGTTCAGGAATGCTTCGTCAGAAAGCAAGGAGATGGGAGCGTTAAGGTCATAAAAGCTATAGCAGAGTTAGAACTTGATGGATATTCGTATTCACATTTCCATTTGTAAACACTCGTTTGTTTTGATTTTGAAATTACCTTTTTCTAGGAATTGCTTCCAAATGTAAATGCCTTTTTCACAGGCTAATTTTTCCAGTCAATAAAGGATCCTCTTTTATATATGTGCACATAACTTCCTTTTACTGTTTTGTTTAAAAAAACGTCCAATATTTTGATAAACATGTGCATATAAATTTTGTTGGCCCTACATAAACATGATGATCTAAGTTATAGTTAATTGGTTTACAAAGTTGCTTGAAATACGGATTTTAAATACTATTGTCATACTATGCGAGGAGCATGTTCGATTTTCCTCTTGGAGAAACACTCATCTACATGTTTGTGAATATTTTACTTTTCCCCGAATTGTTTCATTGCCCCTTGATAGTGGAAAAAGTTTACTTCTCCCCAGTGAATGACCATTTCTCCGGGAATACAAACATAAGGTACTTAAGGATATCTTGCCTAGGCTTGTTCGCATGTCCTCATATAGGTTGCTTTAGGGGTGTCCTTTTATACATAAGCTTTTGTTTCCTCAGCAAAGCCATTTGCAAATTCCCCTCGTAACAAATAAGTCATGTTCCAGAATAAGCATCAAGATTACAGTGCATCCTCAAGATCAATAAGTCCAGATGGAGCAAGTCTCCTCCACAATGGCATTTTCTATGATTCTTTACTGCATTTTCATATGTATTTTTCTTGTTTGTTTAAACATTATCCGCATGTAGAAACTTGTTTTTTTTTAATGTTAATCTTAATACAATAAGTATGTTTTCCTTGAAGTAATCCTTTCATTTTACTTAACCCATTTGTTATCACTCTTTGAATGATTTTCGGGCATTTTGATACCAACTGTGCCAACTCTTTTGCCTAGTCAAAGATTGGAGGGAGGATGGTGATAGTTAAATGCAATATCTCTAATTGTATTCTTTTGAGTAGAACCCTGTTGAAAATGTACACGCCTTGTTTCAATCCCCAAACACTGGAGATATAAGGGAGATAAACCCTCGTTAACCCCTCTGAGCCTTCGGAGTATGAGTTTCTTTCCTGTTCAGAAAAACCGTTATTTTTAATCCGGGGCAGGGTAGATGTTCAGTTGATTCAATCAACCATTTAAACTTAAGAAGGAGTGTCCCATATGAGGATTACCATACCTTATCCCTTACAATATGAGGATGGGAAAAGATCAAAACCATAATGGTTATTTCCTCACAAGATCCCGAGGTCGATATTGAATTGATACAACAATGCTTATCCCTCGCCGACCAAGGAATGAGGCAGTTACTTTCTTCCAAAGAATTCAAAGACTTAAGATCACACGACTTGTTCAAAAGGAAAGAAAAGGAAATGAATAAGAAAGAAAGAAAAAATCCCTGCTAAGTCGAAACTTGAAAACAAGTCACTTAGGAAAAAGTTAGGGCATCCCGCTGGACTTCCAAATTGAAATTCAAAAGAATTTATCCATGAAAAAGCTAGGGAAAGAAAAAATAAATTTGAAAATCCCGAAAGGAAGAAAAGGATTATCCAATAAAAATCCTCAGTAAAAGAAAAGTCGTGTGATCATACACTCAAAAACCAAAGTTAAGTGATTGTCGTATCCAAGATATCACTGTTGTTCCTCAACCATCATAAATTCTTCTGAGGAATGAGTGCTGGTATCGAGTCAACTGAACTTAGGACCGGAGAACATCACGAAGGGGATGTGCACCAAATAACTTGAGCCTTAATATCTTTTCTAAAAAACCATGAACCAGGCCACGTTACAACCCTTTAAAAGTCCTAACTGAAACATGGTTTTAACTCGAAGGTGTACTACAACAGGATAGAGTTTCCTAACTCCAAAATATGTGTTACATACCCATGTTAGTATCTTATTACCTGTATCATGTTTATTTCAAAAAGTTTTGAAATGTCGCACTCTACCTAGTGATTCATTCATAACAGAGTTGTGACATCTTTTCATTCAAAATTTTCAACTTCAAGGCTTACGTAACTATTGCATTAGAATTTTCATTCTCATAATAAGCATTCTTCTACATACAAAACATTTGTTTGACATCAAAAGGGCTTACACAATGAACATCACTAAAGAGCTTAATTTTGTCAAAGAGGGAAGATTTGACTACTCCATTGGATACAAGGCCATTTTTTTCATGAGAGAGTGATAGTATCAAAAGAATCCTTTTATCATCCTCAGTAGGGTTGATGTTGGCTAAGATTTTCATTTCCCCAGTAAAGTTGTTACTGTTTGACTATCTTCATGATCTATTTTTATGATTGCATATCCAAGGTTCTTTTAATCCCTGGCGGCCGGTTTCTTTGTGAAGAAATCCACGGCAGAAGCATTCCCAGTAGGGGTTGCTGCTTTTAGAGTTTTGTATCTCTTATCCCCAGTAAAATACTCCCTAGCATAGTTTTGTATCCTCAGTGGAGTTTTATCTCCTCAACAAAGTTTTATTTCCCATAAATTTTTTCAAGAGAAAGGCTTCATTCTGAGACTTCAAGTTAAAAGACGTCTCATTTCCCCAGTGGAGTTGCTTAGATGATAATTCATAGTCTGAAGAAGTTTCAATTCCCTAGTGGAGTTGCCGATCGGAGATTCCTCATCCTGATCTCTCATTTCCCAGCTAACTTGTTGCTTGGGGGCATCCTTATTTAAGGATCTTTCCTTATCCCTAGTATAGTTGATGCTGGTCGATTAATTGAGATTTTGTTAATCTTTGGCAATCGGTAAAGGACTTTTCGAAGGAAGTTTCCCCAGTAGGTTTAGCCATTTTTGAAGAGTATCGTCAATCTTCATCAGTGTGGTTCTAACTATATTTTCTGCTCGAGGATTTGTGTACCCCAAAAAATAATATTTTTGATCGAGTTTTTTCTTATCAAATAACATTTCATCCCCGACAAGGTTGGCACAACAAAATTTATTTTATTCCAAAATAAGGTTTTAACTTCTTGCATATGGTTTATTATCTTGGTATCATCCTTAACACGGCTGCAAGCCGTCTTTTACAGAGATTACAGTCTTATCCTGATCTTCTCCAACATCAGCCGATTTCTATTTGGCATTCTTCATAGATTACAGTCTCGCCCTTATCTTCTCCAACATCAACCAATTTCTATTTGGAATTCTCCTTCATAAGTTACGGTTTTGATCTGATCTTCTCCAGGGGAGTTCATAATTTATTTTTGCAACTCCTCTCACTGTTTGTAGCTTGTTTCTATTAATTACTCAGTTGTTATTCCCCATAGAGTGCCATCTCTTTAAGGGTTTCTCTCCAGCAGTTCCTTATATCTTCTCTTCTCCTTTGGATTTTTCAATTTATTTTTGAAAGTCCTGTCTGGTTTTGACTTCTGGGTTGTTGGCTTCTCGATTGGCCATTCCCCAGTGAAGCATTTCGACATGCATCATTACATTGCATCTACCAAAACGCATAGCATTTCCATTGTATGGAGCATTACCCTATATAAAAAAATGCAAACATACATTGGAACATAAGCCATTACTATTTCTGTTTTCCCCAATGAATTTGCTAAAACTTTGGAGTATATCCCCAATGAGGTCTTCATCCTCAGTATCTCAATTTCACCCTATACAAATATACCTTTGATGTTAATCATTTGAATGGTTGAATGTCTACTCTTGATTGTAGTTCAGTTTTACCATGGGGAAATTTTCTCGGGTTTAGTCTTCACTACCCTTGTCGCTTCATTCCAATGTCTATTGATGTACCTTCTGAATACCATTTTCGTCCTGATATTCACTCTCAACAGGTTTTTAGTAGTACGCTTTAATCACCTTGCTTTGGGTCGAGTTTTGAGTTTTGTCTCCTCACCCGCGCATGAAATCCAATTTTTGTTCTAGTACTCATCTAGTTTAGTTTTGTCTAACTAGTTATAATGAGTCAAGTGTCGTCTCATTTTGTTTTCATACCTTGGACTTCTATCAGTGTTTGATTACTGAATCCTTTATCAGTTTTCGTTTACCGAGTCTCTTTGCAGTGTTTGTAACTGCGTCCCTGGTTGAAAATAGTCTACTTTGTTACTTGGATGCTTCTATCAGTTTTCATTACTGTCTATACTTTGATATGAGACCAGCAGATGCTCTGAGAAACATGCGCTCTCACCATTTTTCTATGGGTCGAGTTTTGTCTCCTTACCCGTGCATGAAATCCAGTTTTCGTTTGTAGTGATAAAAAATGTAGTGGGGTAAATCAGAGATCGAATTATTAATTAATTCGTCTCACAAAAGCAAGAGTCGCCACCGCGCTTTATTATTTCCAAGGGAAAAGGGGAAAGAGCAAAATAAAACCCTAAAGTATGCAATGTAAAATAATACTTTTAAAAGTAATGAAAATACAAGGCATTTTGAAAAGAGGTCTAGAGTTCGGGGGTTGGTTATACAATGGGAAGGTATTAGCACCCAATGTATCTATAGTATTCTATAGGAACCTTTTGAAATATTTGTTTATTAAAAAAAAGTTTGTTTGATTAAAAATAAATTGTTTTGGCCAAAAATGGATACGGACAAGTTTTTTGAAGATACGACGACCTAACGTCGAAGTTTTGACTTAAAAGGTGTGAGTTTTAAAAAATTGAATATTTGGGAAAATTATCTTAAGTTTTTAACGAAATAATAAACGGAAGACGAATGAGGGTATTTGCACGATGTTTTTGATGACATGAAGTCGACAAAATTAAACAATTCCCTTGGATTTAAATCACAAATAATTAAACATAATAATCGAATAAAAGTCAAAGCATAGGCACTTGTAGATCCACAAGAAAGATAGACAAACAATTAATAACAAAATAAACATTAAGAATTTATGTTAAAAGATACAAAGAAAATCAAGTAACAAAATGTAACTAAGCAACTAAGACAATATTAGAATTCACTAAAGATATCAAACTGAAATTAAAATTAAGCTAATTAAATATGTTAAATAAAACTGTCTAAAAAAATATTGAATTTAAACTAATTTAAATAATAAAATGTATCTAATTAGAATAAATTTTATTAATTAATTAAAAAAAGGGACTAATTAAACTAAACTGATAAACTACTAAAAAAACTAAACTAAATAAAGATAAGGTGCAGACAAAATTATTGGGGGAGGAAGTAAAATTTTCGAAATCGAATCTTGCTCCCTCTTTCAAACTCTTTCTCCCTCTCTTCTAAATCGAAATCGAACAACACCTACAACGAATCCTGCTCCCTCTTTCGAACCCTTCCTCTCTCTTTTCTAAATCGAAATTGAACAACACCAACAACGAATCCTGCTCCCTCTTTCGAACTCTTTCTCCCTCCCTTCTAAATCGAAATCTAACAACACCTATAACAAATCCTGCTCCCTCTTTCGAACCCTTCCTCTCTCTTTTCTAAATCGAAATCGAACAACACCAACAACGAATCCTGCTCCCTCTTTTGAACTCTTTCTCCCTCTCTTCTAAATCGAAATCGAACAACACCAATAAAGAATCTTGCTCCCTCTTTCGAACTCTTTCTCCCTCTCTTCTAAATCGAAATCGAACAACACCAACAACGAATCCTGCTCCCTCTTTCGAACTCTTTCTCCCTCTCTTCTAAATCAAAATCGAACAACACCAACAACGAATCCTGCTCCCTCTTTCGAACCCTTCCTCTCTCTTTTCTAAATCGAAATTGAACAACAACACTGCTTCTGGTTTCATCATGGCTCTCGTTAACTCTAAAACAAAACAACAACAATGGTAACTCGCTCTATACTCTATTTCCAACTGTCTCAATCTTTCTTATACGATAAACATTGATAACAACTCAACTCAAAACAAATCGATTCAGGCATGGCTATAAAACCTAAATAATCAAAACAAGAAATTTCAACATTCAACAATAAATCATGATGAATCACAATGGTATACAAAATGCAAAGGGAGAAAAAAAAAGATGAACTCACAAGGTCGGAGCTAGTCCGACAAGCTTACGATTCCTGTGAAGGCTTTAACGGGTAAGGCTGTGAATTCCACTTTCTTTTGCTCTCTGATTCTTTCTACTTTCAGAAACTGACTCGAAAATGTTGGTGTTGTTGAGGCGATGAGTTCTTGTGGATGGTTGTGCTTGGTTCAAAATGGTGCAGGTTAGAAGGTTTGCTTCTGGTTTTTGGTAAGGAGAGCAGACTTGAGTTATGCAGGCTATCCGGATTACAGTTTGAAACATGTTTTGAGTTATGCAGGCTTGTGCTTCTGCAAGTTTTTGTTTTTCTCTTTTTGAATTCCCTTCTTCGATTGTATATCTGCCTGTTTTATAGTGAATAAGAATGAGGTTTTGGGAGGGAAAATTTGGTGAGTTTGAACAAATATGATGATCTGATTTATGGCTTTTTGATACAGGTTTTGGTGTGTGTTATTTGATGCAATTTCTGGACTGATATGCTGGTCTTATAACAGGGAAACAAAGATTATGTGACTGTTTTTCTTGGCATTACTTGTGCAGGTTTGGCAGGTTTCTTGTTGCAAGTCTTTGGACATATTTTTGCAGCATATGGACAAACTTATATGGACATAGCATAATAATCATAATATTAATAATAATAGTAATGACAATAATAATGAAATAAACTGTTAGTAAAAACTAAACTGAAAAATATAAAAGTGAAATAAAAGAGATATTAAAATTGGTTCTAAAATCTATTAATAATTCAACTTAAAAAATATTTCAAATGGAATTATAATCAAAATTTACACCAAAATTAATCATAAAGAAATAAAAATAAATGAAAAATCTAACCATATATTTTCAAATTTTTGTATTGCAACTAAAGAAACACAAAGTATACTTACATACTCAAAAAATGTAAAAAGCAAAAGAACTTATATGTATTTTGAGTTTTTTTTTTAATTATCAATGAATTAAATATATAAATTAAATGAAACTAACAAAACTATAAATTTTTTTATATTTTGGATAAAGTAAAACTGATATGAACTAAATATATTTTGTGGATTTTCTTTTTATGAAAATAAGAATAAAAGGAAAATGATAAAAAAAATGAAAAAAAATCATGATTTAGTAAAGTCGGACAAAAAACCAGTTAAATTTCACTAAATTCACAACAATTTCTAACGTTTCTATTTTTTGGTGGATTTTCAAAGCATAATCATCTCTTGACTTTTAAAGAAAAGTTGTAGTTGTTGCAAAGGAGAATCATATGTAAAAGAACCACTAAAAAATTGTCGAAATTTGAAGAAGTTATGAATTTTTGAAATCTGACTCGAGAATTGGCAAAAATAGTTCGAATCGCTTGTGAACGCTTGCTATGTAATAATGCAGATGGGAGGTGGTATCTTAGGTCAAAATTTAGGGTATGACATCTGCCCCTATTTAAGTTTCTTATATTCGGTGATATGAAGATTAAAATATTCGTCTCGACGAGATTGAAGGTACTTAAATACATAATACGCAATTTTTTCCCTAAGATACCGCCATTATGTTTGTGATATGAATGTAGTATTTAAATTCACAGAGAATGATATTGTATGAGACAAGATAATGCTGGAGAAACCAAACACCAATAAACCACATGAACATAGATTATACACTACTAGGGAAATGAGCCATCGACCTCAAATGATAGACTCTTGACGGCGAATAAAAATTTGAGAGAACACAACCTCTGACCCTAACAAAAAAGGCATCTTGCATAGGCCATAAAAACAGATTATTGACCCAAAATAACAGTGAGTTCACAACTCAAGGTCAAAGATAGACAAAAGATGTACCAAATTTGCTGATAATGGATTACCGACTTCTGAAGGTAAAGATTCATAACAAACTTCTCTGCGAGATTTCCGGAGAGATACCAATTAATGCTGAAATAATAATATGGTTGTAGATACACAATCTGCTCAAATAAAGAAGCTTCCATTTGCTATCTTCCAAAATACTATGACATACAAGCTGTTCAAATAAAGAAGCTGCCACTTACTGTCTTCCAAAAAAAATACTATGACATACAAGCTTCTCAAATAAAGAAGCTGCCACTTGCTGTCTTCCAAAAATAACCAATAACATACAAGCTGCTCAAATAAAGAAGCCGCCACTTCCTGTCTTCCAAAAAATAATAACATACAAGTTGCTCATGAAGAGACTGCCGCTTGTCGTTTTCCAAACAATAATAACGTACAAGTTGCTCATGAAGAGACCGCCGCTTGCCGTTTTCCAAACAATAATAACGTACAAGTTGCTCATGAAGAGACTGCTGCTTATTGTTTTCCAAACAATAATAACGTACAAGTTGCTCATGAAGAGACCGCCGCTTACAGTTTTCCGCAAAAAGATAACGCACAAGTTGCTCATGAAGAGACCGCCGCTTGTCGTTTTCCAAAAAATAATAACGTACAAGTTGCTCATGAAGAGACCGCCGCTTGCCATTTTCCAAAAGATAATTCAGAAGAAAATTGTGATAACACTGCCAGAGAATAAAATCTTCGTCAAATGGAACCATGAATAGATCCTTCTCGAGGAGATCAAATACTTAAATGCGCAAAATAAATGCACCATTCGTCTAGGTTGCCTAGCTTGGAGAAAATCACGAGATAGCCTATGCAAGAGACAACAACTCCCTCCAGGAATAAACCAGAGAGAAAACAGTCAAACAAGACTCCACCCAATGAGAAAATAACTTGATTGGGGATTCATCCTATCCAGAAATGGACAAGGAAGACTAAATCAAAAAATCATCCACGAGGATTAGCTCAGTTGGGGAATTTAGAAAGGAAGCACATTTTCTGCCTAATCTAACATTCTACTTGGAAAAAACATGTACATTGTCTTAATAAACATAAACAAGGTATACGACCCAAAATCAACGACAAATGTGAATATGCATGCGTGATATAAGTGTAAATGAATGAATGAATGTTATGCTGACGAAACAGGCAGAAGGAATATCTCGAAGATGATAAGATATCACAAAATAATAGATACTCAGCCAATCTTAAAGAGACGGAAAATAACTGGAACTGGAACTACAAAGCAACGTCAGAGCGTATCACGCGACAAGGCTCAAATCTTCTGGGAGAAAAGATATTCGAAACCAATCTTCTAATCTTCAATAGACCACTGGAATGAGACAAAGCGTACCACACTACAGAAATCTGCTCAAATAAAGATAACCAAAACAACGCTTAACTGGAAAAGCTGGGGAGTCACCAAACTTAGTACCACTAGAAACAAAAGTTTACACAACCAACACCTCGTGACGATTTTGAAAGAAAACATGTTCATCATGCAAGGCTAAATTACTGTATTGTTTTGCATTTCATGGCTTGACCATCCTCAGAACAACTGTTAATATTCCTTTCATTATTCACGACACATTTTTAAAATAAGAATACTTTAAATAACTTTGTTTCAAATATTGCCGTAAAATTAAAATTTTGCCCACAAAAGGTAAATGCTCAAATTTCATAAATAAGATGGTAGTTCGCTAACAACGCGACTCCAACGGTTTACAAAAGTTTAGGAAATAGTACATGAAAGAAACGGTTACACAAAAACAATGATCACTATTATCCCTAACAACTTTGAATTCTGAAATGTGCTCAAATGCCACATCCGGTCTGACCAAAAGCCTGTCAAAGCCGCCCCTTCGGGTTTTCAACTTAGCAAACTGTCAACTCAAAACTAGGCATAATACTTCTTGACTGCATCGGTGTTCACGGAGCGCGGGAGCTCTTCACCGTCCATATTTGTGAGAATCATGGCACCTCTAGAGAAAACTTTCTTAACAACATACGGTCCTTCATAATTCGGAGCCCACTTGCCCCTAGAATCAGGTTGGAAAGATAATATCTTTTTGAGCACAAGGTCACCTTCTCTGAACTCGCGTGGTCGAACCTTCTTATTAAAAGCCTTCTTCATTCTCTGCTGATATAATTGACCGTGACACAACGCTGTCAATCTCTTTTCTTAAATTAAATTCAACTGATCATATCTACTTTGACACCATTCAGCCTCAGAAAGTTTAGCTTCCATCAACATTCTCATAGACGGAATCTCAACCTCCACGGGGAGTACTGCTTCCATACCATAAACTTGGGAAAATGGGGTTGCACCTGTTGAAGTTCGAACTGAAGTACGGTATCCATGTAAAGCAAACAGAAGCATTTCATGCCAATCTCTATAAGTTACCACCATCTTCTGGACAATCTTTTTGATGTTCTTGTTAGCAGCTTCAACTTCCCCATTCATCTTCGGCTTGTAAGGAGAAGAATTATGATGTTCAATCTTGAACTCTTCACAAATCTCCTTCATCATCTTGTTATTTAGATTCGATCCATTATCAGTGATGATCTTGCTCGGGATGCCGTATCGACAAATGATCTGATTCTTGATAAATCTGACTACCACCTGTCTGGTTACATTAGCATAAGATGCTGCTTCCACCCATTTAATAAAATAATCGATCGCTACCAAGATGAAACGATGACCATTTGAAGCTTTGGGTTCAATCATTCCAATCATATCAATGCCCCATGTGATCGGTGGATCTGGAACTGACTGTTTAAAGCTGGATCGCGTATGTCGCGGTAAGCAAGATTCGCCACCGTCTTTTATTTTCTCCAACATGGAAAGGACAAAAGCACATCAAAATTCCTTTTTCGAGATGTCTCTCGGTTCGGGAGGTAGATTTATAGAAAGGGAAGGTGTTAGCACCCTTTCTATCCATGGTTATCCATGGGCTCTTAGATACTTGCTCATTGTGTTTTCAAAAGTGTTTGCTTTTCAATTGTGAGTGGGTTTGAAAAAAGTTTCGTTTAAATATTTCAGATCGACTCTTGTATCAGTCCTCAAGAGTGTTTGAAAAATTGTTTTAAAAGCTTTTTGAAAAGTGTCGGTGTGAAAAGAGTTTTTGATTTGTTTTATTTTGGATAGAGCAAGTATCTATGAGTCATCTACCTACCCTAAGGAATTAGGCTGTGTAAATGTCCTTAAGGTAGTGCCATCCCACCATTGAGAGGTAGGTAGCACCACCGTTGGAGGTGTTCAGGTCAATTCGTTTGTAGGGACAATGTGGTCACTAGAGCAACAGTAGGACACCTTAGAAGCTACCCTTATGCCATTGGTCCTTTTTTAATTTCGAGGCAACCGTTTTGAGGCAACTGGATCATGTCATGGACATAAGGACTTACTAAAACGTCCTATACTCGACAACCATGTTTCGAAGGCAAGGCAACAGTGAGGCGTACCCTAAGAGTGGTGTGTGAATTTGTGTATTGTTTTCAGTTTATGCTTTATCTTGTACATGTATCATGGTGATCTACGCTTGTTTTTAATTTAGGCCATACATTCTTTCATGCCATTAGAATTTAAAAGTGCGGAAATTAAAATGCGGAAAGTAAAATCCTACGCTATTACAAGGCGCGGGTCTATACATCGCCAAATTACAAAGACCCGTTTTGACTAAAAATGCGGAAAGTAAAACCTAGTTACTATTACACAGCTTGAGCAGTTACATAATGTTCATAAGAAAATAAAATAAATGCGCGAAAGAATAAAAATAGAACGTTTGAGGGCGTTGGACCCTTTTGAAATTAAATTGAAATAAGAAAGTTAATTATTTATTTTATTAAAGAAAAGAAATGTTTTTTAGGTTTTTTTTGTATTTATGAAATAAAGAAATTAAAATTGAAGAGAAACCCTAATTCTAAGTTGTTTTTAATTATTAATGAAAAAATATTCAATTTTAACCTAATTTACTAAATATTTAATGTACATGTTTATTTACAAAAATATTTAATAATTAATAATAATAATAATGATGAGAAAATTATTTAAAAAAAAATGATGAAAAGTTAAGAAACCCTAATTTCTACATATTTTAATTTGTTAAGAAAAATATTAAAGTTTTGAAACCTAAATTAATCTAATTAATGGTTTGACATTTATTTATAAAAAATAATAATGAATTAAATATTAATTAAACATATTTTTAGTTTTTTGATTTTCTGGTTTTATATTATAAAAATTAATTTATGAACTTAAAGAAAACAATTAAAAACAATTAAAAGAATAAAAAGGAAAATCAAATAAAAAATAACAATGATGCAAACCATAGGGGGTGTCTGGCCCTTTTGGAGGTAAATTGAGCAATTTGGCCCATCAGAATACAAGCCCTTTTTGAATTTCAGGAATCACGTGTGGAGTGGTTCACTAGTGTATATCATGGGCTGCATGTTTTGGCCTTCAGATTGACCATCAGATCCACTTGGCAGGCACAGACGTTGGGATGCATGGTGGAAGATTTGAAGAGAACTGCATGGGAACGCATTAAGGAAAAAAATATGGAATATGTGGGGGACCTGGGAATCGAACCCAGGTCCCAGTACCTGCAAGCCACCTCAGCCACCAACTGAGCTATTGAGCACATTTGTTAATATAATGAAGCATAATTATTATAAAAGAAAAATAGGCGTTAGTGGTAGAAAGCAAAAGCGCGCTGAATTATTTGAATGGTCCAATCATATGAAGCCACGCACGCGTCTTCTTCCTTTTTCTGCCTGTAACATGAACAAATAGCGGGGGTTTTGAACCCCCACTAAACAAGACCTGCAAAAATAGCGAATAGGACATGGCCAAATATAAAAAGGGCGTGAGATCATGGTTAGCTTCGTCTTCATGTCACGAATCCAATGGCATAAGTTTGGTGGTTCAATTTTGCCATATGTGTAAACCCCTAATTCAAAGCTTCTGAAACCCTAGAAAACGTTAATGGCAAATCTTGATACAGGCATTGTTAGGACAATTAAATGGTACCATTAGCTTCAGAGCATCAATATTAGCAAGAATCAATAATTAAAACTCATGAATAATGCATGTAAATTGAAACACGATTATGGAAAAGTTTGTGAAAAGTGTGACTTTGTTCTACCAATTCTTGAGGTCTGGAGACTGGTTCTTGATTGCAACACGTTCCTGGATGCTTTGGTAATGTATTGGAATGCTTTTGGAGCTTTGAATTGTCCTCTAACTAGGATTTCAGATTTCAACTTTTGGCCAAAAATTTGCAATTTGGTTCCTGGTTTTCTGAGCAGCTTTCGTGTGTATGAGCATTAGGTTAGCTTCTGCCTATGTACATGAAGCAAATTAGGTTAAAAAATCAAGCCCAAAGTCCATGTATTGATGATTCCAATATTTGATTTTTCTCCATATCTTTTCCAATCTTTTCCATGCCAATCATGCCAAATTTGGATGATATTGTCCCCTTGAGATAGTGCATGAAATCTCTTGCATATATGGAAGATATTTGCTGCATAAAAAAGATTTAAAAACATGATTTGGTATTTTTCTTATATTTAAATTTAATTAAATGAATTAATGATAATAAAAATTCAAATAACTAATCAAAAATAAGAAAATAACTCCCTTTGAGCTTAGTGGGTCGTGCATAGCCTTTGGGTAATGATTCATGGAAGAATTTGTGGCCCATTAGCAATTTTGAAGTCTTTTGTGCAAAGTTGACTTTTCAAAATTCCCAAAAATTTCCCAACTTCTACAAGGCATATCTTGCTCAATTTTGCAGCTATGAACATGTTCTTGGACATTTTGGAAAGGTCTTGAAGTCCTCTAACCAATGCCTTTGGTCCCATGTTATTTTGATTTACCAATCTCAAGTTATGGTCTTTGACTTAAAGTACCTTTTTGTTGACTTTTGAAAATGACCTATAATGTTGAAATTGATAACTTTTTGTGAGAGCATTTCTTGGACTTGGAGTGTGAAGATGAGTTGTAGGAAATGTCATTCTCTTAAAAATGAGATTTGGATGGAATTTTTCTGATAAACCATGTGGAAGTTATGCCCTGGTCAATTTGCAGTTGACTTTTTCAACTGTCCAAAAATAGAAACTTTTGCATCTTGAGACTTTTTGAGCCATGCTTTGAGAATCATGATCAAGAATTGATCAAATGATGATTGTGGCTTCAAAATAAGATGTTGACCAAATTTTTTGACTTTTGACTGTCAAATGACCATTTTGCCCCTGTAGTTGACTGTGAGGCAATTAGGGTTTTTGACTGTGCAATTTGATGCTGTGAGTTCTGAAACTTGACATATGAATGCTTGAAAATGTATATAGGCATGTGGGAATTGTTTGGACCCTTGAAAACTTCAATTTCTTTACAAGAACCAAAACCCTAATTTTGACTGTGTCAAGAGGCAATTGGATTGTGCAACCCTTGAGAGATTTTGAAGCTTGATCTTGGCAAATCTTGAAGAATATGGGAGGGAGAATTTTGGGGTACAAAAGTTGCCCCTGTTCAATCTTCTTAAACCTGAGGATGTAGATTGGCTGGCGTGCCTTTCGTAATCTGAAGGTGGAAGATGATTGAACACTAGAGTGCCCAGAAATTTGCACTCACATAGTAGAGTTTCAACAGTGTGATGCATGGAATGGGCTTACAGATGCCATGTTGAGAGGTGATGGATAGGGGGATGGGCTTATAGATGCCATCTGGAGGCTGTTGGTAAGTGGAGAGATGGGCTTATAGATGGCATCGGGAGGTTGTCGATCGCGTAAGAGTTTCCTTAGCGAGAACTTACGTACCTGAGAAAGAAAAATAATTACCTGGCCTGTTACAGGAGTTGATTTTCAAAATCTTTATGTAGATGTACCCTGGCTGGATACAGGTATCGAATCTTTAAACTCTTCAGACGTGCCCTGGCGAGATACAGGAATCGAGTCTGGTAATATAGTCGTCAACAGATACACCCTGGCAAGATACAGGAATCGGATCTTCGAACTCTTCAGACGTGCCCTGGCCGGATACAGGAATCGAGTCTGGTAATGTTAGTCGTCACCAGATACACCCTGGCAAGATACAGGAATCGGATCTTCGAACTCTTCAGACATGCCCTAGCAAGATACAGGAATCGAGTCTGGAATTAGTCGTCAACAAATACACCCTGGCAAGATACAGGAATCGGATCTTCAAACTCTTCAGACGTGCCCTGGCAGGATACAGGAATCGAGTCTGGTAATGTTAGTCGTCAACAGATACACCCTGGCAAGATACAGGAATCAGATCCTCAAACTCTTCAGACGTGCCCTGGCAAGATACAGGAATCGAGTCTGGTAATGTTAGTCGTCAACAGATACACCCTGGCAAGATACAGGAATCAGATCCTCAAACTCTTCAGACGTGCCCTGGCAAGATACAGGAATCGAGTCTGGTAATGTTAGTCATCAACAGATACACCCTGGCAAGATACAGGAATCGGATCTTCGAACTCTTCAGACGTGCCCTGGCAAGATACAGGAATCGAGTCTGGTAATGTTAGTCGTCAACAGATACACCCTGGCAAGATACAGGAATCAGATCCTCAAACTCTTCAGACGTGCCCTGGAAAGATACAGGAATCGAGTCTGGTAATGTTAGTCGTCAACAGATACACCCTGGCAAGATACAGGAATCGGATCCTCAAACTCTTCAGACGTGCCCTGGCAAGATACAAGAATTGAGTCTGGTAATGTTATTCATCAACAGATACACCCTGGCAAGATACAGGAATCGGATCTTTAGTTGCGACAGTTGATAGCAATCATCTTTGTATTAACCTTTGTCCTGAAATGACAAAACGTTAGTTGTATGCGATGTCATGATGTATGACACGCGTGATGTTCTCAGAATAAATGAGATTGTATGTTCATGATGCGTATGTGCATGCTATAATGTATGAAAATGTGATGTTTATGAATGTATTTTCGTCTCGGAAAATAAATCCTTGACGGATGCCAGGAAATTAATTTCTGGGCTGATGTTGAAGAGTAGCGCTCTTTGTTTCCGCTGGGGAAGATGGTTGCAAGAATACCGGTAGGAGAAAATGACTCCGTTGGGGACTAAACTTGGCGAATAGATTACTCTGCGGGGAGCGAACTCTGTGGGGAGAAAGAGATACTTTGCTGAGGCGTTGACGATAACCCCGCTGGGGATACTATTGATGTGTTGTGTTGAAGGAATTGATGAACTCCACTGGGGGATAGGAAGACTTCGTCGGGGACGATCTTTCCGTGGTAAATGGCTGAGGATAACCCAGTTATATCCTGGTGGGGAAATAACCTTCTGAATAAAGCCAGGGGAGCGTTCGTATTATGCGGGTGACAAGCTTCCAGAATCTACTGGGGATAAGCTTCAAGACCTGCTGGGGAGTTTGATTCAACTCTCCTGGGGAAACCTTCGGGACTGGACTCTCCTGGGGAAATTTTTGAGATGTACTGGGGAATGGCTCCACCGAAGTGTCTGGTAAACCTCCAGGGAACAATCTTAGATCAAGACTGCCGGGGATGCTTGTTAAGAATGTTTGTATACTCCGCTGAGGAATGTTGAGATTTGTTGGGGATACCCAACTTCCATAAGGCTGACTGTTGCCTAACTCTGCTTGGGGAGAGTATGGCTCGCTAGGAGATCCTGTGCCTTGTTAGGGTTGATGGGAGACCAACTGCTTGGGAGAGAATTGTTGAATCTTGGCTCACTCTCTGGGGAATTAAGACATCTTGGTTATGTTCTTCAGCTGAACTTACCTTGGTACCTTGGTGGACAGAGCAATTAGATCGCTTAGACAACTCATTATTGCCCCTGTTTCTAATGTTACCTGTAATTAATCCTTTGTTTCGCATGCAAGTATTTATGAGTTAGCAATTATTGTCAAATTCATATATCAAAAATTGAACCTTGGACGTTCTTCGCAAAACAAAACAGAAAAAGGAAAAAACAACTGGCAATTTGTCTGAAAAGTGAATTTGTATTGATTTTTGAGTTTGCCTGTAAACAGGCGTTTATGTACAAGAGGCTGACGTCCTAGTAAGAGAACACCGCCGAACAAAAGAGTTTATACAATTTGTACAAAGGGAAAATAAAACAGCTATGTGAAAAGAATAATCCCACTGGGTTCCAACTCTGCTATCGCCTTTATATCTTCGAGCGTCTCATCACTTTGCTGCTCAATTGACGATGAAGCTGATTGATCGATGCCGTTTGAACTTGAGGTTGATACCGGATTCTGGATGCAAGGTGATCCAATGAGACATAGTATTACGCTTTTTCCCTAACTTTTGCCTGGACCGCCCTTTCGGGTTTTCAGTCCACCGGGATACCCATTTTTGCCCAAGCCGCCTTTTCAGGTTTTCGACTTGCCGGGTGTACAGATTTTTTTCGTTTCATCCCTCATTTTGCACGAACCCTTTTGGTTCTCCGGGAAGCCCTAATTTTTCCCTAGGTATGTCAACCTAGCGGGTCTTTTATCATGCGTAGTATCTTTTTACTATGTCTGCATTGGCGGGGTGAGGAAGGTCGTCACCATCCATGGTGGTTAGGATCATGGCTCCTCCTGAGAACACATGTTTAACCACAAATGGCCCTTCGTACGTAGGGGTCCATTTTCCCCTGGGATCACTCTTAGGAAGGATGATGCGTTTGATTACCAGGTCCCCAACTTGATACTCTTGTGGTCTGACTTTCTTGTTAAATGCCCTGATCATCCGTTTTTGATACGTTTGACCATGACAAATAGCAGTGAGTCTCTTTTCGTCAATTAGATTTAATTGATCAAGTCGTGTCTGGATCCAATCATCTTCTCTCAAGTCTGCATCCTTCATTATCCGGAGAGAGGGTATCTGCACTTCGATCGGCAAGACTGCCTCCATTCCATAGACCAAGGAAAAAGGAGTTGCCCCGGTTGAAGTCCTTGCTGAGGTACGGTACCCATGAAGAGCGAACGGTAACATCTCGTGCCAATCTTTATAGGTCACTGTCATCTTCTGCACAATCTTCTTGATATTCTTATTCGCCGCTTCTACAGCCCCATTCATCTTCGGCCGGTAAGGAGAAGAGTTGTGGTGCTGTATCTTGAATTGCTCGCAGAGCTCAGTGATCATTTTGTTATTAAGATTGGTACCATTGTCCATAATGATCCTTTCCGGGACGCCGTATCGACAGATCAGGTTATGCCGAATGAACCGTGCACAAACGTTCTTGGTTACAGTAGCATAAGAAGCTGCTTCAACCCACTTTGTAAAGTAATCAATCGCCACCAGGATGAAGCGATGCCCGTTGGATGCTGTAGGTTTAATCTCTCCGATCATATCTATACCCCACATTGCGAAAGGCCAAGGTGCTGTCAAGACATTCAGAGGAACTAGAGGAACGTGCACCTTATCTGCATATATCTGGCATTTGTGACATGTCCGAGAATGTTGGTAACAGTCAGCTTCCATTGTGGACCAGAAATATCCTGCCCGAAGGATCTTCTTTGCCATGGTGTGTCCACAGCAATGTGTTCCGAAGGTACCTTCATGCAGCTCTGCCATGATCCTTTCTGCTTCAGTCTTATCCACACAACGCAGTAAGGTTGAATCATGGTTTCGCTTGTATAGAATGCCATTACCGAGGAAGAACTTTGCCGCGAACCTTCTCAGAAACTTTTTATCATTGATGGATGCACCTTCAGGGTATTCTTGAGCTTCTAGATACCTCTTCACCTCATGATACCAAGGTTTCTCAGTTACTACCTCAGCCTCAAGATCACAACAATATGCAGGTTCGTCCAGTTTCCAGATAATGATCCGGGGGGCCTCATTGTCCCACTTGACTTTGAACATGGAAGACATCGTAGCTAACGCGTCCGCCAACTTATTCTCCTCTCTTGGGAAGTGTTCAAAAGTTATCTCTGAAATGCGGGATCAATGTCAACACACATTCTCTGTAAGGAATAAGATTCAGATGTTTCGTATCCCACTCGCCTTTGATCTGGTTGATCACGAGAGCGGAATCTCCGAAGACACTCAGAAAATTGATCCTTAAGTCAATCGCAGCTTGAAGACCCATGATGCACGCCTCATACTCCGCCATGTTGTTGGTGCAGTTGAAACATAGCCGGGCAGTGAGTGGAGTATGAGTGCCTTGAGGGGATATGATCACAGCACCGATACCGTTACCCAAAGCGTTGGAGGCTCCGTCAAAGTGCATAGACCATCGGGATCCTTCCTCAGGTCCTTCATCCGGTCCAGGTACTTCACAATCAGTCACAATCATGATGCTCTCGTCAGGAAACTCGAAGTTCATTGACTGGTAGTCGTCTACTGCCTGGTGTGCCAAGTGGTTTGCCAATACACTTCCTTTGATGGCTTTCTGAGTCGTGTACTGGATGTCGTATTCCGTCAAGATAATTTGCCATCTTGCTATTCTCCCAGACAAAGCAGGCTTTTCAAATATGTACTTTATTGGATCCATCTTTGAGATCAACAAGGTAGTGTGAGTCAGCATATACTGTCTCAGCCGGCGAGCAGCCCATACCAAAGCGCAACAAGTTTTCTCGAGCAGTGAGTATCGGGTCTCACAGTCGGTAAACTTTTTGCTAAGGTAATAAATGGCGTGCTCTTTTCGGCCAGACTCGTCATGCTGCCCCAACACGCACCCCATTGAGCTGTCAAGTACTGTCAAGTATAGTATTAGAGGTCTCCCTTCAACCGGTGGCATAAGAATGGGTGGTTCTTGGAGATACTCTTTGATTCTGTCAAAAGCGGCCTGACATTCATCATTCCAACGTACTATCTGATCTTTCTTCAGCAGCTTGAAGATTGGTTCACAGGTAGCGGTTAGATGCGAGATGAATCGGGCAATGTAATTCAGACGTCCTAGAAAGCCTCTGACCTCTTTCTCTGTCTTAGGAACTGGCATCTCTTGAATGGCTTTAACCTTGGCAGGGTCCACTTGAATACCCTTGTCACTTACGACGAAGCCTAGCAACTTTCCAGATCTTACCCCAAATGTGCACTTGTTCGGGTTCAACCTCAGCTTGTATAATTTCAGACGGTCAAACAGCTTCTGCAGATGGTCGAGGTGTTCCTCCTCGGTTTGAGACCTTGCAATCATATCGTCGACATACACTTCGATCTCATGATGGATCATGTCATGAAATAAAGCAACCATGGCACGTTGGTAGGTTGCCCCAACATTTTTCAACCCGAATGGCATGACCTTGTAGCAGAAGGTGCCCCACTGAGTAACAAAGGTAGTCTTTTCCATATCTTCAGGAGCCATCTTAATCTGATTGTAACCTGAAAAACCATCCATGAAGGAGAACACCTTGTGCTGAGCAGTATTGTCAACAAGAACGTCAATGTGAGGTAGGGGGAAGTCATCCTTGGGGCTGGCCCTGTTCAAATCCCTGTAATCGACACACATTCTGACCTTACCATCTTTCTTCGGTACTGGAACCACGTTGGCAACCCACTGAGGGTAAGAAGTCACTGCTAGAAACCCGGCATCAAATTGCTTCATAACCTCAGCTTTGATCTTCTCAGACATCTCTGGACGCATACGGCGGACCTTTTGCTTAACCGGAGGGCATTCTTCCTTAGTAGACAAGTGATGGACCACAATGTCAGTATCCAACCCAGGCATGTCTTCGTAAGACCAGGCAAAGATTTCCATGTAATCATGTAACATCTGAATCAACCGCTGTTTCACACTGAGCTCTAGATTAGCACCAATCTTCACTTCCCTTCTGTCTGTCTCAGTACCCAGATTCACCGTTTCCACTGGCTCTTCATGTGGCTGAATGGCCCTCTCTTCCTGGAGTAATAGTCTTGCAAGCTCACCAGGCACTTCGCAATCATCTTCACCTTCGTCTTCGGCTAAGTTGATCGGATTTTCGAAGTCATAACTGGCAGTAGCAGAGTCGTTACCAGTGAGATCCAGAGTGGATTGAAACCTGTATGGGTGAGTGTGTGTAAATATAGCTGTTTTGCAATATATAAAGAAAGAAAGAAAGAAAGGGAGCACAAGATTTGAAATGCGAAAAACGTCCAATGTCTTTATTCATGATATATGGAAATGACAGTTAATAAGCCCTCACAAATGAAGCCACGGTGCCCCGGGTAAGACACCGGGCCATAAAGTTTCAATTTATTGTTTATTAAAAATTAAAAAACAAAGGAATTCATTACTGCGTAACAAAAGTAACAGGTATGTGACCTTTTGCAGTCCAATTAGTCAGTCCACCATCGGTCGTCGGGTAGATCCAGCTATCGAACTCTGATTCCTCCACATCGCCTTCTATAGCATTCACTCCCGGGTTGGTGATAAGCACGAGAGGTCTTCCAATCCTAGCTTTGCGCACAGCCCTCTGAGACTCTGCAGTAAAACCCAACCCAAACTTGTCAGTCTTAGGAGTAAAATCAGGGAGCCTGCCCCAGTTAGCACATTCACCTTTCTCGATTACAGCCCGGGCGTCCTTTAAGGAGGCCATCTTCAGAGGAGAACCCTCTTCAGTTACTGTCTCTGCTAACGCCAACGTTGGAGGTACCTCTTCAAAATGTTGAAAGGGGGTTTCAATAAACTCCCCGTCCATCTCAATATACCGGAATGAATTCAGATGACTAACCATGTATTCTTCCTCCCCCTGCACGGTGACAACCTTCCCTCTGACAGGGTACTTGAGCTTCTGGTGTAGAGTGGAGGTCACGGCCCCAGCTTTATGAATCCAAGGTCGACCCAGCAAACAGGAATAAGATGGACGGATGTCCATCACATAGAACGTTGAATCAAAGACTTGGGAACCAACACGAATCGGAATATCCACCTCGCCATGAACCATCCTCTTTGATCCTTCAAAGGCTCGGATAATGATGTTGCTAGGCTTCAACTCCAGGCCCTCACAATCCAACCTATCCAAGGCCTTCTTGGGCAATACATTCAGGGAAGAACCGGTGTCCACCAACACGTGTGCGAGAGTAGTGCCCCTGCATTCAATGGAGACATGTAGGGCATCATTGTGGTTCTTTCCCTTAGCAGTAAGATCAGCATCCGAGAAACCCAAACCATTGTCAGCTGTCAGATTGGCCATACAGTCAATGAATTGATCTGCAGATGTCTCTTGTGGCACATGGGCCGTCTTCAGAAATGAAATCAGGGCCTTGGCATGGGCCTCTAAGCACAGCAGCAATGAGAGCATAGAGATCTTGGAGGGGGTATGCCCTAGCTGTTCAACGATGTTGAAGTCACTCTTCTTGATTATCTTAAGAATTTCCTCCATCTCTTGCTGGGAGGCTTCAACATTCACAGTCTTTGGTGCCTCCATCCGGGCAGGCTCATCATCAATCCCTTTGCCCCCGAGTGTCAGATGACTCGGCAGCAGGGGTAGAACCTGGATCAGAAGTGGAAATCGGCGCACTTGCAGGCGTAATTATAAGAGGTCTTCGGATAACTGGTGGAGCAATGTCAGGCGAGAAGAGCCTGCCACTGCGAGTTACTTTAGCTGGACCAGTGATGTTGCTGATACTGGTACCGGTGTTGAACTCCTGCTTTACTCCAAGTACATACACATCTGCCCCATAGTGCCATGGTACAGCCTTGTCAGATTCATAGGGGAGGGGCCCCAGAACAGTAATAATGATGGGTGCAACATACATGATTTTGACTGGCTTCCTCGGGGGAGCCTTGGTTGGATTGTTGAAAATTGTGACGACAGATACTTCTTCAACAGGAACAAAAGGAACAGCGGTCTTCTTGAACAAAATTTCCTTGCTATCCATCAGGCTTTGGATGCCTGACTTCAGCAACAGACAACCAGTGGGGGAAACAGCACACAGAAGGCAACCCTTGCTACAACCCGGAAATAAATCGGCCAGCAACAGGTTCCTCTTAACAGTTAACAGAGGGGTAGCAACATCATCCACAGAAATGGCATACAAGTCTTCATCAACAGCATTTACTCCATGCTGGGGAATAGGAGCGGTCACAACATTTGGCCTCTCAAGTGCCTCAAACTGTATCTCCTTCGCATCGATAAGGTCCTAAACCTTATTCCTTAGGGCCCAACAATCATCAGTAGAATGCCCCGGGCTATCGGAGTGATAAGCACAGCGGGCATTTGGATTATACTTCGGAGAGGTTGTGTTCACCACCTTCGGAGCCTCTCTGACGGTCACCAAGTTGGTCGATAGCAGTTGCAGTAAGATTTATGACAAGGTCATACTCAGCCGGGTATATTCTCTTCTGGGTCTCTCACCCCTTGGTTGGTTGGGTTGCCGAGGAGCGGCAGCAGACTTTGCAATAACCACCGCGTTGACAGCTTGGCGGAGTTCCGGTTTGTCCTGCCTTCTAGGCCCATACACAGCACTGGCTTCCTTTTTGAAGGGCTTCTTCTTAGAACTTGAAGACGCACCTTTCTGAATTTTACCTGATTTCATTCCAGCCTCTATCCTTTCTCTAGTCAGAATGAGATATGTGAACCCTGCAGACGAATTGCCAATAAGATGATTGAAAAACGGCCCGGATAGGGTCCCTAAAAACATGTCTACAAGCTCACGGTCGGTTAATGGTGGCTGCACTCTGCCAGCCAGGTCCCTCCACTTCTGCGCATACTCTTTAAAACCTTCTCCCGATCCTAGCGACATACCCTGGAGTTGGGTACGTGTAGGAGAGAGGTCGGCATTATATTGATACTGCTTGTAAAAAGCAGTAGCCAACTCCTCCCAGTTACGAACCTTGGTTCCATCCAGCTGATAGAACCATTCGAGATGAGTCACTGAAAGACTCTCCTGGAAGAAGTGGATCCACAAGTTCTTGTCCACAGTGTATGGCTGAATCTTCCGCACATAAGATCTGAGATGTAGCTTAGGGCAAGACGCCCCGTCATACTTTGCAAAAGATGGTGCTTTGAACTTGTGTGGGATAACCACACCAGAAGATAGACCCAAGTCTCTGAAATCCAAACCAGGCACTTGTTGAATTTCCATGGCATTCAGACGGTCTTCCAACTGCTTGTACTTGTCTTCAGCTGGAGGATACTACTCCTCATTAAAATCAGTCTCGTTGTCAGAGACCACCGGACTTGGAGCCCTTCCCCCCTGGGGACTGCCTTTTCCTACAAAAGAACCAGCTTGATCAACCTCATTCTGTAGTGTGTTACCAAACCTCCGGCCAATGTTGAATAGTACAGTTCTCTTCTTTTTCTTCTTCTTAACCAGCAGAGCCTTCAACTCCTCTTGACCTTGGGCCAGACTTATGATCAGCTCTTGGAATTGGGCGTTCTGAGCCTGAAGGGCCTTGATGGACTTCTCGGTAGATGATTCAGGGTTCATGATGCTGAAATAAACAGCGAAGAACATTAAGCAACCTGAAAAGAAGAGTACCTGTTATGCACATGATGCATGATATATGTTTATGCAATGCATTCAGGGGTTCGAAAGTTCAAATTTATTGTAGACAAAAAGGAACACACATTATCATTAAGAAATAATCGTTCAATACATTAAGGCCTCATGGGCAAAACATTACAAAGCAAATCAATACCAAAAGACACTACGCATCCTCTTTGGAGCAATGTAGGTGTTGAGATTCTTTTCCTCGTGCAGTAGGTGGGTGAGCTCCAAGACCTTCTTCTCACTAGCATGTAGACTGGACTCAAGAGAATTCCGTTCTTCCTTAAGCTGGATCCAGCTCTTCTGCATTTCTTCCCAGGATGTAGGCATGTCAGGATATTGAATGGCGTAGGACACCTCTCCTTCCAAAACTGGCTCTTTGATCACAGGGAGAACATGAGGATATGGCATCACTAACTTCTGGGAGCGGGCTCGTACCCACTTGAGATAAGGCTCCAACGGGATGGAGTTCCTGTGCCCCCAGTGTCTTGCTGTCTATCTTGTTAGGCATCCTCCAAGCTCTGATAAATCTCTGGAGAAGTCCTTGTGCATCGTTGTCGAAGTCAAAAACTATGTCAGGAATTAACATGTCATGAGGGCCGTCCCTCCGAGCATAACCGAACTGTCTCCAAGCCAGACACGGGTTGTAAGTGATACCTCCTCTGATTCCAAGTAAAGGAACATTAGGAAACTCCTCGCAACGATCAATGATAGTGACATCCTCTCTGGACCGAGAACACCAATGTATATCAGCATGCGTAAGAGTTATCAATCGCTGTGACCATCTCAAACCCCGCTCGTTCTTCAAAACTGATTGTGGAAGGTGCGAAATAAACCACCTTCCCAGGAGAGGAGTGCAGCACATAAGAACACCTCTTTTTCTCATGGTTCGAGTGTAACATGAGTGAAGGATGTCCCCAAGCAACGTAGGTATAGGATTCCTGGACATGAAGATCTTGACAGCGTTGATATCTATAAGCTGATCTGGATTCGGGAACAAAACCAATCCATAGACAAGGAGGGCCACAACTTCTTCAAAGGCTTGTAAGTCAAGGGAGTTCCAACATTCTTGGGCCTTCTCAAACAGAAACCTGGCTAAGAACCCTTTGATACCACTTCTAACTTCCCAATGTCCCTTGATGTCAGATGGTTGTAGGCGTAGTGCTTTAGCAATCTCTTCAAGTTTGGGTTCCTTTTCCGTACCGTTGTAGGGTAGTTGATTAAGGATAGGGATCTTCAGAAGCCGGGAGAACTCTTCCAATGTAGGCACCAGTTGATAATCCAGGAAAGTAAAGCAGTGATGCAGAGGGTCAAAGAACTGGAAGATGACCTTTATCATATCTTCCTCAATGTTGGTGTTGACCAAACTGATGAGTCTTCCATGCCTCTCACTGAAAGAAGAGCTCTCGGGAATCCTGGATATAAGTTCCTTAAGCCAAGGAGGGATCCTTACAAGGCTGATCTGAATTGTCTTTCTGTGAATAGTTTCCATGTCCTACAAAACAAGAACAAAGATGAAGATTCGAACCCCTGAAATGGTTAGTCAATGCAAATGATGCTGTATGATGTCATGATGCTATGATTAAACACACCACAAGTATTCACAAGAGCAAACATGGTAAAGCACACAAGTCACACCACAGCCCTTAGAGTTTAGGCCAACATGGGGTCTGGGTATTAACCTCTTGAAGTTGGTGGGCTCAACCTGTCCTATCAGAAGTAACCGGGTTCAAAGGGTCCCAATATCACTGGACTGTTTTCATTGTTCATCGTTTCGATTTAGCCACTGAACTGGCGACCAAAATATTCCAAGAAAACAACCCTCAATTGAGTGTAACATCAAGTATCAACCAACCTCGGACCGCACCAAAGTCAGTTATCTCACTACCCTAAAGAGGCCAAGATGGTTCAATTAAGGTTCCTAAGGTCAGTTGATGCTTCACGACACCACACGGCGGCCTCGTACTCTCCTTGACTAAACTCAAGGGTTACCGATACTCACCAAAGTGCCACATCAACGTAGCAGACTGCTTCAACCATGTCGGTATACCCTGCACAGTTCCCTCACAGCCTTGTTGCTACTTTCTAAGAAGGTATCCCCATATCCGGGTTAGGATCTATAGAACTCCCAAGACAGGCCCACAATTTAAAGCAAACAATTCAGACAATTGAAAACACAAGTGATCTTAGTCCTAAGGTACACCTCACTTATAAGTTTCCCCAGCAGAGTCGCCAGTTCTGTGATCGGTGGATCTGGAACTGACTGTTTAAAGCTGGATCGCGTATGTTGCGGTAAGCAAGAGTCGCCACCGTCTTTTATTTTCTCCAACATGGAAAGGGCAAAAGCACAGCAAAATTCCTTTTTCGAGATGTCTCTCGGTTCGGGAGGTAGATTTATAGAAAGGGAAGGTGTTAGCACCCTTTCTATCCATGGTTATCCATGGGCTCTTAGATACTTGCTCATTGTGTTTTCAAAAGTGTTTGCTTTTCAATTGTGAGTGGGTTTGAAAAAAGTTTCATTTAAAGATTTCAGATCGACTCTTGTATCAGTCCTCAAGAGTCTTTGAAAAATTGTTTTGAAAGCTTTTTGAAAAGTGTCGGTGTGAAAAGAGTTTTTGATTTGTTTTTTTTGGATAGAGCAAGTATCTATGAGTCATCTACCTACCCTAAGGAATTAGGCTGTGTAAATATCCTTAAGGTAGTGTCATCCCACCATTGAGAGGTAGGTAGCACCACCGTTGGAGGTGTTCGGGTCAATTCGTTTGTAGGGACAGTGTGGTCACCAGAGCAACAGTAGGACACCTTAGAAGCTACCCTTATGCCATTGATCCTTTTTTAATTCCGAGGCAACCGTTTTGAGGCAACTGGATCATATCATGGACATAAGGACTTACTAAAATGTCCTATACTCGACAACCACGTTTCGAAGGCAAGGCAACAGTGAGGCGTACCCTAAGAGTGGTGTGTGAATTTGTGTATTGTTTTCAGTTTATGCTTTATCTTGTACATGTATCATGGTGATCTACGCTTGTTTTTAATTTAGGCCATACATTCTTTCATGCCATTAGAATTTAAAAGTGCGGAAATTAAAATGCGGAAAGTAAAATCCTACGCTATTATAAGGCGCGGGTCTATACATCGCAAAATTACAAAGACCCGTTTTGAATAAAAATGCGGAAAGTAAAACCTAGTTACTATTACACAGCTTGAGCAGTTACATAATGTTCATAAGAAAATAAAATAAATGCGCGAAAGAATAAAAATATAACGTTCGAGGGCGTTGGACCCTTTTGAAATTAAATTGAAATAAGAAAGTTAATTATTTATTTTATTAAAGAAAAGAAATGTTTTTTAGGTTTTTTTGTATTTATGAAATAAAGAAATTAAAATTGAAGAGAAACCCTAATTCTAAGTTGTTTTTAATTATTAATGAAAAAATATTCAAGTTTAACCTAATTTACTAAATATTTAATGTACATGTTTATTTACAAAAATATTTAATAATTAATAATAATAATAATGATGAGAAAATTATTTTAAAAAAAAATGATGAAAAGTTAAGAAACCCTAATTTCTACATATTTTAATTTGTTAAGAAAAATATTAAAGTTTTGAAACCTAAATTAATCTTATTAATGGTTTGACATTTATTTATAAAAAATAATAATGAATTAAATATTAATTAAACATATTTTTAGTTTTTGGATTTTCTGGTTTTATATTATAAAAATTAATTTATGAACTTAAAGAAAACAATTAAAAACAATTAAAAGAATCAAAAGGAAAATAAAATAAAAAATAACAATGATGCAAACCATAGGGGGTGTCTGGCCCTTTTGGAGGTAAATTGAGCAATTTGGCCCATCAGAATACAAGCCCTTTTTGACTTTCAGGAATCACGTGTGGAGTGGTTGACTAGTGTATATCATGGGCTGCATGTTTTGGCCTTCAGATTGACCATCAGATCCACTTGGCAGGCACAGACGTTGGGATGCATGGTGGAAGATTTGAAGAGAACTGCATGGGAACGCATTAAGGAAAAAAATATGGAATATGTGGGGGACCTGGGAATCGAACCCAGGTCCCAGTACCTGCAAGCCACCTCAGCCACCAACTGAGCTATTGAGCACATTTGTTAATATAATGAAGCATAATTATTATAAAAGAAAAATAGGCGTTAGTGGTAGAAAGCAAAAGCGCGCTGAATTATTTGAATGGTCCAATCATATGAAGCCACGCACGCGTCTTCTTCCTTTTTCTGCCTGTAACATGAACAAATAGCGGGGGTTTTGAACCCCCACTAAACAAGACCTGCAAAAATAGCGAATAGGACATGGCTAAATATAAAAAGGGCGCGAGATCATGGTTAGCTTCGTCTTCATGTCACGAATCCAATGGCATAATTTTGGTGGTTCAATTTTGCCATATGTGTAAACCCCTAATTCAAAGCTTCTGAAACCCTAGAAAACGTTAATGGCAAATCTCGATACAGGCATTGTTAGGACAATTAAATGGTACCATTAGCTTCAGAGCATCAATATTAGCAAGAATCAATAATTAAAACTCATGAATAATGCATGTAAATTGAAACACGATTATGTAAAATTTTGTGAAAAGTGTGACTTTGTTCTACCAATTCTTGAGGTCTGGAGACTGGTTCTTGATTGCAACACGTTCCTGGATGCTTTGGCAATGTATTGGAATGCTTTTTGAGCTTTGAATTGTCCTCTAACTAGGATTTCAAATTTCAACTTTTGGCCAAAAATTTGCAATTTGGTTCCTGGTTTTCTGAGCAGCTTTCGTGTGTATGAGCATTAGGTTAGCTTCTGCCTATGTACATGAAGCAAATTAGGTGAAAACATCAAGCCCAAAGTCCATGTATTGACGATTCCAATATTTGATTTTTCTCCATATCTTTTCCAATCTTTTCCATGCCAATCATGCCAAATATGGATGATATTGTCCCCTTGAGATAGTGCACGAAATCTCTTGCATATATGGAAGATATTTGCTGCATAAAAAAGATTTAAAAACATGATTTGGTATTTTTCTTATATTTAAATTTAATTAAATGAATTAATGATAATAAAAATTCAAATAATTAATCAAAAATAAGAAAATAACTCCCTTTGAGCTTAGTGGGTCGTGCATAGCCTTTGGGTAATGATTCATGGAATAATTTGTGGCCCATTAGCAATTTTGAAGTCTTTTGTGCAAAGTTGACTTTTCAAAATTCCCAAAAATTTCCCAACTTCTACAAGGCATATCTTGCTCAATTTTGAAGCTATGAACATGTTCTTGGACATTTTGGAAAGGTCTTGAAGTCCTCTAACCAATGCCTTTGGTCCCATGTCATTTTGATGTACCAATATCAAGTTATGGTCTTTGACTTAAAGTACCTTTTTGTTGACTTTTGAAAATGATCTATAATGTTGAAATTGATAACTTTTTGTGAGAGCATTTGTTGGACTTGGAGTGTGAAGATGAGTTGTAGGAAATGTCATTATCTTCAAAATGAGCTTTGGATGGAATTTTTCTGATAAACCATGTGGAAGTTATGCCCTGGTCAATTTGTAGTTGACTTTTTCAACTGTCCAAAAATACAAACTTTTGCATCTTGAGACTTTTTGAGCCATGCTTTGAGAATCGTGATCAAGAATTGATCAAATGATGATTGTGGCTTCAAAATAAGATGTTGACCAAATTTTTTGACTTTTGACTGTCAAATGACCATTTTGCCCCTGCAGTTGACTGTGAGGCAATTAGGGTTTTTGACTGTGCAATTTGATGCTGTGAGTTCTGAAACTTGACATATGAATGCTTGACAATGTATATAGGCATGTGGGACTTGGTTGGACCCTTGAAAACTTCAATTTCTTTGCAAGAACCAAAACCCTAATTTTGACTGTGTCAGGAGGCAATTGGACTGTGCAACCCTTGAGAGATTTTGAAGCTTGATCTTGGCAAATCTTGAAGAATATGGGAGGGAAAATTTTGGGGTACAACAGTTGCCCCTGTTCAATCTTCTTAAACCTGAGGATGTAGATTGGCTGGCGTGCCTTTCGTAATCCGAAGGTGGAAGATGATTGAACACTAGAGTGCCCAGAAATATGCACTCACATAGTAGAGTGTCAGCAGTGTGATGTAGGGAATGGGCTTACAGATGCCATGTTGAGAGGTGATGGATAGGGGGATGGGATTATAGATGCCATCTGGAGGCTATTGGTAAGTGGAGAGATGGGCTTATAGATGCCATCAGGAGGTTGTCGATCGCGTAAGAGTTTCCTTAGCGAGAACTTGCGTACCTGAGAAAGAAAAATAATTACCTGGCCTGTTACAGGAGTTGATTTTCAAACTCTTTATGTAGATGTACCCTGGCTGGATACAGGTATCGAATCTTTAAACTCTTCAGACGTGCCCTGGCGAGATACAGGAATCGAGTCTGGTAATATAGTCGTCAACAGATACACCCTGGCAAGATACAGGAATCGGATCTTCGAACTCTTCAGACGTGCCCTGGCCGGATACAGGAATCGAGTCTGGTAATGTTAGTCGTCACCAGATACACCCTAGCAAGATACAGGAATCGGATCTTCGAACTCTTCAGACGTGCCCTAGCAAGATACAGGAATCGAGTCTGGAATTAGTCGTCAACAGATACACCCTGACAAGATACAGGAATCAGATCTTCAAACTCTTCAGACGTGCCCTGGCAGGATACAGGAATTGAGTCTGGTAATGTTAGTCGTCAACAGATACACCCTGGCAAGATACAGGAATCGGATCCTCAAACTCTTCAGACGTGCCCTGGCAAGATACAGGAATTGAGTCTGGTAATGTTAGTCGTCAACAGATACACCCTGGCAAGATACAGGAATCGGATCCTCAAACTCTTCAGACGTGCCCTGGCAAGATATAGGAATCGAGTCTGGTAATGTTAGTCATCAACAGATACACCCTGGCAAGATACAAGAATCGGATCTTCGAACTCTTCAGATGTGCCCTGGCAAGATACAGGAATCGAGTCTGGTAATGTTAGTCGTCAACAGATACACCCTGGCAAGATACAGGAATCGAATCCTCAAACTCTTCAGACGTGCCCTGGCAAGATACAGGAATTGAGTCTGGTAATGTTAGTTGTCAACAGATACACCCTGGCAAGATACAGGAATCAGTTCCTCAAACTCTTCAGACGTGCCCTGGCAAGATACAGGAATCGAGTCTGGTAATGCTAGTCGTCAACAGATACACCCTGGCAAGATACAGGAATCAGATCTTTAGTTGCGAAAGTTGATAGCAATCATCTTTGTATTAACCTTTGTCCTGAAAAGACAAAACGTTAGTTGTATGCGATGTCATGATGTATGACATGCGTGATGTTCTCAGAATAAATGAGATTGTATGTTCATGATGCGTATGTGCATGCTATAATGTATGAAAATGTGATGTTTATGAATGTATTTTCGTCTCGGAAAATAAATCCTTGACGGATGACGGGAAATTAATTCCTGGGCTGATGTTGAAGAGTAGCGCTCTTTGTTTCCGCTAGGGATGATGGTTGCAAGAATACCGGTAGGAGAAAATGACTCCGTTGGGGACTAAACTTGGCGAATAGATTACTCTGCGGGGAGCGAACTCTGTGGGGAGAAAGAGATACTTTGCTGAGGCGTTGATGATAACCCCGCTGGGGATACTATTGATGTGTTGTGTTGAAGGAATTGATGAACTCCACTGGGGGATAGGAAGACTTCGTCGGGGACGATCTTTCCTGGTAAATGGTTGAGGATAACCCAGTTATATCCTGGTGGGAAAATAACCTTCTGAATAAAGCCGGGGGAGCGTTCATATTATGCGGGTGACAAGCTTCCAGAATCTACTGGGGATAAGCTTCAAGACCTGCTGGGGAGTTTGATTCAACTCTCCTGGGGAAACCTTTGGGACTGGACTCTCCTGGGGAAATTTTTGAGATGTACTGAGGAATGGCTCCACCGAAGTGTCTGGTAAACCGCCGGGGAACAATCTTAGATCAAGACTGTCGGGGATGCTTGTTAAGAATGTTTGTATACTCCACTGAGGAATGTTGAGATCTGTTGGGGATACCCAACTTCCATAAGGCTGACTATTGCCTAACTCTGCTTGGGGAGAGTATGGCTCGCTAGGAGATCCTGTGCCTTGTTAGGGTTGATGGGAGACCAACTGCTTGGGAGAGAATTGTTGAATCTTGGCTCACTCTCTGGGGAATTAAGACATCTTGGTTATGTTCTTCAACTGAACTTACCTTGGTACCTTGGTGGACAGAGCAATTAGATCGCTTAGACAACTCATTATTGCCCCTGTTTCTAATGTTACCTGTAATTAATCCTTTGTTTCACATGCAAGTATTTATGAGTTAGCAATTAGTGTCAAATGCATATATCAAAAATTGAACCTTGGACGTTCCTCGCAAAACAAAACAGAAAAAGGAAAAAACAACTGGCAATTTGTCTGAAAAGTGAATTTGTATTGATTTTTGAGTTTGCCTGTAAACAGGCGTTTATGTACAAGAGGTTGACGTCCTAGTAAGAGAACGCCGCCGAACAAAAGAGTTTATACAATTTGTACAAAGGGAAAACAAAACAGCTATGTGAAAAGAATGATCCCACTGGGTTCCAACTCTGCTATCGCCTTTATATCTTCGAGCGTATCATCACTTTGCTGCTCAGTTGACGATGAAGCTGATTGATCGATGCCGTTTGAACTTGAGGTTGATACCGGATTCTGGATGCAAGGTGATCCAATGAGACATAGTATTACGCTTTTTCCCTAACTTTTGCCTGGACCGCCCTTTCGGGTTTTCAGTCCACCGGGATACCCATTTTTGCCCAAGCCGCCTTTTCAGGTTTTCGACTTGCCGGGTGTACAAATTTTTTTCGTTTCATCCCTCATTTTGCCCGAACCCTTTTGGTTCGCCGGGAAGCCCTAATTTTTGCCTAGGTATGTCAACCTAGCGGGTCTTTTATCATGCGTAGTATCTTTTTACTATGTCTGCATTGGCGGGGTGAGGAAGGTTGTCACCATCCATGGTGGTTAGGATCATGGCTCCTCCTGAGAACACATGTTTAACCACAAATGGCCCTTCGTACGTAGGGGTCCATTTGCCCCTGGGATCACTCTGAGGAAGGATGATGCGTTTGATTACCAGGTCCCCAACTTGATACTCTTGTGGTCTGACTTTCTTGTTAAATGCCCTGATCATCCGTTTTTGATACGTTTGACCATGACAAATAGCAGTGAGTCTCTTTTTGTCAATTAGATTTAATTGATCAAGTCGTGTCTGGATCCAATCATCTTCGCTCAAGTCTGCATCCTTCATTATCTGGAGAGAGGGTATCTGCACTTCGATCGGCAAGACTGCCTCCATTCCATAGACCAAGGAAAAAGGAGTTGCCCCGATTGACGTCCTTGCTGAGGTACGGTACCCATGAAGAGTGAACGATAACATCTCGTGCCAATATTTATAGGTCACTGTCATCTTCTGCACAATCTTCTTGATATTCTTATTCGCCGCTTCTACAGCCCCATTCATCTTCGGCCGGTAAGGAGAAGAGTTGTGGTGCTGTATCTTGAATTGCTCGCAGAGCTCAGTGATCATTTTGTTATTAAGATTGGTACCATTGTCCGTAATGATCCTTACCGGGACACCGTATCGACAGATCAGGGTATGCCGAATGAACCGTGCCACAACGTTCTTGGTTATAGTAACATAAGAAGCTGCTTCAACCCACTTTGTAAAGTAATCAATCGCCACCAGGATGAAGCGATTCCCGTTGGATGCTGTAGGTTTAATCTCGCCGATCATATCTATACCCCACATTGCGAAAGGCCAAGGTGCTGTCAAGACATTCAGAGGAACTGGAGGAACGTGCACCTTATATGCATATATCTGGCATTTGTGACATGTCCGAGAATGTTGGTAACAGTCAGCTTCCATTGTGGACCAGAAATATCCTGCCCGAAGGATCTTCTTTGCCATGGTGTGTCCACAGGAATGTGTTCCGAAGGTACCTTCATGCAGCTCTGCCATGATCCTTTCTGCTTCAGTCTTATCCACACAATGCAGTAAGGTTGAATCATGGTTTCGCTTGTATAGAATGCTCCGACCTTAACTTCCTTTTTATCTTCTTCATTACCCAAATTGATCATCTCTATGGACTCTTCAAACGGCTGAATAGTCTTTTCATCATGCTCAAGTAAACGGGAAATTTCATCAGGAACTTCTTCACTATCTTCTTCCTCGGCTCCGAACACAGGGAGTTCAAAGTTTGGAGGGGGCATAGGATCATTGTTTTCAATGGTTAAGTCATGGATTAATCTGCACATATGATTATGCTTTATTTTAGAAATCGATTTGTTCAAATAAAACAAAAAGTTATTATATTTTCCTATTACTACCAATTAATTTTCATTACTATTTCCCAAAAAAAGTGAAAAAATAAAACAGTAGTGGACAAAATAACATTTTTATTCATGAGGGGCAATACTTGAAACAAAGAGCCCAAACATTTTCTCTTTTGCCTTGGGCAGAGCAAAGGGATTTATTTTCAACATAGCCCGACACAAATACTTTTCGCCTTTGGCAGAGCGAAATTTTTTTTCAAAAATAAAACAAAACATTACTTAGAAATGTGCATCACAACAGGAACATCAACAGCAATCCAGTTCTGGAAAACCACTCCATGCGTTACAAAATCGGGTAAATCCTCTTCAGAATCGTCTCCTATTATAGCATCAACTTCAGGAGGAGTCGGATGGATAAACCTGCGCTTTGGAAAACCTATTGTATCGGACAGATAGTTGTTTCCTGCTTGACTCTTGTAGACATGGGATGAAAACCAAGACCTTCTCCAGACTTGTTCTCAGGAAAAGTCAACACCTGGCCCCAACCTTCAGTCGAACCACTTTCAACCACTCGTCGCGCATCCTCAAAAGAAGAAATAGATGTCCCTTGCTTCTTCACTTCATTATTAGCAACATATAGAGTTTGGAATTGGGTTCCAACATCCTCATCAGCATCAATAAAAGAGAAAGATGACAAATGGCTTACCACCATAGCCTGCTCTCCACCAATCATTACCAGCTTTCCATGCCTTACAAACTTCAATCTTTGATGGAGCGTGGAAGTGACTGCCCCTGCATCATGGATCCAAGGACGACCCAATAGGCAACTGTAGGCGGCACGAATATCCATTACTTGAAAAGTGATCTGAAAAGTATGAGGACCAATTATGATAGGAAGATCCACCTCACCAATGACAGTCTTCTTAGAACCATCAAATACTTTGACAATTACCCCACTAGGTCTCATGGGAGCACCTTGGTATGAAAGTCGAGATAATTTTGTTTTGGGCATTACATTTAACGAAGAACCTGTATCTACCAGCACAGTTGATAAAGTATCATTTCCACAACTTATTAAGATATGCAAAGCCATATTATGGTTCCTTCCCTCCTCCAGAAGCTCTTCATCACTGAAACCAAGATTGTTACACGAAGTAATATTTCCCACAATTCCATCAAATTGGTCAACCGTCACATCATGATCCACGAATGCCTGGTCCAAGACCTTCATCAAAGCTTCTCTATGGGCACTAGAATCTCTCAGTAAAGCAAGCAAAGAAATCTTGGAAGGAGTTTGCAATAGTTGGTCCACAATCTTGTATTCACTTCTCTTGATGAGCTTTAGAATCTCATCATCATCGGGGTGTGGGATAGGTTCATTGGATCGGCCTACCTCAACCCTGGGTTCAACATTTCTCGCTGGAATTTCTGCCGGTATGGGCCTCCTGAATTGAACTTCTGGTCTCTTCAAAGGTACTGCTGCAAAGACACGTCCGCTTCTCGTGACTCTGCTCACATCAGCGATGTTAACAAAAGACGGCATTGTTGGTATAGGGACTTCTACCCCGTTATCAATCATTGTGGAATTATACTTATACGGTATAGCTTGGTCTGAGTTGTAAGGCACAAGACCAGGTGGATAAATGATCAAAGGAGCAACAGGTGCAGTCTGACTGTCGTAAACGATCTCTACTGGTTCAGGCAAGTTGAATTGTGGTATTATAACATTCACTTCATCCACCGGATCTCTGTCATGTGTAATAGTGATAACCCTTTGGTCTAACAATTTTTGAATGTCCTCCTTCACAATAGGGCAATCAACTTCTCTTGAACAAAATTCACAAACATCATAATCATGATGATGCCTAAAAAAGGCAAGTCTTCTTAAGCTCTGATGTAACCTGATCAATGAATCTCTTATGTGTTCAACTTGAAAAACTCGAAACTTTCCTGGACAACCTTCCACCATATTCACTGATGCTGACCCATGTCGAGGCAAAGGATTATCTCTAACATTTGGGTTAACATCCTTGAAAGACAAGATACCGTTCTTAATCAACCTCTGCACATCCGCCTTTAGAGCAAAGCAATTTTTGAGGTTGTGCCCCGACGACCCTTGATGATATTCACAAAACTGATCCGCCTTGTACCACGGAGAAGTACTATTCGGTGCGACAGGAGGAGGCTTCGTTGTTATGAGGTTCTTTCTGATCAGAGCAGGGAACAATTTAGTGTAAGTCATGGGAATGGCATCAAATTGCGATTTCCTTGGTGAATGATTCTGGTTATTAAATTGATAAGCCTGTTGTCAAGGCTGCTGTTGAAATGGCCGTTGCTGAATTGGTGGGGTTTGATGATTTGGGGTCACCAATGTTGGGCAGACAACCGGAGTGACTGCCGCAACATGTGAATAACCTCTCCTTGGTCTCCAATGGAAAATTACACTGACATCTTGTTCTTTCCTTTTAGGGAAAACACATCCAAACATCTTGTTACTGCTAGACGAACTTCCTTCCTTAACCAAACGTCCCTCACGAATCCCTTCTTCCAACCGCATGCCCATACTTACCATCTCGGTGAAGTCACTAGGTGTGCTGGAAATCATTCTTTCATAATAAAATGAACCTAAATTCTTCAGGAATATCTTTGTCATCTCTTTCTCCTCAAGAGGGGGATAAATTTGAGCAGCAATCTCGCGCCACCTCTAGGCATATTCTTTAAAGGACTCTCTGTCTCTCTGGGACATCGCCCGGAGTTGATCTCTGTCCGACGCCATGTCGACGTTGTACTTATACTGGCGAATAAAAGCTTCACTAAGATCGTTGAAATTACGGATCCGAGTGCTGTCCAAACCCATAAACCACTTTAGAGCGGCACCAGTCAAACTGTCTTGAAAGTAGTGAATTAACAAGTTATGATCATCAGAATATGTAGACATCTTTCTTACATACATAGTTAAATGACTCCGCGGACACGAATCACCTTTATACCTTTCAAAATCCGGCACTTTGAATTTGGCTGGAATCTTTACATTTGGAACTAAACACAGGTCATGAGCATTCTTTCCAAACAAATCTTTCCCCTTTAACGCTTTGATCTCCCTCTGCATCTCTTGAAATTCCTCCATTCTATTGAAAAGACCCAAACTTTCAGCAGGCTCGGCATGATAAGCAGGTTCATTCATGTATGGAATAGAATGAACCACAGGAGCGACAATTGTCATCACTGGTTGAGGGAAAGGTGCCATAGACGGGATTACAGGCGACATAGTAGTTGTCTCCGGTTGAGGAAAAGACACAGTAGGTTGAACCAAAGGCTGTACGAAAGGCTGATACCCTTCTGGCACAAAGTTATAAGGCATTCCCCACGGAAAACCTTTTGGCATATGATGTTGAAGCGGAGAGTTGATTTGAGTCACAGATGTTGGAACGGTGACAATCTCAAAAACCACAGTAGTTGAAGTCTGAATCTCAGCAGCTGCAGTCAATGGCTGATTCTGAGCAACCATCAAACTTTCCACCAGCGCAGTTAGTTTCTCCATACCGACACGAAGGGTAGCGACCTCCTCACGAAGCTCGTGGTTTTCCTGTTCTAGATCTTCCATCTTCCTCTGACGGTTGGCTCGGGTATCGTATCGATGAGACAACTTGACAATCTATCGGAGTGGAAAAAGAAACATAGATAAGACTCGAGAAAACATGTGAAGTGGAATGTTGGATGATGCATGATATGCGATGCAAATGATCGTTCATTTTGATAGTTTTTTCAAGGAACTTCAATAATTTTGCACACATCAATGGTAAAGGAATTTGGAACAACAAAAACTCATTTCATTAATCAAAAGCGGTAAATTACAACTTACAACTTTGGAACAACAAAATAATAAATTACAACTTTGGGACGACAACCCAATAAAAGCAGTAAATTACAACTTTGGAACATGAATCCCTTTTACAGAGTTTTACAAAATGATAACAGTAAAAATAAAACTAAGAACTAAAGATCACTCAGAATCATCAGATGAAGGAACAAAAGCCAACTGTAACTGGAGCTTCCTGATCTTCTCTTCATAAAAGTCTTCCAACTCTTTCTTCTCAGCTACCAGTCGATCAATGATTTCCTTTTGTGGATTAGGAACGAGAGCAACGCTTACCGAATCTTCCTTCTTTCTCTTCCTTTCACTAGCATATTTCTTCAGTAAAGCATCCTTTTGACGAAGCTTCTCATCATGAACAATGAGCCAACCATCTTGAATAAATAGCAAATCCTCCTTTTCCTTTAGCTGTCGAGTCAGGACCCGATTCTCATATTCCGACATAGTATACTTTTCTTTCCAAGCATCTCTCTTGGACATCATCCTAGCCAGATTTCCTCGGTATTCTCCCATGTTCTCGATAGGAATATCAACAGATGACGATGCAACAGTAGGGAATAAAGGTTTCTCAGGTTTATAGGGCATCTTGAGAGCACAAGCCCTAGCACGGACCCATTGTAGGTAAGGCTCCAAAGAAACGACACCTCTCTGTCCTAACATGTCTCTCCCTTTCCTATGGATGTGGTGCCAAGCTCCTTCGATCTCCCTCTTAGCTTCCTGGTGATCTTGTCCTTCTTGTAGAAAGAAACCACTCACATGAATGTTGTTCGGCTTGTCCCTCATCGGGTATCCAAACTGGCGGCGCGCAAGAACAAGATTATAGTTAATTCCTCCTTTTGTACCAAGAAGAGGCACGTTAGGAAAAGCACCGCAGCTATCGATGATTTTCACGTCATAGTAAACTCGATTATACCAATCAATGTCGAAATGTGTGAGAGCCATAATTTTTGGCGCCCATCGCGGCTCCTTCTAGAGATTCTAGAAAACATCAGACCTAGGTAGATGAGAAACATACCACTAATATAACAACAGTGCACAACAAATAATCATCCCTCCTTGATAAGAGCTTCGAAGATGTATGGAGTAGTAGGTATCTCCTAGCAGCGTAGGAACCGGATTTCCAATCAAGAAAATCCTGATGGCGTTGATATCCACAAACTTATCAACATTAGGAAACAAGAAAAGGCCATAAACGAGTAAAGCAAAAACGTCTTCAAAGGCAATAGTATCTTTTATCTCAGCGAAATAACGAGCTTTCTTCAACAAAAACTGCGCAGATAAGCCTCGGATTCCCCCTTTGGTAGTCATGTTCTCCTCTATCTCCGACTTCTTCAAATGGGTGATGGTCGCTATCTCGTGAGATTTGGGTTCCTCTTCTAAGCCATAAAAAGGAACACAGTCGGTGATCGGCAAACCAAGTATGTAGGAGTAATCTTCTAAGGTGGGCATTAACTGGTAATCCGGAAAGGTGAAGCATCGATACAAAGGATCGTAGAATTGGACCAACGTATTAAGGATGCCTTCCTTCATCTTGCGCTTCATGGGAGGTATAAGGGACCCGTATTTCTTCTGAAATTCTGTCGGGTTCTCGATCTTAGGAATCAAACTCTTCAACTCTTCAATCTCGGGCTCCTTAAAACTAAAACTTCGAGTGTTTCTTCTTCCAAACTCCATAATAACAATACCTGAGATGTCTGCAAAAATCATTCTTAAGTTCCTTGAAAAACAATTTTTTTACAAAAAATGTTGATGGATGCATGGATGAATGATAATGCAACAGTTACACACAAGTTCACAAATATGGGGTTCAAAGGTTCAACGTTTCGTGCATGGAGTCAAAGGTAAAGCCCACCCCAAGGTATGTACTAATGGTTTAATCGCACCTGTAAGACAAGGTTCTAAGAGTTCCCAGAGTCTATATTCCTCCTTCGGATATTACCAACGTCTTGATTACTCAATAATTAGCAATATTCTCAAGAGAAACTCGTCCAAGCGTAGCATCGCGTAACAACTACTTTCGGATTACTCCGTTATAATCTCCGCGCTACACCTAAAAGGCCAAGATGGTTTAGGGTTCTACGGTTCTCAGCTTCTCTGGCTCCCAGGTCGAAAATAATAATGTCTTCCCGATTACTCGGTAAACAAATACTACGTTCAAAAGGGCCTTCCACTGAGTGGGGGATTTCATGCCTCCTTCTTCGGGATTACTCCCTCAAAGTTAACATGACTATACCGCCCGTCCTATTCTTAAGTGTAACTTAATCTGGGTATAGGATTCGTCCTTTGAAAAAAACCAAAATAACCCCAATATAAACACACAATCAAACAAATCAAATAATAGTAAAACAGATAAAACAAACTAGGCTTAACCCACTTAGGGATAGACCAACAAGAGGTCAATGTTTCCCCAGCAGAGTCGCCAATTCTGTAGCGATAATAAATGTAGCGGGGTAAATCGGAGATCAAATTATTAATTAATTCGTCTCACAAAAGCAAGAGTCGCCACCGCACTTTATTATTTCCAAGGGAAAAGGGGAAAGAGCGAAATAAAACCCTAAAGTATGCAATGTAAAATAATACTTTTAAAAGTAATGAAAATACAAGGCATTTTGAAAAGAGGTCTAGAGTTCGGGGGTTGGTTATACAATGGGAAGGTATTAGCACCCAATGTATCTATAGTATTCTATAGGAACCTTTTGAAATATCTGTTTATTAAAAAAAAGTTTGTTTGATTAAAAATAAATTGTTTTGGCCAAAAATGGATATGGACGAGTTTTTTGAAGATACGACGACCTAACGTCGATGTTTTGACTTAAAAGGTGTGAGTTTTGAAAAATTGAATATTTGGGAAAATTATCTTAAGTTTTTAACGAAATAATAAACGAAAGGCGAATGAGGGTATTCACACGATGTTTTTGATGACATGAAGTCAACAAAATTAAACAATTCCCTTGGATTTAAATCACAAATAATTAAACATAATAATCGAATAAAAGTTAAAGCATAGGCACTTGTAGATCCACAAGAAAGATAGACAAACAATTAATAACAAAATAAACATTAAGAATTTATGTTAAAAGATACAAAGAAAATCAAGTAACAAAATGTAACTAAGCAACTAAGACAATATTAGAATTCACTAAAGATATCAAATTGAAATTAAAATTAAGCTAATTAAATATGTTAAATAAAATTGTCTAAAAAAATATTGAATTTAAACTAATTTAAATAATAAAATGTATCTAATTAAAAGAAATTTTATTAATTAATTAAAAAAGGGACTAATTAAACTAAATTGATAAACTACTAAAAAAACTAAACTAAATAAAGATAAGGTGCAGACAAAATTATTGGGGGAGGAAGTAAAATTTTCGAAATCGAATCCTGCTCCCTCTTTCGAACTCTTTCTCCCTCTCTTCTAAATCGAAATCGAACAACACCTACAACGAATCCTGCTCCCTCTTTCGAACCCTTCCTCTCTCTTTTCTAAATCGAAATCGAACAACACCAACAACGAATGCTGCTCCCTCTTTCGAACTCTTTCTCCCTCTCTTCTAAATCGAAATCGAACAACACCTACAACAAATCCTGCTCCCTCTTTCGAACCCTTCCTCTCTCTTTTCTAAATCGAAATCGAACAACACCAACAACGAATCCTGCTCCCTCTTTCGAACTCTTTCTCCCTCTCTTCTAAATCGAAATCGAACAACACCAACAACGAATCCTGCTCCCTCTTTCGAACTCTTTCTCCCTCTCTTCTAAATCGAAATCGAACAACACCAACAACAAATCCTGCTCCCTCTTTCGAACTCTTTCTCCCTCTCTTCTAAATCAAAATCGAACAACACCAACAACGAATTCTGCTCCCTCTTTCGAACCCTTCCTCTCTCTTTTCTAAATCGAAATCGAACAACAACACTGCTTCTGGTTTCGTCATGGCTCTCGTTAACTCTAAAACAAAACAACAACAACGGTAACTCGTTCTATACTCTATTTCCAACTGTCTCAATCTTTCTTATGCGATAAACATTGATAACAACTCAACTCAAAACAAATCGATTCAGGCATGGCTATAAAAGCTAAATAATCAAAACAAGAAATTTCAACATTCAACAACAAATCATGATGAATCACAATGGTATACAAAATGCAAAGGGAGAAAAAAAAGATGAACTCACAAGGTCGGAGCTAGTTCGACGAGCTTACAATTCCTGTGGAGGCTTTAACGGGTAAGGCTGTGAATTCCACTTTCTTTTGCTCTCTGATTCTTTCTACTTTCAGAAACTGACTCGAAAATGTTGGTGTTATTGAGGCGATGAGTTCTTCTGGATGGTTGTGCTTGGTTCAAAATGGTACAGGTTAGAAGGTTTGCTTCTGGTTTTGGGTAAGGAGGGCAGGCTTGAGTTATGCAGGCTATCCTGCTTGCAGTTTGAAACAGGTTTTGAGTTATGCAGGCTTGTGCTTCTGCAAGTTTTTGTTTTTCTCTTTTTGAACTCCCTTCTTCGATTGTATATCTGCCTGTTTTATAGTGAATAAGAATGAGGTTTTGGGAGGGAAAATTTGGTGAGTTTGAACAAATATGATGATCTGATTTATGGCTTTTTGATACAGGTTTTGGTGTGTGTTATTTGATGCAATTTCTGGACTGATATGCTGGTCTTATAACAGGGAAGCAGAGACTATGTGACTGTTTTTCTTGGCATTACTTGTGCAGGTTTGGCAGGTTTTTTGTTGCAAGTCTTTGGACTGATTTTTGCAGCATATGGACAAACTTATATGGACATAGCATAATAATCATAATATTAATAATAATAGTAATGACAATAATAATGAAATAAACTGTTAGTAAAAACTAAACTGAAAAATATAAAAGTGAAATAAAAGAGATATTAAAATTGGTTCTAAAATCTATTAATAATTCAACTTAAAAAATATTTCAAATGGAATTATAATCAAAATTTACACCAAAATTAATCATAAAGAAATAAAAATAAATGAAAAATCAAACCATATATTTTCAAATTTTTGAATTGCAACTAAAGAAACACAAAGTAGACTTACATACTCAAAAAATGTAAAAAGCAAAAGAACTTATATGTATTTTGAGATTTTTTTTGAATTATCAATGAATTAAATATATAAATTAAATGAAACTAACAAAAATATAAATTTTTTTATATTTTGGATAAAGTAAAACTGATATGAACTAAATATATTTTGTGGATTTTCTTTTTATGAAAATAAGAATAAAAGAAAAATGATAAAAAATGAAAAAAAATCATGATTTAGTAAAGTCGGACAAAAAACCAGTTAAATTTCATTAAATTCACAACAATTTCCAACGTTTCTATTTTTTGGTGGATTTTCAAAGCATAATCATCTCTTGACTTGTAAAGAAAAGTTGTAGTTGTTGCAAAGGAGAATCATAGGTAAAAGAACCACTAAAAAATTGTCGAAATTTGAAGAAGTTATGAATTTTTGAAATCTGACTCGTGAATTGGCAAAAATAGGTCGAATCGCTTGTGAACGCTTGCTATGTAATAATGCAGATGGAAGGTGGTATCTTAGGTCAAAATTTGGGGTATGACATCGTTATGGTACTCATCTAGTTTAGTTTCGTCCGACTAGTCATGTTGAGTCGAGTTTCGTCTCGTTTTATTTCTTACTCCTGGGATTCTTTCAGTTCCTTCATACTTTCTATCTTTGGTTGGGATTTGTCTCTGTTATAGCCTTTGGGGTATTTCAGTTTCATCTTATTGTCTTCCCTTGGTTTGAGACTAGCAAGTGATCCTAAAAGCACGCACTCTAGCCACTATGTCCCGCGTACTTTTCCCAAGTATAATTTTACCTATTCTCTGTGGTTTGAGTCTTATCTCACCCCTTTTTGTGGTCCAGTTTTATCCTGACACTTTGTTCTGAAGTATGGTTTCGTCTATCTCCTTCAAAATCTCGCGCCTGCTGGCTTCCTTTATCCTTGGGGGATCCTGTTTCTTTTTCAAGAGTGTAAATTTTAGGGTTTTGTCATATTCAATCATCTTTAACTCTGAACGCTCAAAAGTTGTCATTTTTCTCACTTATCATGCCAAATATGATTGAATAGAGGCAGTTGTTGCACCCCAAAATTTACCCTCTTGATTCAGGCTTATGTTTCATCATAAACATCATATTGCATTGCATTCATCCTCTTGTGATGGGATCAAGGTACTTTGGTGCTCAAGTTGTCTACAAGTTGTGCTAGTTGATGGTACTGACAATTAGTGCAAGAAGGGAGCTCATTCTTTCAAACTTGGGGTTTCTCAAGTCACAAGGGTTTCTAATGTCTCAAGACATTGCATCCTTCTCATTGGATCACCAGGAGGTTGAAAATTTTGTTGAAACACATTCTCTTAAATCATTAGTCAAAATTAAGGTTTTGTCCAAATTGAAGTAATTGGGGCTGAGATGATCCAAGCTTTGAAGCATCATTTTCTTATCATCCTTGGAATCAAATTTGTTCAAGAAATCTCTCATGATGCCCAGTGGAATTAGGGTTTAGGGCTTGATCAGCTATCTTCTAACACAAAGTGCAAATTAGGGTTTTGGATTTAATCAGGTTTTCTATGACTTTTTCACTCAAACTTGTTTCCATGCTTCACTACATGTTATTAAGCATCTTTGGCTGAGATATTGAGGTTTAATTTGGATTGGAAATGGTTCAATTGATTAGAAAGGGCAAAATGGTCATTTTGATCACAATCAGTCAAAATCAAAGGTTGACCAATTGAAATTTTGGTCAAACATTCATTCAAACATCCTCTTTTCATTTTTTAAAGTCAATTGAATCACAAGGTCAAAAGAAGTAGAAGATTGGGATGTAACTTGTTCATGAAGAAACTTGGAAAGTTACTAAAAATAGAAAATATGCACTAAATTTCAAAAATTCATAATTTATTCATTTTTGATCCAAAAATTGTAAGTCCTATATGCTTGGAAAGCTAAGAAGGAGCTATACAACTTTTCTTCTTTTACCAAAAGCAAAACATGAAAGGATGAAGAGTTATGGAGCTTAGGACTCATGATCACATGTGAAAATTATAGGTCACTTTCAAAATTCAGTGACTTTCGTGCCAATTTTTGAAGGCTTTAAAGGATCCAATTTTAAAAACTAAAAACTACAAGGTTGTATATATTTTCAATAACTTTCCAAATTGTACTCATTTGTGTCCAAATTCCAAAGGATGAGCAAGTTATGGTCTTTTGAATTTCATATTGTTTTATTGAATTTTGGCCAAGCAAGCAAAATGCAATTTCTTGCAAACTTGATTTCCAGCCATCCTCTTTGCTTCTAATCAAGCCCATGACTTATTTGTGACTTGCTGAGGGCCATAATGCCAGCAATTTCATGCCCCATGGGCTATGGTACTTACATGCTTTCAAAATTCTCAAACTTGCCAAGAAAATCTAATTCATCCACAATCACTCAACTTAATAAGTCATGACCTGTAGCTTTTGGGTTTTCCTTCTGATGATATTTGGCACACAAAATGCAAGAAATATGAAGTAATGCACGAGTAAAACACGGAGGCCCATGTGCACTCAATTTCTGGCTAAATTTTCCAATCAGGCCCTCTAACAGTTTTGAGGACCAATTTCCTCTTATAACCTTCTCTACTCACTCTATATAATTCTCTCCAAGTCTCATTTCAGGCTCTACGCGCTTCATTCACCACAAATCCAGATCTGAACATTTCTTATTCTTGCTGAAGTTTTCATCGATTCTCTCATTTCCTTCGTGCATTCTTTAAATTTTTTGTGGATTCAACTTCAGGGAAGTGTGTAGATCAAAATTGCAGAGTTTATTCACATCTGTAAATGAAGAATCATGATTTCAGTTTCTACATTGAGGTGAGTTTCTTGAACTTCAATTTTCTCTTTTCAGCTTGATTTGATGAATCAATTCATGTTCTTGATGTGTTAGCTGGCTAGACTATAGGTCTTATGTACTTAGTTTGCTTGATTGGAGCTCAAATCGTGTTATGTGATTTTTATGTAACTTGAATATTTCACGTTTTCAACAACTTTGCGTGCATATTTCTCTTAGATCCTGGTCCATTGTGAATTCTATGAGTATCATGAGGTAAATGTTAATTTCAACTTTAATTTGCGCTTTGATTCATGGATTTCATTTGAGAAGTGAGCGCATTTGATGGATATGAATATAGGTTTCGGATCTGTTTGAGAAATGCGTTTTGAAGTATGCTGGAGGTAGGAGATGAAGTAAGGTGGAACGCCCTGATTGGATCATTTGAATTCTTAATACATTTTATATTATTTGAATTCAATTGTTTTATCTGATTTTATTTCATGATCAAAACATCTTCAAAAATTCTGAAAACAATACCATAGGCTGATCTCACGATGTTTTGTTAACCGTGGATTAATTTTTTATAATTTTTGCAAGCTTTGTTTCCATCTTAGGTTCAATAATCACTCATGTATGCTTTTATGGTCTTTTGAACTAGAGGTAAAGGAAATGCACTTGTGCAACTCATGAGGGATCAATTCCTTTTCTTTTATCATCCTCTTCCCTGTTTTGGAGATAAGTTCATCATTGGACCATTCAAGTTCTCACCACTTGTTTACTTTGACAATTTTGCTTGACAATCACTTGTGAATATGGTTAAGGATATAACTTTTGTGCATCACTTCCTTTTGAGTACAATTAGACATCATTTTAAGTTGAATTGATTGTGTTTCTGACTTTTCAAAGATTGCTTGATATCATGTAAAGCTCCTTTGATCCTTGGTTAACATTTCATTGTTAATTCAACATGGTGACAAGATAGGAGCAATAATTCACTAGTTTTGACCTAGTTGTTATTTGTGCTTCCTTAATGGTTCTTACATCTATCGCCTTGATGTTTTTCCATCATTTCTCATTGCTATGATATCTCATCATCCCTCCCTTATTGATTCATCAATTCTCTTTGTAATTACTAATTTGTCTGTTAAGTGTGCAAGGTACCCTGAGAAAAGTTTTCAATATTGACTTGATGCCTTTGTGTTCCACTTTATTTGTGGGACACAATTTTTTATGCTTGCACCATTCGTGTGCTTTGTATATTTTTTATTCTCTTGCAGGATATCTATGTGGTTGTGTCTGCTATACACCATTTGTGGGTCATGTTCACATTTGAAGCCTCAATGCTTATATTTGATGGCGTGATTTTTGACTTGACTTGTTTACTGATGCTAGCTTGCTCAAACTTCTCTGGGTTTCTTCTTCTTGATTAGTTTCTAGGGATAGTTATTCGTTTGGTATTGCAATACTTCCCTTTTTTTTACTGTTTCCGCCATTTATTGCTTTCTACAAATCATGTGATGTAGGAAGCAGGAAATAAAGAGTGTGCGCTTGAAGTCGCTGTTTAAAGTCCTGTAGCAAGCACAGTTTTCTGTATGCTAATTGTGTTTGTTTAAAATCCTACCTTAGAAGTTGGTATTATGCATGTGTGTTTATTTTTGTGCCCGAATTATATTACAAGTGATAAGTCCTCAAAAGGAGGCGAGTGGGGAGGGTCCGTAATCGACCCCCGCACATTCTAGTCCATGTCATCCTTAGCTCACGTGGCACATCGATACTTTGGAGTCGTGCAGATCTTATGTATCGAGTCCGTCAAGTGGGGAAGGGTTTTGCAATCAAACCCCCACGCTTTTTCAGGAGTTCGCATTGGCCAAAGCTGACACTCCGTGATTGTTCATATAGTCTTCTGTCGCCTACCTCGATCTTTTATATCTTGGTTAGGTGCTCAGTCGCTTTGAACGCCACATTTTTCTTATTTCATCTGTCTCCCGCTTGTTTGCTTCGGGTGATCTGCTCCCATTAGCTAAAGCATTTTCTCTTCATACCCTCATCCCCTAAGTCGGTATACCCCGATTGTGTGCTTTTGCCAAAGCACTTGTCTGCTCACTTGTTTGGTATTTACCATGCTCCCTTAGGATTGCTCGTGTAGGGTTAGTCCTTGAGCTAGACATTAGGATATTTACCCATGCATGCTAACATAGGTTAGAAATTCCCCTTTTCATCCTCAAGCTTAGGGTCAACCATTGTATGATAACATTAGGGGCAGTGCTAGGCTAGTCTCCCTTAGTTCTTTTTCCTTTCTTTGCATATTGCATCTTAAAACTAAAACTTCTTCTTGGAGAATCATAAAAACGTCTCTAATGAACTTAAATCCTTCTTCAAAATAAAAAATTCAAACCAATCTTAATTGTTTGTGCGCCTTTTGGCTTTGTTTTAAACCTTGTCAAATTGATGTTTTTCCATCCTTACCATGCTATCCTACTATCTTTTTGTCGATGTTTCGCCATTGCATATGTTTGTTATCCTACTTTGATTCTCAATATCATTGTTAGGTGTGATGTTTTATCATCTGAATTGTTGATGTCTCGTCATCTTTACCATGCTATCTTACTATCTTTTTTCCAATGTTTCACCATCTCATATGTTTGTTATCCTACTTTGATTCTTAATATCATTGTTAGGTGTGATGTTTTATCATCTGAATTGTTGATGTCTCGTCATCTTTACCATGCTATCTTACTATCTTTTTGCCGATGTTTCGCCATCAGACATGTTTTTTATCCTACTTTGATTCTCAATATCATTGTTAGGTGTGATGTTTTATCATATGAATTGTTGATGTCTCATCATCTTTACCATGCTATCTTACTATGTTTTTTCCGATGTTTCTCCATCACATATGTTTGTTATCCTACTTTGATTCTTAATATCATTGTTAGGTGTGATGTTTTATCATCTGAATTGTTGATGTCTTGTCTTCTTTGCCATGCTATCTTACTATCTTTTTTCTGATGTTTCTCCATCGCATATGTTTGTTGCCGATGTTTTGCCATCACGTTTGTTTGTTATCCTACTTTGATTTTTGTTATCATTGTTAGGTGTAATGTTTTATCGTCTTGTCTGATATTTTGCTATCATGCTGACATTTTATCATCTTATCCGAGTTTGTGTTATCATGTGATGTCTTGTCATCCTTTTTATTGTTGCTTTATCATCGTTCTTAATTTTTTGTCGTTTTATCTGATGTTTTTCCTTCTTGATTGTTGCTTTTGTCTTCTTAACTAAAAAAAACAAACTAACCAAAATACATGAGCCGAACTACGGCTGCTCTGATTCCTTAAAAAGGATAGGTAGGCACAGGCTTTTGTAGGGCCTAATCGAGCATATCTTTGTAAATATTCCTTTCTTTTCCCTACACTTTCTTTTATTTTTTTCTTTGCATGCATTTCCTTTTCAGCTTTAAGCCTTAGACATAGAGTTTACACACCCATTAGATTAGAGCAACAAGAGTGGATACCGTAGAGTATTACGGGCGTGTGGGGGTGCTAATACCTTCCCCTCATGTAACAGACTCCCTTAACCGATCTCTCGGTCATAAGACTGTGATTTCTCCATCTCCAGGGTTTCTCGATGTTTACCTTTCCCTTTCGGAGAGATAAAAGACGTTCGGTGGCGACTTCATTAATATAGTTATCAAATGTCGGTTCGTCCGGTTGTTTCACTACCCCCCGAACTCAAAATCTATCAAGGTATTTCCTATTCTTTTCAACCTTTCCTTATTGGATAAAATAAAAGTCGGTGGCAACTCTAGCTATCCACATATTTAGATAAAACCAAAAAGTCAGTTCTCCCACCGTATTACAGAACTGGCGGCTCTGCTGGGGAGATACTTAAAAGAGGGGTTACCTTAGAGTTTAGATCAATTTATCTACTTTATTTTGTCTTTTTGTTTGCTTTAAGGGTTGTTTAGGTTTACTTTCTTTCCAAGATCCTACACCCGGATCTAGGGATGCCTTAAGTAAGTAGCAATAGATCATGGAAACTGTACGGCGTAGACTGATATGGTTGAAGTGATGGCTACATTAGTGTGACACATTGGTTTGTACATGTGTTCTTTGAGTCAGTCGAGGATAACACTAGGCTGCCGCGTGGTGTCATAAGCACTGAATGAATTTTAGAACCTTAATTGACCCATCTTTTCCATTAGAAGGTAGTGAGATATCCGACTTTGGTGTAGTCTGTTGTACCCCAAAATTTTCCCTCCCATTTTATTCAAGACATCCTCCTATAGTTTTCAATTGCTCAAGGTTACTCAAGAATTGATCAGACAAATTCTTCCCCCTAAAGCAATGGACTTACAACTAGGGTTTAACTTTTCTCAAGGAAGTTTATGTTTATAAGGCCTCAAGTTAATTTCATGGTCTTTTATATGTCTCTAAGAATGCTCATACCAAGTTTCAAGTCTTGCATCACAATTTTCTCAGTCAATGGCTCAGATGACTAAAAACCAACTGTATTAGACAAAAAGTCAACTTTGACCAATTGACAGTCAAATCTCAATATTTTTGGTCAACATCAAGATTTTGAAGACACATTCATCATTTGATCAATGATTGATCATGATTCATCAAGAAAACTCAAGATTACTCAAAAGTTACTAAATTAGGGTTTTCTTAAGAAGAAGTCAACAGAATTTTGACCAAGCACAACTTTCACATACTTCATCAGAAATTCCTCAACCAAAGCCTATCTTGACGGAAATTCGATTCTCTACAAATTTATCTCTTTAAGCACAAGGCCAAAAAATGTTTCATTTGAGAGATATGAGACAAAACTTTACAGGTCATTTTGAAAGTCAACAAAAAGTCATTTTTTGTCAAAGCAATTTACCAAAAGATAAAGACTTCAAATGAAAAAGTGTTCAATATGAAAGTTGTAGGAGACATCTTGAGGTTTCCAAAAAGTAAAATACCACCTTAATATGACACAAATTGAGAGAGTTATGATTGGTGCAAGTTGAACAATTTTGAGAAAATGCATGAAGTCCAAATTGAGCAAACTTGAATTTTTGAACTAATGGACCCATCTTTTAAGGTCTAAACATGTTCATGACACCTTAGAGGACCTCTAAGTCCATTAATACCTTACCATGATTTTTATTCCTATCTATTTTGATTTTTATTCAAATAAATACAAGGTAAATGGATTTAGGTGTGTAAGTATTATTTTGGATCAAATCAAGAGCCCAAAATCACATATTTAAGCTAGCAAACCTGTGTGGAGCTTATTTGAAACAAATATTCACAAAATTAGAAAGATTTAAGTTGATTTTCAAATCAAATATTCATACCATGATTCCATGAGATTTGTTTCACAATTGTTAACCTAATATCTTGTCCTATTAATACATAACACATTCAGACCAAGAAAAACCACGCATGCTGCCTCCAAAGAGCAACCCTAAATCTCACGAAAAATTCAAGAACTAGGGCAAACTCAAAACCCTATTTGCAGCCATTCTCACTCAAAAACAAAGATCAAATCATTCTCCTGAGACTTCCAGGAGTTCATCCAAGCCTTTTGCCAAGCCAAATCGTGCCCAGAACAAGCCACCCAAGTTACACTGGCATTGGTAAATTTTTCCAACTCAAACCTTTAATTTATGCATTATTGATCGATTTGATGCATATATACATGTTCATGATGATGTTGGTGGTTGTTTAGAACTATTAGTCGCAAGCTTTAACGCATGATTTGAGTTTCACCATGGCTAGGGCAGGAAGCTCGTGAATCTTCATATTCAATGATACATGCCATTTTAGGTGTAACTAACCCTACCATTGAGTTCGCAGAGTCCAATATAATCGATCTAGGCTTTTCCTTTTTTCTTTTTGATTAATTTTGCAGGGATTTGAAAAAACACCCCATCCGAGATGATGGTGTTTTCCACCCTCCACGATGGTTTGACTCCTCTGACTCTATTAGCTTTAGGTATGGCATGTTTCAATTGGCCCATTTGACATTCTTTGGCCCATCCTTGCGCGCGTGTTCAAGTTTATTTAATTTATGATTTTTTTAATTTAATTTAATTTTATGTATATTAATAGTCACATGTTTGATGCGCAACAACAATTGGCTTAGTGGTGAAGGACATGGTTAGTGATGCTGAAAGCGTGGGTTCGATCCCAACTTTTGACATTTACTTTTTATGTTTTACAAAATTACACATAAGTTTAATATACTTTGATTGATAGTCATACTTAAAGACAAACAAAATAATGGCCCAATGGAGGATATCACGCCTGTGAGACAAAGGGGGTGGGTTCAAGTCCCACCCCATGCAATTTCTTTTTACCAACCTTTTTTCTTATTTATTTCCATTAATTCATTTTCTTTTAATTAAAACCAATAATTAGTGATTAGGGCTATAACTAGTAATTAGGTTTTCTTGGGCATATTTTTATTGTTAACTAATTAATTAATTTAGAATTAGGTTTTAATTATCTTTTAACACTTAAATTATTTTCTACAAAAAAAACCCAAAAACATTAACTTAGAACTTTAGGTCTTTAACATTTATTTCTAACATTATTTTTCCTGTCTTTTGTTATTTAAATTCCTAGAACAAGTGTACATGTTTGCACAACTGATGTAATAGCGTAGATTTATTTTCTCGCATATTTTTCTAATTATGTATCTCTCCCAAAGCCATGTAATAGTGTAGGAACTTTATGTTCCGCACTTTAATTTTCAGTACATATTTAACTGTTAGTAAAATGTGGTTTGTATGACAAGACTAAAATAAAGTTAGACAACCCTAATTCAAGATAATATGATTGCGATCATCACACTTTACACACTTTTCACCTCTAGGGTAACCTCCCTTGTTGCCTATGAATATTGGTCATGTCCCTCGAAAGTAGGGATATTTTAGGAAAAGACCCTTGGTACAATCATCATAGTCCCTATGATACAAAAAAACATAGTCTCAAAATGTCTCTCGAGTTGCCTACGAAAAGATGTTCTAGTCCCTCGGTGACCCTACGAATAATATGATGACAGTCCCTTCAAATTGATAAAATATCCCTACAAGTTGCCTTCAATGACTGTACGATGACCCACGCCTGTTCCTTCACATCCAACTATATGGCTTCCTACTAACTAATGATAGGGTAGAACTATATAAAGGAGGAGGAAATTACAAGAAAGACCTTGAGTACGTAGACCGCTATTAATCGCTTGCTCACAAACATTTCAAAACAAAAACCTTTCACAGAAATCACACGTTCAAAATATTTTCAAACAAACACTTTGTACGCATTCTCGAGGACAGATATGAGAATCATTACAACGCCTCCTTACAATTGGCAATTTTCAAAATATTTTTCAAACATACACAACACAAATCAATTTTCAAAACAAAGTGAGCTAGCGATTAAGCGCCCGTAGATAACTACAGATGATAAGGGTGCTAACAGCTTCCATTTTCATAACCTACCCCCCAAACTCAAAATAAAAAGGTCTCTCCTGTTCTTTTCACCATTTTCTTATTGGATAAAAGAAAAGTCGATGGCGGATCTTGCTATCCACAACATTTGGAATAAAATGCAAAACCAAGTCAATTCTCCTACCGTATTACAGAACTAGCGACTCTGTTGGGGAACTACAAAAAGAGGGGTTACCTTAGGGATATATAATTTTTACTTGCTTTATTTGTTTTGCTTGCTTTAAATTTGGGGTTTTCTCGGGTTTACCTTCTTGCAAAGATCTTACACCCGGATTTGGGAACCTTAGGTAAGTAGCTATAGATCATGGAAAATGTACGACATAGACCGATATGGTTGAAGTGATGGCTATGTTAGTGAGACATTTTGGTTTGTGCTTGTGTCCCTTGATTCAGTCGAGGAGAATACTAGGATGCCGCGTGGTTTCATAAGCACTAACTGAACTTTAAAACCTTAATTGACCCAACTTAGCCATTAGAAGGTAGTGATATGGCCGACTTTGGTGCAGTCCAAAGTTGGTTGATACTCGATGCTACACTCATTGAGATTCAACTCTCAAGATATTTCAGTGGCAAGTCAATTTCACTGCTGAAACAAATCCTGTGAGAAAGATCAGTGATATGAGACTCCTAGAACCCGATTATTATTCTTAGGACAGGTTGAGCCAACTTAAACTTCAAGAGGGTACTTACCTACAGACCTCATGCAAGCGTTAAACCAAAGGCTCTTGTGTGCTTTTCTTGTGTTTGTTATCTATTCAAACATGACATCATGACATTATACCATAGCATTTTCATTGACCATTTCAAGGATCTCAAGGGCCTGCGATGCAGGTAATCATGAACTAGACGTCTAGCAAGATGCAAGAGGATTTACTTTCCTATAATAAGATGCCGTCAAAGATCAAAGTACTTTTGCTTGAGTCAAAGGCTATGACCCGCTAGATATGGTGAGCTTGATTCTGATATAAGGATCTTCAAAGACACAAAGTTCTTTAGTCAAAGCTGCAGCCAAACTAAACTTCTAACACTTCTTTTTTGTTTATCCCGCGAGATCCTTGAAAACATTGCATCTACATATCATGCACATCATCACAACATATATTCTTCCTAGACAGATTTTCTCATCTTCTTGCTTTTTATTTCAGTAAAAGATGGCTCTAGAACAGACTGTGAGAGAACTCCAAGCTCAAAACGCTCAATATCAAGAGACGCTCCTGGACTTAGCCAACGGGCAGAAAGAGCTGATGGTGTAACGCCCTGTTTTATTTAATATTATATTATATTAAATTTTCGAGTTACCGTTTGACGTTTATTTTTGCGACGAGAATATTTAAATTAACCGGTATATCTGTTAATATATTCAGCGACGTTTTATTCGGACCGATAATTATTTTATTCAGTCTGATATTTGTTTTGAGGGACGGGTAATTATTTTATAAGGTCCGATGTTTATTTTGAGGGACCGATAATTATTTTGTTCGGTCCAGTTTTTATTCCGTTCGGTTCGGTAAAATATTATTCAGACTGATATTTAATTATTTGGAGTTATTTTAATTATTTGGGTTAATAATATTATTTGATATTATTTAGTGTTAATTAGTAGTATATTTTAAGAAGAGCTTTTTGGTATTTTGTCTAGCTTTTGTCTTGCATCAAAACAAACCGAACACACTTGTTTTATGACATAACATACAAAACACACTTTGTGAGAGCTAGAGAGAACAAGAAGGTCTTGGAGAGACGAGCAAGAAGAACACCATAGCTTAGGTTTTTGGTTGGTTGAAATCATCAAGAATCATTTCAAGTATCTAAGGTAAGGGGTTTGATTTTCCAATGCTTATAGTTAGGGTTTGATTTGGTATATTTTGATTTGGGATAAAATTGATGTTAGGGTTCTTGAGATTTGTTGAGATAAATTAGGAGAGTTATTTTAGGTGTTAGTGTTGTGGGATTATTGTTATGTTAATAGAAATTAAATTAGAAAAACTAATTTATATTAATTAAATTAAGTTATAGAAAACTCAACTAGCAGTATGCATAGAAGTTGTAGAAAACTCAACTAGCATTATGCATAGAAGTTAAGTTTATAAACTAGAATATGCAGTATAGTAGTATAGAAAATTAATGTACTAGCAATGTAGAAATTGAATCAAGCTTCTAAACTAGCAGTATAGAAAATTAATGTACTAGCAATGTAGAAATTGAATCAAGCTTCTAAACTAGCAGTATAGAAAATTAATGTACTAGCAATGTAGAAATTGAATTAAGCTTATAAACTAAACTAGAAGTATAAAAAACTAAAGTATGTTAATAGAAGTTAAATGATAAAAAACTAAAGGATGCAGTATAGCAATTAAATTATAAGAACTTGCAGTATGGAATTAAATTAAGTTTAGAAAATTAATTAATTTATGTTTTGTTTTGCTTTTCTTAATTTAATAAATTAAATATTCATATTAATTAAATACAAATATGACATAAGTTAGCTGATTTAATTTGGAACCCGATTATGTCCGATTTCCCGATTTCGGCAATTTCGGTGACGAAGCTAGTTGCTCCGAATTGAACGAAAATTGATGTACTAGCTAATTTCGACGTGTAGAACGTCGTGGTGAGGTTAGTTTTTTGAGATTTCGAGTCTTTATGAAGCGACCCAAAATAGGCCAATTTACGGTTAATTTGAAATGGGTTGCATTTTAGTCGGTTTAAGTCGCGTATGGACAATCCGATTGCGACGTTAATGATTATGATTGATGCCGATTATTATGAATGGATTTCACAAAGATTATTGATGTTTGAATATTTTTTTCCGTGTTTGAAATTTAGTGAATTATTTGATAATGATGTGGTGTGATTAAATATGATGTTTGCGACGGTTTATTTATAATGAATACTTGATGATATGCGATGCGATGATATGTTTATCTTGATGTGGATGAATATGGCGACGTGGGTTTTATACCAATTTTAATGTGCGATGATGATGTTTTGTTGTGTCGTGTTTGTGGTGTCGTGTTGTCGAGTCACATACATTGCATTGGCGACGAGGGCTTTTATGCCAAGCGACGAGGGCTTTTATGCCAAAGCGACGATGAGATTTTATGCCGAATGTCCCTAATTATGAACAAAGCGACGGGTACCACATGGATAACATAGTCGTGTCTCATGGAGTCAGTTATGTTTATTTTTGAGTCTTTTGGCGTTGAGTTTTATTTCATGGCTTATGATGAATTACGATGATATATGATACTTTGTTTTGTGATGATTTTTGTGTTGAAGATAAAGTGAATATGATGCGATAATTTCATGATGAGTAAGCGATGAATATAACATGCCAGTAAAGCGACGATATGAGTTTATGGCGATGAAGTTTATGTCTTGTTTTGGTATGATTATGATGATTACGTGACGAAATTAAAGTGTTGATTTTATACACTAAATGATGATTTAAAGTGTGTGAGATTTGGATATGTGCTGACATACCCTTATTAATCCTATATCATTTATGATTCTAAAACTATTTATATATTTTATCATGTCTTTAATTATATATTTTGGAGTATATCACCCTTTACTTGTTTCGCCGCTGCCTTTATATTGGTAACGTGCAGGTGATTCACGAGGATGATGAGGATTAGCTCGAGTCTCTTTATTTAGAGTCGCTCTGCTCTGATAGTAGTAACACTCGGGATTTGGGCGACGTTATTATTTTGATAGGATAGTTTATGTATACTATCTTATGACTTTATGTATTGATGATAACATGATGATACGTAGATTTTGTGAACATATCCACTGTGCTGTGATTAGTCATATGTTTATATGATGATTTATGTTATGAATCGGTATATCCGACTTTTGATTTTGTGATGTGCATTATAATGCAAAATGATGAAAACCACGAATATGTGATACCTCAATTTATGTTTGGATAAAATTTTTAAACTCTGATTTTATTAATTACGAGGGGGTAGAATTGGGGTTTTACATTAGTGGTATCAGAGCAGATCGGTCTATCCGGCCAAGTTGTTGAGTTTGTTGTCGTCTATCAATCAAGTATTGTTATTTGTTGATTCTAATCCTTGTTTTGTTTTGAGCAGAAGTTGTTATGGCTGGAAGGAACACTAGTAGGAATAATGAGGCTCTTGCTGCTGCTATGCAGGCCATGGCTCAGGCTTTCTAAGACCCACCGAATGCTGACGAGAACGCTGGGTCTCATAGTTTGGCAACCTTCCAAAGAGAGAATCCTCCTACTTTCCAAGGAAAGTATGATCCCGAAGGTGCTTTGGCGTGGCTGAAGGAGATTGATAGAATCTTCCGGGTGATGGATTGCACTCCTGTACAAAGGATCCGTTATGGTACTCATAAGCTAAGTGCTGAAGCGGATGACTGGTGGGTTGAAACACGTCAGAGGCTTGAGGTTGCTGGTGAGGAAGTGACATGGGAAGTTTTCCGAAGGGAATTCAAGAGGAAGTATGACCCAGAAGATGTCCGGGGAAAGAAGGAGATAGAGTTCCTTGAATTAAAGCAAGGAAGCATGTCTATCACTGATTATGCTGCAAGGTTCACTATGTTGGCCAAGTTCTATCCGCATTATGATTGGCCAAATGGCGAGTTCTCTAAATGCATCAAGTTTGAAAATGGTTTGCATCCTGAGATTAAGAAAGCTGTTGGTTATCAGAAAATCCGTCTCTTTTCAGATTTGATTGATATTTATAGGATCTTTGAGGAGGACAATAATGCTCATTATAAGATTATGTCTGATAAGAGAAACAAAGGTCAGCAAAGCCGTGGAAAATCGTATGATGCTCCAGCTGGTAAAGGGAAACAGAAAGCGTTTCAAGGGCGAAGAACTAGTGGGGGAGATGCTCCTGCTAGTATTGTTTGTTACAAGTGTGGGAAACCTGGCCACAAAAGTAATGTTTGTCGAAGCGATGTTAGATATAAGGAGAATGAGGTGAGATGTTTCCGATGTGGAGAAGTGGGCCATATGACTCACAAGTGTAGACATAAGGATGTGGTCTATTTTAATTGTGGCGAGGGAGGTCACATTAGTGCTCAATGTAAGAAGCCTAAGAGGACCCAAGGAGCAGGAAAGGTGTTTTCTTTGTCGGGTGCTCCAACGGTAAATGAGGATGGTCTTGTTTGAGGTACTAGTTTCATTAATAGCTTTCCTCTTATTACTATTATTGATACTGGTGCTACTCACTGTTTTATTGCTGTTGATTGTGTAAAGAGATTGGGTCTCACTTTGTCGTCTCTGGATAGAGATATGGTGGTAGAAGTTCCGGCTAAGGGAACAGTTACTACTTCTTTTGTGTGTGCAAGTTTTCCTTTATCAATCTTTGATAGATACTTTGTGGTGGATCTTGTTTGTTTACCGCTTATCGGGTTGGACGTGGTTTTAGGTATGGACTGGTTAAAAGCTAATTAAGTCCATATCAATTTCTATGATAACACTGTGAGGTTTTCTTCCTTAGTAGAAGAAGAACAATCTATGTTGGTGTCGACGAAGTAGTTGAATGAGTTCACGAAGGATGAGGCGTTGGTTTTCTTATTGATGGCGACTCTTTCTATGGAGAGTCAAGCTGTGATAACAAACTTTCTGGTGGTGTGCGATTTTCCCGAAGTATTCCCCGATGAGATTCCTAGTGCACCTCCAGAAAGAGAAGTTGAATTTTCTGTGGATCTTGTCCCTGGTACCAGACCTATCTCCATGGCACCATACAGGATGTCCACATCTGAGTTAGCAGAATTGAAGAGCCTATTAGAAGATTTGCTCGAGAAGAAGTTTGTTAGACCTAGTGTGTTGCCGTGGGGAGCTTCTGTGTTATTGGTGAAGAAGAAAGACAGTAGCATGAGACTTTGTATTAATTATTGTCAGTTAAATAAAGTGACTATCAAGAATAGGTATCCACTTCCTAGAATTGATGATTTGATGGACCGATTGGTTGGCGCTCGCATGTTTAGTAAGATTGATTTGAGATCGGGTTACCATCGAATAAGGGTGAAAGAAGAAGATGTTCAGAAAACTGCTTTCAGGACGAGGTATGGACATTATGATTATTCGGTGATGCCTTTCGGTGTCACTAATGCACCAAGAGTATTCATGGAGTACATGAATCGTATTTTCCATCCTTACTTGGATCATTTCGTGGTTGTTTTTATTGATGATATTCTGGTTTATTCTAAATCGGAAGAAGAGCACACAAAACATTTGCGCATCATGATGGAAGTTCTGAAAGAAAAGAATATTTATGCTAAGTTGTCAAAGTGCGAGTTCTGGTTAAGTGAAGTGAGCTTTTTGGGGCATGTCATTTCTGGTGATGGCATTGCAGTTGATCCTTCTAAAGTTGATGCTGTGTTGAGATGGGAAACTCCTAAGTCTGTTACTGAGATTAGAAGTTTCTTAGGATTGGCTGGTTACTATAGAAGTTTCATTTACGGTTTTTCTAAGTTGGCGCTCCCTTTGACAAGGTTGACTTGTAAAGGAGCTGCATTTGTGTGGGATGTCAAGTGTGAAGAAAGTTTTGTTGAATTGAAGAAAAGGTTGACAACGGCTCCGATCTTGATTCTACCTAATCCTGAAGAACCGTTTTTTGTTTATTGTGATGCTTCTAAGATGGGTTTAGGTGGTGTACATATGCAAAATCACAAAGTGGTTGCTTATGCTTCTAGGCAATTGAAGATTCATGAGAAGAATTATCCTATGCACGATTTGGAGCTTGCAGCGGTTGTTTTTGTGCTTAAGATTTGGAGGCGTTATCTTTATGGTTCTAGATTTGAAGTATTTAGTGACCATAAAAGTTTGAATTACTTGTTCGATCAGAAAGAACTTAATATGAGACAAAGACGGTGGCTTGAATTGTTGAAAATTTATGATTTTGGATTGAATTACCATCCTGGTAAAGCTAATGTGGTGGCCGATGCTTTAAGTCGAAAGACTTTGCATATGTCACTTTTGATGGTGAAAGAGTTGGAATTGATTGAGCAATTTAGAGATATGAGTCTTGTAGTAGAAGTGACGCCGAAGAGTGTTATCTTGGGAATGTTAAAGATCAATAATGATTTCCTTGATAGTGTTAGAAAAGCTCAGAAGCTTGATGTGAAACTTGTTGATTTGTTGGTTGGTATTAGACAAACTGAAAATGAAGATTTCAAGTTGGATGCTCAGGGTGTATTGAGGTTCCGAGATAGGATTTGTATTCCCGATGATGTGGATTTGAAGAAAATGATCTTGTAAGAAAGTCATAGAAGCATTTGAGTATTCATCCCGGAGCGACCAAAATGTATCAAGATTTAAAGAAACTATTTTGGTGGTCGGGCATGAAGAAAGAGGTGGCTCAGTTTGTTTATGCTTGTTTGACTTGTTAGAAGTGTAAAGTGGAGCATCAGAAACCTGCAGGGTTGATGAAACCGTTAGAGATTCCAGAATGGAAATGGGATAACATTTCTATGGATTTCGTAACGGGGTTACCGAATACACCAAGAGGACACAATGCGATTTGGGTGATTGTTGATAGGCTTACGAAGTCGACTCACTTTATTCCTATTAACATCACTTATCCCGTATCGAAGTTGGCGGAAATTTATACGCATGTGATTGTGAGATTACATGGTATTCCTTTGTTTATTGTTTCGGATAGAGATCTGAGGTTTATTTCTGAATTTTGGAAGAGCTTGTAAGAGGCTTTGGGTTCAAAGTTGAGGTTGAGTTCGACTTATCATCCTCAAACTAATGGTCAGACGGAAAGGACGATTCAATCGTTGGAAGACTTGTTACGTGCTTGTATTCTTGAACATGGTGGTTCATGGGATACATATCTTCCTTTGATTGAGTTTACTTATAACAATAGTTTTCATGCTAGTATTGGAATGGCACCATTCGAGGCTTTGTATGGTCGGAGGTGTAGAACCCCTTTGTGTTGGCATGAGTCGGGTGAAAGTGTGGTGCTTGGACCAGAATTGGTTAGATAGACTACTGAGACGGTGAAGATGATTAGAGAAAAGATGAGAATTTCTCAAAGTCGACAAAAGAGTTATCATGATAAAAGGAGAAAAGACTTGGAATTTCAAGATGGTGATTATGTATTTTTGTGAGTTACTCCTACAACCGGTGTTGGGCAAGCACTAAAGTCGAAGAAGATAACTACTCGCTTTATTGGTCCTTACCAAATTACTAGTAAAGTGGGAAAAGTGGATTATAGAGTGTCGTTACCGCCAAATCTTTCGAACTTGCATGATGTGTTCCATGTGTCGCAACTTCGGAAGTATGTTCCGGATCCTTCAAATGTGATTGAGATGGATGATATTCAAGTGCGAGACAATCTTACGGTGGAGATGATGCCATTAAGGATCGAAGATCGTGATATGAAGTCTCTTCGTGGCAAAGAGATCTCCTTGGTTAAAGTTGTTTGGATAGGAGCAGCTGGTAAAAGTGCAACGTGGGAGTTAGAAAGCAAGATGCGGGATTTCTATCCCGAGCTTTTCGAGTCAGGTAATTTCAAAGAAGAAATTTTTTTTAAGTGAGGGAGAGTTGTAACGCCCCGTTTTATTTAATATTATATTATATTAATATTTTCGAGTTACCGTTTGACGTTTATTTTTGCAACGAGAATATTTAAATTAACCGGTATATCTGTTAATATATTCGGCGACGTTTTATTCGGACCACTATTTGTTTTGAGGGACCGGTAATTATTTTATTCGGTCCGGTATTTATTTTGAGGGACCGATAATTATTTTGTTCGGTCCGGTTTTTATTCCGTTCGGTTCGGTAAAATATTATTCGGACTGATATTTAATTATTTGGAGTTATTTTAATTATTTGGGTTAATAATATTATTTGATATTATTTAGTGTTAATTAGTAGTATATTTTAAGAAGAGCTTTTTGGTATTTTGTCTAGCTTTTGTCTTGCATCAAAACAAACCAAACACACTTGTTTTATGACATAACATATAAAACACACTTTGTGAGAGTTAGAGAGAACAAGAAGGTCTTGGAGAGAATAGAAAGAAGAACACCATAGCTTAGGTTTTGGGTTGGTTGAAATCATCAAGAATCATTTCAAGTATCTAAGGTAAGGGGTTTGATTTTCCAATGCTTATAGTTAGGGTTTGATTTGGTATATTTTGATCTGGGATAAAACTGATGTTAGGGTTCTTGAGATTTATTGAGATAAATAGGAGAGTTAATTTAGGTGTTAGTGTTGTGGGATTATTGTTATGTTAATAGAAATTAAATTAGAAAAACTAATTTATATTAATTAAATTAAGTTATAGAAAACTCAACTAGCAGTATGCATAGAAGTTATAGAAAACTCAACTAGCAGTATGCATAGAAGTTAAGTTTATAAACTAGAATATGTAGTATAGCAGTATAGAAAATTAATGTACTAGAAATGTAGAAATTGAATCAAGCTTCTAAACTAGCAATATAGAAAATTAATGTACTAGCAACGTAGAAATTGAATCAAACTTCTAAACTAGCAGTATAGAAAATTAATGTACTAGCAATGTAGAAATTGAATTTAGCTTATAAACTAAACTAGCAGTATAGAAAACTAAAGTATGTTAATAGAAGTTAAATGATAAAAAACTAAAGGATGCAGTATAACAATTAAATTATAAGAACTTGTAGTATGGAATTGAAATTAAGTTTAGAAAATTAATTAATTTATTATTTTTTTTTCTTTTCTTAATTTAATATATTAAATATTCATATTAATTAAATACAAATATGACATAAGTTAGCTGATTTAATTTGGAACCCGATTATGTCCGATTTCGGCAATTTCGGCGACGAAGCTAGTTGCTCCGAATTGAACGAAAATTGACGTACTAGCTAATTTTGACGTGTAGAATGTCGTGGTGAGGTTAGTTTTTCGAGATTTCGAGTCTTTATGAAGCGACCCGAAATAGGCCAATTTACAGTTAATTTGAAATGGGTTGCGTTTTAGTCGGTTTAAGTCGCGTATGGACAATCCGATTGCGACGTTAATGATTATGATTGATGCCAATTATTATGAATGACTTTCGCGATGATTATTGATGTTTGACTATTTTTTTTCCGTGTTTTAAATTTAGTGAATTATTTGATAATGATGTGGTGTGATTAAATATGATGTTTGCGACAGTTTATTTATAATGAATACTTGATGATATGCGATGCGATGATATGTTTATCTTGATGTGGATGAATATGGCAACGTGAGTTTTATACCAATTTTTATGTGCGATGATGATGTTTTTTTGTGTCGTGTTTGTGGTGTCGTGTTGTCGAGTCACATACATTGCATTGGCGACGGGGGCTTTTATGCCAAGCGACGAGGGCTTTTATGCCAAAGCGACGATGAGCTTTTATGCCGAATGTCCCTAATTATGGACAAAGCGATGGGTACCACATGCATAACATAGTCGTGTCTCATGGAGTCGGTTATGTTTATTTTTGAGTCTTTTGGCGTGGAGTTTTATTTCATGGCTTATGATGAATTGCGATGATATATGATACTTTGTTTTGTGATGATTTTTGTGTTGAACATAAAGTGAATATGATGCGATAATTTCATGATGAGTAAGGGATGAATATAACATGACGGTAAAGCAACGATATGAGTTTATGGCGATGAAGTTTATGTCTTTTTTTGGTATGATTATGATGATTACATGACGAAATTAAAGTCTTGATACACTAAATGATGATTTAAAGTGTGTGAGATTTGGATATGTGCTGACATACCCTTATTAATCCTATATCATTTATGATTCCAAAACAATTTATATATTTTATCATGCCTTTAATTATAGGTTTATGAGTATCTCACCCTTTACTTGTTTCGCCGTTGCCTTTATATTGGTAACGTGCAGGTGATCTGCGAGGATGATGAGGATTAGCTCGAGTCTCTTTATTTTGAGTCGCTCTGCTCTGATAGTAGTAACACTCGGGATTTGGGCTACGTTATTATTTTGATAGGATAGTTTATGTATACTATCTTATGACTTTATGTATTGATGAAAACATGATGATACGTACATTTTATGAACACATCCGCTATGCTGTGATTAGTCATATGTTTATATGATGATTTATGTTATGAATCGGTATATCCGACTTTTGATTTTGTGATGTGCATTATAATGCAAAGTGATGAAAAACACGAATATGTGATACCTCAATTTATGTTTGGATGAAATTTTGAAACTCTGATTTTATTATTAATTACGAGGGGTAGAATTGGGGTTTTACAGATGGCGCTCATCGCCAAGAAGAAGAAGACTCAGAAACCGGTTGGTATCTTCAACGTGGGGAGAAGATTAAAGGGTTCCGCCAAACAGGTTCAAGCCTTCGACCTCCCGTCAGATGAAGATGATAATCAAGAGGAAGATGGCAGAAGTATCAAAGCTGAGGGGGGAACTAACCCTGGTTCTGGTAAAATTCCTGATGAAGAAGAGTACTCTGATGAACAGTATCTTCCCGCAGATGACATATACAAGCAGCTGGAAGATCGTCTGAATGCCATGGAAATCCAGAAAGTGCCTAGACTTGATTTTGAAGAGCTGGGTCTTATTTTGGGGGTTGTTATCCCTCACAAGTTCAAGACCCACACTTTTGCTAAATATGATGGTGTTTCTTGTCCTAAGCTTTATCTGAGATCTTACGTATGGAAGATCCAACCCCATACTGCTGACAGAAAGTTATGGGTTAACTTCTTTTAAGAGAGCTTGTCTGGTACACCACTGGAATGGTTCTATCAGCTGGAAGGAACCAATATACATACTTGGGAAGACCTGGCTGCTGCTTTTTACAAGCAATATCAATACAAATGCTGACCTTGCACCAACTCGTGTACAACTACAAAGTATGACTATGGGCTCTAATGAGGGGTTTAAAGAATATGCCCAGAAGTGGAGAGATTTGACTGGAAGAGTGAAACCTCCTTTGTCTGACAGAGAGTTGGTTGATATATTCATGGGTACTCTTACAAGGCCTTTCTTTAATCATATGATCGGGAGTTCTTCATCTGGTTTTACCGAATTGATATTAACAGGTGAACATGTCAAAGGTGGTATTCAAAGCGGAAAGATTCAAGTAGCCGCGTCTTCGAGTACCGTAAAGAAGGCATTCAACGGTAAGAAGGAAAAAATGTTGTTTATGGCCAGAAGGGTTATGCTAAAAGTGAGCGTAATGAGTCTGTTAGGGCTGTGCCAATTTCTAATCTAGCGCCTGCACAACAACAACAACAAAACAATCAGTGTAGGTCAGATGCACCGAGAAGGCAGTTTACAAAGATTAGCATGTCATTATCTCAGGCGTTACACCATATTTTGAGAGAGAATCTGATAACGTTAAGGGACCCTCCTAAGAATCCCAACACCTCCTCTCCTCGCTATAATCCAAATGTGAAATGTGCTTACCATTCCAATAGCCCCGGGCACATCACCAATAGCTGTTGGGCTCTGAAGAACAAAATTCAAGATCTGATTGACAATAAAGAAATTGAGTTTGATCCACCCGAGATTCCCAATGTGATTACTGTACCCATGCCTAAGAACGACAAGGGTGTTAATGTTATTGATGTTGTTTCTGCTGAAGAGGATGTTGATAATAACTACAACCTAGACAATTGGATTTTTCTTACTATCGGCAGCGGGCTCATCAATTGGAAGACGGAAGGCACTATACCAATCTCCTTCAGACAGGAGTAAATGCTATTTTCTATTTTCTTGTTTCCAAGTTTTGGTTTTGTAATTTTTAAACAATGATTTTAAGGCTCGTGCCTTACCCGGAGCACAATGGTTCATTTGTTAAGGGTTGACATTTCATAAGCATATTTTCATTTAATAAAGCATTGGACATTTTGCATTCAAATTTTGTGCTCTTTGTCTTTCTTTCATTTTTACCTCTTTCAAATTGCTATTTGTTCTTACACACACCCACATAATAAATTACAGATCCACATCCACTATGGATCCCGTTGATAACAATTCTGCTATTGCCACTTATGACTTTGAAAATCCGATCTACCAAGCCGAGGACGAAGGTGAGAGAGATTGTGAAATACCTGGAGAACTTTCCAGACTGTTAGTGTAAGAGGAAAAGGCTATACAACCACATGAAGAGTCAGTTGAGGTTGTAAACTTGGGTACTGAAGCAGACAGGAAATAAGTCAAGATAGGTGCCAACCTAGAGGACATTGTCAAGAACAGATTAATCTAGATGTTACATGAATATGTAGAGATCTTTGCTTGGTCATATGAAGACATGATAGGGCTCGATACTGATATTGTGGTTCACCGTCTACCTATGAAAGAGGGTTGTTATCCGATAAAATAGAAGGTTTGTTGCATGAGTCCTGAAATGTCAGACAAGATCAAGGCTGAGGTTATGAAGCAATTCAACACAGGTTTCTTGGCTGTTACATCCTATCCTCAATGGGTTTCCAATGTGGTTCCGCCACCGAAGAAAGATGGAAAAGTGCGTATGTGTGTGGACTACAGGGATATAAATAGGGAAAGTCCCAAGGATGACTTTCCGCTTCCATATATTGATTTTCTGGTCGACAACACTGCTCAACACAAGATATTCTCTTTCATGGACGGTTTCTCAGGTTATAATCAGATCAAGATGGCACCTGAAGACATGGAAAAGACTATCTTTGTCACACAGTGGGGCACTTTCTGTTACAAGGTTATGCATTTTGGGTTGAAGAACGTCGGTGCAACCTATCAACTGCCATGGTAGCTCTGTTCCATGACATGATTCACCATGAGATAGAGGTCTATGTCGACAACATGATAGCCAGATCCCAGACTAAAGAGGAATATCTTGACTATCTACAAAAGTTGTTTGAAAGGCTGAAGAAGTACAAGCCGAGGTTGTAGCCGAACAAGTGCACCTTTGGGGTAATATCCAATAAGCTCTTGGATTTCATTGTTAGTAGTAAAGGTATTGAGGTCTATCCTCCCAAGGTCAAAGCTATTCAAGAAATTCCAGTTCCCCGTACTGAGAAGGAAATCAGAGGTTTCTTGAGACGATTGAATTACATCGCTAGATTTATTTCCCATCTGACCGCTACTTGTGAGCCGATCTTCAAGTTCCTGAAGAAATATCAGGTAGTAAAGTAGAACAATGATTTCCAGATAGCCTTTGACAAAAACAAGGAGTACCTCCAAGAACCTCTGATTCTGATTTCACCAGTTGAAGGAAGACCTCTGATCATGTACCTAACAGTGCTAGAGAACTCAATGGGGGTGTGTACTGGGCCAGAATGACGAGTCTGGTCGAAAAGAGCCTGCAATATACTACATTAGCAAAAATTTTACCGACTATGAAACAAGATACTCACTGCTCGAGAAAACTTGTTGCGCTTTGGCATGAGCTGCTCGCCGACTAAGACAATGTATGCTGACCCATACTACTTTGTTGATCTCTAAAATGGATCCTATAAAATATATATTCGAGAAGCCCTCTCTCTCTGAAAGAATAGCCAGACGGTAAATGGTCTTAACAGAATACGACATTCAATACACCACCCAGAAAGCAATCAAAGGGAGTGTATTGGAAGATCATTTGGCTCATCAAGCCGTAGATGATTATCAATCTATGTATTTCGAGTTCTCGAACGAGAATATCATGATAGTAACAGATTATGAAGAACCTGGACCGTATGAAGGACCTGAGCTAGGATCCTGATGGACTATGGTTTTTGAAAGAGCTTCTAACACACTTAGAAACGAAATTAGTGCTGTGATTATCTCTCCCAAGGGTTTCCATACACCCTTCACCGCTAGATTATGCTTTGACTGTACCAACAACATGGCCGAATACGAAGCATGCATCATGGGCATAAAAGCTGCCATTGATATGAGAATCAAGTTCTTGAATGTATACAGGGACTCAACCCTGGTGATCAGTCAGATTAAGGGAGAATGGGATACAAAACATCCGAATCTCATTCCCTATCGGGAACATGTGTTGACCTTAATTTCGTACTTCAAGGAAATCACTTTTGAACACATCCCACGAGAAGAGAACTAGTTGGCAGACGCTTTGGCTACCATGTCATCCATTTTCAAAGTCAGATGGGACAATGAAGCTCCTCGAATTACCATTGAGAGATTAGACGAACCGACACATTGCTACGAAGTTAACATTGACGGAGTTGAGGAGGAACCTTGGTTTCATGAAGTGAAAAGGTACCTCGAGGCCCAAGAGTATCCCGAGGGTGAATCTATAAATGACAAGAAATTCCTACGGAGATTCTCTGCTAAGTTCTTCCTAAGCAATGGGATTCTGTACAAGCGCAATCATGATTCAACTCTACTTTGTTGTGTAGACAAGAAGGAGGTCGAGGAGATTATGGAACATATGCACGAAGGTATCTTTGGTACTCACTCCACTGGACATACTATGGATAAGAAGATTATGAGAGCAGGTTATTATTGGTCAACTATGGAAACTAATTTCCATCATCACTCTAGAACCTGTCACAAATGCCAGATCTATGCTGACAAAGTACATGTGCCACCAGTTCCTCTAAATGTCTTGACTGCTCCTTGGCCATTTGCAATGTGAGGCATTGATATGATTTGAGAAATTAAGCCCAATTCTTCTAACGGACACCGCTTCATCCTCGTCGCCATTGATTACTTCATGAAGTGGGTTGAAGCAACCTCATTTGCCTCCGTTACCAAGAACGTTGTCGCCTGGTTTATTAAGCATAATCTTATCTGTCGATATGGCATCCCCGAAAGGATTATCATAGATAACGGTACCAATATCAACAACACTATGATCATAGAACTCTGCATGCAGTTCAAAACCAAGTACCATAATTCTTCTCTGTATCGACCGAAGATGAATGGTACAGTGGAAGCCGCCAACAAGAACAACCAGAAGATTATGCAGAAAATGACAGTGACATAAAAAGAATGGCATGAGATGTTACCATTTTCTCTTCATGGATCTCACTTCCATACGAACATCAACTGGGGAAACCCCATTCTCTCTAGTCTACGGTATAGGAGTTGTCCTACCTGTCGAAGTCTAGATTACTTCTCTAAGGATTATGAGAGACACAAATTTATATGAAGATGAGGGGATCCAGACTAGGCTAGACCAGATAAGCTTGATTGAGGAGAAAAGGCTTGCGAATGTTTGTCATGGTCAAATGTATCAGAAGCGCACGACCAAAGACTTCAACAAGAAATTCAAGCATCAAGTATTCATGCTGGTGACTTGGTAATAAAGCGCATCATACTACCGCAAGGTGATACCAGGGGAAAATGGACTCCCACATATGAAGGGCCATCTATAGTCAAGAAAATATTTTCTGGCGGCGCTATGATACTTACCACCATGGACGATGAATATTTCCCGCACCCTGTAAACGCGAACATAGTCAAAAGATACTACGCATGAAAGTGACCCACTAGGTTGACTGGCCTAGGAAAAAATAAGGGCATCCCGACGAACCAAAAGGGTTCGGGAATATATATATATATATATATATATATATATATATATATATATATATATATATATATATATATATATATATATATATATATATATATATATATATATATATATATATATATATATATATAAACTGTACACCCGGCAAGTCAAAAACCTGAAAAGGCGACTTGGGCAAAAAAGGGTATCTTGATGAACTGAAAACCCGAAAGGGCGGTCTAGGCAAAAGTAAGGGATTAAAGCGTACGACTATGTCCCATTGGATCATCTACTTACAACAATATTTGTTTCCAACGTCAAGATCAATCCAGTGAACTCCTTCAGACAATAAGGGATGAGATGCTTGAAGACATAAGGGCAATAGCAGAGTTGAAACTCGACGAGGTCATTTATCCATAACTATATGTTTTGTTTTACTTTGTACTCTTTTCATGTCACAATGACTTCCTCTTACTAGGATCTTCGTCTCTTTGTACAAAATTGCCTGTTTATAGGCAAACTTTAAATTCAAATACAATTTCAAAATTCAAAATTACTTTACTTTTTCTGTTTTGTTTGCAAAAACGTCCAATGACTAAAATTGAATGAACATATGCAAATGAATATGATTACTGTTAACAAATAGGCATAAAAACAAGAATAATAATTTACTAAAGACTCTAGGAGTTGGGATAACATTCAAGTCATCCACAAATCCCCACAGAGAAAATCTCTACAGACAAATCCCCACAGAGCTACCTTCGCAAGCTCATCACCTATAAAGATACATTCCCCCAAGTCTAATATGCCTTCAAGAAAGAAATTAGGGTATCCTTTAGCTATTAACATGACCATACTACCCAGAAAATCCCTTTAGCAGATAAAGGAGTTTGATCATTTCTCCAGCATACAGTGGAAACTTCCTCGGCATAGTTCACATGAATTTAATCCCCCAGCTGAGTTTATTTATCCAACACTGCAAAATCCCCTGCATAATTATCTACTTCAGCAAGGTTTATTTCCCCAACATAATTTAATTTCCCAAGCAAAGTTCATTTCTCTAATTCCCCGGTAGATTCTCTTCTCCAACAAAGTGTAGTCCATGTTGCTATCCCCAGAGAGTTGCTACGGAATCTGAAATCGGACTAGTTATCATTTAAATTTTTCCTCCCCAGAAGAGTTGACATCCATATTATAAACTTGGTCACACAACACCTCAGAAGGTTATCCATCTCTTTTATCCCCAGAGATGGTATGTAAGAACTGGATTCTCCAGTAGGGTGATGAACGACCAATGTTCCTAAACTCCTCTATTCCCCAAGCAGAAGTCAAACATTCCCAGTGGAGTATCCTCAAAACAGAAAGCAGGAATCCTCAGCGGAGATATTCTAAATAAGATTGAAGATTCATATTCTTTATCCCTAGCACAGTCAAGGATTTATCATCCCCAGCCAAAGATGTTATACAAAGCTACTAACACACTTCAACGACATCTTACGTCCATACATCATTCATAAAATATCATGGCATATGCATACATAATGCATATAGCACACTCTCATTTACTTTGGGAACATCATTACGCAATGCATTACATACATCATGGCATTGCATAAAGACTAACTTTGTCTTTTCATGTAAAGTCTACAAACAGATGAATATCATCAACAATTTTCAAACAGATCAAAGATTAATTCTTGAAATAGGACGAAGCAACTATCTATATGACCAAGTCGTAGATTAATTCCCAAAATAGGACGGGGCAATTATCTGTACGACCAGGCGGTATGAATTCCAAAAATAGGACGAGTTCGCCATCATAAAGAAGGTCAGAGGTTAACTCCTGAAACAGGACGGGGAAAATATTTGTATGACCAAGTGAAGATTAATTCCTGAAATAGGACGGGGAAAATATCTATATAACCAGACAAAGATTAATTCCCAAAACAAGACGGGGAAACTATCAATATGACCAGGAGGTATAAATTCCTGAAACAGGACGAGTTTACCAACAAAGTCGAACTGTAGATCAATTCCCGAAGTAGGACGGGGAAACTACCTACATGGACAACACTCTCCATCAGAGACTAAATATGACAAGCAACTACTTAAGCACCTACCCCAGGGGTTCATTCTGGAAAGCATTCTTCAGATATAGTCAAGCGTAGACTCATTCTAGTACTTCTATCAACAAATACCCTGGATGGCATCTTTAAGCCTATCTCCGAAGACACTCCATCACCCCTTTCAATGGCATCTTTAATCCCATTCAAGCAATATCATCAACCAACAATGTTGCCTCCTGCACATGCGAGTGCAAATTTCTGGGCACGTAAGTGTTCAATCCTCTTCCACCTTCAGATCACGAATGGCGAACATGTCAATCTAACTCCTTAGGTTTAAGAAGATTGAACAGGGGCAGATATTGTACCCTAAAATTTTCCCTCCCATTTTATTCAAGACATCCTCCTAGGGTTTTCAATTGCTCAAGGTTGCTCAAGAATTGATCAGACAAATTCTCCCCCCTAAAGCAATGGACTTACAACTAGGGTTTCACTTTTCTCAAGGAAGTTTTGGTTTCTAAGGCCTCAAGTGGATTTCATGGTCTCTTATATGTCTCCAAGAATGCTCATACCAAGTTTCATGCCTTGCATCACAAGTTTGCTCAATCAATGGCTCAAATGACTGGAAATCAACTATATTAGACAAAAAGTCAACTTTGACCAATTGAAAGTCAAATCTCAATATTTTTGCTCAACATCAAGATTTTGAAGTCACATTCATCATTTGATCAAGGATTGATCGTGATTCATAAAGAAAACTCAGGATAACTCAAAAGTCAAAAGTTACTAAATAAGGGTTTTCTTAAGGAGAAATCAACAGAACTTTGACCAAACACAACTTTCACATACTTCATAAGAAATTCCTCAACCAAAGCCTATCTTGAAGGAAATTAAATTCTCTAAAACATTGTCTCTTTAAGCTCAAGGCCAAAAAATGCTTCATTTGAGAGATATGAGCCAAAACTTTACAGGTCATTTTGAAAGTCAACAAAAAGTCATCTTTTGTCAAAGCAATTTACAAAAAGATAAAGACTTCAAATGAAAAAGTGATCCAAATGAAAGTTGTAGGAGATATCTTTAGGATTCCAAAAAGTCCAAGATCACCTTCATATGACAAAAATTGAGAGAGTTATGATTGGTGCAAGTTGAATAATTTGGAGAAAATGCATGAAGTCCAAATTGAGCAAACTTGAATTTTTGAACTAATGGACCTATATTTTAAGGTTTAAACATGTTCATGACACCTTAGAGGACCTCTAAGTCCATTAATACCTTACTACAATTTTTATTCCTATTTGTTTTGATTTTTATTCAAATAAATTCAAAATAAAATAAATAAATACAAGGTAAATGGATTTAGGCGTGTAAATCTTATTTTGGATCAGATCAAGAGCCCAAAATCACATATCCAAGTCAGCAAAATCGCGAGCAGCTTATTTGAAACAAATATTGACAAAATTAGAAAGATTTAAGTTGATTTTCAAATCAAATCTTCATACCATGATTCCATGAGATTTGTTTCACAATTGTTAACCTAATATCTTGTCCTAAAAATACATAACACATTCAGATGAATCAAAGAAAAACCATGCATGCTGCCTCCAAAGAGAAACCCTAAAGCTTACGAAAAATTCAAGAACTAGGGAAAACTCAAAACCCTATTTGAAGCCTTTCTTACTTAAAACCAAAGATCAATTCATTCTCCTGAGACTTCCAGGAGTTCATCCAAGCCTTTTGCCAAGCCAAATCGTGCCCAGAACAAGCCACCCAAGTCACACCAGTATTCGTAAATTTTTCAAACTCAAACCTATAATTTACGCATTATTGGTCGATTTGATGCATATATACATGTTCATGATAATGTTGGTGGCTGTTTAGAACCATTAGTTGCAAGCTTTAACGCAGGATTTGAGTTTCACCATGGCTAGGCCAGGAAGCTCGTGAATCTTCGTATTCAATGATACAAGCCTTTTTAGGTGAAACTAACCCTACCATTGAGTTCACAGGGTCCAATATAATCGATCTAGGCTTTTTCTTTTTTCTTTTTGATTAATTTTGTAGGGTTTTGAAAAAACACCCCATCGAAGATGATGATGTTTTCCACCCTCCACGGTGGTTTGACTCCATTAGCCCTAGGTGTGACATGTTTCAATTAGCCAATTTGAAATTCTTTGGCCCCACCCTTGCGCGTGTGTTCAAGTTTATTTGATTTATGACTTTTTTATTTAATTTTATTTTATATATATCAATAGTCACATGTTTGATGCGTAACAAAAATTGGCTTAGTGGTGAATGACATGGTTAGTGATGCTGAAAGCGTGGGTTCGATCCCAACTTTTGACATTTATTTTTCTGTTTTACAAACTAACACGCATGTTTAATATACTTTGATTGATATTCATACTTAAACACAAACAACATAATAGCCCAGTGGAGGATAGCACGCCCGTGAGACAAAAGGGGTGGGTTCAAGTCACACCCCATACAATTCCTTTTTACTAACCTGTTGCACCCCAAAATTTGCCCTCCCATATTCTTCAAGAAATTGCCAAGCTAAGTCACAAAATTCCCCAAGGGTTGTGCAGTTCAACTGTCTCCTATACAGTCAAAACTAGGGTTTGTGTTCTGATCAAAGAAAGGAAGTTTTCAAAGACCCAATCAAGTCTCACATGCTTACAAATATGGCCAAGTATCCTCACATCAAGTTTCAAGGCATTCAGCTCAAAATTGCACAGTCAAAACCCTAGATTGCACTACAGTCAACTGTAGGGGCAAAATGGTCATTTGACAGTCAAAAGTTCAAATTTTTGGTCAACATATCATTTTGAAGCCACAAACATCATTTGATCAATGCTTGATCATGATTCTCAAAGTTTGGCTCAGAAATCATCAAAGATGCAAAAGTTGCTATATTTGGACAGCTGAAAAAGTCAACTGAAATTGACTAGGGCATAACTTTCACATGGATTATCAGAAAAATTCCATCCAAAGCTCATTTTGAAGAGAAAGACATTTCCTACAACTCATCTTCATATTTCAAGTCCAAGAAATGCTCTCACAAAAAGTTATCAATTTCAACATTATAGGTCATTTTCAAAAGTCAACAAAAAGGGACTTTAAGTCAAAGGCCATAACTTGAGATTGGTAAATCAAAATGACATGGGACCAAAGGCATTGATTAAAGGACTCAAAGACCTTTCCAAAATGTCCAAGCACATGTGAAAAGCTTAAAAATTGAGCAAGTTATGCCTTGTGGAAGTTGGGAAATTTTTGGAAATTTTTGAAAGTCAACTTTACTTCAAATGATCCAAAATTGCTAATGGGCCCATTTTTCTTCCAAGTTTCTTCATGCCAAGCACATGCACGACCATTAGGCCCAAAAGGAAGTTTTTCTCCATTTTTATTTATTTATTTGGATTATTTATCATTTATAATTCATTTAATTAAATAAAATGCATAAAAAATACAAACCTAATGAAAACAAATCTTTTTATGCAGGTTTGGACTCAATATTTCGTGTAAATACAAAAGGGGAAAGATTTGAAGCTGATTGGCATGATTGAGAGCAAAATGCACATGGAAAAGATTTGAAAAAATCTTAAGAAAATCAAATATTGAAAACCATCAATGCCATGGATTTGTTCTACTTTTGTTAACCTAAATGCTTCCATACAAGTACTAGAACAGAACCCTAAGGTCTGGAGACAAAAAGCTGCGCATAAGAGGCTAGGACAAACTTGAAAAATTGCTTGAAAAACTCAAAACTGAAATCAACTCTAGAGGTCGATTCAAGCCCTAATCTTGATCCCATTAGCTTCCTTGGGTAACTCTGAACGTGTGCCAATCACAAACAACAAGCAAAGCTCCAGGAATTGGTAGATAAAGCTCAGACTGCATCTCAAAATTTTTGGAATCGTACATCATGATTCATACATTCTTTGCCATTTTTATTTATTGATTCATGTTTGTTGTGAGTTTTTGAAGCTAACTAACACCTTTAATTGCGTTTTTCTGTGCTATACGAGATTATACCATGACTGAATATTAGGGTTTCGTGAGCTTCAAATTAGGGGTTCTTACTAGAGGAAAAATTAGACCATCCCAGTACCACCATTGCAATCAACGCATCTGGACGAAGAGATTGATATAGTCGCGCTGAATTTATGTTCAAAGATGAGCTAATCGTTATTTTCTTTAAACCCCTCTAAAACCACGCAATAAAAACCGTGGCCTATCTGTTTTAGTTTCAGAGAAAACGAGGACGAAGACCTCGTGGCGAAGCATGATAGGCGGATTTAAAAATTCGCGCGCGTTCCAAGCATTGCTCCACTTTTCTTTTATATTATTTGTATGATATTATATATTAAATGTGATTGAAATGGCTCAGTGGCAGGGACATGTGTTGGTAACATCAAAGACCTGGGTTCGAACCCTAGGTCTGTATATTTGCCATGTTATTTTTCATTAACAATTCTTATGCAGCGCGCCTATTGAGGACCACCATATTCCATCATCATCCCACCATACACGCGTCCAGTCTGTCAATCCAACGGCTGAGATATGAAGCATACAATAAACCCAGGTCAACGCGCTGGCACACGATTGGGAAAGTCAATAACTCTGGATATCAAATGGGCCTGAAGCGTTAAGGCCTTACCTCCAATTTTGGGGCTACCCCCCCCTGGTTTGCATTTTCTTTTCATTTTTTTTATATCTTGTTTTCAATTGCAATTTTATTTAATTTATTATCTCAATTTAATTAATTTATTTTTTTTACAAAATATGAAAACCTCAAAAAACACACAAAAATCAGAAAAGGCAAAAATATAATATTTATTTTATTTTAATAAATTAGCATGTAAATATTTAGTTTTAATTAGGTTATAATTTTAATTCTTTTTTAATAAAAAATCCAAAAATATGTAGAATTTAGGTTTAATTGTTAATTTCATTCCTTTTAATTTCCTTTTTACAATAATAATATTTATTTTATTTATTTTCATAAATTAAATTTTACATGTAAATTAACTTAGATTTAAATTAGGTTAAAACTTAATATTTTTACAATAAACTTAAAAAACATTAGAATTAGGGTTTGACATTTCATTTTAATTTCAATCAATTCTTTTTTTCTTTTAAATCTTAAAAAACACAAAATACCAAAAACATTTAATTTTCATTTTTTTATTTTAATTCCTTATTAATTTAATTTTTTGCGAAAGGGTCCAACGCCCATTGTTTTAATTATTTTATTTCGCGTATTTACTTTGTTGCTTATTATAATTATGTAATTCTCCCAAAGCGTTGTAACTTTAATTTTTTCGCACTTTATTTTGCTTCATTTACTTTCCGCTAAATCGGGTCCGGTTTAATTTTGGCGATGTGGACCCGCGCCATTTGTAATAGTCGTAGATTTATTTTTCTCGCAAACTTTATAACTATTAAATAAGCATGCAAGAATGAATGACTTAATTAAAATCAAGCGTAGATCACAACAAACATGACAAGACAAATATCAATGAAAACGACACACGAATCGCACACACCACCCCTAGGGTACGCCTCACTGTCGCCTTTCGAAAGGTGATCGTCGAGTAGAGGGCGTCTTAGTAAGTCCTCATGATCCGGGAACCTGGCATGAGGGTAGCTTCTAAGGTGTCTTCCCATTGCTCTGGTGATCACCATGTCCCTAAACTCGAATTGACCCGAACACCTCCAACGGTGGTGCTACCTACCTCTCAATGGTGGGATGGCACTACTTTAAAGGACATTTACACAGACGAATTCCTTAGGGTAGGTAGGTTCTCAAGGATACTTGCTCTAATTTCAAACAAATCAAAATATCTTTTCACACCGACACTTTTCAAAAGCTTTCAAAGCAAACTTTTCAAACACTCTGACGTATGAGTCGAACTGAAATTTTTCAAAGAAACTTTTTAAAACCCACATTGAAAAGCAAATAAACCATTTTTGAAAACACATTGAGCAAGTATCTAAGAGCCCATGGATAACCATGGATAGAAAGGGTGCTAACACCTTCCCTTTCTATAACCTACCTCCCGAACCGAGAGCAATCTCTTTAAGGAATTTTTCTGTGCTTTTGTCCTTTCCATTTGGAGAAAATAAAAGACGGTGGCGACTCTTGCTTCCGCGACATTTCGCGAACCGGCGTTAAACAGTCAGTTCCAGATCCACCGATCACATAACCCTTTTTCTTATTTATTTCCATTAATTCATTTTCTTTTAATTAAAACTGATAATTAGTAATTAGGGCTATAACTAGTAATTAGGTTTTCTTGGGCATATTTTTTATTGTTAACTAATTAATTAATTTAGAATTAGGTTTTAATTATCTTTTAACACTTAAATTATTTTCTGCAAAAAAACCAAAAACATTAACTTAGAACTTTAGGTCTTTAACATTTTTCTTAACATTATTTTTCCCGTCTTTTGTTATTTAAATTCCTAGAACAAGTGTATAGGTTTGCCCAACTGATGTAATAGCGTAGATTTATTTTCTGGTATTTTTTTTCTAATTATGCATCTCTCTCGAAGCCATGTAATAGTGTAGGTGTTACCTTGAAAAATCTTAAGGTATTCAAGCACGTGTATTAAATGAGGATATTCTCATAAGCTAAGGTTCATCCTATAAAGTAGGGGTATTTGGGAAATTGGAGCCAAAGTGTTTGAAAATTTGGTTTTATTAAACTAGATTTAATGTTTAAAGGGAATGTCACGCCAAACTGTCGAAACTGAGCTAGGTCGACCAAATGGAAATAAAAGAAATATGTTTAGAAATGGTCGAAATTGGTTTAGTCGACCAAAGGGTGAAAGACAAGGAAAATGGTTGAAATTGGTTTTTTGTCAACCAAATAGGTTTCTGGACTTAGAGGAATTATTGTTGATTTTTAAATCTTGCCAGAGGGAAAGTGTCGAAGCGTGTCAGAAGCGGTTGACTTTCACAAGCTAGGAGCGGGAAGATTTAAATTTCAAAGTCATCAGCAGTTGCCAGCGGTTTACAATTTGTTTAAGCGCCAAATAGGTGGCGACATCCAGTGAAGCGTTTGTCTTGAGATTTTAATATTGTCCGTAGATTTCATCTAGGAAGTGACATTGTAAATATTATAAATAAGCAGATTTAGTGTAATATTTTGGTGTGTTCACTTGTATGCTCAAATCACTTGTCAAAACTCTGTCATTCCGAGTGTTAGGAAACAAAGAGTGAAGAAGTGCTTGACGTACGTGAATCACCACTTTTATGTCAATGCAAATCCTTTACTTGTCAATTAAATATTTTTAATACTTTATTTGCTTTCTATGTACTGTCGAACAAAGTCTTTACGTTATTTTCTACTTCGCGTAAACAATTCAATGATTTTTGTCGGTCACGAGCCACCAGTCAGTTAGTTTATTGAACCTTATTTTCATATGAAAAGCTTTTGCCGGTCACGAGTCACCAGGCATTCGATCGATTCATGGTGTGGAAAGCCGTTATACTTGTTCCCTTAGTCACGGAAAACCATTTCCCTTGATAAGGATTTTGGTAGAATAAGTATAATAATAAAACTCTTAGCACATGTCTCAAGATCAATTGGGTGATCTTGCGAGTTACCCTTAGTTTTAGGACTTTGGGAGGACCAACGGTTGCTTACTATTTTCCACAGTAAACTAATTGGCACGGCCAATGGGACACAGTGCTAAGAATTTGTCTTAAGTGTATGCAACTTAGAAATTGAAAGTTAAACAAAGAGTATAATAAACCATCATCTAGGAAGCATATATTAAGAATGACAATTCCTCCAGTCGGGTCAACTACAGCAGGTTCCGCATAAATTTCTCAGGCTCCACCGAGAAGCCCAAGGCCTGTAATGACTACGACCACCATAACTAATGTGCCTCGTTTTGGTAATATGGATCCTGTTTATGGAATGCCGTATTCCATGATGCCAGGATACCAATCAACGTCGAATGCAGCAGTGGTGTCAGATAATGTTCAAAATTTGAACTCCCCTTTACAAGGATCTGCACCAGGAAGAAATAATAGAGGCAACCAAATTAGAGGAATTCCTTCTCAACCAATAGTACCGCCTCTCCCTAACAGTTCAGTAGCAGTGTTAAGGTAAAAAATGGATGATAGTAACCATGAGTTGGTTAATATGTTAACTAACTAAATGGGTAATATATTTAATCCTATAGTGCAAGAGTCGGCTGAGACTAATAGGCAGTCCGCTGAAATAAATCGACAGGTGATTGCCCAATTAACACGTTTGTGTATTTTTTTAGGTGCTCCCCCAACACCTATTCGACAGACGGCACTTGTTCGACTAGATACCCCTGGTCAAGTGGACATGGGGGCAATACAGGATGAAACTATCTGTAATTGTTTAGGTATTGGCATGCATTTTTGGTAAAACCAGGTGTATGAATGTCATGACTGATGTCATAACATTCTAGTTTATTAGGTACAGATTTATTAGGTACCTTTGCAGAAAAATATTGTCATTCAGGTACTGATGTTTATGAGTGTGTATCTGAGCATTTTGCAAAATGATCACATTTACCAAAATCAGTAATCAGGAATTCAGATGTCATAACAAATGTTAAGACATCCTGTTCTGAACTAACAGGTATGCAGTTTGGTTAATTCTGAGTTTTTTCAGGAAAATGACTCAGTCTTTCCAGAACAGAATCCTGCGTTTTCTTTGGGTTAACCTAGCTCAACCCTAACCTGGTTGATCTAGTCCTGTGACCTAGTCTTAAGGTCAAACGGATTTAACCCTAGCTTTTTGTGGAAACCCTAACTGAAGATGCAGCTGCTATATATTCAACAGAGCTGCTGTCTTGGAATGCATCCCTTTTTGACAGAAGATCATTTAGAAGTTGTATAGTTTTAACTGTTGTAATCCAAGCAATTATCATTGTGATAAGTGACTTGGAATAGGTTTTAATTGTAAGGGTTCTGTAACACTCAAAGCGTTGAAGAAAGAGTGTTTCTATGTCTATTGACTAAAGCTGTGAAGCAAAGTCAAGTCAGGTCTGTGTATCACTCAAAGCTGTGAAGCAAGAGTGTCTGTGTTGCTTGATTAAAAAGCTGTGAAGCATAATCAAGTGTATGTTTTGAAGAGTGTCTTCATCAATTCATTAGTCAAATTGTTTTATGTATCACTGCTGTGATTGAGGGGGAGTGAGTAGGAACTCAGGTTTAAGTTGTACTTAGATTGAAGTTGCATTGGGTAGGTCTTAAGTGAAGGAGATAAACTGGTTGGTTTATTCCTGAATTAACATCTCTTATAGTGGATTTCCTCCCTGGCTTGGTAGCCCCCAGAGTAGGTGTTGTTGCACACTGAACTGGGTAAACAATTGACTGTGTTCTTTACTGTTTTTTGTATTTACTATCCTATAGAAAGTCAGATACGGTGTCATAACATTGAACGTGACATTGAGTATCTGCAGCCAGAATTTCAATTGGCATCAAAGCAGGAACCCTGCCTGTATTACTGGGTGAGATCTAGGGATATCACTTTCTGGCACTATGGACAAAGAAGGAGTTTTTGGAAATAGACCACCCATTCTGGATGGAACTAATTATGACTACTAGAAACCTCGTATGATTGCCTTCTTAAAATCTCTGGACAAAAAGGCTTGGAGAGCTGCTGACAAAGGATGGATCCATCCCACCATAACTGAGAAAAATCGGACAATCAGTTTGAAGCCTGAGGAAGATTGGAGTAAAGAAGAAGACGAGTTAGCCCTGGGAAATTCCAAAGCTTTAAATGCCTTGTTCAATGGAATTGATAGAAACATTTTCAGACTAGTACATAAATATGAATTGGCCAAGGAAGTTTGGGACAATCTCAAAACTACTCATGAGGGCACTTCCAAAGTGAAAATGTCAAGGCTTCAGATGTTGACTACCAAGTTTGAGAATCTAAAAATGATGGAAGATGAAACCATTCATGAGTTTCACATGAACATCTTGGAGATTGCCAACACCTCAGGAGCACTGGGAGAAAAGATGTCAGAAGAAAAATTGGTGAGAAAGATTCTCAGATCCTTGCCTAAAAGATTTGCAATGAAGGTAACTGCCATAGAAGAAGCCCAGGACATCAGCAAGTTGAAAGTGGATGAACTTATTGGGTCTCTTCAGACTTTTGAGATGGGGATCACTGAAAATGGTGACAAGAAGAACAAGAGCATAGCACTTGTATCCAACACTGATGTTGAAAACAAGGAGGATGAAGAAGAAAATATTTCAGAAGCTATAGCTATGCTTGGAAGACAGTTCAACAAACTCATCAAAATAATAGATCCAAAGTCAAGGTCTAATGTTCATAACATTCCCTCTGACATTGACAGTTCCAGCAGAAGACCAAGGTCAGAAGAGAAGGGAAATCAAGGCAGATGTATTCAATGTCATGGATGTGAAGGATATGGGCATATTCGAGCTGAATGTCCTACCTTTCTTAAGAAACAAAAGAAAGGAATGACTGTTACTTGGTCTGACTGTGATTCAGAAAGTAATTCTGAAGAAAAATCTGCCAAACTAGTTACTGCTCTAACTGGTGTTTGTACCTCTGAAAGTGACACTAGTGATGAAGAAGTGACTTTTGAAGAACTGGCTGATACTTACAAGAAATTGTGTATCATAAGTACTGAAGTCTGTGTGCAGAATGAGAAACAATCAAAACTCATCATAAAGCTGGAGGCTGAAAAAAGGGCAAACCTTGAAACTATAAGTCATCTAGAAAGGGAAGTTCAATTGCTGAACTCACAACTGAATCAAATGACCAAATCTGTCAAGATGCTGACTAATGGAACAGACAAATTAGAAGAGATCCTTCAGGTTGGACAAAATGTGGGAAATAAATCTGGACTAGGATTTATGGAAGCAAAGAAATCTGGTACAGATAAGAAGATCAGGCCTGATAAGCAAATGTCAAAACAGATGTCTCAACACAACTCTAAACATCAGGAATAGAGACATATGAAGAAAAGGTACCAAAGATGGAGATGTCATCATTGTGGGAGATATGGCCACATAAAGCCCTTCTGCTTCAGATTGCATGGATACCCCAATCAAAACTCAGGTGTCAAACCTAAGTCTAAAAAGGTACCACATGCTCCTAAATGGAAGAAAAAGGCTACTGCCCTGATAGCCCACACTTCCCTGAGGGTCTCTACAAAGGAGGACTAGTACTTTGACAGTGGGTGTTCCAGACACATGACTGGAATCAAGAACCTCCTCAATAATTATAAACCTCACACCACCAGTTTTGTGACCTTTGGAGATGGTGCTAAAGGTGAAATCAAAGGAGTTGGTAATTTGGACTGCCCTGGAGTTCCAAGTCTGAATGAAGTACTGCTGGTAAAAGGGCTGACTGCTAATCTCATTAGTATCAGTCAATTGTGTGATCTAGGATTCAAGGTCAATTTCTCAAAATCTGAATGTCTTGTAATTAATGAAAAACAAGAAATTGTAATGAAAGGAGTCAGATCTAAAGACAACTGTTACTTGTGGGAGCCTGAGAACACTAATTTCTCCTCTGTGTGTTCCATTGCAAAAGAAGAAAAAGAGGTGAAACTGTGGCACCAAAAACTTGGCCATCTTCATCTAAGAGGTATGAAAAGGATTATCTCCATGGTGGCAGTCAGAGGGATTCCAAGACTTCAAATTGATGAAGGAAGAGTTTGTGGTGAATGTCAGGTTGGTAAGCAGACTAGGATGTCACATCCAAAGTCAAGACATCTGACCACCTCTAAGGTTCTAGAACTTCTTCATATGGATCTGATGGGACCAATGCAAGTGGAGAGTCTTGGTGGAAAAAGATATGCCTATGTGGTTGTGGATGATTTTTACAGATTCACCTGGATTAACTTCATTAGGGAAAAATCTGATGTATTTGAAGTCTTTAAAGAATTGTGCAAAAAAATTCAAAGAGAAAAGGAAGGGTGTATTGTCAGAATCAGAAGTGATCATGGCAAGGAATTTGAAAACAGCAAGTTTGATGATTTCTGTTCCTCAGAAGGAATTAGTCATGAATTTTCTTCTCCTATAACTCCTCAGCAAAATGGAGTTGTGGAAAGAAAAAACAGGACCATACAGGAATCTGCCAGAGCAATGATACATGCCAAAAGACTTCCTATGTATTTTTGGGCTGAAGCTATGAATACAGCCTGCTATATCCATAACAGGGTCACCTTGAGAAAGGGAACCTCATCCACCATATATGAACTCTGGAAAGGAAGAAAACCAACTGTGAAGTACTTCCATGTGTTTGGCAGCAAATGCTATATTCTGGAAGATCGTGAACAAAGAAGAAAACTGGACCCTAAAAGTGATGAAGGCATATTTCTAGGATACTCCTCAAACAGCAGAGCTTATAGAGTATTCAATTCCAGGACCAAAGCCATGATGGAATCAATAAATGTTATAATTGATGATTATCATGAAGAAATAGATGTCCCTTGTAATGTTGAGACATTCTTTGAGACTTCAATCCAACATAATGATCTACCCAACACCACCACAACAGAATCTGAATCAAAGGAAGCTAGCAAGATCCCTTCCATCAGAATTCAGAAGGATCATCCAAAAGAGCTCATCATAGGAGATCCCAACAGTGGAGTCATTACAAGATCTAGAGAAATCATCTCAAACTCTTGTTTTGTGTCCAAAATGGAACCAAGAAATGTCAAGGAAGCTTTAACTGATGAATACTGGATTGGTGCAATGCAAGATGAACTGAACCAATTTAAGCAACATGAAGTTCGGGAACTGGTTCCTAGACCTGAAGGAACTAACATCATTGGCACAAAATGGATTTTCAAGAACAAATCAGATGCTGAAGGAGTTGTCACCAGGAATAAGGCAAGACTGGTTGCTCAAGGATACACTCAGGTTGAAGGGGTTGATTTTGATGAAACCTTTGCACCTGTAGCCAGGCTGGAATCAATTAGACTCCTATTACCAATTGCTTGTCTTCTGAAGTTCAAGTTATTTCAGATGGATGTGAAAAGTGCCTTTCTAAATGGGTACTTGAATGAGGAAGCTTATGTGGAACAGCCTAAAGGCTTTGTGGATCCAAATCACCCTGATCATGTCTACAAATTGAGAAAAGCTCTATATGGCCTGAAACAAGCTCCTAGAGCATGGTATGACAGGTTAACAAAGTTTCTCTCAGACAAAGGATACCGAAAAGGAGGCTTGGACAAAACACTCTTTGTCAAAACTGAAGGAGGGAAGTTGATGGTTGCCCAAATATATGTTGATGACATAGTGTTTGGAGGAATGTCAGAACCTATGGTTAAACATTTTGCTGAACAGATGCAGGCTGAATTCGAAATGAGTCTCATGGGAGAACTAACTTATTTTCTTGGACTGCAAGTCTCATAGATGGAGGACTCAATCTTCTTATCTCAAAGCAAGTATGCTAAAAACATTGTAAAGAAGTTTGGTATGGAGAATGCCAGTCACAAAAGGACTCCTGCTCCTACTCATTTAAAGCTTTCCAAAGATTCAAGTGGGGTTAAGGTGGATCAAAGTCTGTACAGAAGCATGATAGAAAGCTTGTTGTACTTAACAGCCAGCAGACCTGATATTGCTTTTGCAGTTGGAGTTTGTGCAAGATACCAAGCTGATCCCAAAGTCAGTCATATCAATCAAGTGAAGAGAATTTTGAAGTATGTGAGTGGAACTTACAACTATGGGTTGCTATATTCTCATGGCTGTGAACCAAATCTGACTGGTTACTGTGATGCTGATTGGGCTGGTAGTGCTGATGATAGAAAAAGCACCTCTGGAGGATGTTTCTTCTTGGGAAATAATCTGGTTTCCTGGTTCAGCAAGAAACAGAATTTTGTGTCTCTCTCTACTACTGAAGCTGAATACATTGCAGCTGGTAGTAGCTGTTCTCAAATGATCTGGATGAAACAAATGCTTACTGAGTATAATGTCACTCAAGATGTTATAACATTGTACTGTGATAATATGAGTACAATCAACATTTCCAAGAATCCCATTCAGCATAGTAGGACCAAACATATTGACATAAGACATCACTTTATCAGAGACCTTGTAGAAGAGAAGACAATCAAATTGGAACATGTTGCCACTGAGCTACAGCTGGCTGACATTTTTACCAAGGCTCTTGATGCAAATCAATTTGAAAACTTGAGGGGTAAGTTGGGTATTTGCCAACATGAGGAATTGTAGCAATTAATTTTGCTTAAAACAAGGGTTAAAGGAGTTATGTTTGTTCTGATTGGGTTAAAATTATATTTTCCCATTTCCTTCAATTCTTTTAAGAAGTTGAATAGACACTCCTTTTCTTCCTTCCCCTTTCGTCTCCTCATCAAAACCCAGTCTCTCAATCAGAATTTTCTCTTCAGTTGTTGTTGGTCCTCTAAGACTGTCAAAATGTCTCAAACACCATCATCATCCAATACGACTATTTCAACCTCTTCCTCTGATCAAGATTCTAGGAAAATCTCTTCTTGTCTGGACTCTGAAGTCCTGGAGGTCTCTTCTCTTAGAAAAGTGGAAACTAACCCCACCAAGGTCAAAGAGCTGAGAACAAGACATGCAGGAAGGTCCCAAGCCTCTGCCTCTGGTAATCCATCTCATCCTTCTTCTTCAGTTCCCCCTGAAATTGCAAATAGGGAAGGGTCAACCTATGTTCGTCAAGCAATAGCTAAAATTGTTTCAAGAATTCTGAACGAGAACCACTTAGTTCCTGGCATTTCTGTTCCTTTAAATCAAGAAAGTTCAAATGCTGAAACAAATCCAGATGTCTCTAAGGATGTTGAGACATCAGACAAAGAGAAGAATGCTGACATTGCTCACAAGAAAAGGAAGAAGCCCGAATCCTCTGAGTCTGATGACAGTGCTTAAAGGTTGGTGGAGTTGTTGTTTGGTGGTGTTGCTGGTCCCTGGTGGAGTTTGCAAAGTGTGTTCAGTTTTTAGTTCTGCTCTCATTACTTTTTCTGGATGACTGTATAAATTTTAAGAACATGTATCTTTGGCCCATTTGTGGCTAAAGAGGGGGAGATATATTTTGGTACTTTATTAGACATTCTATTTTTCTACAGTCATATTTATTCTGCTGCTATCTATCTCTGATTGCTTAGGGGCTTTAGCCAAAAATCTGCCAAAGGGGGAGTTTGTAGTTGTTTAGGTATTGGCATGCATTTTTGGTAAAACGAGGTGTATGAATGTCATGACTGATGTCATAACATTCTAGTTTATTAGGTACAGATTTATTAGGTACCTTTGCAGAAAAATATTGTCATACAGGTACTGATGTTTATGAGTGTGTATCTGAGCATTTTGCAAAATGATCACATTTACCAAAATCAGTAATCAGGAATTCAGATGTCATAACAAATGTTAAGACATCCTGTTCTGAACTAACAGGTATGCAGTTTGGTTAATTTTGAGTTTTTTCAGGAAAATGACTCAGTCTTTCCAGAACAGAATCCTGCGTTTTCTTTGGGTTAACCTAGCTCAACCCTAACCTGGTTGATCTAGTCCTGTGACCTAGTCTTAAGGTCAAACGGATTTAACCCTAGCTTTTTGTGGAAACCCTAACTGAAGATGCAGCTGCTATATATTCAACAGAGCTGCTGTCTTGGAATGCATCCCTTTTTGACAGAAGATCATTTAGAAGCTGTATAGTTTTAACTGTTGTAATCCAAGCAATTATCATTGTGATAAGTGACTTGGAATAGGTTTTAATTGTAAGGGTTGTGTAACACTCAAAGCTTTAAAGCAAGAGTGTTTGTATGTCTCTTGACTAAAGCTGTGAAGCAAAGTCAAGTCAGGTCTGTGTATCACTCAAAGCTGTGAAGCAAGAGTGTTTGTGTTGCTTGATTAAAAAGCTGTGAAGCATAATCAAGTGTATGTTTTGAAGAGTGTCTTCATCAATTCATTTGTCAAATTGTTTTATGTATCACTGCTGTGATTGAGGGGGAGTGAGTAGGAACTCAGGTTTAAGTTGTACTTAGATTGAAGTTGCATTGGGTAGGTCTTAAGTGAAGGAGATAAACTGGTTGGTTTATTCCTGAATTAACATCTCTTATAGTGGATTTCCTCCCTGGCTTGGTAGCCCCCAGAGTAGGTGTTGTTGCACACTGAACTGGGTAAACAATTGACTGTGTTCTTTACTGTTTTTTGTATTTACTGTCCTATAGAAAGTCAGATACGGTGTCATAACATTGAGCGTGACATTGAGTATCTGCAGCCAGAATTTCACTATCCATCAGGGACAAGTGCTAGTACCTCCAAGGAATTTGATTATCGATCCACCTAGGGAATTAGTACATCGAAATCAAGAGGCTGATCAAATTGTGGAACAAATTTGACAAGAGGATTTAGTCGTAGAACATAGTCTAACCACCATTGTCGAAAGCATTATGGCTAGGAACAGTATGAATACCACACTTCAGAGGCCAACATATTCTTCCCCTTTGTCTGAATATATCTTACATACTGAAAACCCTAGAGGGTGGAAATTTCCTAAGTATACAAAATTCGGGGGAGAATCTGGAGAGTCGACAGTGGAACATATTTCTAGGTATTTGACTGAATCTGGGGATATGTCGAATAATGAAAACTTAAGGTTAAAATATTTCCCTTCTTCCCTTACTAAGGAAGCTTTCACATGGTTTACCACTTTGCCTCCAAATTCGATTAACTCATGGACTAAGTTGGAAAAACGTTTCCATGAACAGTTTTATGAGGGTCATTCGAAAATTAGTTTGGTTGAATTGTCAAACATTAAAAGAAGGTTTTCTGAAACCATTGATGATTATATAAATATATTTAGGTCATTGAAAGCAAGATGCTTTACTCAAGTACCAGAACATGAGCTTGTTCAAATGGCTGCTGGAGGTTTAGATTATTCCATTAGGAAGAAAATAGATCTGACCTTCGTGAAGAGTATGTCACAGTTAGCTGATAGAGTTCGACATCTAGAGTGTCTACGACTAGAAAAGGTCAGACATACTAAGGCTAGGACTAAGACATAAAAAGTAGCCTTCATAGATTATGATGACACAGATCCCATTTGTGAGGCCGACTATACCTCACCAACAGAGGCAGAGGTCGACGTGGCTGAAATGAAGCCAGGGCCAGCATATGAATGTAAATCACTATTTCCTGCTAAAGGAGAAAATACAGTCAAAAACAATCCAAAATTTCCAGCAAAAACTTATACGTTTGATGTCACTAAATGTGAAGAAATTTTTGATTTGTTAGTTAAAGATGGTCAAATTTTAGTACCCCGAGGTGCTAAGTTACCACCATTAGAACAACGACAGAAAAGAGGTTTTTTGTAAATTTCATAATTATCTTGGTCACACAATCTCTCAATGTTATCTTTTCAGGGATCTCGTACAAAAATCGTTGTAGGAGGGTAGATTGAAATTTGCTGCACGGAAAATGAATATTGATACCGATCCTCTTAGGCTAGGGAGGCTTTGTTTCTTGACCCTGTTGACATCAACATGGTAGAAATTACTAAGTTTCCTGATGATAATATGGTCAAAGAGGGTACTGGAGAAAGTCCTAATGTCGACTTAGCTGAAGTGTACCCAAGGACCGAGGAGGACTTGCTAGACTTCCTTTACCGCTGTAAGAACAAAGGTTCGCAAGCTTGCTTGTGTCCTAGGTGTGGAGCCTTGACTGAAAAAATAGCTGCTGAAAATTTCCAGAAGTTGCAGTTAGAAAAGAATAAGGGCAAGCCGTACAATCAAAGCTTCCCTACACCAAGGGACCCAAGAAGAACTGTGGGAAACTCCCATGCCAAACAAAGAAGTTATATTCCTTCAGCAAAAGCACCTAACGATACTTGTATTAAGCCTCAAGAGAGAAGGGGAGAACCAATTGACGGTGCTATTACTAGAGACCCAAACAAAGGAAAGTCGGCTATTAACTACCGACATGAGTTTAAGTCTGAGAGGAAAAGTCATATTTCTGAAAATTACATGGGGAAGAATCCTATGATTCGAACCCATTGGAGATGCTTCCAGTGTCGAAAGCAGGCTGAGAGGCAAGCATCAGCTGGCCAGATTGCTGCAAACAAAGTTAGCAATCAGATGCAGTATAAAGTGAAGGTCGATTCCTCTGCAAAAGAACGAATCAAAGAGTTCGTGAATCGACCAGTTGATAAGTGTTCTGAAGAAGCTACTGACAATTTTGAGTCTGAGTCTGAAGAGAGTTTGAATATCTTAGTTAATGTGGTATCAATTCTTCCTGCAGAATATGATTGCTTAACTGAAGTGGAAGATTCAGCAGACATTGATGCTGAGGAGATGGCTTTACACAAGCCAACATGTTACTTTGATATGAATAATGGTTCGATTGAGAACCAAAATGAGTTCTTTGAAAGACCAGATATGGGCATGAAGAGCCATTTGAAGCCTCTTTTAATAAGGGCTAAGATTGAAGGGGTGGCTATCAACAAGGTGTTGGTAGACTGTGGTGCTACGGTAAACATTATACCACACCACCTATTGCATAAAATTGGTAAATATGACACCGATGTTAAATCCCATAACATGGTCTTATCAGACTATGAAGGAAGGACTAGAAACACTATGGGTGTGATCCAAGTTGATATTACTATCAACTCTGTTACTAGGCCGACTATATTCATGGTGATTCAAGGAAATCCAAGTTACAACCTCTTAGTAGGGAGGGAATGGCTTCACGGTGTAGGGGCTATACCATCTTCTATGCACCAGCGTATGGTGATTTGGAGGGAAGATGGTATTGTCGAGAACATTCAAGCTGATCAAGGATATTTCAGGGTATACGTGAACAATGTCGGGAAGAAGCAATTTGACAGGAAATTAGCTAACATTTCCCCATGTCAACCTGCTGAAGATGTGTATGCCAACCTTGATGAGGCATTTGTTTCGTTGAAGTTATATGAGACCCATGGTTTTATATGGGATGTGGAACGTCTTGAGGATCCATATCGTGACAACCGACCGACAGAATGGGGAGACATCAGTGATAATGTCTTAGCTAGATGCTCTGAAAAGGATTTTGACGTATATTTCCGAAAGAAAAATAAATTTGGCGCTAGAGGCTGAAGAAAATATGGCTGTCGAAGCCAATAAGACACAAATTCTGAATGAAGGAGATACTTTGGCTATTGAGCCAAAGCCATCAGATAAAAAATAAGTGGTCGAAGAAAGCATCGATAAGCAGCGTCTGGACTGCATATATGACGAAGAACCCTTAGGCTTCGAAAAGGATCCGATGGCACCAGAAAGAATGCAGCCACAAGGCCCTTTACAAGAAATAGATCTTGGCGAAAAGGGGGATAAAAGACCAACTTATATCAGTGCCAACATCGACCAAAAGTTAATGTCAGAGGTAATATCTTTATTAAAAGAATTTAAAGATTGTTTTGCTTGGGACTATAATGAAATTCCAAGTTTAAGCAGGGATTTGGTCGAACTAAGGTTACCAATAAAAGCTGGAAAGAAACCAGTGAAGCAGACTCCCAGACGCTTCGCTCCAGCAATAATGTCGAAAATCAAAGAGGAGATATAAAGACTCCTCAAAAGTAGATTCATAATAACTGCAAGGTATGTCGACTGGTTGGTAAACATAGTGCCAATAATTAAGATAAATGGAAAATTAAGAGTGTGCATCGATTTTAGAGATTTAAATGCCGCCACTCCTAAAGATGAATATGTTATGCCTGTGGCAGAAATGTTGGTCGACTATGCTATCGGTTTTGAATATTTAAGTATGCTTGATGGTTACTCTGGTTATAACCAAAATTTGATTACATATGAAGATGTGCCGAAGACGGCTTTTCGCTGCCCAGGGGCACTGGGAACCTATGAATGGGTTGTCATGCCATTCGGTTTGAAAAATGCCGGAGCGACATATCAAAGGGTAATGAATTCTATGTTCCATGATTTTATTGAAGATTTCATGCAAGTTTATATCGATGATATTGTAATAAAGTCGAACAGTAAATCGATTTATCTGCAACACCTTCGAAAGTCTTTTGAAAGGATGAGGAAATATGGATTAAAAATGAATCCATTAAAATGTGCTTTTTGTGTGTAGGTAGGTGACTTTCTTGGCTTCGTGGTGCATAAAAAAGGCATAGAAGTAAATCAAAGCAAGACCAAAGCCATCATGGACGTCAAACCTTCGTCAACCAAAAAGGAACTTCAGTCTTTGTTGGGCAATATAAATTTCCTAAGGAGGTTCATATCAAACTTAAGTGGAAAAACCAAAGTATTTTCACCACAACTTCGACAGAAGAAATAGGATTTCGTTTGGAAAGAGGAGCATCAATAGGCTTTCGACAAAATCAAAGACTACTTAGTTAAGCCTCCAATATTGGAACCTCCTGTTAGACATAATCCTATGAGGTTATATATTGCAGCCTCAAATTCGACTATAGGAAGTATGTTAGTCCAACAGGATGAAAAAGGTGTCGAGAGACCTATATATTATCTTAGTCGAATGCTTAATTATCCTGAAACTAGGTATAATGATATAGAAAAACTATGCCTTTGCTTGTATTTATCTTGTATTAAATTAAAGCAATATATAAAGCCTGAAGATGTGTATGTATCTTCTCATTTCGATATTATTAAGCACATGTTATCCAAACCGATTTTAAATAGTCGAATTGGTAAACAGGCTTTAACATTAACAGAGTATTCTCTGACTTATGTGCCCTTAAAAGCAATGAAGGGACAAATGGTGGCAGATTTCTTGGTCGACCATTCAATGGTTGGTATGCATCAGAATTATGTAGATCTAGCGCCATGGAAATTATACTTTGATGGTTCTAGCCATAAAAATTGAGTTGTAATAGGAGGAATTATAATTTCCCCCAGTGGAATTCCAGCAGAGTTCAAGTATAGAATCGACGGTATATGTACAAATAATGAAGCAGAATACGAGTCTTTAATAACAGGACTTAAACTACTGCTAGAATTGGGGGCAAGGAACGTCGAAATTATGGGAAACTCTGAATTAGTAATTAAACAAGTATCAAAGGAATACAAATGTGTTAAATAAAATTTAATCATGTATTTTGTGATCACTATTAGATTGTTAAAGCAATTTGAACAAGTGAGTATTTGACACATACCTCGACGAGAGAATGAAGAGGCTAATGACCTACCACAAGAAGCTTCAGGATATAAGAAAGACCAAAATGAAGAACTTATTAAGGTAAGAGATAAAGTTCGAGCAACTTAGTTATCTCCTTCTGATTTGTCAATAATAAAGTTAGGGGCTGTAGATGTCGAAAATTTTCAGATTTTAACTATTAACAATGGGCAAGAGAATGATTGGCGAAAGCCATTGGCTGATATCTGCACATCCCTACGGGGTCGACAGATCATAAGATCAAGTATCGCGCCCTCAGTTATGTTTTGATAGAGACGAATTATTTAAGAAAATTGCTGAAGGAATATTGCTTAAATGCCTTGGAGAAAGTGAGGCATATGTAGCAGTTTCAAATGTGCACAATAGAGCATGTGGCGCACATAAAGCAGGACATAAAATTAAATGGCTGTTGGTGCGTTCAAGTGTCTATTGGCCTTCAATGCTAAAAGATTGCATCGAATTTGCTAAAGGTTGTCAAGAATGCCAAGTGCATCGGGGCATAGCGTCATCAAAACAACAAAGGTTTATTTTAGTTGGTATTGATTATTTTACAAAATGGGTCGAGGCAGTAGCCTTAAAAAATGTTGATCAAGAAGTTGTTATTGATTTTATACAAAATCACATCATATATCAGTTTGGGATTCCAAAAACACTTACAACCGACCAAGGATCATTGTTTACTGGACGAAAAATGCAAGAATTTACGCAAGAAGTTGGAATTAAATTATTAACTTCTACTCCTTACTATGCTCAAGAAAATGGCCAAGTCGAAGCTGCCAATAATGTAATAATTAGCCTAATTAAGATGCATGTAGGAAAGAATCCAAGGAATTGGCATAAAACACTAGATCAAGCCTTATGGGCATGTAGAACTTCCCCTAAGGAAGCAACATGAACTACTACATTTCGACTTGCATATGGGCATGATGCAATGCTACCAGTGGAGATACATGTTCAATCAATAAGAATCCAAAGACATCATGAAATACCATATGAGGATTACTGGAATGTGATGGCGAACGAGCTTGTCGACTTAGATGAAGATAGGATGGTGGCCCTTGATTCGTTAATAAGACAGAAAGAGTTTCCAGAGCTTATAATAAAAAAGTAAAACATAAAGTATTTGTTGTCGATGATTTAGTATGGAAAGTAATATTACCTATGGATAAAAATGGTAGAGTCTTAGGGAAATGGTCCGCAAATTGGGAAGGGCCTTTTAAGGTGATGCAATTTTTTTCAAATAACGCCTATGAACTTGAGGAGGTAGCCCCAGATCGACGGATCTTAAGGGTAAATGGTAAGTACTTAAAAAAGTATAAGCCCATTCTTTAAGAAATCAGAATTTTGACAGAATGAATATTCGTCGAATCAACAAGATGGTATAATTGTGTTCGAAACCAGCAAATTCAAAACATGCATAAAATGTGTACAATAGAGGAAGATATATATAAGACAGATAAAGAAAGGTGCCATTAAAATTTGACTTACAACCATAAAGAAATCACAATATCGTTGAAACAATGATTAAAAGTGTTTAAATCTGTTTTCAAATGACCGCGGTTCACCATGGAAGTTTACTGCCTGATATTCAAAATCTTCTGCTTGAGTCCTAAGTGTTTCAAGCTTTGTTTCGACAAAAGAAATTGCTTCACCTACGACCACAACATCCACAGCTATTTGACAGCCTATGCTTGATCTAGATTAATAACATTATTAATCTCTTCCTCTTGCTTGGCAATTGATTCTAATTCCTTGTTGAGAGCAGAAATCTAGTCACGTATTTCAGCATATCTTTTCTGTTTGGGACCCAGTTCCTGTTTTTTATTTCCAATCATTGCTAATAAATCAATGATTTCTTTAGTGGCTTATACCACTATATCCAAATTCTCTTTCACAAAAGCTTTCTTCGACTCGACCGCTTCCTCATTTTCCCTAATACTTTCGACATCTTAGAGTAGAGGAATAAAGAATTTCTCAAACGCCGTTATCATAAACGTGGATGATTCAGAAGTGTTGAGCTCTTTCATTTGAGTGAGAGCGTCTGAAAGTTCTGAGCCAAGAGTTGGATCAGAATGAAGTAGATGAGGAAAATCAGGATTCAAAGTATGAGTCCGAATTTTAGTCATTAGATTTTTGGCCTTGATTGCTTCAAGACTTATCTTGTCATTGTGTGCTTGATATTGATTAGAGTCAGAAGAAAGAGTGTGATAACTCACGAAGTGACACAACCTAACATTTGCTTCTAGAGCAGAAGGCTTGACTCCCATGTGTTTTGGTGTAGTAGGTGAGTCGACCTTTGCTTTCCCAGAAGAAGTGAGAGGCGTGCCTTGTGTGCCTTCAGGAGGGGGTAGGATTTGGGAGGTGGTAACATTTTTATTTGCTTTTGAACCCTGCAGGGAATCTGAGAGTCTAGAGTCAGAGCTATTTGAACTATAACCCTTATGTTTGGCAGGACTAATGACTGAGTCAGAGTCACTAAGAGTAGCTGGAATAGTCAGGTCAATAAACTCACCATCAGCAATGTCAGGATTCTCATGATGATGAGGGGAAGAAGCTTCTGATAAAAGAGTATAGTCAGGCACACTTAGTTATTGGCCAGAGACATTAACCTAAAGAAAGAAAGAAAATATATCAGCCAAATAAATTTAACAAACAAAAAGGAAAAAGAAACTAAAAAATAATCATTTAGTACCTGTGTCGACGGATCAAGATCGACAGACTCATCCTTAGCTGAAGCATTAACAACGTCTCCCATTGTGTTTGGAGCTTTATCAATTCTGGGAGCACGAGTCGGAGTGGAAATGGCTGTGTCGACCACTATAGTGTCAGCACCTAAATCTAAGGTAGCTTCAAGATTTTTAGCCAAGATCACTTTACGTCTCCTTCTTGTAACAAGGGGGACTTTGACATCATTTGGTTCTTCTATTTCATCAACAGGATTTAAGCCAACCTTTTCTTCAGTGTTCTGGGACACAGGTACCTTCGTCTTATTCTTCTTTCTAGCCACATTGTTTTCAGTAGAAGATTATTTTTTCCTCTTGTGGCTTTTGGATTTGTGGGAGTGTTGAGGGGACTGAACATTAGGTGATGGCTTAGTATCAGAAAAAGATATAAGTCGAAGCAATTGTGTTAGTCGAGAATGGAGAGTTGAATCGACAAAATATACCCCAGTTCTCTCAGAAGTATGCTGTATGTCCTTCTTGGACCGTTTGGATTCGCCAGAGGGAGCAGTCAAATCCGCTGAGCATTTTTGACTCTGGAAAACAAGGAAAATATTAGTACAGTTCAAGGCATAAAAGACATGGAAACAAGAAGTATATAAGTACACCTACAGAGGAAGCCTTCTTGAGTGAAGAAGAAATGGGTTCATCGTCGGAGGGTGTATGGTCAGGGATAATCTACAAGAGATTGGCTAAGTCAGATATGCCAAATCAGGAATGATAATTGACAGAAGGTTGAGTTTAAACCCGATTTTTTGAAGGTTTCAGTTTACAGACAGAGACCTTGTCGTCTGATATATTGGGATATCTGTAAGGAAAGTATAAAATAATTAAACAAGCAACCAAATCAAAATAAGCAGGGGGGGTAAGCTTTCCAGAAATCGTTACCGATTTGTGTGGTCGAAAGTACTCTAACATATCAGAGATCATAATGACGATGCCCTGAATAGTTAGGTAGATAATACTTCGTTGGTACCACTTCGTCGACCTTTTTCTTATAGGCATTTTGCATATCCGATAAAGAGAAATACCACCTGTTGTACCCCAAAATTTTCCCTCTCATTTATCAAGACTTTTCTCACAAGATCTCTTTGACTCAAGGCTGGATTAGGGTTTGATCAGCTCAAGACATCTCATCTTACACTGTTGATCCAAAAATAGGGTTTAAGTTTGCACAAGGATTTTTGGACTATCAATGCTTCATATGACTTTCAAGTATCATCATGGACCCCTAAGATTACTCATGTCAAGTTTCAAGCCTTGAATCACATTTGACCAGTCAATTGGACAGTTGACCTAAAAATTAGCTGTATTAGGAAAAAAGTAAACCATGGACAATTTACAGTCAAACTTCATAATTTTTGATCCACATCAACATTTTAAACTCATATGTATCATCTGATCAAGTTTGGACCATAATTCCTCAAGAAATTTGATCAAATCATCAAAAGGGCAAAATGGTCAAAATTAGGGTTTTGATTGAGAAAGGGCAATTTCTGATTTTTGACTTAACAAATGACCGATTGGTTTGAAGCATGATTTCAAGGATTCAATTGCATTATCTGACCTAATTACATGGTTCAAAATATTGCAAATCCATTGGATGGACAGATGAAATTTGCAGTCAACTGATCAAAAGTCAACTGTATACTAAAAAGTCAAATATTGACTTTTTGGTCAAAATCAAGTGCCAAGGGTCAAAATTCATCAAAACATGTCAAAGTGTGATACTTGTTCATCAAGAAATCAAGGATTGATGATTTGGTTTTGAAATTGGAAATTTTCATAACTTCGAAAATTTTCTAAGTATAGAAAATTTCTTATTTTTTCTCAACTTTAAGCCATTTTTCCATAATGTTACATGATGATTTAAGGAATGTTCCCAACATGAAAGTTATAGACCTCCATGAAATCTACAACTTTGATTCACACATTTTTCCCTAAATATGATTAGATCTCAAGATATAATTTTGTGAATACATGCTCATGAACTAAATAACTTAGTGAAATTTTGCCCTAATTTAGGCAGGTTTTTGACTCAACTTCATGGAAATATTTCACCTAGTTCCAAGAGGAGTCTTGAAATTCATTTCAAATATGAGTTATAGATCATATTTCAAGCTTTCTAAATTGTCCAAGAACTCCTCAAGATCATTTTTGAGTATGGAGAATCGAAGAGATGAAGTTGGCAATTTCTCACTTTCAATTCAAGCCATTTCATGAAGAACAAAATTCAAATTTGAACCTATGCTGCCTAATCCTTGCTTTACAGGTCTCTAACTTGTTTATCACTTCATAATTTAATGCTTACTCAGTTGACAAAGCTTTAATTCAAGCTCAAGAGACTTTGTCCAAGTTGTAATTCCATAAATGGCATAAAGTGGCTATTGCCATTTTGGAAAAGCTTCACTTTTGCAACTTTCTAATTCTTGAGCTTTGAAGCTGTTTTCTCTGCACACACAAGTACTGCAGACCTAAGGTAACTTGTATAGAGCTCATACCAACCCCAAGCAAGCCAGTACAAACATGTGAAGACTTGTCTCTTCACTTTGCTTCAAAAGCAAGAAAGTGTGCCAAAAGGTGAGAACTCACAAACCTGTTGGAGAGTTGACTTGAAACTTTTTTCCATACTAATACACAAACATATTACACTTGAGAACACGATTAAAAGAGGCCTGAAACACCCCAAAACTCCATATCACCAAGAAACTGTCAAAACTTGCAGTTTGTGCATAACCATGGCAATCCATCATTTGGCTCGTGCGTTCCAAGTTTTAGTCATCAAAACACTTTACCTACTTCATATCTAAGATATCCAGACCCTCACCCTACACTGTAACTCCTACTTCTTCATCTGCCATTTTGGTTTTCAAAGCTTCCAGGTTGACTTGGATAGAGAGTTTCAGACACTTTCAAAGAAAGGTAAATGTTGGAACACACTCGGGGAGGTTCAAGCAAGCTAAAGCAACCTTCAGGCCTTCCTAAATCCCACTCAAACTCCATTCACGATCCCAGTTTAAAGAGGTAAGAATCTCAATTTCTATCTCTTCATACATGCATCCATTGGCCACGATTTGTGAATAAACAATGTAGACATCATTGCTACAAAGCTGTACATATCCATAACTTGCATTTATTTGGCCTGAGTTGAGAGAATTTTGAAGTTCAAATTCCTGTAAAAATTAGGTTTAAATTTAGGGCTTTTAAAATTCGTTTTGATCTTTAATTGTTATCTTATATGATTTACATGTTTGAAATCGTGGGAATGAGTACTACCATTTTCATGTTGGGAGTTTTCATTTTCATGGAGAAATGAGAAAGTTACAGAGCTTATGTCCAGCTTGAAGAAGAAGATGAAGTACAGGGCAAGGACATTGTTTGTATTATGTTTTTGTTATTTCATATAAATCAACGGATGTATAGCCTCCCAAGTGACAAGGTAGCGCGCTGGTGAGGCCCAAGTCATGGGTTCGAACCTTGACGCTACCTTTTATTTTTTCATACTTTCCATTTTTTCATTTTTTGGCTGTTTTGCAGGATTGGGCTTCAATGTTGGGCCTAGCTTTTTTTTCTAACATAACACCACTTGATTTCTCAGGATACCCCCCTGGCCCAACTATTTTCATATATTTTATTTATTTGTTTTATTTTCATTTTTGATTATTAAATATTTTCTTTGATACATAAAAATCATATATATATATATATATATATATATATATATATATATATATATATATATATATATATATATATATATATATATATATATATATATATATATATATATATATATATATATATATATATATATATATATATATATATATATATATATATATATATATATATATATATATATGATAATATTGCCTTTTTATTTTATTTTATTTTATTTTTCACATAAAAAATATATTTTATCTTCAATATATACTAACTATCTTTCTTAAATAAATTTTTAAAGAGATAAATTAAACTTATATATATATATATATATATATATATATATATATATATATATATATATATATATATATATATATATATATATATATATATATATATATATATATATATATATATATATATATATATATATATATATATATATATATATATATATATATATATATATATATATATATATATATATATATATATATATATATATATATATATACTTGTAAATATTTATTTTAACATATAAAAACTAAATATTTTCATAAAATATTATTTATTATTTTAAATACAAAGAATAATACATAAGAACTTTATTTTCTTTTAAACTAGAAATTAGGGTTAACTTTGTTTTTTTCAAGAATTAATTTCTTTTTCCTTAAAATTATTAGGTTTAAGTTAAAACTTTTCCCATATAAAAAAACAAACAAAATATTCTTTGCATATATATATATATATATATATATATATATATATATATATATATATATATATATATATATATATATATATATATATATATATATATATATATATATATATATATATCATTGCATATTTTATTTTTATATTGTATCTTATTTATTTAAATATTTGTACAAATTCGATTTGGTTGAAATAGCTTAATTAGATTTACATTATTGCAAATCCCCATTCATAATTTGTATTCCCCCTTCCCATAAAAATGTTGTAATAGCTTAGTCATCTTTACATTACACAAATTGCCGCTTTTATATACCATGCTAGTAATTAGGGTTTGAATGGCAAGATAAAAACAAATCAAATAGAAAACCCTAATTCAAGACAAAATCAAGCATGAAAATAACACACTTGCACACAAACACCCTTAGGGTTTCTCCACTTGGTTGGCTTATACAAAAATAGCCACATTATGCATGTGAAGTATCTTAGCAAAACAAACAAGTATAAGATCACAGTCCCTCGATGACCCTATCTAAAGTTGCCTTACAAAATGATCTTGGTCCCTCAAAATGCTAAGATAATTTGCAACATTGCTAATCATGGTTATATGATGACCCTCGCCCGTCCCGTTTACATCCAAAGATAGGGTTGCTTACCAAATCAATGGTAAGACAACAATATCAAAGGAAAAGAAAATGAACAAGAAAGACATTTGAGTAGGTAGATTACTTCTAGTTACTTGCTCCATTTCAAAACAACTATCCTTGCTACTTTCAAAAACAAACACACACATTTTCAAACATTCTTACGAATATTGAAAACATTTTCAAAAAAAGACAAACATCTTTGTATACATTCTTACGGACGAGAATCATTACAAAGATTGCCTAAACAATGGCCTCTTTTACAAAAGACTTTCAAAACCACACAAAGCATAACTTCAAAAAAAAAGCAAGTGATCTAGCAAGTAACTAAGAGCCCATGGAAAACCATGGATGAAAAGGGTGCTAACACCTTCCCTTTTCATAATCTACCCCCCGAACTCAAGAAAACATCTCAAAGGTCTTTCCTGTTCTTTTTCACCTTTCCTTTTGGATAAAATAAAAGTCGGTGGTGACTCTTGCTAACCGCAAAATTTGCGATAAAACGCAAAACCCTCAAGTCAGTTCTCCCACCGTATCACACCACCAGTCAGGAATAGGTGGGCCAAAGGTCAAAGGGGTAGATGGCAAAGGAGGAAATTCTATGTTTCCAAAGTGAAGAGCGTATAGATATTTGTCTTTTGCATAACCATGGATTCTAAGTGTCGAGATCCTATCAGTTACATTCTCCTTTAATTCGACAACGGCCTCAAAATTGGTCCGACGAAGATTATTAGGTCGATATACAACTCGGAAGTAATTTTGGAAAGCTTGAATTTGTTTTACATGAGTAACCTTACACTTGGTCGATTTTGCCTGCAAGTTAGAAAAAGCTGTAGTTAGTTCAACCAACTTTGCATCAGGGTCACCAATGAATGTAACAAAATATGACTGCCATCAAGTCTCAAATTCTTTGGTGTAGTAGAAAGATGGTTGGAAATGAGTGAGAGTAAGTGTAGGCCTTCATGCCCATATGTTTCCGATATCTTCTTTGATAACTTCGAAAGGTTGGTCAGATATGATGTTTATCAGCAGCTATTAAGAATTAAACAAGGACTTGGGGATAAGTTGACAGAGTCCAAATTGTTGAGCCACCAAGTTAGGCTGATAAGCGACCAAGCCTGGATTCACGCTGACAATCATAGAAGATAGAAATTGGGGAGTTAAGTAACATCTCCAAAGGATTAGGGAATTTTTCCTATCTTCTTCTATTGCAGGTGGGAAAGCCCTAGTAAACCACTCTGGGCCATCTTGTCTATCATGAAACGGGGCCATAGAGGGTGTGAAATTGACTCTTGTTAACATGACGTTGAACAACTGTTTGAAAACATCAGGATTTGGGGAACCCTTGTCAATAGGACTTAAAGGAAGAAGGCGTTGCCAAATGATATGGTTTTGAGATGGAAGGAATGCTACTCTTCTATTCCTGAAGGGCTTGATCTCCTCGGAAAAATTGTCATTCAACCATAATTGTAAGAGCTAAAAAGGACCATGGACCAAGACATTCTTTTTCTTTGGATTAGTAGGGTCAAAACACTTGATTTGATTAGCAGCGCCAGTCAAGGATGCATAAAGAGAGGCCAAAATCAGTTGGCCTAAAGCAACATTCTCACCCATGTGCAATTGGGTAGCCAGATAAGAAAACTATTTGGCCACCTACATCGACCTAGAGAAAAAAATAAAGAGAGACGAACATAAGGTTAAAAATGCTACATGCTCTTCATCAGTTATGGGGCCAGAAGTTTGAGCATGATGGTCGATGAAGTTGTTGTATGTTAGTTTACCAGCTTCAACAACGTCGAACTTTAGGGGCACAGGTTCAACATCTCTATAGTTAAAAACTGTGCCAGATGGTTTTAACCCTGTGATGGCAACAATGTCGAACAAGATAGCATTAATCATACCACACTTAGTATGAAAAGTGTTGGTCGACCCTTCCCAAAAATGTATGGCAGCTAGGAGCATGCCACTAGAGTAAGGCTTGCCACATCGAGAAAGCTCTTACAATGTGTAAATGCCCATTATTTTCCATTGATCTCCTTTGTAGGTTTCTAAACGTGCCATCCAAGCACGAAACTTAGGGCTACAAAGGTGGAGCATTTCTAAAGTTCTTGTCAATGTACTTGTGTGAAATGGGGTTTGGATAAGAAATTATGGGTTTGGTAACAGTGCTAGTAGGAAAAAATGCTTCCTTATCGTCTACATATATTTCGGAGGGTGCATTTGTAGGAAGTGGCCCTAAAAAAGCTAGGGGTTTTTCTTCAAGTTAAAAAGGGATAAGTACTTGAGATTTCCAGATTTTGGCTTTCTCCTCAGCAAATGGAGGTTCTGGCACATACGTTTTCTGTTGACAAGGCGTAGTTAAAGAGCGATTGCTGGAGAAGAAGTTTGATTATCAACATTCAACATTGTAAGAAGTTTGAAGGAGGATGAAGATGGGGAACAATGATGAAATTTGCAGGTTCTACATTTTTCTGAAGCAAGGGTGTGAAGAAGCGAAGAAAAGTAGAAAAAAAGAGAAATAATGGTATTTATAGACTCTGAAAGGAAGGAAGAAATAATGGGGAAAATCTTTGTGATTTCCTAAGTTTAAATCAAGCCATTTGAGGGGCACGTGTTGCAAAATCAACTTGAGTTAATGGGCTACATCTCCCATTAAAAGTGCAACGATGGACAAAATTAAATGTCACACGTCTCGAAGCTAAAAAGCATGATACATTACCATGATTACACGACGTCACGAAAAAGGTGGAACAATAACGTTCACTTTTGGAGGGATGGAAACAGTTTGGTCAAATGTTAAAACTGACGCTTCAAAGACGCCATTATCTCATATGAGTCGAAATTCAAAAATGGAATCTCTGGGGGGCATTTTGTTACCTTGAAAAATCTTAAGGTATTCAAGCACGTGTATTATATGAGGATATTCTCATAAGCTAAGGGTCATCCTATAAAGTAGGGTTTTTTGGGAAATTGGAGCCAAAGTGTTTGAAAATTTGGTTTTACTAAACTAGATTTAATGTTTAAAGGGAATTTCACGCCAAACTGTCGAAACTGAGCCAGGTCGACCAAAAGGAAATAAAAGAATATATGTTAAGAAATGGTCGAAATTGGTTTAGTCGACCAAAGGGTGAATGACAAGGAAAATGGTCGAAATTGGGTTTTTGTCAACCAAAAGGGTTTCTGGACTTAGAGGAATTGTTGTTTATTTTTAAATCTTGCCAAAGGTAAAGTGTCAAAGCGAGTCAGAAGCAGTTTACTTTCAGAAGCTAGGAGCGAGAAGATTTAAATTTCTCAGTCATCAGCAGTTGCCATCCGTTTACAATTTGTTTAAGCGCCAAATAGGTAGCGACATCCAGTGAAGCGGTTGTCTCAAGATTTTAATATTGTCCATAGATTTCATTTAGGCAGTTTCATTGTAAATATTATAAATAAGCAGATTTAGTGTAATTTTTTGGTGTGTTCACTTGTATGCTCAAATCACTTGTCAAGACTCTGTCATTATGAGCGTTAGGAAAGAAAGAGAGAATAAGTGCTTGACGTACGTGAATCACCACTTTTATTTCAATAAAAATCCTTTACTTGTCAATTATATCTTTTGAATACTTTATTTGCTTTCTATGTACTGTCAAACAAAGTCTTTACGTTATTTTCTACTTCGCGTAAAAAATTCAATGCTCTCTGTCAGTCACGAGTCACCAGTCAATTAGTTTATTGAACCTCATTTTCATATGAATACCTTCTGTCGGTCACAAGTCACCAGTTAGTCCATCGATTCATAGTGTGGAAAGTTGTTATACTTGTTCCCTTAGTCACGGAAAACCATTTCCCTTGATAAGGATTTCGATAGAATAAGTATAATAATAAAACTGTTAGCACATGTCTCAAGATCAATTGGTCTATCTTGCAAGTTACCCTTAGTTTTAGGACTTTGGGAGGACCAGCGATTGTTTACCATTTTCCACAGTAAACAGTAGGAACTTTACATTCTGCACTTTAATTTTCAGTACATATTTAACTGTTAGTAAAATAGGGTTTGTATGACAAGACTAAAATCAACTTAGACAACCCTAATTCAAGATAATATGATTGCAATCAACACACTCTGCTCACTTTACACCTCTAGGTTAACCTCCCTTGTTGCCTATGAATATTGGTCATGTCCCTCAAAAGAAGGGATACTTTAGAAAAAGATCATCGATACAATCATCATTGTCCATATGATACAAAAGATCATAGTCCCGCAATGTCTCTCGAGTTTCCTACTGTGATACGGTGGAAGAACCAACTGTTTAATATTGGCTTTGCATTTTGTATTCGCAAATTCCGCAGTAAGTAAGAGTCTCCACCGACTTTTCTTTTATCCAAATTAAGGAAAGGGTGGAAAGAATAGAAAAAGACCTTTTCGAGATTATTCTGAGTAAGGGGGTAAATTATGGAGAGGGAAGGTGTTAGCACCCTTTCCATCCGTAGTTATCTACGGGCTCTTAGAGGTTTGCTCATTTTGAAAGTACTTTGTGTGTTTAAAAAATGTTTTGAAATGCCTTAGTGCGCCGATTTGCTTTGTGTTATCTCTTGTATCAGTCCTCAAGAGTGTTGACAAAGAAAATGTTTTTGAAAATTGTTTTTGAAAATTAGTATTTGTGTAAGTGCAAAATGTTTTGAGCAAACTTCTAACAGTTATCTACTTCGTACTCTAAAAGGTAGTTCTTTTCCTCTTATCCTTTAGACAGTGCTATCCTACTATTAGTGAGTAGGTAGCCCTATCGTTGGATGTATAAGGGACATTCGAAGGGACACTACAGTCACGAAGGCAACTTGTGGAGACGCTTTAGCAATTTTGTTTAGGGACTAGATCATTTACCGAGAGGAAACTGTAGGGTTATCGAGGGACTATGATCTTTTTGATTTACGGGTCTTTGCTAAAGCGTCTCCGTTTCGAGGGACATGACTGCTTTATTTCCGAAGGCAACCAAAGTCGGGTACCCTAGAGGTGTATATGTGCAATGTGTGTTATATTCCATTATTTTTTATCTTTTTGTGTTAGGTTTGCTAACGTCTTGTTATTAGTCTTTCCATACATGGCTAGTTATTAGTAGTAAATATGTACATAATATAGAGTGCAAAAGTATAAACCTACACTATTACATGGCTTCGGGGAGGGGATTTACAATGTACAAATTGGGGGAAGAAAGATAAAGAAAGCGGATAAAAGCCTATTAACTATTACATCCAGTGTACAGATACAATAATATAAAAAATATGAAGGAAAATAGATAACACGCGAAAACTAAAAGTACGTCTAAAAACCTAGTAAGTAAAAATGAAATAAGAAAATCTTTTTATTGTTCTTTTTTTTTATTTAAGAAAATAATTAAAATTAAATAAACCTAGGTCTAGTTGATTTTAAATTGATAAAATGAAATTAAAATAATTAATTTAATTAATTTACAAAATCAAAAATCAATTATAAAACCCTAAGACTAATATTTTTTTAATGATTTTTATTTGATTTGAAGTTAATTTAAAATCAATAAAGAAATGAGTGAATTAAAGTTAATGATACGAAGAGCCCTCCTTCAATTCAAGGGGAAACATGGCCTTTCAATTTAAGGAAGAATGATGGTTTTCGATCCATGGGGACATGCCTTCGATCTTGTGAAGACAGACCTCCGATCCAGCAGATAACGTTGCTGGAGGCGCCTGATGACTTTGCTTGTGGAGGAAAGCACTAAAATCTGCAAGAAAAGGTGTCAATAATACAAAAGCATGACCTGGGCGTGAACCCATGTCTTTTTTCCAGTTCGACCTCCCATTAATTAGACTTATTTGAGTTCAAATTTGGGCTCATTTACCTTAGAAAAAACCAATGGTCTCTTGGGATTCGATGAAAAGCACATATCGTGCCTTCTATCTTTGTATGTCCATGAGAATTCTGCGCTATATTATATCCTTGGCATGAATCAGACACTAGGAAATATCAATATATCATGAAAACAGGCATGAATTTGAAATTTTACCAAGGATGAGATGCTTCTACTTGGGCGTGAATTGGCTAGTGTTTGGGAATACTTCTTGCAGACTTCAGGGAATGAATGGAGCGTTGCTGATTCGATTGGGACCACGTATGAGGATTTTGATACCTTTGGGGTGGTTTCTGAGGCAGCATATGTGTGCAAAACAATATGTGTCTCTCCTCACTGGGCTTATGTCTGTGGTCTCCTTATATTGTGGGGATGGAGGGGACAATAAGGCAAAGGTTTAAACAGCCGTAAACAAATTTTTTCAAAGCCATGAATGATGTTTTGTAACATTGCAAAAGTCATGGAAACTTGTCTCTTTTTTTGAATTTGAATGAACCTGGACATTTTGGATCCTTCAAATGCCCTCCAGTGTTACTCTTTGATTGGCCTCAATTTTCCTCCTTCGACTGGCTTTGGTTTCACCCATATAGTTCCTTCGATTGAGTATGTCCACCTCAATTCGAATTGCTCAGGTCTTGATTCGAATTGTATAAGGCCTCAACATCCCGGCCTCTTTGATCAATCGGCTTCTACATTGATTGCTTAATCTTGTTGATATGCTCATCTAAATACATATTTCTCTGATACGCCAATCGAAGGATACCTCGTTAACATGTCTTCGAAGTACACCTTATCCTTGATCTTCGATTGGCTTAGAGTTGTCTCCTTCGAATGACTCCAATTCTCATCATTGGGGCTTCTTCGATTGAGCCCCTCTATTTGCCTTAGCTGCTTGATTCGAATAACCCAAACGAAGACTTCATTCTGGCCAAACGAAGCCTCCTTTTTCATGAATGTAATGGTGCATGAGGCTTGGGCTGGGCAACATATAACCTCTTGCCCATCAAGCAACTTGAATAAAACCTCATCAAAAGGCAAAACAAGTTTATTTCCAATAAATGTGTCCTTTGAATGGACCAATGGCATGTCCTTCGAAGGCACCACTCGCATGTTCATAATGTGGTAATCTTGTGCTTGTGAAACGAAAGCATGCATGAAGAGGGAACCTTTTGCCTTGAACGAAGCTGGCATGTAGAAACCCACTATTTTTGTGAATCAAAGTAAGCATGCAGGAGGTCACTGTTGGTTGATCGAATGGAGCTTGCAGGGAATTCTTGCTTTGTGTGCTGAAGGCACGCACAGAGGGAGAATTTGCTTAGTCGAAGTAGGAATTAAGCTTGATCCAAAGAAAAAAAATTCCCAATCGAAGCAAGAATTAAGCTTGCATGCAGGTAGCCATTGCATTATGAATTAAGCCAGCATGTAAAGCCAATGGTGCAACCGAAGGATGTATGTAGGAGGCCATTGCTTTGTGCTTGCTGGCATGAAGGAAGTTCTTGCCTTATGAATTAAAAGCAATCGTAGAGAAGGCCCTTCCCTTTTGAATCGAAGGAGACTGTTTCAAAGGAAACACATGCCCAGTCGAAGCTTGTGTATAACAAACAAGTAAAAAGCCAAGGCTTCAATCGTAACTTGGAAATTTGAAGCAAGCTTGGAGGAGGTTTATGTGCTCAATTGAAGCCTGTCAAGATGCAAATCGAAAGACCTTGTTTATCTTCAAAAATTTATTTTTTCAATTAATCAAGTGTTTGTAATCACCTATGTAATATAAAAATCTTGGAAAAATATGAGAGGACAAATTTTGGGGTACAACACCTACGAAAAGATGATCTAGTCCCTTTCCTTATTGGATAAAAGAAAATTCGGTGGAGACTCTTTCTATCCGCAAAATTTGTGATAAAACGCAAAACCAAGTTAGTTCTCCCACCATATTACACAGTCCAAAGTTGGTTGATACTCGATGCTACGCTCATTAAGATTCGACTTTCGGGATGTTTTGGTGGCAAGTCAGTTGCTCTACTAAAATAAAACCTGCGAGAAAGATCGGTGATATGAGACTCCTAAAACCCGACATCTTTTTAGGACAGGTTGAGCCAACTTAACTTCTATAGAAAGGGTACTTACCTACGGACCTCATGCAAGCCTTTAAACCTAAGGCTCTTGTGTACTTTGTATGTGTTTTCTACCTGTTCAAACATGACATCATAACATTATGACATCATATCATAACATTTTTACTAACCATTTGAAGAATCTCAGGGACATGTGATGCAGGTTTATCATGAACCAAACGTCTAGCAAAGGACAAGAGGATTTATTTTCCTCTAACTAGATGCCGTCAAAAACCAAAGTGTGTTCTTTTGAGTCAAAATCTAGGAACCATTTGATATGGTGAGATTGATTCTCATAGATTGACGTTCAAAGGCATAAAGTTCTTCAGGAAAAGCTGTAGCCAGACTCAACTTATAACATTTCATTTTTTGTTTATCCCAAAAGATCCTTTAAAGCATTGCATATATATCCACATACCATACGCATCATTACATAACAAATATTTCCCAATACAGGTTTTCTCATATTCTTGTTATTTATTTCAGTAAAAGATGGCCCTCGAATAAACCTTCAAAGAATTTTAGACCCAAAACACACAAATTCTAAGAGACGCTCCTGAACTTAGCCAAGGGGTAGAAAGAACTGATAGCGCTCATCGCCAAGAAGAAAAAGACAAGGAAATTTTTCAGCATTATCAACATGGGAAGAAGGTTATGAGGTCCTCCCAAACACGCTCAAGACTGTGATATTTACTCTGACGAAGATGATAACTGTTGTACCCCAATTTTTCCCCCTAAGACCCCTTCATCATACCATGTTGTTTCACTCACAACAAGATCACACTAGGATTCTTGGTTCCCCTCCCTACATTTAGCTTTGCTCCTTTTGAGGAGTTACCAAGCACCTTGACTTATGTTCCTTTTGTGATCATGAATATTGTTTTTATTTCTTCACTCAACTAATGAAATACAATGTTGGTTTGTCTTGCTTGTTATCCATATAGGTAAGGGCAATGAGATTTATCAAGTCACTCCATGGGTTCATGAGTTTATTTCCATTCCCTAGTCAACATAGCTTGAGAAGTTCAAACCTCATCATTGGATTGGTTTTGGAAGAATTGGCATGGAAAAGTTGCTTTGGTTCATCACATTTCAAGGTCATTAGATTTGACTCAAAAGTACAAGGGGTTGATTGGAGAAGTTGTCATGTTTGGACAAGGCCTTGTTCCTATTGGTCACAAAAGCATATTTCTCTCAAATTTCAAGATATGGAAGTGGTTTTTGTGGCTATGAGTCCTCATCATCATCCTAAACAACTTCTATTCACAAAGAAAGAATATTGGCACAAGATGTTTGTTCAAACTTGTCAAAGTTCCTTAAAGCATTCTCTTGAGCTAGAAGCTAGGGTTTTGAACTTCAAAGGAGCATATCTTGCTCACCTTTTGGTATTTTTAAGTGATTCCAAAGACATATTTCTCCTCAAAGGGTTATCAACAAATCACTTCAAAAGTTCCAATGAGTTTTCATGTGGAAGGAACTTAGTGAAGAAGAAAGATTACAAGTCATCCGGATGAATCCACAATTTTCCATATGTGACTTCAAATGGTCATAACATGGCCAATTTTTATCACCTTGAGTCCATTCTTTTTCCATAATGATCTTGAAGATGTGTACTTTATTCCTTCTTTTATGTGAAAAGTGATAAAATGGATCAAAGTTTCCTTAAGGATGCAAAAGATTATAGGTCATTTCATGATTTTTAGCCAATTTCAACAAGTCATAACTTGCTCAATTTTTGGAGATTTTGAGTGGTTCAAGTTTCAAAATGTCATTCAAAAGATCTACTGCATTACATCTTTTTTGGTCAAGAGCAAATTCCAAGTGAAAGGCCATGTTTGGATGCAAAAGATTATAGGTCATTTTTGAAGAAGAATTTGAAATATTTCTAAGTATGGAAAGTCAACTCTTTTTCTTGAACTTTGACTCCATGTAAATTTCATCTCAAGCATCCATTTGATTCCATTCTTTTTCTATTGCAAAGCTTGTAACATCATCTTTCCAAAGCATCAAGAATTATGCCCTAAGACCCCTTGAGTTGGAAATGCCATGGATTTGAATTTGGTAACTTGAAACTGAATTTTTCACAAAGTCAGAATTTTGAAATCCATAATATGACTTCTAAACACAAGATTCATGCGCGTTTTTGATGTAAACTTGATTAACAAACTTTCCAGAAGTGATTAGCACCCCAAAATGAAATATTTTATTGAGTTTTGATGGAAATGAAGTCACACTTCACTCGTGCCCGACCTTTACTCAATTTCCCTTCAAACTTCCTTGTTTCTTAAAATTTTCATTCCCATTCACTTCCCTATAAATAGAGGGTCATCCCCCATCCATTTTCCCAAGCTTAGAGAGCCAAGAACACCCTGCCAAAACCTCACATGAACCCATATTTTTTGAATCCAGTTTCTGAGATTTAAGCTCCCTTTTCCAAAATTCTTTGCGCATTCATCATCCTTGATCATCATATAAACTCTCCAGCGCTTAAACCAATCAAAACGAGCCATAATTCAAGCTACATAAGTCAAGTTTCAGAACTTCTTCCTTGAACTTCGAAAAGGTAGAATTCTCCACCATTTAGATCCAAATCAAGCACTAATATATTCTACTCGTTCTCCTGATTCTAATGCTTCTTACAATTTTTAAATCCATTGAGAATTGAGAGAGAAATCTCAAATTTAAGGTGCTCTCTATTTTCTTGGTTTTAGATTCATATCTCTCTCCATACCTTATATAAATTTGGCGCGATGGTTGTGTTAGAATCGTCTTGAAGAGACGAGTTCAATGATGCTAGCCTGAGATCCTAACTTTTCCATTTGAAGGATCTCACAAAATCCCCATTGCAGGGTGTTTGGAGGTTGAAGACGATGACATGTCTCGTCTCAGCCAATGATAGCGTGCCAAACGTTTTAATTTCATTGGTTGCCCTTTTTCTGATCCCATGTGTATCTCACTAAGGTCCATATCAAGCACAACGCATCTAGTCCATTGGATTAGCTTACTAACGCGTTTTGACTATGATCTGATGGTCCACATCTTTTTGGTTTTATTTTATTTTCTGATTTTATATTTTTATTGATTAAATTTTCAAAAATTCATAACTCTTTTATTTTTTATCCAAAAATAATGAAAAAATTCACAAAAACACTTTAAATTATTTCTGATCTCATGACTATTTTTTCACATTTTTATTTTGATATTTGGTATTTTTTAATATTTTTTGTATTATTTTATTTCTTTTAATTACTTAAAAAATACTTTCTGACATTTTTTTTATTCTGAAAAAATTCATAAATGTTATTTTGCATATTCTTGACTTTCTGAAAATTTTATGGAATTTTATGTTGAGGTTTACTATTTTTGACCTATTTTATGTTTGTTTGAGCAATTTTAAATAGTTTAAAAATAGTTTCTGACTTTTAAAAATTACCAAAATTTTTATAAAAATATTTGGATCCATTTCTGATTTTTCTATGGCCTTACTTCTCATTTCTTGATTAATTTGAACATAATTGATATTTTCCTCATTATTTTCTATTTTTAAAACATTTTTTAATCTTTTTTTTTAATTTTTAAATGTGATATTATTTTGTGAATATTTTCTGGCTAATCTTGGGTTAGGTTTTGGATCATGAACTTTATTAACATCATTGGATCCATGGTGATGAGTTTAACACCACAAAAAATTCATGAATGATTTTAATAATAGTTTGATTAAAATTTAATTCAAATGTGGTTTGTATATTTTTTACCCCATCCCTCTTCATCTCATCCCCTTCTTATTGCACTAAATATTGTTGGAGCATGATCTCTATATCATGTCTCAAAACAAATGGTGCATAGATTGCTATTGACCGACCCAAAATAGGTGCGACTTCTATATAAGTCCACTTACGATTGCCTAACATAGCGCTAAATTTTGTCCCGATTCGAATAAATGATCATTCGTGGCCCAAACTTATGATTGCAAGCCCAAATATGTTAATTTGATCTCTTTGATCCAATAAACTTGAGATTCATTGTGTGGAGGCTTTGGTTCTACCAATCCTCTAATGAATCTACAACACCTTTGGTCAACGCGGATCACTTAAACATCATTGATCATTAAATGGTACTTGTGAGAATTCCAAATGGATGATATACTTGACAAAAAGCAAATGCAACTTGTTGTGTGGAGGCTTTGGTTCTACCAATCCTCTAATGAGTTCCAAATTCAAGTTTCAAGATGATCATCCAACTAACCACTAATTATTGACTTGTTTTATCTTATGCCTTTATTTTTTTTTATGCTTTATGTACTATTTATTTTTAGCATTTACATTTCATACCATTTTCATCTTTACTCATTTGAGCATTTATTTTCTTGCGATTTTTACTTTGCTCACTTGAGCTTTTCTTTTCCTTTCTTAAGATACTTAATAATCAACATAAACCCTAAAAAATCTTTAATGGTACTTGGACTATTTGGTTACTATCCTTGGCATTATGGAGCATGGGACTTTTTCTTAGACTTAGGATTATAAACCTTGGCCTATCTTGGAGACCTTGTGATCTTATCTGATAATTTTGTCTGGAGTTCTTGAGGTTTACCTCAAGATATTGGGTTGCTTGTTTATTTTTGTGTGCAGGTTTTTGTGATTACATTCTCTGTTTATAATCTGGAATTCACCCATATATAGCCGTTACTCTGCCCAATTTTTGTGAAGACTTAGTACACTTGAAGTTTGGTTCTCTCAAGAGGTCTAGTATCTTTTCTTGCTTGGTTTCAATCCAAAGAATGGGAATTCTATCTTGGCTCATAATGTCAAGTTTTGGCTTCTTGTTGGTTAGATGGTTCTTATCCCTAGCCTTTACCTTATGCTTTAGGATAACCTCTTCTTCTCCTCCCATCTTCTTTAATTTCAAAATCTTCTCCCTCATTTTGAAAACTCTTCTTGTTTTGAAACTTAAACTACTTTCATAATAAACTTGGACTTATGTACATGCATTTTCAAAACATTTTCATCAATAAACTTCAATCAACTTAATAATACCTTGACATTTTTTTGGTGAGAAGACTAAAAGTCAATCAATCTCATTCAAATCATTTTGCCATTTTGGCTTTTACTTTAAGCTTTTCTCAAAATATTCAAACTCTTCTCAACCCTTGTAGTGATGCAAACAACTATACTTATACAATATGTAGTGAAGAGAGATATTTTCCACTTGGGTGTTGAGTGAGGCATTGTTGATTTTAAAATCCAAGCCATATCCTCCACTTTGAGATGATGCAAATTCTCCTTTCTCATGATTGTGGGTAGTAGGTATGTTTTCCACACGGACAATGACAATGATGTTTTTATCTCATAAAAATAACCAACACATTTGTGTTTCAAATTTTTTTAAAGAGGAACTACGTGTACCCTGATCCCCTATTGCACGAAAGGTGGTACGTAGGAACTAAATGTTCACAACTGCGGCGGGTGCAAAAATCATAAAAAATATATTTCTTTTCTCACCTCCACCATCCATTTTATATACAACATTTTATAGCCAAAATATACAGATTTTTACAAAGAGGTTCCTGCGGAGTACCGTAGATATTTAGGGTGCTAATACCTTCCCTTTGCATAACCAACCCCCTTACCTTGAATCTTTCCCACTCTTTTTTTGTTATTCGCTCTTTTCCCATTCCTTTGGAAACAATAAAGCGCGGTGGCGATTTTTATTTTGATTTGTATAAGTCTAGTCAATCTAATGGCTCAGTATTGAACATTTCTATCGCTATAGAAAAATGGCGACTTCACTGGGGAAAGATTGACCTCTTGCTAGTCCATCCCTAAGTGGGTTGAGCCTATCTTTGTTTATATATGTACATGTGCTATTGTTCTTTATTTGTTATATTTTGTATATATGTTTGTTTTAGATTTTCCTGGTTTTCAGGGTGCTTGGTGATTACTCATAAGTCCTATACCCGGACTTGGGAAAACTTTAAGATAGAACGGGCGGTATATTCATGTTAACTTTGAGGGAGTAATCCCAAAAAAGGAGGCATGAGATCCCACACTCAGTGGAGGCCCCTTTGACTGTAGTGTCGTTTATCGAGTAATCGAGAAGACGTACTGCTTTCGACCTGGGAGCCTGCTGAAACTGATGACCGTAGAATACCAAACCCATCTTGGCCTTTTAGGTGTAGTGTGGAAGCTATGACGGAGTAATCCGGAAATAGTTGTCACGTGATACTACGCTCGGATGAGTCTTTCTTGAGAATATTACTAATTACCGAGTTAATCGGGAAGTTGGTAATATCCGAAGGAAGGATGTAGACTCTGGGAACCTCTAGAATCTTGTTCGACAGGTGATAACTTTTTAGACCAACACCTTATGGGTAGTACCTTCGACCTCATGCTCTGACGTTGAACCTACGAACCCTATATGTGTGATCTTGTGTGTGATTATTGCATCATGCATCCATGCACTCATAAGCATCTTTTGAAGAAAACAATATTTCAAGGGATTTAAAGGTTGACTATTTGTGAATATCTCAGGTACTTTTAACCATGGATTCCAGAAAGAGAAAGACCGGGAAATACAATTTTAAGGATCCCAAGATAGATGAGTTGGTCAATCTAATTCCAGAGATCGAGTGTCCTGCAGACTTTCGGAAGAAGTATGGATCCATTATTCCTCTTATGAAGCTAAAGATGAAGGAGGGTATTCTCTCGACCTTGGTCCAGTTTTATGATCCGATGTATCACTGCTTTACTTTTCCCGATTATCAGTTGATGCCTACACTGGAGGAGTATTCTTATCTATTGGATTTACCCATTACCGATCATGTTCCTTTTACTGGTTTGGAGGGTGAGCCAAAACCATATGAGATTGCTGCTTTGATTCATTTGGGGAAGTCTGAGGTGGAAGCCCATATGACTACTAAAGGAGGGATTAGAGGATTACCAGCTCAATTCTTATTGGAGAAAGCTCGTTACTTTTCAAGAATGAAGAGTATAGTTGCTTTTGAGGCCATCTTTGCCCTACTTGCTTACGGGTTGTTCTTATTTCCTAATGTGGACAAGTTTGTCGACATTAACGCTATCAGGATTTTCATGATTGGAAACCCAGTTCCTACACTATTGGATGATACTTATTACTCTATTCATCTTCAAAATTCTAATCATGGGGGAATGGTTATCTGTTGCACGCCTCTGTTGTACCGGTGAATCATCTCTCATATGCCTCAGTCTGATGCCTTTTGGGATGTCAAGAAGGAACCCTGTTGGGATCCTAAGATTATGCCACTTACTCACTCAAATATTGATTGGTATCATCGAGCTCGTCAGGATGTGGAGATTATTGACAGTTGTGGTAGTTTCCCCAATGTACCGCTTCTTGGTACAAAGGGAGAAATTAACTATAACCCTGTTCTTGCACGGCGACAACTTGGTTATCCGATGAGGGATAAACTTAATAGTATTCATTTGAGTATTTTCTTTCTAAAGTAAGGAGAAGACCATAGGGAAGCTAGGGAGCAGATTGCGAAGGCCTGGCGTCACATTCATAAGAAAAGTAGGAAGGATTTGGGACCTACGGGTGCTGTTTCTTTGGAGCCATATCTCTAATGGATCCGATTGAGAGCTATTCAATTAAAGATGTCGTATACTCGGGAGTCACCCATGCCTGATCTATTTGTGAAGACCACCCCTCCCTTATTAGATGATATAGAAGAGATGCAACTCGCTTTGGTTAGGATGCAACAGGAAAGGGATGCTTGGAAGAACAAGTTCCAGACTTTAGAGAGTTCCTATAAAGCAGACTTGAAGGAGAAAGACAATTTTATTGAGATCCTTGAGAGTCGAGCGGTGGAGTCTATGGAGAGGCAAGGGGATTTATTTTCCCCTAAGCCTCAAACAGGTGTTAATTACTCACTTTCTAATTCAGATGATTGGAAGGAGGTTGCCATCAGACATGTGGAAGAAAACCAGAGGTTGAGAGCTCAGATTTCCAGGCTCATAGGGAAGCGCCATCGTACAGATTGATCTCCATTAGTTCTTTTTCTAAGGATTTTAGATTGTATTTTCATCTTGTACTTGGGATCATTGAAACTTGTAATCCATTTTGAAGTTATTATAATAAAAATTTTAGTATTTCAAACGTGTTATTATTTTGATGTTTGCAATATGTCTATAAACCGTAATTCCCTTGAAATATTAAATAACAAAGTAAAAATAATCATATGCATTGCATATCATGCATCATATTGCGCATATTTCTTGCATTTGTTATGCATACCCAGGTGTCTTACCAAGCTTCTTTACTTCATTCAGCAAGCTGACTCATCACTACAACACTCGGGCTAATTTCAAAAAGAAGATGGACAACTTAGAACAGGAGAATCACGAGCTGCGCGAAGAAGTTTCTGCTTTGAAGGTCGGCATGGCCAATTTGACTACTCTGATGAAAGCTCTGGTGGTTGCTCAGAATCAGCCACCGAGTGTTCAACCTCAACCAACGAGGGCAAATACTGAAGTTCTGACTGTTCCCGTATCTGCTACTCTAGCTGTTATTCAGAATCACATGCCTCAAGATACTCCAGTGGTTTAGACTATTCTTACTCTGGCACCTCATGTGGTGCATACTGTTCCTGCTGCACCTCCTTCGGTAAAAATGGTTCTGTTTGTTAATGATGATTTGTGTCGTCCTTTCCCTCAGCCGAGTGAAGACTTGGGTTTCTATGACAGAATGGATGGTTTTCAAGAGCAGTTTGATAAAATGCAAAGAGAGATGAAGGCTCTTAGGGGAAAACAACTATTTGGGCAGAATGTGAATGAGCTATGTTTGGTCCCGAATGTTAAGATACCTGCTAAGTTCAAGGTCCCGGAATTTGAGAAGTACAAGGGCAACACTTGCCCTCGTGCTCATCTGGTGATGTACGTGAGGAGAATGTCTACCCACACTAATGATCAACATCTACTGATCAACTTTTTTCAGGATAGTTTAACCGGCGCAGCACTGAAATGGTATACGAGTTTGGACAGCGCCAACATCCATACTTTTAATGATTTAGGAGAAGCATTCATCAAACAATACAAGTACAATGTGGACATGGCGCCCGACCGTGACCAACTTAGGGCCATGGCTCAGAAAGACAGGGAATCGTTCAAAGAGTATGCGCAAAGATGGCGCGAGGTAGCTTCCCAAGTGATTCCTCCCATGGAAGAGAAGGAGATGACTAAGATTTTTCTGAAGACACTGGGAGCTTTCTACTACGAAAGGATGGTAGCAAGTGCACCAAGTGAGTTTACAGAGATGGTAAGAATGGGTATCCTCTTAGAAGAGGCTGTAAGAGAAGGCCGTTTAATGAAGAGTGAAGGATCCAGAGGTGTGAAGAAGCCATCTTATGGGTTTACCAAGAAGAAAGAAAGGGATGCAAATGCCGTTATACAAGAGAGGAGGGTAAACGCTCCTAGAGGGAATTATCAGCGTCACCAGCAAGTCGCCTCAGTTACTCATGTGATGAATGCTACTCCGACTACCGTTGCTTATTAAAGACCGTCGTAGAAGGGGAACCAAGGGAATAATCAGAGAAGGGAGAACTATGACCCTATTGCCATGAGCTATGCAGAGCTACTATCAACATTGATTCAGAAGAAGTTGGTTCAAACCCGACCACCTCCCGCCGTACCATCACCATTGCCTTGGTATTACAAGGCAGACCAAACATGTGCTTTTCATCAGGGAGCACCAGGGCATAGTGTTGAGAATTGTTATCCTTTGAAGACTAAAGTGCAAAAGTTGGTGAAGTCTGGAATTCTATCTTTCAAGGACATGGGACCTAATGTGGAAGATAATCCTCTACCCAAGCACGGGGGAGTAAATGCTATAAATATGGTGGTCGGTTGTCCAGGCGACTTCCGGATTGTTGACATTAATCTGGTTAGAGGAGATTTGGTGAAAATGCACGCAGACCTCTGTGAATTCAGCTACTATACGCATGACCATGCCAGTTGTGCTATTTGCAGTACAGATATACAGGGTCGCGAGAAGATAAACGATGATTTACAGGAGATGATGGATGAGGGTTTAATCCATATAATCAGGCCTAGGGCAGAATATGAAGAGGAGGTGAATTTGGTTTCTGGATGTCCTGGCGAATTCAAAATTTTTGATGTGGAGTATTTGAATGAGGATCTCGTGCAGTTGCATGCTACCTTCTGCCATACTGCTGGTCAGGTGGAACACCAATATGGATCTTGCCTAATTTGCTGTCGAGATCCCCGAGGATGTTCAATTGTGAGGGAGGGTGTTCAGTTGCTGTTAGACAATGGAACTATCAAGATCACAGGTCAGAGGGATGATTATCATGAGATTGATATGGTTGAAGTTTGTTTAACAAAAGAAGAGTCAGAGGAAGAGTATTTCCCCGCGGATGAGTTTTTCTCTTCAGACGAAGATTTGTTTTCCAAAAATGACTTTTTGATGATTGATTGTATTGAAGAAGGGGTAAACGTCATTGTGCCTTGTTTTGGTGCACCCGCTCATTTTGAAGTGGAGTACCATAGCAAGCCAGTTGTTACCTCATTGGTAATTAGTTTGCTAGGCCCTATCCCCTACAAATCAGATAAGGCTGTGCCTTACAAATACAACGCTACAATCTTAGAAGATGGGGTGGAAGTTCCCATCCAGCCAATGCCTGATGTTGGAAATATAGCTGAAAATAGCAGGGTGACCCGTAGCGGTCGTGGGTTTGTGTTGGTTGTACGAAGATATGTTATTGCTGGAAAGAAAATTGCCGAGAATGATGAACCTAAGAAGGCTATAGAAGAGACTAGTGAAGCTACATTAGAGAAATAAGTGGATGATATTTTGAAGATAATTAAGATGAGCGACTACAAAATTGTAGATCAGCTACTGCAGACTCCTTCAAAGATATCTATCCTAGCTTTATTAATGAACTCCTTCGCTCATAGAGAATCACTGATGAGGGTACTAGACCGAGATTTTATGGAGAGTGACATGCCAATAGATTAATTCAGCAACGTAATTGGAAACATTACGTCATGTAATAACTTGAGTTTCTGTGATGATGAGTTACCAGATGAAGGGAGGAATCACAACTTGGCCCTCTATATATCTATGAACTGCAAGAATTATTCGTTATACAATATGCTAATTTATAATGGATCCGTGTTGAATGTTATACCAAGGAGTACTCTCATGAAGTTAAAGTATCAAGGAGCACCTATGCGCCCGAGTGGCATCATTATAAAAGCATTTGATGGGTCGAGGAAATCTGTCATCGGTGAAGTGGACTTACCCATCCATATAGGACCACATTTGTTCCAGATAACCTTTCAGGTCATGGACATTATTCCCGCATATAGTTGTTTGCTAGGACGGCCATAGATATATGAAGCAGGGGCTGTCACTTCAACTCTGCATCAAAAGCTAAAGTTTGTGAGAAAAGGGAAGATGGTGATCGTAAATGGGGAACAAGCGTTGTTGATATCTCATTTGTCCTCTTTTAGTATTGTAGAAGCGGATGAGGCTGCTGTTGGAACCCAGTTCCAAGCCCTATCCATTGACAACATAAGGAAAAATGAGAATTCCGTGGTTTCGCTGAAGCACGCGCAACAGGTTGTGCGCAATGGTCATAATGCAGTTTGGGGACGAATTATGGATCCACCCGTGAACAAGAACATAACTGGTTTAGGTTTCTCTTCAAAGAATGGCAAAGGCGAAAGTTTGAAGTCAAAGTCTACTATGAGCAGTTATCACGATGTCTTTCGCAGCGGAGGCTACCTCCATCCAACTGATTCTGGAATTAATGTTGTTGAAGAGGATGAAGCAGAGCAGAAAGTACCGAATTATGTGACACATGGAGTCAGGGTTCAGAACTGGGTCACCATTGATGTTCCCTCTTGCATACATGTTTCAAAGTAATTTGTTTTGTTAATCTTTTCTTTTTCTTGAAAAAGCTTTCACTCTGCCCAAGGTGAAAGTATTAATGTTATAGGGCTTATCTATTTGCTGTGACTTTTAAGATCATTAATAAAAGTTGTCTTTGCTTCCCGAATTATGTCTTTATTTTCTGCCTTTTCTTGGAAAATGGTAATAAAAAAACTTTCAAAATAAATAATAACTGAAATTCAATCTGCATGATCACTTGTTATATGTGTCAGTTTCTAAAAGCAATCATAAATCATATGTGCAGATTAATTAAAAAACCTATTGAATACAATGACCCTACACCCTCTCCCAACTTTGAATTTCCTGTGTTTGGGGCTGAAGAAGAAGATTATGATGAGATTCCAGAAGAGGTCTCACGGTTTCTTGAGCACGAGGAAAATATCATTAAACCATATAAAGAGCCTTTGGAAGTGATTAATTTGGGTTCAAAAGAAGATTCGAAGGAAGTCAAGATTGGAGCATCTTTACATCCCGATGTACAAAGAAGGTTGATTGAGCTGTTGAAAGAGTATGTGGATATTTTTGCTTGGTCTTACCAAGATATGTCTGGTCTAAATACGATATTGTCGAGCACCGTTTTCCGTTGAAGCCAGAGTGTCCGCCAGTTAAACAAAAGTTGAGAAGAACCCACCCAGATATGGCAGTAAAGATCAAAGAGGAGGTTCTGAAGCAGATTAATGCCGGTTTTCTTGTGACGTCAGTGTATCCTCAATGGATTTCCAATATTGTCCCAGTACCGAAAAAAGACAGAAAAGTCCGCATGTGCGTAGATTACAAAGATCTAAATAAAGCTAGTCCAAAAGATTATTTTCCATTGCCTCACATTGACATGTTAGTGGATAGCACAACAAAATTCAAAGTATTCTCGTTCATGGACGGATTTTCCGGGTATAATCAAATAAGAATGGCTCTAGAGGGCATGGAAAAAACAACGTTTATCACACCATGGGGAACATTCTGTTACAGAGTGATGCCCTTTGGGTTGAATAACGTTGGTGTAACGTACCAGAGGGCTATGACAACCCTATTCCATGATATGATGCACAAAGAAATCGAATTATATGTTGATGATATGATTTCCAAATCCCAGACTGAAGAAGGGCATATAGAATATTTGTTGAAGTTGTTTCAGCGTTTGAGGAAGTATCGTCTCCGCTTAAATCCAAATAAATGCACCTTCAGTGTTCAATCGGGGAAGTTGTTGGGTTTCATTGTTAGCCAGAAAGGAATTGAAGTTGACCCTGATAAAGTCAAAGCAATTCAAGAAATGCCAGCACCAAGAACTGAAAAGCAAGTCAGAGGTTTCCTCGGGCGTTTGAATTATATTTCTAGATTTATTTCCCACATGACTGCAACATGTGAACCGATATTTAAGTTGTTAAAGAAAGATCAAGGTTGTGTGTGGACGGATGGCTGCCAAAGGGAATTTGAGAGTATTATAGAATATATGCTTGAACCTCCTATCTTGCTCCCTCCCGTAGAAGGAAGACCATTGATTATGTATCTAACAATGTTAGATAAATCCATGGGTTGTATTTTGGGACAACAAGATGAAACAGGGAAGAAAGAGTTCACCATTTATTATCTCAGCTAAAAATTTACTAATTGTGAGTCGCGGTATTCCAAGCTGGAAAAGACATGTTGTGCTTTGGCCTGGGCGGCAAAGCGTTAGCGGCAGTATATGTTGAATCATACTACTTGGTTGATCTCTAAAATGGATCCAATCAAGTATATTTTTGAAAAGCCTGCTCTTACTGGGAGAATTTCCCGCTGGCAGATATTTTTATCTGAGTATGATATCGAGTACCACACTCAAAAGGCTATTAAAGGCAGTGTGTTGGCAGATTATCTTGCTCACCAAACGGTAGAAGATCATCAGTCTGTAGAATATGAATTCCCTGATGAGGATGTGATGTTCCTAAAAGTGAAAGATTGTGATGAACCATTGCCTGAGGAAGGCCCTGACCCTGAATCTCGTTGGAGTATGATATTTGATGGAGCTGTGAATGCTTATGGTAAAGGAATTGGTGCTGTGATCGTCACTCCTCATGGATCACACATTCCTTTTACTGCAAGGTTAACATTTGATGGCACTAATAATATGGCAGAATATGAGGCTTGCATCATGGGTCTTGAGGAAGCTATTGATCTAAGAATCAAAATTCTAGATGTGTATGGTGATTCAGCTTTGGTAATAAATCAGATTAAAGGAGAATGGGAAACTCGTCACCCTGGCTTGATCCCTTACAAAGATTATGCTAGAAGATTATTACCCTTCTTTAATAAAGTTGAATTCCATCACATCCCTAGAGATGAAAATCAAATGGCGGATGCTCTGGAAACTCTGGCTTCCATGTACCAAGTGAATACTTGGAATGATATACCCCGAATTACAGTTCGACGGCTGGATAGGCCCGCTCATGTGTTTACGACAAAGGAGGTAGCAGATGAAAAACCTTGGTATTATGATATCAAACATTATCTTCAGACTCAGGAATACCCAATTGGAGCGTCGAGGAAAGATAGAAAGACACTGAGAAGATTGGCAGGCAGTTTCTTCCTCAGTGAAAATGTGTTATACAAGAGAAATTATGACATGGTCTTGCTCAGATGCGTGGATAGACACAAAGCAGACATGTTGATGCATGAGATTCATGAAGGTTCATTTGGCACTCATGCTAATGGACATTCGATGTCTAAAAAGATGCTAAGGGCTGGTTATTATTGGCTAACAATAGAGTCTGATTGTTACAAATTTGCAAAGAAGTGCCATAAATGCCAGATCTATACAGACAAGGTCCATGTGCCTCCGAAACTTCTCAATGCGATTTCCTCCCCATGGCCTTTCTCTATGTGGGGTATTGACATGATCGAGATGATAGAACCCAAAGCTTCGAACGGACATCGTTTTATCTTTGTAGCAATTGTCTACTTCACCAAATGGGTAGAGGCTGCTTCTTATGCCAATGTTACCAAACAGGTGGTTGTGCGTTTCATCAAAAATAATCTTATATGCTGGTATGGTGTGTTGAGTAGAATCATCACTGACAATGGCTCGAATTTGAACAACAAGATGATGACAGAACTGTGAGAAGAATTCAAGATTGTCCATCACAATTCATCTCCATACAGGCCAAAGATGAATGGGGATGTTGAAGCTGCTAATAAGAATATCAAGAGAATTATCCAGAAAATTGTTGTTGCTTATAAGGATTGGCATGAAATGCTCCCTTTTTCTCTGCATGGCTATCGAACATCTGTTCGCACTTCAACAGGAGCAACCCCGTTCTCCCTGGTATATGGAATGGAAGTTGTACTCCCTATCGAAGTAGAGATTCCCTCGCTGCGTGTGATAATGGAAACCAAATTGATAGAGGCTGAATGGGTCCAGAATAGGTTTGTCCAATTGAATTTGATTGAGGAGAAGAGAATGACAGCTTTGTGTCATGGACAGTTATATCAGAAAAGAATGAAGAAAGCTTTTGATAAAAAGGTCAAACCTCGTGAGTTAAGAGAAGGAGACCTCGTGCTCAGGAAGATCATGTCTTTCACTACTGATTCTAGGGGCAAGTGGACTCCCAATTTTGAAGGCCCGTATGTGGTCAAGGAAGCCTTCTCTGGTGGTGCATTAATTCTTGAAACTATGGATGGCAAGGAGTTCCCACGTCCCATGAATGATGGCGCAGTCAAGAAATACTTCGCCTAAAGAAATAAAAGAATAACTCGCTAAGTTGAAAACCCGAAAGGGTGGCTTAGGAAAAAAGGAGTGTCTCGGTAGACCGAAAACCCGAAAGGGCGGTCTAGGAAAAAATTAGAGACATAAACAGAATAAATTTCCCGCTAAGTTGGAAACCCACAAGGGCAGCTTAGGAAAAAGTTAGGGATTTTCTTGGCAAGTAACTACGTCAAACAAGACTTGATCGTTGAAGCAACAATCTTCTCGGATCCTCACCATACTTCAACAAAAGCTGCTGCTCAGGATTTCAAAAGTTGCTAGGGGGGATAGTGGTCATTGTATCTCAATGTATCTTTTCCATTATGTATTACCATTTCCCAAACTTTTTAATCATCCATGGAGTCTTGCCATTCGCAGACTACCATTCTATTAATGAAATTCGAGCTTTTACCCAATTCTTTGTGTTCTTATTTTATTTAGCTTGCAAAGACTCCATTTATTACTGATAATAACTTTCAAAGCAAAAAGATTAAAAAACAAAATTGATTTTAAAAAAAAAGGATTTTTACAATTTACTTTTACTTTGAGATTTATGATGAAACAATGACAACAAAAATGGTGATCCCAGGAATGAACAAGATCCAGTTGTTTTGAGAAGTTTTATTTCCCTCGTGGAGGTTTTCTCAGGTCATTTTGCTGGTATGCGCATGATCTTTGTATGTTTCTCAGGTAGTTAAAGACAATACCAATTGGTGTAAGGTGCAGTATTTGGTTTGTGGTCCCATTATCCCCAGTCAAGTCTTGGTTCACTTTTGATTTTGGGTTTGCATGGTCAAAAGCCTCTGTCTCAGATTCCCCAGCGAAGTATTCCCTCATATGATGAAAGGTTTATTCCCTTGGTGTGCTGAGATGTCGCTCTTTCTGTAGTATTGGCGTTATTGTTGGTATTTATTTCACAGGCAACTAGACCAGGGCGGTATATTTTCTAAGAAGTGTCGAGACGGTTGTCAACCCTTTGGGTTTTCACCCACCAAGTGTCGGGTTTGATTTAAAATCCCCATGGGTTTGACCTCTTTCTATAATGACTTCTTGATTCCTCGGGAAGGCGATCCCATGGCATCTTTTGTTGAAATAAGTTTTCATGATGTAAAGTTTCAATCCGCATTTTTCTCCAGGGAGGTAGGCTTGAATTCCCCAGTGAAGTTTTATTGTTTCGGTGTCAGTCTGCTTTATTTGAGGCTGGTCTTGCAATCTCCAGTAGGCATGTTACTTTTGGAAAAACTGGTTTCCCCGGTGAAGCCGGAAGAAGGATGTTCTATCCTGGTATCTGTTTGATTTGTCTATCTCTGAATCATGTTTCTCCTCAGTGAATTTAAAGGAAGGCAATAGGTTTGGTTTCCGCAGTTGGCCTTTACCTTTCTTGGAATGATCATTCTGTTTGAAGTTTAGCCAAGTGTTGTTAGTGACCGAGGCAGTTTTTCCTGGTTGTTCCCCATGTTGTGTATCTATTTTGTCAGCATACGCACGATGGCACTCATACATTCATACATGCATCATGCATGGCTAAAATTGACAAATCATTGTTCATTGACATTTTGCTCTGGCCTCCCTACAATGCTCCTTGCTTAGATGAATTCAGTTTTACCTCTTGAGTTTATTTCTCAAAGGATGTATCTTGGTTGACTATCTTGCTCCAGTTTATTTCCGATTTGGATCTGTAGTAACATGACAATATTATTTACTCTAGATTTCTGAAAACTTTGAGTTTCAGTTTGTGCATTTATTTTGCACGAGAAGTCTTTATCTCCTCAGCAGGAATATCGTGGCATTTCCCCAGGAAGTCATATTTCTATCCCCAGAAGGTCGTTTCTTTTTGCAATCCTCCGAGACCACAAATAGTAAGTCTCTTTATTTGAGACAACTTATGTTTGATCCTTTCCAGGCAGATTTCCTTGGTTAAAGAAGAAGTTGAGACCCGTTCTAGGTGAAACACCAGAATTTTGGGGAAAACTTGATATATTCTCTTTCTACCTTCAGTGAAAGTTGGTAGAACATCGACAGTGAACGTCGGTATTTGTTATCTTTTTGCTATCTTCAGTGAACATGGATAGTTCATCGTCAGTGAATGACGGTGCTATGATTTTCTCTTTCTACCTTCTGTGAAAGTTGGTAGAACATCGATAGTGAATGTCAGTGTTTGTTATCTCTTTCTACCTTTAGTGAATGTTGGTAGAACATCGTCAGTGAATGGCGGTGATATAATATATTCTTTTTTCTACCTTTAGTGAAATTTGGTAGACCATCGACAGTGAACATCGATATCTGTTATCTTTCCATGCATTCAGTGAACGTTGGTAGCTTCGCCTTCAGTAGAAGTTGGTGTGTCCTTTGACCATCCTACTATCCTCTCTGATTCGGTTCTTTTGGTCCACCAGTGATTTATTTTCCTGGTGGGGGTGCTCCTTTGTTTCTTTATCATTGTTACATCCCCATTGATACTTTGTGTCTCTTTGGTACTGTTCATATGCATTCATATACATAAGCATTTGCATGGCATCTTAAGGCCAAAAATAGGGTTTGTTTTGTATTTAAGTATCTTCAATCGCGTCGACACGAAGATTTTTAACCTTCGTATCTCCAGATAGAAGAAACTTAAATAAGGGCAGCTGTTGTACCCCAATTTCCCCCCCTAAGATCCCTTCATCATACCATGTTGTTTCACTCACAACAAGATCACACTAGGATTATTGGTTCCCCTCCCTACATTTAGCTTTGCTCCTTTTGAGGAGTTACCAAGAACCTTGACTTATGTTCCTTTTGTGATCATGAATATTGTTTTGATTTCTTCACTCAACTAATGAAATACAATGTTGGTTTGTCTTGCTTGTTATCCATATAGGTAAGGGCAATGAGATTTATCAAGTCACTCCCTGGGTTCATGAATTTATTTCCATGCCCTACTCTACATAGCTTGAGAAGTTCAAACCTCATCATTGGATTGGTTTTGGAGGAATTGGCATGGAAAAGTTGCTTTGGTTCATCACATTTCAATGTCATTAGATTTGACTCAAAAGTACAAGGGGTTGATTGGAGAAGTTGTCATGTTTGGATAAGGCCTTGTTCCTATTGGTCACAAGAGAATATTTCTCTCAAATTTCAAGATACTGAAGTGGTTTTGGTGGCTATGAGTCCTCATCATCATCCTCAAAAACTTCTATTCACAAAGAAATAATATTGGCACAAGAAGTTTGTTCAAACTTGTCAAAGTTCCTCAAAGCATTCTCTTGATCTAGAAGCTAGGGTTTTGAACTTCAAAGGAGCATATCTTGCTCACCTTTTGGTATTTTTGAGTGATTCCAAAGACATATTTCTCTTCAAAGGGTTATCAACAAATCACTTCAAAAGTTCCAAGGAGTTTTCATGTGGAAGGAACTTGGTGAAGAAGAAAGATTACAAGTCATCCAGATGAATCCACAATTTTCCATATGTGATTTCAAATGGTCATAACTTGGTCAATTTTTATCACCTTATGTCCATTCTTTTTACATAATGATCTTGAAGATATGTAATTTATGCCTTTTTTCATGTGCAAAGTGAGAAAATGGATGTAAGTTGCCTTAAGGATGCAAAAGATTATAGGTCATTTCATGATTTTTGGCAAACTTCAACAAGTCATAACTTGCTAAATTTTTGGAGATTTTGAGTGGTTCAAGTTTCAAAATGTCATTCAAGAGATCTACTTCATTCCATCTTTTTTGGTCAAGAGCAAATTACAAGTGGAAGGCCATGTTTGGATGCAAAAGATTATAGGTCATTTTTGAAGAAGAATTTGAAATATTTCTAAGTATGGAAAGTCAACTCTTTTTCTTCAACTTTGAATCCATGTAACTTTCAGCTCAAGCATCCATTTGATTCCATTCTTTTTCTATTGCAAAGCTTGTAACCTCATCTTTCCAAAGCATCAAGAATTATGCCCTAATACTCCTTGAGTTGGAAATGCCATGGATTTGAATTTGGTAACTTGAAACTGAATTTTTCACAAAGTCAGAATTTTGAAATCCATAATGTGACTTCTAAAAACAAGATTCATGCACGTTTTTGATTTAAAATTGATTAGCAAACTTGCCAGAAGTGATTAGCACCCTAAAACGCAAGATTTGGTTGAGTTTTGATGGAAATGAAGTCACAATTCACTCATGCTCTACCTTCACTCAATTTCCTTCAAAACTTCCTTGTTTCTTCAAATTTTCATTCCCATTCACTTCCCTATAAAGAGGGTCATCCCCCATCCATTTTCCCAAGCTTAGAGAGCCAAGAACACCTTGCCAAAACCTCACACGAACCCATCTTTTTTGAATTTAGTTTCTGATATTTAAGCTCCCTTTTCCAAAATTCTTTGAGCATTCATCATCCTTGATTATCATATAAACTCTCCAGCTCTTAAACCATTCAAAACGAGCCATAATTCAAGCTACAAAAGTCCAATTTTAGAGCTTCTTCCTTGAACTTCGAAAAGGTAGAATTCTCCACCATTTGGATCCAAATCAAGCACTAATATATTCTACTCGTTCTCCTGATTCTAATGCTGCTTACAATTTTTAAATCCATTGAGAATTGAGAGAGAAATCTCAAATTGAAGGTGCTCGCTATTTTTTGGGTTTTTGATTCATATCTCTCTCCATACCTTATATAAATTTGGTGCGATGGTTGTGTTAGAATCGTCTTGAAGAGACGAGTTCAATGATGCTAGCCTGAGATCCTTACTTTTCCATTTGAAGGATCTCACAAAATCCCCATTGAAGGGTGTCTGGAGGTTGAAGATGATGACATGTCTCGTCTCAGCTAATGATAGTGTGCCAAATGTTTTAATTTCATTGGTTGCCCTTTTTCTGATCCCATGTGTATCTCACTAAGGTCCATATCAAGCACAGCGCGTCTGGTCCATTGGATTAGCTTACTAACGCGTTTTGACTATGATCTGATGGTCCACATCTTTTTGGTTTTATTTTATTTTCTGATTATATATTTTTATTGATTAAATTTTCAAAAATTCATAACTCTTTTATTTTTTATCCAAAAATTATGAAAAAATTCACAAAAATACTTTGAATTATTTCAGATCTCATGACTATTTTTTCACATTTTTATTTTCATATTTGGTTATTTTTATATTTTTTGTATTATTTGCTTTCTTTTAATTACTTAAAAAAATACTTTCTGACATTTTTTTATTCTGAAAAATTCATAAATGTTATTTTGCATATTCTTGACTTTCTGAAAAATTTATGGAATTTTATGTTGAGGTTTACTATTTTTGACCTATTTTATGTTTGTTTGAGCAATTTTAAATAGTTTATGACTTTTAAAAATTACCAAAATTTTTATAAAAATATTTGGATCCATTTCTGATTTTTCTATGGCCTTACTTCTCATTTCTTGATAATTTGAACATAATTGATATTTTTCTCATGATTTTCTATTTTAAAAACATTTTTTAATCTTTTTTTTAATTTTTAAATGTGATATTATTTTTTGATTATTTTCTGGCTAATCTTGGGTTAGGTTTTGGATCATGAACTTTATTAACATCATTGGATCCATGGTGTTGAGTTTAACTCCACAAAAAATGGATGAATGATTTTAATAATAGTTTGATTAAAATTTAATTCAAATATGGTTTGTATATTTTTTACCCCATCCCTCTTCATCTCATCCCCTTCTTATTGCACTAAATATTGTTGGAGCATGATCTCTATATCATGTCTCAAAACAAATGGTGCATAGATTGCTATTGACCGGTCTCAAAATAGGTGCGACTTCTATATAAATCCACTTACAATTGCTTAACATAGCGCTAAATTTTGTCCCGATTCGAATAAATGATCATTCGTGGCCCAAACTTATGATTGCAAGCCCAAGTATGTTAATTTGATCTCTTTGATCCAATAACCTTGAGATTCATTCTGTGGAGGATTTGATTCTACCAATCCTCTAATGGATCTACAACACCTTTGGTCAATGCGGATCACTTAAACATCGTTGATCATTAAATGGTACTTGTGAGAATTCCAAATGGATGATATACTTGAAAAAAAGCAAATGCAACTTGTTGTGTGGAGGCTTTGGTTCTACCAATCCTCTAATGAGTTCAAAATGCAAGTTTCAAGATGGTCATCCAACTAACCACTAATTATTGACTTGTTTTATCTTATGCCTTTATTATTTTTTATGTTTTATGTACTATTTATTTTTAGCATTTACATTTCATGCCATTTTCATCTTTGATCAGTTGAGCATTTATTTTCTTGCGATTTTTACTTTGATCACTTGAGCTTTTCTTTTCCTTTCTTAAGATACTTAATAATCAACATAAACCCTAAAAAATCTTTAATGATACTTGGACTATTTAGTTACTATCCTTGGTGTGATACGGTGGGAGAACTGACTGTGGTTTTGCGTTTATATTCGCAAATGTTTCGGTTGAGCAAGAGTCGCCACCGACTTTTTATTTTATCCTAAGGAAAGGTTTAAAAAGCACAGCAAAAACCTTTGAGATTTTTCTTGGGTTCGGGGAGTAGATTATAGAAAGGGAAGGTATTAGCACCCTTTCTATCCATGGTTATCCATGGGCTCTTAGGTACTTGCTTAGATCAACTTGCCTTGGTTTTCAATTGTTTGAAATGGTGCTTGTGTGTGTGGGTTTGAAAAATGTTTTGAAAAGAGGCCAATGTGGTGGCAACCTTTGTAATGATCCATGTTGGGATGTATACAAAGGTGTATGTCTTTTGAAAAGTTTTCCATGTTTTTGGAAGTTGTTTTGAAAGTGTTGTGAGGTGTGTTTTAGAAAAATAGGCAAGTGTTTTTGTTTTGCAAGTTGACAAGCACTTAAGAGCGATCTACCCTAAAGTTCTCAAACATTTTTGCTATGTTTTTAACCCTTTTAACAATTTTGTTCCACCATTGTATTTGGTGGACAATCTTGTGTTAGGATGTAAACGGGACGGGCGTGGGTCATCGTTTAGACCATGATTGCAATGATGCCAAGTATCTTTGGGCATTTTCTTTAAGGGACTTTGATCATTTTAGGCAAAAAAAAGCGTCATCGAGGGACTATGATCATTTGAGTTATTTGTTTTGCCCAAAGAGACCTAACATGCAATATGGCCCAATTTTTGAAAGGCAACAAGTGGATGTAACCCTAGGGGTGTTAGTGTGCAAGTGTGTTTTATTGCATACAAGAGTTTTTTCTTTGAATTAGGTTTTTCTATTTCATTGATTTTATCTTGCCATACACGTCCTAATTACTAGCAATAAGAAGCGGAAATGTAAAATCCTACGCTATTACAACAATTAGGGGAGGGGGATACACATTTGTACATGGGGGGTTCAACGAGAAAAATAGACAAAAAAGAAAATAGCAAAAAACAAGATATAGAGAGAGAGAGAGGGAGCCAGCGTGCTGCTGAGAGGTCATCAGAAGTTCTGACCCAGATCCGCTGCCAGATGATCAACCTGTTAGTGAAACTGTATGAGTCAGAACTTCTGACTCTGGCACCTGCAAAACAGAACCTTGTTAGTGGGGAAATCAGAAGTTCTGATTTCCCTGCACTGCAAGACAGAAGTTTGTTAGTGGAGAAACCAGAAGTTCTGATTCTGCTGAAAAGGCAATAACTCTCAGAGGTTCTGATATCATTGACAGCAAAATAGGCTTCAGATATGCTGACGTCAAAGTCAGCATTTGGCTTTTCCCTGCACTAGTCAGAACATCTGCAATTCTGTTGTTACTCCATAAAACAGGAAACATATTTGGAACAGATCCAGCAAATACAAAAATGTTTCAGAAGTCAGAATCAACAAGGTCACAGGCCAATCCTATACTGGCTCAGAACATTCTGAGGTATGAAATTCCTCAGAACAGCAATAACATGATATTTACATTATGTCATTTGAATATGCACAGCTGATGATGCTTAACAGCGTGATGAGGGTCAGCAGGTGCTTACCTGACTGTTGGGAAAGTTGTGGGTGAAAGTTTAGCTTTTAGTTCTGGTGGTGTTCTGGACAGATTTTCTTTGAAAAGGGGAAGTAAAGGTGTATACGTATGCAGGGTCAGAAGTTTGAAAAGGGTGTCTTTGGTTTACAGAAAAAACTGGATATTTGATGAAGTTTGAAGGTGAGAAACTCAAAGTTATGAAACAAAGCTGGAGATTTTGGCAGAGTTTCAGAATGCTGTGTTGCTAGGAGTTCTGTTTCTCACTTAGCAATTTTTTTTCTCTTTTTCTTGAACGCCTTTTGCAGTGGTGAAGCCTCTCTATTTATAGGCAAAGTTCTTGTGGATGCCTTGAACATTTAAGGCACCAATAGAGTTTGAATTTGTTCTTTGACAGAAATTCCTGGGAAGTTGTGATACAGATAGCTTTCAGCCTAGGTTGCAGCAGCAGGCGTAGATTGGGGAGAAGTGACCTCTGAAGTGGGCGGTGGCGTGAAGACCCATGCCAGAATCTGTGCAAAAGCGTTTTCCAAGCCACACATGAATGCTCAGGAGTGGTTGGAAGCATTAATGGGCATTAAATGGTGACAAGACCTATCAACATCAACATTTTGGTAATGGAAACCAACGTTGAATCAGCAGCGTAAACCATGCTCTGGCCTTGGCTTCCTGTTGTCTTAGTAAGCTCTGGAGATTCTTTATCAGTGTAACACCCACTCTTCTGATCTTTCATCTTCTGATTTCAACCTGTTCTGAAGGAGCCTTCAGACTTTCCTACTTTTCTTGCATTCCTTTAGCAAATTCTGACTGAGCTTGTGTAACTGCTGAAGGGGCATGTTCTGCTTGAGGCTTACCTACTGATCCACGTTTACAACTTCTGATTGAACTGATGTAGCTGCTGAAGAGCCAACTTCTGATTGAACTGATGTAGCTGCTGAAGAGCCAACTTCTGATTGAACTGATGTAGCTGCTGAAGAGCCAACTTCTGACCATGCTGAGCCAAGCTTGCAACTTCTGACCGTTTTCATCTGGAATGGGTCCAGAAGTTCTGAAGCGCTGATTTTTATAAAAACACTTATTTTAGAGAAACATTCTAAGTGTTTAGAATTTGATTTTTCTCAAGATAAAAGCATTGTTTCTGGAGTTCGTGAGCTCATCTTGCTCTTGTAAGTGGCTTGCTTGGGCAAAGGGATAGCTCAGGACTTGGATTTGTTTTAGGGGGACCTTGAAAATCCAAGATGGTTTCCTGAAGAAAGGGAGGGCAAATTTTGGGGTACAACAGTTGCCCCTGTTCAATCTTCTTGAACCTGAAGAGTTAGATTGGCAATCCTGCCTTTCGTGTCTCGAAGGTAAAAGGAGATTGGACACTAGAGTGCCCGGAAATTTGCACTCGCATGTTGGAGTATCAGTGAATGTGATGGCGGGAATGGGCTTATAGATGCCATTTAGAGAGGTGGTGGATAGGGAGATGGGCTTATAGATGCCATCTGGAGATGTGACAGAACTTTGTCGGGAATGGGCTTACGGATGCCATTTGGAAGTGTTGATCGCACAAGAGATTCCTTGGTGAGAACTTTATGTATCTGAGAAAGGCAGATGTTTTCCTGGCTTGTTACAGGTGTTTGATCTTCATTCTCCTTATGCAGATATGCCCTGGCTGGATACAGTAATCGAATCTACAATCGGTGGCTCACAGATGTGCCCTGGCTGGATATAGGAGTTGAATCTGGAAATGTTGTAGTTGATAGATGTGCCCTGGCTGGATATAGGAGTTGAATCTGGAAATGTTGTAGTTGATAGATGTGCCCTGGCTGGATACAGGAATCGAATCTTTGAACTCTTCATACGTGCCCTGGCTAGATACAAGAATCGAGTCTAGAAATATGGTCAACAGATATGCCCTGGCTGGATACAGGAATCGAATCTGGAAATGTTGTAGTTGATAGATGTGCCATGGCTGGATACAGGAATCGAATCTTCAAACTCTTCAGACGTGCCCTGGCTAGATACAAGAATCGAGTCTGGAAATATGGTCAACAGATATGCCCTGGCTGGATACAGGAATCGAATCTGGAAATGTTGTAGTTGATAGATGTGCCCTGGCTGGATACAGGAATCGAATCTTTGAACTCTTCAGACGTGCCCTGGCTAGATACAGGAATCGAGTCTGGGAACTGATCACTCTCAGATGTGCCCTGGCTAGATACAGGTATCGAATCTGGAATTGTGACAGTTGAAGGTAGTTGTCTTTGGGATTGTCTTTTTCCCTGAAAAGGCAAAACATAAGTTGTATGCAATGTCATGATGTATGATATGCATGATGTTTTAACATGAGACAACGTTGTATGTAATTTATCATGTATGTAGGTGAAATGTTTATGAATGTATTTTCGTCTTAGGAAAATAAATCCTTGACAATCGGCTGGGGAATTGTCTTGTGGAAGAGATATTCTGCTGAAGTTTTTGATAAGAGGCCTGTTGAGGACGACTTCAATGATGAATTCCGCTGGGGATAATGATGATAAACTCTGTTGGGGATACCAGAGATAAACTCCGCTGGGGATTGAAAAATAAACTCCGCTGGGGATTGAAAAAACTTTGTTGAGGGCGATCTTCCGTGGCGATTAGCTGAGGATAACCCAGTTATAAGCCCTCGTGAGGAATAACTCTGAATAAAGCTCGGGAGAGACGTCCGTATTCTGCAGGGAACCAACTTCCAGAATCTACTGGGGATAAGCTTTAAGGCCTGTCGGGGAAAGTTGTGCCTTCTCAGGTTTGACGGGGAGTCAAATCCGCTTTGGGGAAAGCATTGCGGAATCTTGTCTTAATCTGCGGGGAGGGAAGGTACCCTGGTTACATTCTTCAGCCGAACTTACCTTGGTACCTTGGCGGACCAAGCAAACAGACTGCATCAGACAACCTTATATTGCCCCTGTTTCTGATGTCACTTGTAATTAATCTTTTGCAAATATTTATGAATCAGCAATTTAATGTCAAATGCATATATAAAAAATGAATATTGGACGTTCTTCGCAAGACAAAACAGAAAAAGGAAAAAAACAATGGCAACTTGTATGGACAAGTGAATTTGTATTGATTTGGACTTTGCCTGTGAATAGGCGTTTTTGTACAAGAGGCTGACATCCTAGTAAGAGGACGCCGCCGAATAACACAGAATTTACAATTTTGAAAACAAAACAGCTATGTGAACAATCCCACTGGGTTCCAACTCTGCTATCGCCTTTATGTCCCCAAGCGTCTCATCGCTTTGCTGCCTAGTTGAAAATGAAGTTGATTGGTCGATGCCGAAATCTGAGCCAGATAGTTGATGCCGAATTCCGGATGCGAAGTGATCCAATGAGACATAGTGTTACGCTTTATCCCTAACTTTTGCCTGGACCGCCCTTTCGGGTTTTCAGTCCACCGGGATACCCATTTTTGCCCAAGCCGCCCTTTCAGGTTTTCGACTTGCCGGGTGTACAGATTTTTTTCATTTCATCCCTTATTTTTGCCCGAACCCTTTTGGTTCACCGGGAAGCCCATTTTTGCCTAGGTATGTCAACCTAGCGGGTCTTTTATTCATGCGTAGTATCTTTTCACTATGTCTGCATTGGCGGGGTGAGGAAGGTCGTCACCATCCATGGTGGTTAGGATCATGGCTCCTCCTGAGAACACATGTTTAACCATAAATGGCCCTTCGTAAGTAGGGGTCCACTTGCCCCGGGGATCACTTTGAGGAAGGATGATGCGCTTGATTACCAGGTCCCCAACCTGATACTCTTGTGGTCTGACCTTCTTGTTAAATGCCCTGATCATTCGTTTTTGATAGGTCTGACCATGACAGATAGCGGTGAGCCTCTTTTCGTCAATCAGGTTTAATTGGTCAAGTCGAGTTTGGATCCAGTCATCTTCATTCAAGTCTGCATCCTTCATTATCCGGAGAGAGGGTATCTGGACTTCAACGGGCAAGACGGCCTCCATGCCATAGACCAAGGAGAAAGGAGTAGCCCCGGTTGACGTCCTCGCTGAGGTACGGTACCCATGAAGAGCAAATGGTAACATTTCGTGCCAATCTTTATAGGTCACTGTCATTTTCTGCACAATTTTCTTAATATTCTTATTCGCCGCTTCTACAGCCCCATTCATCTTCGGCCTGTAGGGAGAAGAATTGTGGTGCTATATCTTGAATTGTTCACAGAGTTCAGTGATCATTTTGTTATTGAGATTGGTACCATTGTCCGTAATGATTCTTTCCGGGACACCGTACCGACAGATCAAGTTATGCCGAATGAACCGTGCCACGACGTTCTTGGTTACCGTTGCGTAGGAAGCTGCCTCAACCCACTTCGTGAAGTAATCGATCGCCACCAAGATGAAGCGATGCCCGTTGGATGCCGTCGGTCGAATCTCACCGATCATATCAATACCCCACATTGCAAAAGGCCAAGGTGCCGTCAGGACGTTCAGAGGGACTGGGGGAATATGCACCTTGTCAGCATAGATCAGGCATTTGTGACAAGTTCGAGAGTGTTGGTAACAATCGGCTTCCATTGTGGACCAGAAATATCCTGCCCGTAGGATTTTCTTTGCCATGGTGTGTCCACTGGAATGTGTTCCGAATGTACCTTCATGCAGTTCTATCATGATTTTCTCTGCTTCGGCCTTATCCACACAACGTAGTAGAGTTGAATCATGATTCCGTTTGTAGAGGATGCCGTTGCTGAGGAAGAATTTTGCCGCAAACCTCCTCATGAACTTCTTACCATTGACAGATGCACCTTCAGGGTATTCCTGAGCTTCTAAGTACCTTTTCACCTCATGATACCAGGGTTTTTCAGTTGCCTTCTCGGCCTCGAGGTTGCAGCAGTATGCCGATTCGTCCAACTTCCAGATAATGATCCGGGGAGCCTCATTGTCCCATTTAACCTTGAACATTGAAGACATCGTAGCTAGTGCGTCCGCTAGCTTATTCTCCTCTCTTGGGAAGTGCTCAAAAGTTATCTCTTCAAAGTGGGGAAGCAAGGTCAACACATACTCCTTGTAAGGAATAAGATTTGGGTGTTTCGTATCCCATTCGCCTTTGATCTGATTGATCACGAGAGCGGAATCTCTGAAGACACTCAGGAATTTGATCCTTAAATCGATTGCAGCTTGTAGACCCATGATACATGCCTCATATTCTGCCATGTTGTTGGTGCAGTTGAAACATAATCGGGCGGTGATTGGAGTATGAGTTCCTTTGGGAGATATGATTACAGAGCCGACGCCGTTACCCAAAGCATTGGAGGCTCCATCAAAATGCATGGACCATCGGGATCCTTCCTCAGGTCCTTCATCCGGTCCAGGTACTTCACAGTCAGTTACCACCATGATGTCTTCGTCCGGAAAATCAAAGTTCAAGGATTGGTAATCCTCCACAGGTTAGTGTGCCAAATGATCTGCCAGTACACTTCCTTTAATTGCTTTCTGAGTTGTATACTGGATATCTTATTCTGTTAAGATCATTTGCCATCTCGCTATTCTTCCAGACAGAGCGGGCTTTTCAAATATGTACTTGATGGGATCTATCTTTGAAATCAATAGAGTAGTGTGAGTCAGCATATACTGTCTCAGCCGGCGAGCAGCCCATACTAGAGCGCAGCAAGTTTTCTAAAGCAGTGAGTAACGAGACTCACAGTCGGTAAACTTTTTGCTCAGGTAATAAATAGCGTGCTCTTTTCGGCCAGACTCGTCATGCTGCCCCAGCACACACCCCATTGAGTTGTCAAGTATTGTCAAGTATAGTATCAGAGGTCTTCCTTCCACTGGCGGCATAAAAATGGGTGGCTCTTGGAGATATTCCTTTATCTTTTCAAAGGCAGCCTGACATTCATCGTTCCAACGTACTACTTGATCTTTCTTCAGTAATTTGAAGATTGGCTCACAGGTAGCAGTTAGATGTGAGATGAATCGGGCAATGTAATTCAGTCGTCCTAGGAAGCCTCTGACTTCTTTCTCTGTCTTTGGAGTTGGCATATCTTGTATGGCTTTTACCTTGGCAGGGTCCACCTGAATACCTTTATCACTCACAATGAAACCTAGCAATTTCCCGAACCTCACCCCAAAGGTGCATTTGTTGGGATTCAACCTCAGCTTGTATAACTTCAGTCGGTCAAATAGCTTCCTCAGATGATCAAGGTGCTCCTCCTCAGTTTGAGACCTTGCAATCATGTCATCAACATATACCTCAATCTCATGATGGATCATATAATGAAATAAAGCAACCATGGCACGTTGATAGGTTGCCCCAGCATTTTTCAATCCGAATGGCATGACCTTGTAACAGAAGGTGCCCCACTGAGTCACAAAGGTAGTCTTTTCCATGTCTTCTGGGGCCATCTTGATCTGATTATACCCTGAAAAACCATCCATGAAGGAGAAAACCTTGTGTTGGGCAGTATTGTAAACGAGAACGTCGATGTGCGGCAGAGGAAAATCATCCTTGGGGCTTGCCCTGTTTAAATCCCTGTAGTCAACACACATTCTGACTTTTCCGTCTTTCTTCGGTACTGGCACCACATTGGCAACCCACTGAGGGTAAGAAGTTACTGCTAGAAATCCGGCATCGAATTGCTTCATAACCTCGGCCTTGATCTTTTCAGACATCTCTGGGCGCATACGGCATACCTTTTGCTTTACCGGAGGGCAGTCTTCCTTGGTTGGCAGGTGATGAACTACAATGTCGGCATCCAAACCAGGCATGTCTTCATAGGACCAAGCAAATATATCTATGTAATCATGTAGCATCTGGATCAATCGTTGCTTCACGCCGAGCCCTAGATTAGCCCCAATCTTGACCTCTTTCCTATCTGTCTCCGTACCCAGGTTAATCATTTCCACAGGCTCTTCATGTGGTTGAATAGCCCTCTCTTCCTGGAGTAGCAGTCTTGCGAGTTCACCAGGCATTTCACAATCATCTTCACCTTCGTCCTTGGCCAAGTTGATTGGATTCTCGAAGTCATAACTGGCGGTAGCAGAGCTGTTACCAGTGAGATCCAAAGTGGATTGAAACCTGTATAAGTGAGTGTGTGTAAATATAGCTGTTTTGTAATATATAACACAAAGAAAAAAGAGCACAAGATTTGAAATGCAACAAACGTCCAATGTTTTGATTGATGATATATGAAAATGCCATACAAAAAGCCCTCACAAATGGAGCTACGATGCCCCGGGTAGGATACCGAGCCAATAAAAGTTTTAACACATTGTTTGTTACAAATTGAAAATCAAAAGAGTTAATTACTGCGTGCCAAATGTGATAGGTGTAAAATCCTTTGCCGTCCAGTTGCTTGATCCGTTGCTGGTAGTCAGGTAGATCCAACTGTCAAACTCTGCTTCCTCTACATCCTCCTCAATAGCATTCACCCTTGGACTGGTGATAAACACTGGAGCCTTTCTGATCTTTTCCTTACGCACAGCCCTCTGAGCCTCTGCAGTAAAGCCTAGCCCAAACTTGTCGTTCTTTTGAGTGAAGTCGGGAAGTTGACCCCAGTTTGCACAATTGCCTTTCTTGATTACAGCCTGGGCATCCTTCAAGGATGCCATCTTTAACGGAAAGTCTTCTTCTACCACTGCTTCAGCCGATGCCAAAATTGGAGGTACTTCCTCAAAATGCTGAAAGGGGGTTTCAATAAACTCCCCGTCCATCTCGATATACCGGAATGAATTCAAGTGACTAACCATGTATTCCTCCTCACCCTGCACAGTAACAATCTTCCCTTTGACAGGGTATTTGAGCTTTTGGTGTAGAGTGGAGGTTACTGCCCCAGCCTTGTGAATCCAGGGCCGACCCAGCAAGCAGGAATAAGATGGACGAATATCCATTACATAGAACGTTGAGTCGAAGACTTGGGAACCCACACGAATAGGAATGTTTACTTCACCGTGCACCATCCTCTTAGAACCGTCGAAGGCTCTAACAATGATGTTACTAGGTTTCAATTCCAAACCTTCGCAATCCAAGCGATCAAATGCCTTCTTAGGCAAAACATTCAGGGAAGAGTCGATATCCACTAACATGTGTGCGAGAGTAGTGCCCCTGCATTCTAGGGAAACATGCAGGGCATCATTGTGACTTTTCCCTTTGGCGGTAAGGTCGGCATCTGAGAACCCCAATCCATTGTCAGCTGTTAAATTAGCTACACAGTCAGTGAATTGATCCGCGGAGGTCTCTTGCGGCACATGAGCCGTTTTCAGGAATGAAATCAGGGCTTTTGCGTGGGCCTCTGAACATAGCAGTAATGATAGCATAGAGATTTTGGAGGGAGTATGCCCCAATTGTTCAACAACGTTAAAGTCACTCTTTTTGATGATTTTAAGAATTTCCTCCATTTCTTGTTGGGAGGCTTCTACAGTAGTCTTTTTTGGTGCCTCCGTCCTGGCAGGCAAATCGGTAGCAACTTCTTTGCCCCGAGTATCAGAGGACTCGGCGGCAGTAGTAGACACAGGAACTTGAATTGGAACATGCACACTTGCGGGTGTGATGGTGAGAGGTTTTCGGATAACTGGCGGTGCAATGTCAGGCGAGAAGAGCCTGCCACTGCGGGTAATCTTGGCGGGACCAGTGATGTTACTGATACTGGTATTGGTGTTGAACTCCTGCTTCACCCCAAGCACATACACGTCGGCCCCATAATTCCATGGGACTGCTTTATCAGACTCATAGGGGAGAGGCCCCGGAACAGTAATAGTAATGGGTGCAACAGGCATAATTTGGACTGGTTTCTTCATGGGAGCTTTGGCAGGATTGTAAATTGTGACGACAGATATTTCCTCAACAGAAACAAACGGAACAGCAGTTTTCTTGAACAGAATTTCCTTGCTATCTATCAGACTTTGGATGCCTGATTTCAGCAGCGGACAACCGGTAGGGATAACAGCACACGGGAGGTAACCCTTACTACAACCCGGAAATAAACCGGCTAGTAGCAAGTTCCTCTTAACAGTCAACAGAGGGGTAGCAACATCATTCACTGAAACAACATACAACTCCTCTTCAATGGCATTTACTCTATGCTGGGGCATAGGAGCAGTTACAACATTCGGTCTTTCAAGCGCTTCAAACTGAATTTCCTTCACGTCAATAAGATCTTGCACTTTGTTTCTCAAGGCCTAGCAATCATCAGTAGTATGCCTGGGGCTATTAGAATGATAAGCACAACGGGCATTTGGGTTATACTTAGGAGAAGCAGTATTCACGACTTTAGGAGCTTCTTTGATGGTCACCAAGTTGGTCGATAACAGTTGGGGTAAAATTTGTGACAAGGTCATACTCAACCGAGTATAGTGTCTCTTGGGCCTTTCACCTCTTTGTTGATTGTACTGCTGAGGAGCAGCAACAGGTTTTGAAATGACCAGAGCATTGACGGCTTGGCGACTTTCTGGCTTGACTTTTCTTCTAGGAGCATAGACGGCACTTGCTTCCTTCTTAAGAGGCCTCCTCTCAGTACTTGCAGCAATACCCTTCTGAATCTTTCCTGACTTGATGCCAGCTTCTATTCTTTCGCCCGTTAAGATCAAATCGGTAAATCCCGCGGAAGAATTACCAATCAGATGATTGAAAAATGGCCCAGATAGGGTCCCTAGAAACATATCAACAAGTTCACGATCGGTTAAAGGAGGCTGCACCCTGCCATCCAAGTCCCTCCATTTTTGTGCATACTCTTTGAATCCTTCGCCTGTTCCTAACGACATACCCTGAAGTTGGGTACGGGTAGGGGCAAGGTCAGAATTGTATTGGTATTGTTTGTAGAAAGCGATGGCCAAATCTTCCCAATTTCGAACGCTGGTTCCTTCTAGCTGATAAAACCACTCCAACTGAGCTCCAGAAAGACTGTTTTGAAAGAAATGAATCCAAAGGTTTTTATCTGCCGTATAGGGTTGAATTTTTCTCACGTAGGACCTGAGATGCATTTTGGGACAGGACAGCCCATCATACCTCACAAACACTGGCACTTTGAATTTTGGGGGAATCACAATCCCAGCAACCAAACCCAAGTCTTCAAAATCCAAACCCGGTACCCTTTGTAGCTCCATGGCGGCCAACCTGTCTTCTAGCCCTTTGTATTTATCATCAGCTGGAGGGTATTGTTGATCGGTATAATCTTCATCCTCTTCGACCTCCTCCATTTCCGCATCAGACTCGGAAGGTACCGCAGCTCCACCTCCTTTGCTGGTTCCTTCATCAGAGATAGGAGGAAATTCAAGCACTCTCCGAGCTTCTCCGTCAAATATTCTCCCCAAGGTAGCCATCCCGAGTCTCTTTTTCTTCTTTTTCACTGGGTCTTTGTTCCCCAATTGAGTCTTGATATCCTCCTGACCCTTAACCAAGGTCATCAGGAGTTGCTGGAACTGTGCATTCTGAGCTTGTAGGTCTTTGACTGTTTGCTCAAGATCCATCCTGCTGAAATAAACAGCAGACAGATAAGGAAACCTGGAGTGAGACCTGCTTATGCACATGATGAATGGTATGCTTATGTATGCAATGCATTCAAGGATTTAGAACATTCAAAATTGTTTCAAACAAAGAAGAACGCACGTCATATTAATAAGAAGAAATTTGTTAGTACATAAATTCCCCATGGGCCAAATATTACAAAATAACTTCTCAAGGCAAAAAGACATTGCGCATCCTCTTTGGTGCGATGTAGGTGTTGAGGGCCTCTTGCTCATGGAGTCGGCGGGTAAGCTCTAGAACCTTCTTCTCACTGGCGTAGAAGCTAGCTTCAAAAGTATTCCGTTCCTCCTTGAGCTGAATCCAACTTTTCTGCATTTCCTCCCACGATGTAGGCATGTCTGGATGTAGGATGGTGTAGGGAACCTCTCCTTCCTTGACGGGCTCTTTAATTACATGGAGAACATGAGGATAAGGCATCATCAGGCTTTGGGCTCGGGCTCGTACCCACTTGAGATAAGGCTCAAGAGGGATGGAGTTCTTGTGTCCCAGAGTCTTGCTATCAACCTTGTTGAGCTTTCCCCAAGCTCTGATGAATCTTTGGCGAAGTCCTTGCGCATCTTTGTCGAAGTCAAAAACTAGTTCAGGAATCAACATGTCATGAGGACCATCCCTCCGTGCATATCCAAATTGTCTCAAAGCTAGGCAAGGGTTGTAGGTGATGCCTCCTCTAATTCCAAGTAAAGGAACATTAGGAAATTCTCCGCAACGATCGACGATGATGACATTTTCTCTGGACCGAGAACACCAATGTACATCAGAGTGAGTAAGAGTCATCAACCGTTGGGACCACCTTGAGCCTTGGTCGTTCTTCAAGACAGATTGTGGAAGGTGCGAAATAAACCACCTTGCAAGGAGAGGAGTACAACACATGAGAACACCCCTCTTTCTCATTGTTCGTGTGTAAAATGAGTGAAGGATGTCCCCAAGTAATGTTGGTATTGGATTTCTGGACAAGAAGATTTTGACGGCATTGACATCTACTAATTGGTCGGGATTTGGGAACAAGATCAACCCATAGATAAGGAGTGCCACAGTTTCTTCAAAGGCTTGTAGGTCCAATGAGTTCCAACATTCTTGTGCTTTCTCAAACAAGAATCTTTCTAAGAATCCCTTGACGCCGCTTCTGGTTTCCTAATGCCCCTTGATGTCGGATGGTTGTAGATGTAATGCTCGAGCAACATCTTCAGGCTTTGGTTCCTTTTCCGTACCATTGAAGGGTAGTTGATTAAGGATAGGAATTCTCAGGAGTTGAGAAAACTCCTCCAAAGTGGGCACCAACTGGTAATCGGGGAAAGTGAAACAATGGTGAAGAGGGTCAAAGAACTGGAATAGCACTTTCACCATGTCTTCTTCAATGTTGGTGTTGACTAGGATGAGCAGTCTACCATGTCTTTCACTGAAGGATGAGCTTTCCGGAATTCTTGAGGTGAGCTCCTTGAGTTGAGGAGAGATTCTCACAAGGTTGACTTGAATGGTTTTTCTGCGAGGAATTTCCATGACCTACAAAACAGGAACAAAGATGAAGATCCAAAACCCTTGAAATGGTTAGTAAATGCATATGATGTTTTATGATGTCCATGATGCATGCACAAAACATATGTACAAGTAAATCACACCAAACCCTAGTTTCAGGCTTGCATGGGGTTTCATAGGTAAGTACCCTCTTGAGTGTAGTTGGCTTAAAAACCTGTCCTATAAATAGTAATCGGGTTCTAAGGAGCTCAATATCACGGGATTGTTTTCATTGTTCATTGTTTTGGTTTAGCCACTTAACTAGCGACCAAAATATTCCAAGAAAACAACCCTCAATGAGTGTAGTATCGAGTATCTACCAACTTCGGACTGCACCAAAGTCGGTCATATCACTACCCCTAATAAAAGGACAAGATGGTCAAGTAAGGTTCTAGGTCATTAGTGCTTAGTGACATCACTCAGCGGCCCCGTACTCTCCTTGATTGAACTCAAGGGTTACCGGTACTCACAAATATGTCGCACTAATATAGCTATTGCTTCGACCGTGTCGGTATACCCCGCACAGTTTCCATAACGTATTGCTATCTATGAATGTTTCCCAAAATCCGGGTGTAGGATTGCAAACCCAAACAAGAGAGCCAAAAGTATAAAGCAATCAAATCAAACAATTAGTTATGCAAGAGGGTGATCTAAACCCTAAGGTTACTCCACTTTTTTTTGAATACTTTCCCCAGCAGAGTCGCCAGTTCTGTGATACGGTGGGAGAACTGACTGTGGTTTTGCGTTTATATTCGCAAATGTTTCGGTTGAGCAAGAGTCGCCACCGGCTTTTTATTTTATCCTAAGGAAAGGTTTAAAAAGCACAGCAAAAACCTTTGAGATTTTTCTTGGGTTCGGGGAGTAGATTATAGAAAGGGAAGGTATTAGCACCCTTTCTATCCATGGTTATCCATGGGCTCTTAGGTACTTGCTTAGATCAACTTGCCTTGGTTTTCAATTGTTTGAAATGGTGCTTGTGTGTGTGGGTTTGAAAAATGTTTTGAAAAGAGGCCAATGTGGTGGCAACCTTTGTAATGATCCATGTTGGGATGTATACAAAGGTGTATGTCTTTTGAAAAGTTTTCCATGTTTTTGGAAGTTGTTTTGAAAGTGTTGTGAGGTGTGTTTTAGAAAAATAGGCAAGTGTTTTTGTTTTGCAAGTTGACAAGCACTTAAGAGCGATCTACCCTAAAGTTCTCAAAGATTTTTGCTATGTTTTTAACCCTTCTAACAATTTTGTTCCACCATTGTATTTGGTGGACAATCTTGTGTTAGGATGTAAACGGGACGGGCGTGGGTCATCGTTTAGACCATGATTGCAATGATGCCAAGTATCTTTGGGCATTTTCTTTAAGGGACTTTGATCATTTTAGGCAAAAAAAAGCGTCATCGAGGGACTATGATCATTTGAGTTATTTGTTTTTCCCAAAGAGACCTAACATGCAATATGGCCCAATTTTTGAAAGGCAACAAGTGGATGTAACCCTAGGGGTGTTAGTGTGCAAGTGTGTTTTATTGCATACAAGAGTTTTTTCTTTGAATTAGGTTTTTCTATTTCATTGATTTTATCTTGCCATACACGTCCTAATTACTAGCAATAAGAAGCGGAAATGTAAAATCCTACGCTATTACAACAATTAGGGGAGGGGGATACACATTTGTACATGGGGGGTTCAACGAGAAAAATAGACAAAAAATAAAATAGCAAAAAACAAGATATAGAGAGAGAGAGAGAGGGAGCCAGCGCGCTGCTGAGAGGTCATCAGAAGTTCTGACCCAGATCCGCTGCCAGATGATCAACCTGTTAGTGAAACTGTATGAGTCAGAACTTCTGACTCTGGCACCTGCAAAACAGAACCTTGTTAGTGGGGAAATCAGAAGTTCTGATTTCCCTGCGCTGCAAGATAGAAGTTTGTTAGTGGAGAAACCAGAAGTTCTGATTCTGCTGAAAAGGCAATAACTCTCAGAGGTTCTGATATCATTGACAGCAAAACAGGCTTCAGATATGCTGACGTCAAAGTCAGCATTTGGCTTTTCCCTGCACTAGTCAGAACATCTGCAATTCTGTTGTTACTCCATAAAACAGGAAACATATTTGGAACAGATCCAGCAAATACAAAAATGTTTCAGAAGTCAGAATCAACAAGGTCACATGCCAATCCTATACTGGCTCAGAACATTCTGAGGTATGAAAATCCTCAGAACAGCAATAACATGATATTTACATTATGTCATTTGAATATGCACAGCTGATGATGCTTAACAGCGTGATGAGGGTCAGCAGGTGCTTACCTGACTGTTGGGAAAGTTGTGGGTGAAAGTTTAGCTTTTAGTTCTGGTGGTGTTCTGGACAGATTTCCTTTGAAAAGGGGAAGTAAAGGTGTATACGTATGCAGGGTCAGAAGTTTGAAAAGGGTGTCTTTGGTTTACAGAAAAAACTGGATATTTGATGAATTTTGAAGGTGAGAAACTCAAAGTTATGAAACAAAGCTGGAGATTTTGGCAGAGTTTCAGAATGCTGTGTTGCTAGGAGTTCTGTTTCTCACTTAGCAATTTTTTTTCTCTTTTTCTTGAACGCCTTTTGCAGTGGTGAAGCCTCTCTATTTATAGGCAAAGTTCTTGTGGATGCCTTGAACATTTAAGGCGCCAACAGAGTTTGAATTTGTTCTTTGACAGAAATTCCTGGGAAGTTGTGATACAGATAGCTTTCAGCCTAGGTTGCAGCAGCAGGCGTAGATTGGGGAGAAGTGACCTCTGAAGTGGGCGGTGGCGTGAAGACCCATGCCAGAATCTGTGCAAAAGCGTTTTCCAAGCCACACGTGAATGCTCAGGAGTGGTTGGAAGCATTAATGGGCATTAAATGGTGACAAGACCTATCAACATCAACATTCTGGTAATGGAAACCAACGTTGAATCAGCAGCGTAAACCATGCTCTGGCCTTGGCTTCCTGTTGTCTTAGTAAGCTCTGGAGATTCTTTATCAGTGTAACACCCACTCTTCTGATCTTTCATCTTCTGATTTCAACCTGTTCTGAAGGAGCCTTCAGACTTTCCTACTTCTCTTGCATTCCTTTAGCAAATTCTGACTGAGCTTGTGTAACTGCTGAAGGGGCATGTTCTGCTTGAGGCTTACTTACTGATCCACGTTTACAACTTCTGATTGAACTGATGTAGCTGCTGAAGAGCCAACTTCTAATTGAACTGATGTAGCTGCTGAAGAGCCAACTTCTGACCACGCTGAGCCAAGCTTGCAACTTCTGACCGTTTTCATCTGGAATGGGTCCAGAAGTTCTGAAGCGCTGATTTTTCTAAAAACACTTATTTTAGAGAAACATTCTAAGTGTTTAGAATTTGATTTTTCTCAAGATAAAAGCGTTGTTTCTGGAGTTCGTGAGCTCATCTTGCTCTTGTAAGTGGCTTGCTTGGGCAAAGGGATAGCTCAAGACTTGGATTTGTTTTAGGGGGACCTTGAAAATCCAAGATGGTTTCCTGAAGAAAGGGAGGGCAAATTTTGGGGTACAACACTTGGCATTATGGAGTGATCGGGACTTTATAAGTCTGTCGGGATACTAACTGCAAGTATACAGTTTATTCGTTCTAGTTTTAAAAGATTATCGAACCCACAGAGACTGGGGATCAATCGCATACGATCTAATGCTACAGTTTGTTTAACTAAGCGATGAATATTCGATTTTTGGGGGAAACAGTTTAATTAAAAGTAATAGTAATAGTTATACCGGTATGTGATAATCGGACTTAGGGAATTCGGTGAATCGCTTGGCCTATAAAGTATTTCGGTAAAAGCTAATTGTTTAAAAACCTGAGACATACACTCTCGTGTTTATGAAATAAGTCATGCTACTAAACCTAGTGGATGCACTTTAAATTTAATAACACTTTTTGAAAACAATTTGAGTTTAATTAATTTATTAAAACACTCTCGTGTATTTAAAAATCATTGTTTCATTACCACTATCTGGGTTGAACCCCAGCTCTCTCATGCAGGTTCTTGCCTTAATTAATTTCCCACTCTCGTGGCAAAATCGTGTTAATTAACCTCTCACTCTCGTGACAAGGGTAGTTAAATTAATTTTGGAAATTGGAAACCAGAAATTGTTTTATAAATATTTTTGGCCAAGGTATCACTGAATTCCTTCAGTTCTTAAGAGTCACATACCGGTATTAATAAATTAGTCGGACATAATAAATTTAACAACAATGCAATTCAAAATATAATTCATAACAATAATTGGCATAATATAAAAAACAAATAAATATTAATCGCAATAAAAACCTGGAATCATAGTTGCTATGGTAATCTTGAAGTATTACAATAATCCTTGAGCTTGATTGCAGTAAATAAATTGTGTTTATTCTTGAATGAAGAATTAACACCTAAGACTAAAGCTTGAAATAGAAATTACAGTAATGTAGAAAAAGCTCGAAAACAAGGAAATAGAAATAATGCAGAAAAATAGAAATTTGGTCTGTAGAAAATTCTTCGACCCTTGCTCTGAAGGTTGAACTTGTATTTATAGGCTTCATTTGTAACTTCCCGTTTCCATGTTGTACGAAGGCTTGTGGAGATCATGGGAATAACTACCAGAATCATGGGAGAACATGGGAATAACTACCAGAATCATGGGAGAACATGGGAATAACTACCATAATCATGGGAGAACATGGGACACGTCTCCATGACGTGAGGAAGTTGAAATATAGCGCGTTAAGGTCGTCACAAGGTTGTTACGGTCGTAACACCTTGTGGACTGAACTTCTGCTGGGCTTTTGCTCTTCTGGGCTTAGTCTTTTTCTTTGTATAATTATTTCTTTCTTCTTAACTCCTCCTTTTTGCTATATCACCCCTTTGCTTCATTTCTTTGGCTTTTTAATCCGATTTTCCCTCAATTTATTTCTTTTGCTCAATTGATCTTTTATTTAATACAAATACCTGAAACAAAAGAAATACCAACGTAATACAAAAATAAAATAGAATAAATAAATAAAAATACTAATATTATCTATGAAAATTAAGCCAAATATGTTATATAAATTCGTGTTATCAACACCCCTATACTTAAACCTTTGCTTGTCCTCAAGCAAAAATTAAAAATGAAAAGTTACTTAAGCATAAGTCAAATGTAGATATAGAACACAATTCAATTCGTATTTGGTTGCAGGTCAATTCTTTTGTTTGGATAACTCAAGTTCATACTTCAACACCAAAATTACCGTAATGACACTAGATACCCTCATTTATGCAGACCAAATTAAGTCATGAATTATAACTCGACCTAATACTTTCGTTTCGTTTCACCCATTTTCATTCGGGTGCAATCACATTAAGCCCTTTACCTTACGCGCACATAGTGGAGTAACCGGTTAGTGACTTTGATCTTTATAATCTAGCTTGGAGTTCTGGTAGTTATATTTGGTACTCCTTTATCCAATTACAAATTGTGAGGGATCGGACCGTCGTCCGCCCTACCAAGTTCAGCACCAGAGACCACTGAACCAATTCATAATGGTTGTTTGCATAAATATTTTATAGTTTCTGCAACCGTTGAATTAAATGATCTGGTAAGGATCATCTAACTTAATAAGTGCATCTTCTAATAAAAATTTCTCTTTAAAAATCTTGATCAAACACTTATATTCATCGATTCTCCACGTAGTTTGTCGTTCAAGGCGGTGCTGACTGCTTTTATAAACTACTCGGGATTACTTTAAAACTAAGTCTTAAGGTGTTGGTATAATAAGTACTTAAATCAATCTAACACGTTGGGGTATTGAAGTGTTATGATGATAATAATTTTGCTTTAGTCGCGCTCGAGTTCTTATTTATAAAAATAAGCAACCTTAATACTAGTTGAATATGTTAATATAACGTTTGAATTTTTTCGTTATGGCTCAAGAATATGGAGGAATTCGAATAAGCACGAGAATTTTACATAAAAGGCTAAAATTTCATAAACATGTATTTTATTAAATGGAAATTTCGCAGTACATAGGAAAAAAAGGAAACTAAAAGGTAATACTAAATAGAGCAAAGATAATAAAAATGAAGTAAGAAATGTTCTGACTCCCCTAAACTTAAAGTAAGCATTGTCCTCAATGCGATAGTACCAGGAGAAATCATAAAAGAGAAGGGTGATCACTCGTCGCTTGGAGAATTTTTTCCTCTGGCTCCTCTATTTTTATTTCGTTGTCTTCTACGTCTATCAGAGTCGTAATCATGCAATCCATCGATTCTAAGGTTTAAGGCATGTATGGACTCGTTGAAATCCTCCATTTGATTTGATATTGCTTCGTAATTGCGGTTATTCCAATGTGCGTAGTCGTGTTGGTCGCGTTGCATTTCTCGAACTAGGCGCAATGTTTCATTTTGAACGACTTCCATTGCTTGGAAACGTTGATCTTGTTGTAGAATCGTAGCATACATTTCTTCTAGAGTAGCCGGAGGATGATCATTATCTGGTTGTGCAGCCGGCTTGACTGGTGCATTCAAATTGAAACGCCAATTTTGGAAATTTTGCACATTAATCTAATTTGGACATGGGAGTATTATATTGGGAATCAGATGTGAATCGCGGCAGTACATAACATCTAGCGTCTGGGCCGGCATCATATATTGTCCCAAGGACAAAAGCTCTTCGAAAAGGCCTAAAGCATATGCTAAAGATGTGATGATTCCACCGAAGACAAATGGGTTGGTACCGGCCGCATTTATGCATGTGTGAAAGTGGCTAAGCATGAAGGGAGCGGCGTTGACAGCTTGACCGTTGAGGGCACAGAAAATAAGAAACATCTCATTTTGGTTGACCTTGTGATTATTGGTCCTCCCAAAAATGATGTTTGCGAGAATTCGATGGAAGTACCTCAGAGCGGGATTATGAATATGCGAAGCGCAGAGATCTCGCCAACTTTCCGTGGGTTGACCGGTTAGATCATCCCAAAGGGAAAAACCAACTTTATCCCAAGAAATGTCGCCTTCGGGGTCGAAAGGTTTGCAATGAACGGTCGGACCTCTAGTGAATTCTAAAAGTTCAGCGACTCTTTCTTGATCAATTGAATATTCTTGATTAAACATGCGGAAGTTCGCGGTACCGGTTGTGAATGGATCGTCGGGAGGCGTATTGTATGAGAATGAACTGAGGAACTCAAGCACGAGCGGTTCGAAGGTCGGAGAAGGATTTAAACAGAGATTTAACAAACCCGTATTCGTAAGCATAAAAGTGATGCTTTTCGCCCTACCCAAGGCATCCAAACAATCGGTGTCCACATATTTAGTGGGGACAACCGAACGGGAATAGAATTTCATGTACTTTCCTCTTTGTTGGCCATCATCGTCTTCTCAGAATATAATCGTGGATAGGTCGGGTGGTGGTCGGTATGGCCTCACTTGACGTTGAGTGTTTCGTGGAGCCATGGAAGAGAATGAAATGAAGGATAGAATGGTAGAAAATGAAATGGATGAGAGAAAGTATATGAGAATTAGATGGAAGGGACGTGAAATGAGAATAAATGTAGAAGAGTGTTTATAGAGGGTTAAGATTGAAGAGGAATTATTATAATAATAATGTGTTGGGAAATGAAGAGGGAAAGTTTGAATAAGAATTATGGTGGAAGATGAATAAGAAGAATATTTTGATGGAAGAGTAAATAAGAGTTGAATGGGAGTAATGTGGGAAAATGAAAAGAAGAAAAGGACGAAACAAACAGTCAGTCAAGGGAGCAGAAAAGACAACATGCATCTGGAGAAGCACGAGCTGAGGCGGGGGTTATGGACGTAGTGGGACGGTTATGGAGGTAGTGGAAGAAGAAGAAGAGATTTTGTGTGCTATAGGGGTTACTGATATAACCCGTGTTACGGTCGTAACACGGGCATGACGGTCGTAACACGCTAAAAGGCGTGTGACGGTCGTAAGGGCTTTGTTACGGTCGTAACAACTACAAATTTTGTAACTTTTAGCAGAACAGAGCTGTTTCTGTTCTGTGACATTTCTTTCTTACTACAGATACATTACAAAGCATTATTGTGTCCAGTATTTATTTTCAAACTAGTGCAGATATATTCCAGAGCATGGTGTGGGGACTTGAGGCGACCGTCTTGGGCAACGATTTGAATTTAGGAAGAATAAGGAACAAGGAATTGTATTTCAGCTCACATGCATACATACTACATACTATATATATATATATATATATATATATATATATATATATATATATATATATATATATATATATATATATATATATATATATATATATATATATATATATATATATATATATATATATATATATATATATATATATATATATATATATATATATATATATATATATATATATATATATATATATATATATATATATAATACTAGTATATAATGCATTATGATTGATACTATAAATATTGGGAAGTATTAGTTCAGTATATTGATAAGAGACGGGGAAATACGATAATTAAAATAATATTCAATTATAATTATAAATATTAACGTGAATTATTTAATTGAGTATAATTATCGGTATTACGGGGAAATAGTTCAAATGCATCAGATGAAAGGGTGCAACCGATAATCGACTTAAATATAAAATTTAATAGAAAAAAATGAAAATATGGAAGAGAAAATTTAAAATTAGAAACCAGGACGACTACTGGTTGATTTTCCATGGCCACTTATCAAGCCATCTCACATATCCCTCACCTTTTCTTTTCTTTCTTCTGTGGGGTGGTTCATTCTTTTGAACTTGTGGTGGTGGTTTTGGATCTATCCTAAGTATCAACTTTTCAAGTTTGGGCTTAGTGATTTCATCCACCACCTCAAAGGTTAACCTTACCTTCTTAACAGTAATTATATCCCTAGTTTCACGGTCCTCTAATTTTCTCTTTTTATGCAAGACTTCCAACAAGGGTGCATTAGTGTGGATATTTTCCAATACCTCCACATACGTTTTAGAGTTGGAGTCTATTTGAGCTTCCATAAAACTTTTCGAGAAAGGAAACGGTGGGGTATAGGGGTGAGGCATAACAATAGGTGCTCCCTTTTCTACCTCTTCTACAACCTCCCTTTTAGATGGTGTTGGAGGATTTTTATTAATCTTTACTCTTTCCTCTTCTGAACTTTCCTCATCCACATCATCACTCTCCTCAAGATTTTCAACCAATTTTTCACTACTGGTTGTTACAACATCCAATTTCTCCTCAAGGAAGGGTCCTAGAGGGTTTTGTTCAAGCTGAGAGATTTGGGTCTCTAAGGCTATGTTGTGGGTCGCGAGCGAGTCAACCACAGTGGTCAGTTGCCTAAGGTTTTCACTATTTTGAAGACTTTGTTTTCTAAACTCTTCGTTCTGGACAGTTTGTGTCTCTACAAAGTGCTCCATCAGAGATTCTACCCTAGAGTGAATTAGCGTCGCGTCGGAATCCTCCATTGATGTTTCGAAGTCGAAATCATGTGATTCTTCTGATTCTTCAAATTGAGATAGAGTCGCATTTTGTGTTTCCGTAAAGCGCTTTGTCATCATTGATATTTCATTAAAATTTCCCATTAATATTTCGAGGTCGGATTTATAGGATACTTGCGTCTCCTCGAAATATTGGGTGTAGTGATTGTAGGGGAAATTTGGTTGAGGATAAGTTTGGTTGGAATTATAATATTCTTGCGATTCCTCAAAACGTTGGGATTGGTGGTTGGAAAGGTAATTCGGATGAGAATGAGTCTGTGATGCATTGAGATTCTCCAATAGTATTTCTAGGTCGGATTTATGGGATTCTTGTGATTCCTCGAAATACTCAGAGTGGGGGTTGTAGAAAAAATTCGGGTGATACATAGTAACTGGGATAAGATTTGTAGATGCAAAGGCTCGCTTCGGGAGTGAGTATTTGGCATACAAATCGAAAGATGGTTTTTGTTGCCTAGTCTAAACGCGCAACATAAGAATCGTACTTAATTGATTAATCAGTCCCCGGCAACGGCGCCAAAAACCTGATCGGGACTTTATAAGTCTGTCGGGATACTAACTGCAAGTATACAGTTTAGTCGTTCTAGTTTTAAAAGATTATCGAACCCACAGAGACTGAGGATCAATCGCATACGATCTAATGCTACAGTTTGTTTAACTAAGCGATGAATATTCGATTTTTGGGGGAAACAGTTTAATTAAAAGTAATAGTAATAGTTATACCGGTATGTGATAATCGAACTTAGGGAATTCGGTGAATCGCTTGGCCTATAAAGTATTTCGGTAAAAGCTAATTGTTTAAAAACCTGAGACATACACTCTCGTGTTTATGAAATAAGTCATGCTACTAAACCTAGTGGATGCACTTTAAATTTAATAACACTTTTTGAAAACAATTTGAGTTTAATTAATTTATTAAAACACTCTCGTGTATTTAAAAATCAATGTTTCATTACCACTATCTGGGTTGAACCCCAGCTCTCGCATGCAGGTTCTTGCCTTAATTAATTTCCCACTCTCGTGGCAAAATCGTGTTAATTAACCTCTCACTCTCGTGACAAGGGTAGTTAAATTAATTTTGGAAATTGGAAACCAGAAATTGTTTTATAAATATTTTTGGCCAAGGTATCACTGAATTCCTTCAGTTCTTAAGAGTCACATACCGGTATTAATAAATTAGTCGGACATAATAAATTTAACAACAATGCAATTCAAAATATAATTCATAACAATAATTGGCATAATATAAAAAACAAATAAATATTAATTGCAATAAAAACCTGGAATCAAAGTTGTTATGGTAATCTTGAAGTATTACAATAATCCTTGAGCTTGATTGCAGTAAATAAATTGTGTTAATTCTTGAATGAAGAATTAACACCTAAGACTAAAGCTTGAAATAGAAATTACAGTAATGTAGAAAAAGCTCAAAAACAAGGAAATAGAAATAATGCAGAAAAATAGAAATTTGGTCTGTAGAAAATTCTTCGACCCTTGCTCTGAAGGTTGAACTTGTATTTATAGGCTTCATTTGTAACTTCCCGTTTCCATGTTGTTCGAAGGCTAGTGGAGATCATGGGAATAACTACCAGAATCATGGGAGAACATGGGAATAACTACCAGAATCATGGGAGAACATGGGATTAACTACCAGAATCATGGGAGAACATGGGACACGTCTCCATGACGTGAGGAAGTTGAAATATAGCGCGTTACGGTCGTCACAAGGTTGTTACGGTCGTAACACCTTGTGGACTGAACTTCTGCTGGGCTTTTGCTCTTCTGGGCTTAGTCTTTTTCTTTGTATAATTATTTCTTTCTTCTTAACTCCTCCTTTTTGCTATATCACCCCTTTGCTTCATTTCTTTGGCTTTTTACTCCGATTTTCCCTCAATTTATTTCTTTTGCTCAATTGATCTTTTATTTAATACAAATACCTGAAACAAAAGAAATACCAACGTAATACAAAAATAAAATAGAATAAATAAATAAAAATACTAATATTATCTATGAAAATTAAGCCAAATATGTTATATAAATTCGTGTTATCATGGAGCATGGGACTTTTTCTTGGACTTAGGATTAGAAACCTTGGCCTATCTTGGAGACCTTGTGATCTTATCTGATTATTTTGTCTGGAGTTCTTGAGGTTTACCTCAAGACATTGGGTTGCTTGTTTGTTTTTGTGTGTAAGTTTTTGTGATTACATTCTCTGTTTGTAATTTGGAATTCACCCGTATGCAGTCGTTACTCTGCCCAATTTTTGTGAAGACTTAATACACTTGAAGTTTGGTTCTCTCAAGGTCTAGTATCTTTGCTTGCTTGGTTACAATCCAAAGAATGGGAATTCTATCTTGGCTCATAATGTCAAGTTTTGCCTTCTTGTTGGTTAGATGGTTCTTATCCCTAGCCTTTACCTTATGCTTTAGGATAGCCTCTTCTTCTCCTCCCATCTTCTTTAATTTCAAAATATTCTCCCTCCTTTTGAAAACTCTTCTTGTTTTGAAACTTAAACTACTTTCATAATAAACTTAGACTTATGTCCATGCATTTTCAAAACATTTTCATCAATAAACTTCAATCAACTTAATAATACCTTGAAAATTTTTTTGTGAGAAGACTAAAAGTCATCAATCTGATTCAAATCATTTTGCCACTTTTGCTTTTACTTTAAGCTTTTCTCAAAAGATTAAAACTCTTGTCAATCCTTGTAGTGATGCAAACAACTATACTTCTACAATATGTAGTGAAGAGAGATATTTTCCACTTGGGTGTTGAGTGAGGCATTGATGATTTTAAAATCCAAGCCATATCCTCCACTTTGAGATGATACAAATTCTCCTTTCTCATGATTGTAGGTAGTAGGTATGTTTTCCACACGGACAATAACAATGATGTTTTTATCTCATAAAAATAACCAACACATTTGTGTTTCATATTTTTTAAAGAGAAACTACGTGTACCCTGATCCCCTATTGCACGAAAGGTGGTACGTAGGCACTAAAGGTTCGTAACCGCGGCGGGTGCAAAAATCATAAAAAATATATTTCTTTTCTCACCTCCACCATCCATTTTATATACAACATTTTATAGCCAAAATATATAGATTTTTACAAAGAGGTTCCTGCGGAGTACCGTAGATGTTTAGGGTGATATTACCTTCCCTTTGAATAACCAACCCCCTTACCTTGAATCTTTCCCCCTCTTTTTGGGTTATTCGCTCTTTTCCCATTCCTTTGGAAACAATAAAGTGCGGTGGCGATTTTATTTTGATCTGTATAAGTCTAGTCTATCTAATAGCTCAGTCTTGAACATTTCTACCGCTACAATAACCAGGGTGAAGATGGTAAGAGTGTGAAGGATGAGAAGGGAAGCAACCTTGGTTCTAGCCGATATTCTAAATAAGAAGACTTCTCTATAGAATAATATCCTCCGACCGACGAAAGATACAAACAGGTGGAAGATCGTTTGAATGCTATAGAGATCCAGAGAGTGTTTAGATTGGATATTTAAGAGCTGGGATTAGTCTCAGGAGTTATTATTCCCCAAAAATTCAAGGTACATACTTTTTCAAAATATGATGGTGTTTCTTGTCCAAAGCTTCATCAGAAGTCTTATGTCCGGAAGATCCAACCTCACACTGCCAACAGGAAGTTATGGGTTCATTTCTTTCAAGAGAGCTTATTTGGGACACAATTAGAATGGTTATATCAACTTGAAGGGACTAATATCCGTACTTGGGAAGACTTGGCTGCTGCTTTTTACAAACAATATCAATACAATGTTGACCTTATACCAACCCGTGTGCAATTACAAAGTGTGACTATATGCTCGAATGAAGGCTTTAAAGAGTATGCCTAGAAGTGGATAGATCTGACTGGAAGAGTGAAACCTCCTTTGTCTGATAGGGAGTTGGTTGATATGTTCATGGGAACTCTGACGGGTCCTTTCTTCAATCATCTGATTGGGAGATTTTCATCTGGTTTCACCGAATTGATATTAACAAGGGAACATGTTAAAGGTGGAATCAGGAGTGGACAAATTCAGGTGGTTGTGTCTTCAAGTACTGTGAAGAAGACATTCAATGAAAGGAAAGAAACTAATGTTGTGTATGGATAGAAGGGTCGTGCTAGTAGTGATCGCAACAAATCTGTGGGGGCGGTGCTAATTTATAATCCACCGCCAGTGCAATGACATTAACAAGGAAATCAACGTAGGCCAGACGTGCCAAGAAGATAGATTATCAAGATTAACATGCCATTGTACCAGGAATTACAACACTTATTGAAAGCAGAGATGATTACATTGAGAGAGCCTCCTCAGAATCCCAACACCTCCTCTCCTCGATATAATCCAAATGTAAAGTGTGCTTATCATTCCAATAGTCCCGGACATGACACCAATAACTGCTGGGCTTTGAAAAATAAAATTTAAGATATGATTGAATTCAAAGACTTTGAATTTGATCCTCCCGAGACCCCCAATGTGATTACTGCACCTATGCAAAAGCACGACAAAGGCATAAGTGCTATTGATGATGTTTCAAATGTTTCTGCTGTAAGTGAATTGACTAATCCACTCCTAATTATTAAGGAGAATATGTTGCAAGTCATATTATTTTCGGGGTGTATTGAAAGATGCTACTGCTATGCAGCCTAACTTAATGGTTGCAAACTGCTGGAAGAAGGTATTCAACGTCTGATGGACAACCATGTAATCATAGTTGAGAAGATTCCTTCTATTGAGATTTTGTTTCAAGACTTAGAGCTTGAAGAGGTGTCTGTAATTTCCAGCACTCCTATCAGGATCAAGGCCAAAGGCCCTGTGAAAATTAAGGCTGAACCTAGAGTCTCTCCTTTGATAATCACTGCACCTGGACCTATCCCATATTCCTCGGACAATTCTATCTCTTGTGTAGTGGTAGAAATGTTGAGGCTATTCCATTGGATTGCCTTGATTCACACAGATCAAATAAAAATCACTGTCACGCTTTATTGTTTCGAAATGAACGGGAAAAGAGAGAATAACCCAAAAAAGATGGGGAGAGAATCTAGGTACGGGGGTTGGTTATGAAATGGGAAGGTATTAGCACCCTAAACATCTATGGTACTCCGCATGAAACTCTTTGTAAATTTGTGTATTTTGGCTATAAGTGTTGTATACAAAAATAGATGTTGGGGATGGAAAAAGAAGTATTTTTTTCAATTTTTGCACCTGCCGCGGTTGCGAATCTTTAGTGCCTACATACCACCTTCCGTGCAATAGGGGATCAGGGTACTCGTAGTTCACCTATAAAAAAATTTTAAACACAAATGTGTTGGTTAATTTTAAAAGACAAGACATCATTGTCGTATCCGAGTGGAAAACATACTTACTACCCATGATTATGAGAAAGGAGAATTTACGTCATCTCAAAGTGGAGGATATAGCTTGGATTTTAAAATCAACAAAGCCTTGCTCAACACCTAAGTGGAAAATTTCTCACTTCACTACATATCATAGAAGTATAGTAGCTCACATCACTATAAGGATTTATAAGAGTCTAATCTTTTGAGAAAAAGTTTTAAATAAAAATCCAAAATGGCAAAATGGTTTAAATGAGATTGGTTGACTTTTAGTCTTCTCGCAAAAAATGTCAAAGTATGATTAAGTTGGTTAAAGTTTGATTAAGAAAATGATTTTTTGAAAATGCATGGACCTAAGTCCAAATTTATTATGAAAGCGATTCAAGTTTAGAAAACAAGAATAGTTTTGGAAAAGAGGGAGAAGATTTTGAAATTAAAGAAGGTTGGAGGAGATGAAGGGACTATCCTAAATCATAAGGTAAAAGATAGGGAAAAGAACCGTCTAACCAAAAAGAAGCCAACACTTGACATAATGAGTCAATGTAGAATTCCCATTCTTTATATTTGAAACCAAACAAGAAAAGTCATTAAACCTCTTAAGAATACCAAACTTCAAATGCATTAAGTCTTCACAAAAATTGGGCAGATTCACAGCTATATACATATGAATTCCCAATCACAGACAAAGCATATAATCAGAATAACCCGCACACAAAGAAAACAACCCAATGTCTCGGGGTAAACCCCAAGAACTCCAGAAAAATAACAACAGAAGTCACCAAGGTCTCAAGGGTAGTAAAGGTCTCTACTCCTAATGTTAGAACATAGTTTGGTTCTACATACCTGTAAGAGCTTTGATGATAACAAACACATGATATATATAAAGAACAAACATGCTCTCTAATAAAGTATTTTAATATGCAGGGAAGTTATGATAAGAAAATCTGTTAGAACATGGTTCGGTTCTACACCCCTGGATGTTCTGATGTAAGAAGATGAGAAAGATCGTTGTTAAAAGCAAATATGTATAACACATTTATATAAAGAAGTTCTGATGTTACAACTTATGAACGCACCAACATTATGAAACAAGAACTCTGATATTCTGATATGTAAAGTTCTGGAAAGTAAAGGAGTCTCAACGCTAACAATCATCTTCTGATGTGAGCATGTTATAAAGCGTTACCGTTTATTCATGGAAAATCAAAAGTAATGGTTATAAGAAGACAAGAGTATCTATATTTGGAAAGTACATTAACTCTATTTATCAACCTTCAAAAAGCATCTTCTTATGTCTCTCATGCATTTCTTATATAAAGAAGACGTGAAGAAGAAACACTTGAACAACCACTGTGCACGAAAAAGAGAAATATTTAACCAACTCTACCTTGTGCTCTTCAATTGTGTAATACATCACTTTTGTGATATTTTTTTTGTTAGAAAACATATTGCACATGCCTTTCAATTATTACTTTGAAATTCCTTGAGAAAATCGGGTTGTGGTTTAAACTCAAGAAGACATTGACAGTTGTCATTGTGTTTGTGTAATCAAGTTTTGATTAGTGGATTAAGACCTCATTTGAGAGAGGCGAAATCACCTTGGTGGATGGACTTGAGTAGTTTGAGTTCAAATGAACCAGGATAACCAACGTGTCTTTTATTTTAAGTTTTAAAAACCCCAATTCAAACCCCCCTTTTTGTGTTTTTTCCTTTCTTCAATTATTATCAGAGCGCCTGGTTCTGGGTGCAAACACTTAACCATGTCAGAAAAAGATCCAAGCAAGAAAAACACTATGGTGGGACCAAGTCAGATCATTAGCAGGGATTATCATGATGAGAAAGACAAAATCAGCAGCAGACCCCCAATATTTGATGGTGAAAAGTTTGATTACTGGAAAGACATAATCAGAGGTTTCTTTCTAGCTCATGATGCTGACCTCTAGGTTATGGTGACTGATGGCTATATTCATCCTAGTGATGAAAACGGTCAGAAGATGGACAAAAAGAAAATGTGAGATCAACAAAATAAAGATTTCAGAAACCATCATAAAGCCAGAACAATCTTGTTGAGTGCTATCTCGTACACAAAGTATGAGAAGATCACAAACAGAGAATCAACAAAACACATGTTTGACTCCTTGAGAATGACACATGAAGGCAACACACAAGTAAAAGAAACCAAAGCTATTGCTCTCATTCATAAGTATGAAGCTTTCAAAATGGAAGAAGATGAAACCATTGAAACAATGTTCTCAAGATTTCAAATTCTGATTGCTGGACTAAAAGTTCTGGATGAAGGGTACTCAACTGCAGATCATGTAAATAAAATCATCATAAGTTTACCCAAGAAACAGAGACCCATGGTCACAACCCTAAAACTGGCCAAAGATCTGAACAAAATATCTCTTGAAGAACTTGTCAGCTCCCTAAAAAGTCATGAGATAGAAGTAGAAAAAGATGAGCCCCAGAAGCAAGGTAAGTCTCTAGCTCTTAAATTTAATAAAAACTATGAACCTAAAGTTTTGCAAGAAAAAGAAGAAAACTCTGGTGGATCCTCGTCAGAAGAAGATGAACTATATCTTCTCTCCAGAAGAGTCAATCAGTTGTGGAAGCACATGCAGAGGAAGTTCAGAACTCCCAGAAGAACAGGGAATCATTCTGAATCATCTTCTGGATACAGAAAATAAATTAACAAAGACATTGTTTGCTACGAATGCAACGAAGTAGGCCATTACAAAAGACTCTTCCCAAATCTACAAAAAGAAATTCCTAAAAAGAAGTTCTCCAAATATAAGAAGAAAAGTCTTATGGAAACGTGGGATGACTCAGAATCTTCTGAAGCTGAAACAGAATCAGAAGATGAACGAGCCAATGTAGCCTTAATGGATAACTTATTAGATGACTCTGAATCGCCTGAATCAGAATCAGACTCAGATATAAGATGTATTCTCTAACTTTTCTAGATCTCAATTAGAAGAAAGTTTGTCAGAAATTCTTGAAAGGTATTGCAATTTCGAATCAAAAACAAGAACCTGAAAAAGGATCCAGTATCTGACTCTGACGAAACTAAGAAACTTAAAATAGAAAACTCTGAGTTAAAGAAACCATTTTAAAACTCGAAAATGGAAATTATGTTATTAAAAATAAATTACAAAAAGCTCAGAAAGAAACTGTTTCAAAAGTTTCTAGTAACTCTGATAGAATCATAAAAGAATATGATCATAGCTTTCAAAAATTTCTAGCTACACTACGCCAAAAACTGCTTTTAGCAGCGCCTCTACTAAAGCGCTTATTGAAAAAGCGCTGCCATAGCCTTCACAAAAAACAAAATTAAAAAAAAGGGAAACCTACGAAGGCGCTTTTTTAAAAGTGCTGGCATAGGTGGGGGATACGAAAGCGCTTTTTAAAAAGCGCTGTGGAAGATTGGCCTTTGAAAGCGCTTTCAAAAGCGCTGGCATAGTTGGACCTATGAAAGCGCTTTTACCCTAAAAAGCGTTGGTAAAAGCCCCCCTATGAAAGCGCTTTCAAAAGCGCTGTTATAGCTTATATTATTTTTAATTTAATAAATTAAAACATCAAAATAACATTATTCATTCTTTTCTCTTCTTCAAACGCAACTCTTCTTCCTCCGTCTTCGTCCGTCCTCCGGCCGTCGTCGCAAGTCTTCGTCTTCATCATCATTTGGAAGAAGGGTAGTGATCAAGTGTATAAGTCATCATCATTTTCTTCATCTCTCAAACACCCAACTCAAAATATTCTCTTCAAGGTATGTTCTTAGTTAGAACTTGGGGTTAGAAGCTTAGGGTTGTATGTTCATGTGTGGTCTTGTGCTAATGCCTGAAATTCATGACAATGGTATGATTATTGAGTATGCATGTACCGATTTTATGTTTTTTTGTTCCCCAAGCATGTTAGTATAGGTTAGGGATGGATGGGTGGTGGATTGGGGTGATAAATGTGATGTTAGAACACTAACCTTTAATTCTCGCATTAGTTCTGTTTGAAGCACCCTGCCCCTTTGATGCTAGATCAGTGGCTCCAGATGATTCTATATAGATAGCTCTAAAAAGTATTTCTGTTATATAGATAGCTCTCCAATTCTACTTATTTCCCTTAACAATTGTAACTTCTAATTTTCTGTAAAATAGATCTTTCAACCCGTTATTTAGGTCATTATTTCTCTTCGTAGCACTGCTAGGAGGTGTTGAATTGTCAAACCAGAGTTTCTAGAACTCCTAACCAGAGCTGAAAGCTCCTAAACCAGAGAAAACATTCTCCTGCCCAAATTTAACAATATTTCAGAATGCCCTCTTCTCATATAACCAACTCACATGCGGCTGCTGCACACTTCACTAACTAATTGTCTTCCCCAGCCCCGCCTTCTCCCAAAGGTTGCCTCACCATGGACCATATGTCCAAGTTTCCTATCACTGCCTCCTCCTGCAACAACAGTCTTGTTCTCAAGGATGACATTAAAGATCTGAGTCTGCATCAAAGTTCCATTTTCCCAAGTTTGTGTCATCCACAATTTGACCCTCCCATTTAGCTTGCCATATTCATGTTCGTTGTCCACCTCTTTGAATATCTTTGGAGGTCAGAGCACCTCCTCAAATTCATTCATTTGTTTTGTCCAAGGCACTCAGCAAGGTAAACTCTACTGATGTGGCATCATTCCTTGAGCCTTACCAAACTCTACCTCCTTTCCCTTCTCCTCCAAGAAACTAGAAAACAAACTAGTTGGGGTTGTGCTTCCTTTTCGAGGGTTGAGTTCTCCTCATTAAGGAGTTTTCTGTGAAGCTCAACTCTTACCTCCTACCCTTGGAAACTTATGGTCATTTCCCCTAATAAAAAGGAACCTTACAAAATTTCTACAACCAAACCACCCCCAATATCATGTCCAAATCCTCCATCTCCAAGATATAAGCATCCAATGTGGTAGTTAAGTTATCCAACTAAACCTCCAGCTCAGAGCATTTCCCTTCAGTAGAACATGATGTCAATTTTCAAGCCTAAGCCTCAAGGAGCCATTCAAATTCTCCATGAGACCCGATGTTGGGGAGATACAAAGTTGTGGTCAGTGCCGCTGTCGATTTAAGGTCCTCATCCTCAGGTGAATTTCTGGTTTGAGACCTCCCAAAAAGTACCCTAGGTATTGTTCTTGACCTCCCAAATAGTACCCTAGGTATTGTTCTTGAGGGAGACTCTCAACCTGAGAAGATATGTATTCAAAATCTGAGATATATTCTTCCAACTGCTACTGCTATTTTAGCTGCGACTAGATAATGAAAGAGTGAGGTTATAATAATTCGTGTAAAGTGTGAGAGAGTATTACTGGTTTAAATTGTTTGAAATAGTTTACATGATTTGGTTTGAAAAATAGTTTGGATATTGTTTATTGATGATGGAAAGTTTATTGTTTTTAGTATATGATTTTAGCATAATTAAGCACCTGTTAGTTGGAACTTGCTGAAACTCGAAAACCTCTTGTTCCTAGCCCTTCAAATGTAGTAGAGGTAGGTTAGAACTTTCCCAATTATTTCCTAGTCTGTTTTGATTTTTATGTGCCACATCTGGTCAATTATAGTCTTGTTGCCTTTGTTGTGAAAATTAATGTTACAGTTAGAACCAAACCATATCCTTTTAGAATTTTGACAGTTAATAAACAAATGATCTTGAGTTTCCTTCTGGTGATGACACATAAGACAGTAAACAGGACATTATTCTCTCTTCTCACTCAGGGAACTATGATTAGGTGTGGTGTTATTGAGAATAGTCCACCCAAACACCTTAATCTTAGGTTGCACTTTGACCTTCCAGTATATCTGCCACATATTCTTCATCTTATCTCTGTCAGAGCCACTAGGTTGATCACTAGAGTACTGATTAAGAATACAGTGATAGCCAGACTTAACAGTATAATTGCCATCTTTGGTGGCCATCCACAAGATGGAGTCCTGATCATCGTTAGTTCCTATTGGAATCTGAAGGATTCTTTCCTTGCCATAAGGAAGAAAATTTTGGTCTATAACCTGAGTATTCCAGTTACAGCCATCCGCATCCATTAGGTATCTCACCTAGTACACTTGAGTATTCATAGGTTTACTTATGACAATTTTGTAACTGTCTTGATAAGGCAACGATTGATCCTCCCAGACTTTAGTATTTAACCTATTACCAATTTTCCAGCAGCAGCGTTCCTTCATAATATCCTTAGACTTTATGATGCTTTTCCATAAATAGCTATTTGTAGGTTTATAATTTGCTGCAAGAGTGTCTTGGTTGGAAAAATACTTTGCCTTTAAACATTAGTGAATAAGAGTGTTAGGATTGATACTAAGTCTCCAGGCTTGTTTGGCTAGAATTGCATCATTGAAAGCACTCATATTTCTGTATCCCATACCACCTTTGTCTTTAGCCTAACACATCTTATCCTAGCTGATCAAACAAATTTTCATATCATTGTCCTTAGAACCCCATCAGTAGTTGCACATGATTCTTTCTATGTCCTCACACATATTCTCCAGGAATTTGAACACACTCATGGGGTAAGTAGGCATAGCCTGAGCCATAACTTGTATTAAAATAGCCTTTCCCGCATAGGATAGCTTTCTCCGATTGAAGAAATTCGAACTGTCCTTGATCGTAGTGTACGCGGGACGCTCTCAACATTTTCAAAGGTTTCTATCCTATTCTTGAACTGACTTGAATAACTGATTGTCTTTACAGGTAATTAATTATTATTTTGCTATAGTTGCGTGACTAATTAGTTGCTATAGTCAAACCATGGATAAAAAATGGATGACTGCCAATCGATTGTCGAAAGAGTATGAGGATGGGGTATCAGAATTCGTTAAGTTTGCCGTTGCGCATGCCAGAGAACCCAATGGAATGATATGTCCTTGCTTGAGATGCTGTTATGGGAGACGGGTTGACGCGGTTCAGTTGGAATCGCATTTACTGATGCATGGAATTGATAGAAGTTATGCATGTTGGAATTTGCATGGTGAGAAAAGTAGCGGGAATGTTGAATCGAGTTATAATACGACGTATGCTTCAAATGAGGATTTCGCAGACGCATACGATTATGATCGAGTCGAAGAGATTGCAGAAGCGCTTGAAGAAGATCTTGAGGATTGTCCCAAAATGTTCGAGAGGTTGGTAAGCGATGCAGAGAAACCGTTGTATGATGGTTGTACAAAATTCACAAGATTGTCTGCGGTGTTAAAGTTGTACAACTTAAAGGCGGACAACGGATGGTCGGATAAAAGTTTCACACAGTTATTAGCCCTCGTGAAAGAAATGCTACCAGAGGATAATGTTCTTCCCAATCGAACGTATGAGGCCAAAAAGATGTTGTCCTCTATTGGCATGAGCTATGAAAAGATACATGCATGTCCAAAAGATTGCGTTTTATTTCGAAACGAGTACGCAGTGTTAAATGAGTGTCCTAAATGCGGTGCCCCTCGATATAAGGAAAAGTTGTCTCCGGAAAAGGTGTTATGGTATTTTCCTATAATTCCGAGATTTAGGCGCATGTATCGTAGTGAGACCGATTCAAGACACTTGACTTGGCATGCAGATGAAAGAATTATTGATGGGAAGTTGCGACATCCAGCAGACTCACCACAGTGGACGAAAGTTGATATTGATTATCCTGAATTTGGAAAAGAAGCAAGAAATCTTCGCTTGTCGTTGTCTACTGATGGAATGAACCCACATGGTATTCAAAGTATCTCGCATAGCACCTGGCCTGTGATTCTTATGATATATAACCTACCTCCGTGGCTATGTATGAAGCGTAAGTACATGATGCTATCTATGTTAATTTCTGGGCCCAAACAACCAGGGAATGACATAGACGTGTACTTGGCACCCTTCGTCGAAGATTTGAAGTTTTTGTGGGAGACCGGTGTGGAGGTTTACGATGGGTATAGGAAAGAAAGTTTCAACTTGAGGGCGATGTTGTTTGGAACAATTAATGATTTTCTGGCGTACGGAAATCTATCAGGGTACAGCATTAAGGGTCAAAAAGCGTGTCCTGTTTGTGAAGATGAAACCGATACGATGCGATTGAACTTTTGTCAGAAGAATGTTTTTCTCGGTCATCGTAGATTCTTAAATTCTAATCATCACTATCGTGGGTGGAGAAAGGCATTCAATGGAGAGGCAGAACACGGTAGAGCTCCACATATGTTGACAGGTGATCGGATTTTTGAAAAGGTGAAAGATGTGAGTACTGAGTTTGGCAAGCCTTTTGCACATAGACTTGTCACGAGTGGGTGGAAGAAGAGGTCGATTTTTTTTGAACTTCCATATTGGAAGTCGTTGTACGTAAGACATTTCCTCGATGTTATGCATATTGAAAAAAATGTATTTGATAGTGTTATTGGTACGTTACTCAATATACAAGGAAAGTCTAAGGATGGCATTAACATAAGGAAGGACATGTTAAACATGGGAATTAGAACTGAATTGGCACCCGTGACGAAAGGAAGACGCACATATCTACCACCTACTGTTTACACTCTATCTAGAAAGGAGAAGAAAATATTGTGTAAGTTCCTCAGTGAAGTTAAAGTTCCAGAAGGCTACTCATCAGATATTAGAAGACTTGTGTCAATGAAAGACCTAAAGTTAAAGAGTTTAAAGACTCATGATTGCCATGTTATAATGGAACATTTTCTACCAATAGGTATACGTTCTATTCTGCCAGAAAAATTAAGGAGCGCAATAACTAAGTTGTGTTTTTTCTTCAAGTCAATTTGCAGCAAGGTGATCGATCCTGCGATCTTATCAACATTGCAAAAAGAGGTGGTTGTTACTTTATGTGAGCTTGAAATGTATTTTCCTCCCTCGTTTTTTGACATAATGGTTCATCTAGTCGTTCATCTTGTCAAAGAGACACAGTTGTGCGGACCAGCTTATATGAGATGGATGTACCCTGCTGAACGTTATATGAAAATTTTAAAAGGGTACGTGAAAAACCGAAGTCGACCGGAGGGTTGTATTGCGGAACGATACATTGTTGAAGAAGCGGTTGAGTTTTGCACTGAATATCTGTCAAATGTTCAATCAATTGGACTCCCCAAATCTCATATTGTCGAGAAAAAAGAAGGAAAAAGACTAATTGGAAATAAAGTTGTGACAGTGTCAATGGTCGAATGGGATCAGGTGCATTTGTATGTTCTGCACAATGAGATTGAGGTTGAGCCGTATGCTGAAATGCACAAGGGTGTTCTTCGAGGTTTAAATCTGAATAGAAATGAGAATTGGATAGTACGAGAGCACAATCGAAGTTTCATACCGTGGTTTAAGGAACAAATTTATTCAAAGTATCGTTCGGATCCTGCTTCAGTAACAGAAAGGTTGAGATGTTTAGCATATGGTCCAAGTATGATTGTGTTTTCTTATAGCGCATACGCAATTAATGGATACACATTTTATACCAAAGAACAGGATGATAAAAGTACTATGCAGAATAATGGTGTTACCTTGGTAGCTGAAGCGATGCACATATCAAGTGCGAATGACTTAAACCCGAAATTTGCAAATCTGTCATATTTTGGGGTTATCGAGCGCATTTTGTTGTTTGATTACGGGAAGTTTCAGATTCCTGTATTTGATTGCAAGTGGGTTGAAAATAATAATGGCGTACGAATGGATAAGTCAGGATTTTTGCAAGTGGATCTCAATAGGGTGGGGTACAAAGATGAACCTTTTATTCTAGCCTCTCAGGCTAAACAAGTGTTCTATGTCAATGATCCGACAAGTACGAAATGGTCTATAGTGCTTTTGTCTAACAAAGTAATTGATGAAAACATTGGAGATCAAGGTGATATTGGCGTTGGCATTGAATCTTGTACAAGAAACGATCAAAATGAGAATGAACCTTGTACTAGAGATGATCATAATGAGGGTATTTGGATCAATCCAACCATCCGAGTTGTTAACAGAAGCGTAAAATATATTGCTACCAAGAAAAGAAAGAGACGTTAGTGAAAAAGGTATTATTATAATTATAGCCTAATATTGTAAGTAATATGTGAATAATGTTTTGAATTTTTGGCATATCTTTTGAACCGTTTTGAATTTTTGCGAATGTGACTAGTGTTTATTTAGTAGAACAATGTTTCCGGAGCTGATGGTGAGGTTTATTTCTTGCAAGTTTGGTTTTTTAGCATTTTATTCAATTTTGAGTTCCTTTAGTGCTATTCATATCTTTTTCGACTATCCATTTTCATGTAGTGTACTAATGTGCTTGTTTGACTTTTGTTACAGGTCTAATGGCTAGCAATGAAGAAAACCCGCAAGGAAACCAACAAGAAAACCCACCAGGAAACCAACAAGATCATGAAAACTCACAAGAAACAAATCATGCAGCGGATGATACTTCAGCAAATGATGTTGCACGAGGCATCACCATAATGCGCGAAATCATTCGTGCTAGAGATAAGGGAGTGATATATAATGTAGATTGGAATCATTCAAATCAAGTAGTTGGGGTTAATGCTTCAAAATTCACAAGCTACGTTGGTACACTTGTTCGTATGCATGTGCCAATCTCCATATCTAGATGGAATGCGAAACAATGTGAAGCATTGAAGCAAGGAAATGAAATGTTTTGGGAATATGTTAAGGTATGTATGTTATATGGTTTATATGGTTATATGTTTATAAGTTTATAAGTTTATATGGTGTATATGGTTTTTAAACTACTTATATGTTTATATGGTTTATATGGTTTTTAAATTACTTATATGTTTATATGGTTTATACGCAGCGGTCTTTTAACGTTCCAGATGAGCGTAAAGGCTTCGTACTTGGGTTGGCCGGGAAAAGATTTAGAGGGTGGAAAAATCTGTTGACGAACACCTATCTTAAGGATGACAAAGGAAAGTGGCTGGAAGAGTTCCCGGCCGGAAGGCCAGAAAAGTATAATCTTTTCATTAAACAAGAAGATTGGACTGAGTTTATTAGACAAAGAGATGACGAATTCCGGCAAAAGAGTGCCAAAAATAGTGAGAGAGCATCAAAGCCCGCGTATCCATACAAAAAAGGGCGTTTGGGATATGCACGCTTAGAGGAAAAAATTGTAAGTAATAAATAGAAATGATATGTTCTTATTAATTGTCTAAATGTGTTGTATTTGACGATCTAACCGTTTGTTTCTATGCATAGTTAGAGGAGACGAAAAGTGATGAAACCTCACTTCCAGCACATTTGCTGTGGAAGGAAGCTCGTGTGGGCAAGAATCAAGCTGTTGATCGAAGTGTTCTAAGAATTTATGATGAATGCGTAAGTATAACATTGTGTCTTTAATTAAATCAAATTTTTATGACTATTTAATTGATTTTTTTATCTCCATTATTTTCAGGAGACATTGTCACAAACGGAGTCCACCGGTGACGACCAGGATACGAGGAGCGTACTTAGTAAAGCACTGAATGTTCCTGAGTATTCCGGTCGGGTGAGGGGTAAAGGTCATGGTGTGACTCCAACCTCTTTCTACCAGCATCATCAGAAAAGAAATCCTACCAATGCAGAAGTGATGAATGTACTTATGGAATTACAAGCAAAAGTCAATGCATTGGAAAGAGATAAAGAGGTATTAATGAGGGAAAAGGGAAATGCGGCAATGGCGAAAGAAACTAGTGACAACGCTAGTATCAACCGTCAGAATAAATTTCCTGAGGTAATTATAAATATATTGATAAATCTCTATTGTTCAAGTTTCTCATTTTTATTCCACCTCTTTCTATTATTGAATTAAAAGTAATATGTATGCATATTGGTTTAGGGCATTTCATCTTGCCAACTATACGTAATGGCATCAGATTATCACCTTGTTGGCAAGGGAAAAGTGTACAACACTTTGGGAGATTTAATTCATAATACACCGATCCCGGCTGGACACCTGAGAGTATCAGTAGATTATCCTATTGATCCCGATGCGTTGGTACCGGTACCTGACGTGGCCTTGGATATAAGATCGGTGCGAGACGCAGTAGGGTCGTTTGTTGCATGGCCCTTGGACCTCATTTTCATTGATGATGAGGTATGTTTAAAACCGTTAATATGAATCATTTAGATTTCAAATGTCAATTCTGAACCGTTAAGTTAATTATTTTTTAATATTAGCCTCCTACAAAACCCGCTAATAAGGGTAAGGAGATTTTGCAGCAAGGCGGCGAGTCTATGGCATCAATTCCAGAGGTACACTTAAATTGTTTATTATATGATATGAATTTAAAACTGAACGATTTTATAATTTACCTAAGTTATATGATTGTTAGGTATCTGCGAAAGTGTCACAACAAGTGACCCAGCCTGTTCGTAGCAGACCACCCCCGAAAAAGTCAATGCATAAGGGGGGAAGAGGCGGGAGAAGAGGCGTTTTTGTACCTCGATATCGGAATACACTTGGAGTACTTTTGGAAACCTCAGATTTGAAGTCAGGTGGTATTCGTCGAATCCTTATGGATGCAGATATCTTTGGTCTTGACTGCGAAGAAACGGTAGGAATGGACGAAATGACTGAGATTATGACGCATGGTGAATTAGGCATCGGCAATGTTCACGCATACATCCGGTATTCCGATAAATATATCATTTAATTAGTTGAACAATTTATTTACACATTTCAATGAAAATAGTCTAATGTTTATATGTTTTTATTTAAGGTTGTTGTACGATAAAAAAATGCGCGAGACTGTATTGGCAAGACGCTTCCATTTCTTGTCTGCCCATATTGTCAGCGGAGCGACAATTGTCAGGGAACCGGGTTCAGTTAGGGAGTACTTAGTGAATCGATACACGGCCTACGTCGGCAACCCAGATAGCTTGTTTATTTTGCCGTATAACACTGTTCCAGTGGGGTGAGTTTTTAATTTATTCTAATATATCTTTGTTTATTTTGCGTAGAAACTTTTCTTCTAAACTGTTGCTTAAATTTTTAGAAAACACTGGTTGTTGTTGGCTATCGATCCGATTAAAGAAGTTGTGTACTTTCTGAATTCGGTAGACGGGGAATGGACTAACTATCCCGCTATGAAGGAAACTGTTGATCAGTAAGTGAGATCGTTCTAACTATTCGTGTATATTTATATATTTAATTATTTCTGTGAGATTGATCTAAATATATGTTTTTATTTTCTTAGATCAATACAAATATTTCGTAGTCAAAGGGACGCACAGGTACCCCGGAGTAAATCATCAAATATTACTTGGATCAAAGTGCAGGTACAAAATTAGTTGCTTATAATAATAGTTATGTTACTTGATAAAATTACACGACAACTATAAAATATATTCTGTTTTTCTATGCAGTGTCCGTTACAGAATAACGATGTAGATTGCGGATACTTTTGCTTGAGGTTTATGAAAGAAATCCTTCATAAAAATCAAGTAGAGATTCCAAGCACGGTATGGATTTATAACTTAGAATAATTTTGTATGATTTCTACATTTAATAACATCATGCATATACTGAAGTAATAATTTCTTATGTAGTACTTTGATGACCTCTATACTATGTCGTACACGAAAGTTCAAGTGGAAGAAGTCAAAGAGGAAATATGTCAATTTTATGTTGAAAACAGATTATTCTGATGGGTATGAATAAAATATTATTGTACGTGTTAGTTTGATTGTGTTGGAGCCTTTAATATTGTTTGTTTAATTTACCGTGTTGTTCATATTCATACTTTGCAGGATGATGACCGTGTCGGTGGAGCATTATTTTCGATGTAATTATATATGATTTAGTTACATATGTATATATATATGGTTACAAATTAACACGATACTTTGTATGTGATTTAGTTATGGTTACAAATGTATATATGGTTACAAATTTAGTTATATATGATTTAGTTACATATATATAGATAAGGATTGAATATTATATGGTATACCGGTTTCTGTTAATATAATACCGATTTCTTAAAATATATGTATAGATAAGGATTGAATTACAGGTTAAATTATTGGACCAAAAAAAAATTACAGGCCGCACAGGGAACCTCAAATTATAGGTTTCACTTTAAAAAAATTTTATGAGCTACGAAAGCGCTTTTGGCTAAAAAGCGCTTTCGTAGGCAGCATAAATAAAAAAAAAATTAAATAGAAACCCCCTATCAAAGCGCTTTTTATGGAAAAAGCGCTGTGAAAGACCCCCCTATCAAAGCGCTTTTTTCCATAAAAAGCACTGTAAAAGCCATGATAAATAAAAAAACAAAAATTAAATAGAACCCCTATCAAAGCGCTTTTTATGGAAAAAGCGCTGGGAAAGACCCCCCTATCAAAGCGCTTTTTCCATAAAAAGCGCTGTAAAAGGCCTGATAAATAAAAAAAAAAATTTAAATAGCACACCTATCAAAGCGCTTTTCAAAAAGCGCTGGGAAAGACCCCCCTATCAAAGCGCTTTTTCCATAAAAAGCGCTGTAAAAGGCCTGATAAATAAAAAAAAAATTTAAATAGCACACCTATCAAAGCGCTTTTCAAAAAGCGCTGAGAAAGACCCCCCTATCAAAGCGCTTTTTAAGGAAAAAGCGCTGGGATAGGTCCACCTACGACAGCGCTTTTGGCCAGAAAAAAGCGCTTTCGTAGCCTACGGCAGCGCTGGCTACGGCAGCGCTTTTAAGCGCTTTTAAAGGGCAAAAAAAAGCGCTGTGAAAGCCCATTTTCGTAGTAGTACTAAAAACATAGATAGGAGAAAGATGGCTTCAATGATATATGGAGTTAGAAGAAATGGTAGAAAAGGGATAGGATATAAGGTTAAAGTATCTCAACCAAAGAAAGTTAAGGATATAGTCATAAAAAACACACCCCTTTATTCTCACTTCACCTATAGACATACACATGATATAAAATATACAAGTAATGTGTTTTCTGCTAAACCAAAATTCAAACAGAATTTTGGAAACTCTAACAATCAAGGACCCAAAAATATATGGGTACCAATGGATAAAATCATCTATGTTGCATATGTTTTTAACAACAAGGTTGAAACACCAATTTTAAGACGTGGACTCTGGATGCTCTCTACACATGACAGGAAGAAATCATATGTTCCAAAGCCTGGGATTTAAATAAGGAGGATACATAGGTTTCAAAGGCAATCAGAAAGTAAATATAATTGGCTCTAGAACTATTGGTAATGGTACTGAGGACACAACACCAGAAGTTCTCTATAAGGAATCTCAGTCAAATCCAGAAGAGGATCTCACAGAAACATCTGAAGATCCCATCAAGAAAAGAAAATACAGAAGCAGATTAGCTTTTTCGGAAAACACGATTCTGGAAAAGGTAGAGGTAAATAAGACAATAGAACATAAGATCTACAGAGGATCTATTCAGAAGATCTGAACGTTCTTAAAAAATGGTTCATTTAAAAGGTAGAAGCATGAAGTTCACAATATCAACGTCTGTCAACTCTATACGCAAGGTCTTCCTCTAAGGCTGAATACGTGTTCAAATTCTGAAGAAACTGAAACGGTTGAACTGATTCTTTGAGGCTCGAGTCAAATTGTGTTTTTACTACTTTTTTATTCTTGACAAAAAGGGGGAGAATGTAAGATATTTTTATATTTTGACTCCTTTTCAAAACTCTGATCAAAACAATCTTCAGAGAAGTATTTTTTTCAATCTGAGTATTCAATTCGGGAGGAGTCTTTAATTCTTTTTTGTTCTTTAAGTATTTTTTCAAAATATACAAGTTTTTGTCATCATCAAAAAGGGGAAGATTGTTAGAAAATAGTTTGGTTCTACATCCCTATAAGAGTTTTGATGATAACAAACACATGATATATATAAAGAAGAAACATGCTCTCTAATAAAGTATTTTAATATGCAGGGAAGTTCTGATAAGAAAGATCTGTTAGAACATGGTTTGGTTCTACACCCGCATAAGTTCTGATGTAAGAAGATGAGAAAGATCGTTGTTAAAAGAAAATCTATGTAACGCGTTTATATAAAGAAGTTCTGATGTTACAACTTATGAATGCACCAACGCTGTGAAATAAGAACTCTGATATGTAAAGTTCTGGAAAGTAATGGAGTCTCAACGATAACATTCATCTTGTGATGTGAGCATGTTCTAAAGCGTTACAGTTTATTCATGGCAAATCAAAAGTAACTACTATAACAAGACAAGAGTCTCTATGTTTGGAAATTAAATTAACTCTATTTATCAACCTTCCAAAAGCATATTCTTATGTCTCTCATGCATTTCTTATATAAAGAAAACATGAAGAAGAAACACTTGAACAACCACTGCGCACGAAAAAGAGAAATATTTACCCAGCTCTACCTTGTGATCTTAAATCATGTAATACATCACTTTTGTGAAATTGTTTTTGTTAGAAAACATATTTGTACATGCCTTTCAATTATTACTTTGAAATTCTTTGAGAAATTCGGGTTGTGGTTTAGACTCAAGAAGACATTGACAATTGTCATTGTGTTTATGTAATCAAGTTTTGATTAGTGAATTAAGACCTCATTTGAGAGAGGCGAAATCACCTTGGCGGGTGGAATAGAGTAGTTTGAGTTTAAACGAACCAATATAACCAACGTGTCTTTTATTTTAAGTTTTAAAAACCTCAATTCAAATACCCCCTTCTTGCGTTTTTTCCTTTCTTCACCTAAGTCCAAGAAGTCCATAACTCCATCATGCCAAGGATAGTAACCAAATAGTCCAAGTAACCTTAAAACTTTTTATTGTTCAAGTTGGTTATTAGGTATCTTCAAAAAGAAAATGAAAGCTCAAGTGAGCAAAATAAAAATGACATAAAGATAAATGCTCAAGTGAACAAAGATGAAAATAACATGAAATGTAAATGCTAAAATAAATGGTTCATAAAAGTAAAGGTGTAAAATAAAAACATAAAATAAAAGTCAATTGTTAATGGGTTAGAAATTACAGGTTAGTTGAATGACCATCTTGAATCTTGTATTTGAAAACTCATTAGAAGATTGATAAAATCAAAGCCTCTCAACAACAAGTTCAATTTGCTTTTTGTCAAGTATATCATTCATTTCAAATTCTCAAGGCAACAAAAAATGATCAACGATGTTTAAATGATTCACTTAGACCAAATTTTATGAAGATTCATTAGAGGATTGATAAGACCAAAGCCTCCTAACAATGAACCTCAAGGTTATTGGATCAAAGGTTTCAAATTAAACATACTTGGGCTTGCAAACATATGTTTGGGCCATAAATGATCATTTCTCGAATCAGGACAAAATTTAGCGCTATGTTAAGCAATCGTAAGTGGACTTATGTAGAAGTCGCACCTATTTTGAGGCTGATCAATAGCAATATATGTACCATATGCTTAAAGAAATGATATGTAGATCATTCTCTAACAACATGTAGTACAAGTAAGAAAGGGATGAGATAAAGAGGGAGGGGATTCATTATATGAAATTAGGGATTCAAATATCATCAACATCATTCATCCATTTTGGTGGATTTGGTTTCTCAACCTATCAACACCCAAGATCCAATGAGGTTGAGGAATTTGTCACCAAATGAAATCTAAGTCAACACCAAATAAAAAATAATAAAATAATGTCTAATAAAACAATATTTAAATGGTTAATAAAAAGGAAACTAATGGGTAAAATACACAAAGTATACTAAAATACTAAATAAAAATCCTAAAAAAAAAGTCAGAGGTCAAACATGATTCAATAAATATTGACAAAATTTTTCAAAATTTTTTAAAGTCAGAAACTATTTTTAAAATTTGAAGAAAATAAGCAAAATAAACCAAAAATTGTAAAAAATAGTAAAATCTGAAATAAAAATAAGATAAGGTCACCAATATTTGTCAAAAGATCGTTGGATCCTTCCATAATTTTTTTCAAAATTTAAAAAGACCAGAAAGTATTTTTAAAACAATTAAAATAAGGCAAACAATACAAAAATTATGAAAAATATAAAACATTAAAATAAAAAATATGAAAAACTATTCACAAAGTCAGAAATAATTCAAAGTATTTTTCTATATTTTTTCATAATTTTTGGATAAAAAATAAGAGAGTTATGAATTTTTAAAGATAAAGGAATTTTAAAAATAATTTTGTAAAATAACATAAATCATAAAAATCCACGCGCGTTGGATCTAGATCACTTATACACGCTGGCAGATCTGATGGATCTCAAGTGAGGGAGCATCATGAACCCAAGTCAATGTGTGCGTATGTAACACAAAAAATTCCAACTAATCAAAATAAAATAATTGGCTGAGTATCATTGGTTGAAGAACGACACTTAGGTCGTCTTCAACCTCCAGCCTCCTGCAAATAGGGCAAAACCATGATTCTAAAATCTGTAAATTTAGACGCTCATAATGGTATCATCATACGCGTATCTTCAAGACGATCACAACCATATTCTCGCGCCAAATTTATATAAAACACAACTTACTCGATTTGAAAAAACCAGAGATGTTTTGAAAATTTTGAAATCGAAAACAGAAGCATAAAATGCTTTGATTCACCAAAATTGAGTTAATAGCAAGCATCAGTGAACATCATAAACCATTCCAGTAATTTGAGTTAGAAGATTTGGTGCCTTAAACTAGCTGAACGTAGTCAGATGAACTTGCTCTGCAATTGGACTTGGCTTACACGATTTAGGGTGCCTCAAGACTTGGTTCTTCTTCTCTTAGCTTCAGTGAAGTTCAAGGATGAAGAACCAATGAAGAAATTGGACTGAAAAGTGGAGAAAAGATGAATTCAAAAACTCAGAAAAGTGATTTATGGAGGGAGTTTGACATGGTGATTTTAGCTGTTCAAGCTTGCAAAAATGAGTGGAATAAAGTCAATATTTATAAGATAAGTGAATGGAATCAAGAGGAGGGATAAATGATGCAATTTCAGTTGAATTCATGCACACCCGTGTTCACGAGCAATGTATGCTCACATGTGCATCAAAACTCATCTAAATGATGCGTTTTGTCACTCTAAATAATCCAAATATATTTGCTGATCATATTTAAATGAATACCATGTGGTAATTTGGTGATTAGAGGTGACATTATAGAAATTACAATTTGACTGAAAGTGAAACTTCAATTCTAAGGTACCAACTTTGAATCCATGGTGTTCACAGCTCAAGAGGTCTTAGGGCATAAATATTGAAGCTTTTGAAAGACAAGGTCACAATATTTGCAATGTGCAAAGAGAGGGATCATTTGGATGTTTGAGCTAGGAGTTGTGTTTGTTCAAAATCATGAAAAATGCGTTGACTTTTTGTATTTAGAAAAATTCTAAGTTTTTCTCAAAAAATACCCTATAATGTTTTGACTCCAAACAAGGTCTTCCTTAAAAATTGAGATTTAATAATTGATGCTAGCTTGAAGTGTACTCCTTAAATAGTATTGTGAATTTTGTTTCACTAAAAAATTCCAAATATTGAACAAGTTATGATCCTTTGAATTTGGTGAAAGTCCATGAGGTGACCTATAATCTTTTGGGTTTTTGAGGCATCTTATAACCATTTTCAAGCTTTGCACATAATAGAAAAGTTGAAGTTAACATTATTAAGATCAATGTGGAAAAATAATGGGCTAAAGGAGATAAAAAATGACCAAGTTATGATCCTTTGAAGTCATATAACGGATTTTGATGGCCTATCTAGAGGACTTGTAATCTTTCTCCATCATTAGGAATGTTCCACACAAAATTTGCTTTAAACTTTTGAAGTGTTTGGTTGATAACCATTTAAAGAGAAGCATATATTTGGAATCACTCAAAAATATCAAAATATGAACAAGATATAGCCCTTAGAAGTTCAAAACCCTAGCTTCTAGAGCACTAAAATGACTTGGAAATCCCTTTCAATTTTGACAATCTTTCTTGCACAATCGCTTTTTCCATGTGAACAAAAATTGTTGTGGATGATAATAATAACCCATAGCAATAATAACTACTTACAAATATTAAGAATTGAGAGAGTTATGCACTTGTGATCAAGGAATCAAGAACTTGTCCAATTAGGTCAAACTTCTTCAATAAATTCTTGCATCTTTTGACTTCTTTTGTCAAATTGAGGCATGATGAAACATAGTAGACCTTGTCATGATATTAATTTAAAGCATTCTCAATGATTAAGCTTGAATCTCAATGAAGCTTTGTTGAAGAATGCATGGAAATAAACTCATGAACCTATGAATCAACTTGATGAAATGTTTTGTGCCCTCACCTACAGTATCATCATTTAGAGCAAAAATTCATTGTATTTTTTAGTTTAAAGGTAATCCATACAAGGAATATATGATCACAATATACAAATCAAAGTGATTGGTGATACCTGATAAGCAAACCTAAAGATAGAGAAGAACCAAACCCAAGTGTAATCTTGATATGATTGAGTTGATATGAGATGATAGAGGAATCTTAGGGGCAAAAATTAGGGTACAACAACTGCCCTTATTTAAGTGTCTTCTATCTAGAGATACGAAGGTTAAAATCTTCGTGTCGACGTGATTGAAGATACTTAAATATAAAACAAACCCTATTTTTGGCCCTAAGATGCTATGCAATACATATGATTGTGCGTGTAAACAAACAAATCCAAAGGTGACATAGGACACTATTGGGAAAGCAGAAATAAAATAAAGGATCAAAAGAAAACCCGACCAGGAAACTAAATCACTGGTGAATAGGAGACTCAAGTCTATTGGGGTAAAGCCCAAGGAGGAGATAAAGCACCATCAACTCAAATATTGAGGAGGATGATAACGATTGACAAATAACTCCAAACTATCCACTTACTGAGAAGATAACAAAAAAGGTAATGTCGACCCATAAGTAAAAGAAATGGTAAGATAATACCGATAAATACCAATATTAGGGTATGAAACAAATGATTACCATCAGTACTTATGACTGAAAATAAATGAATTCTTTAAAGAAACAAATGATTACCATCAATACTTATGATTGAAAATAAATGAATTCTTTAGAGAAAGATGAATCTTAATGACAAACTATCTCCCATAATGACGAGAGTACCATTCATCGGAGTAACAAATCTCAACAATGAACTGTCTCCCATAATGACGAGACTACCATCCATTTGAGTAATAAATCTCAACAACGAACTATCTCCCATAATGACGATGTGATCGGTGGAAATAGAACTGACTGTTTTTTAGCTGGTTTCGTGAAATGTCGCGGTAAGCAAGAGTCGCCACCGTCTTTTATGTTCTCCAACATGGAAAGGACAAAAGCACAGCAAAATTCCTTTTCGAGATGTCTCTCGGTTCTGGAGGTAGATTTATAGAAAGGGAAGGTGTTAGCACCCTTTTTATCTGTGGTTATCCACGGGCTCTTAGGTACTTGCTCTTATGTTTTCAAAATTTGTTTGCTTTTCAGGTGTGTGTGGGTTTTGAAAAAGTTTCGTTTGAAAAATTTCTAGGTAACTCTTGTATCCGTCCTCAAGAGTGTATGAAAAATTTGTTTCGAAAACCTTTTGAAAGTGTCAGTGTTAAAAGATGTTTTTGTTTGTTTTGAAAAGAGCAAGTACCCAGGAGAATCTACCTACTCTAAGGAATTAAGCTGTGTAAGAGTCCTTTGGATAGTGCTATCCCACCATTGAGAGGTAGGTAGCACCATCGTTGGAGGTGTTCGGGTCAATTCGATTATTAGGGACAGCGTGGTCACCGAAGCAATGGTAGGACACCTTAGAAGTAACCCTAATGTCCTAGATCCTTTGTATCCGAGGAAACCATTTCGAGGCAACTGGATCTTTAGACAATAAGGGCGACCTCTAAGACACCCTATACTCGATGACCACGTTCGAGGCAACCAGTGAGGCGTACCCTAGGAGTGGCATGTGCTTTGTGTGTTGTTTTTCAGTTAATTGTCTTTGTACATGTTATTTGTGAGCTTACGGATTGATTTTATTTGTCATACATTCTTTCATGCATTTTTTAACAGTTAGGAGTGCGAAAAATAAATTGCAGAAAGATAAATTCTAACTATTACAAGGCGCGGGTCTATACATCGCCAAAAAACAAAAACCCGTTTTGAAAAAATAAAGTGCGGAAAGTAAAGGAGAACGGTAAATCCTAATTAACTATTACATTTCCTGAACAGATACATAATCATAATCAAAATAAATAAATACGCGCGAATAGAAATTTAATCGGGAATGTCTCAAGGGTTTTGACCCTTTTGAGAAATAAAGAAATTTTTGTCCTTTTTTGCAATTTAAATGAAATTAAGCCTAATTTACTAATCAATTAATTAAGAAAATGATATTTTTGTATTTTTATGTTTTTTAATGAAAATAAAACAAAAGGAATTAAAAGAAGAAAAAAAAACCAAGTTCTAAATTTATTTTAGTTGTTAAAAAAAAGATTAAAGTTGCCTATTTAAACTAATTAATTAATTATAATTTATTTACAAGATAAGTTAATAAATAATAAAATGTTTTTTGATTTTTTATGAAAAATATTAATTATGTTAATAATACTAATAATTAATAAAAAAAAGGAATTATAAAAGAAAAGAAAAATAAAAAGATAAAAAAGGAATAACAAAACCAAGGGGGGTTTGGGCCAGATTGGAGGGTTTTGTTAGCAAGCTGAAGCCCATTTGCCTTCAAGCCACGTTGACTTCTTGGATCTACTGAGCTGGCTTTGACTGAGAAACATGGTGGTCATCCACCCCAAGGCCATTAGATTGATCTTTGAGGCCACTTGGCGCCCTGGTATGTGAGGTTTATGGTGCTCACCATTTGGAAACCTACACAAGAACGCATTAGAAAAATAACATGGAATTATGGGGGGACCTTGGAATCGAACCCAGGTCCCAATGATGCACAAACACGTCCCTTTCCACTGAGCCATTGTGTTGCGTTTGTTATTATAATATGCAAATAATATAATATAAGAAAAAGCAAATCAAATTCTGAAACAAAAAAAACGCGCGCTATATTCAAACCCACCAACCACATTTCAACACGCAATCATCTTCTTTGTTCACCTGTCAAAATAAAAACAAGATAGCGGGGGTTTTTAACCCCCACAAACTGCAAACTGCAAAAATAGCGATTAGCTTTGTGCGTTATATAAAAAAGGCGCGATGGTTGCAATGAATTCGTCTTGTCATCCCGAGTTCAACCATGGGCATCATTGGTTCTGATTTTACTTGTGTTGTAAAGCCCTAATTTACAAACTCAAAAACCCTAAAAGTCAATAATGGCAGATCATCATTCTGTACATGATAATTCAATTAAATGATATGAATGGCTTTGTATGGTTGCAAATAATATAAAACAAGCTTTAAATCACACCAAATATTCATGAATCGTACATTTTGATTTTGAAAAAAAATGGACAAACCGTGATCTGAAGTGAGTGATTCTTTGAGTGTTAGAGCTCGTTCTTGATCGCAATAGGTTCCTGGAAGGTCCAGCAAGGTGTTGGAATCAAGAAAAGTGTTTGAATTGTACTGGAAGATTGATTTCAGTTTTCAACTTTTCTTCAAGTTTTTGGAATTTTGTTTGGCCGTTTCAATGAGCTCTAGGTCATGAATGAGGTATGGAACACTTGCATATGTATGTATGAATGAGAATCAGTCACATTAAGAGCCAATGATCCATTGCAATGATGTTTTTGGATTTCTTCATAACCACCATTAAAGCATTTTCCAATTTTGTTCAAATTTGAATTTCCATGCTTAAAATGGCCCTAGCACGAAATTGGTAGGTTGTTCATGACACATGAAAGCCATTCAAAACTCAAAGATACCATTTAATTCATTTTTTGATTTTATTTGAATTATTATGGATTAAAATGAATTAAATCCATAAAAATTAAATAAAAATAAAAAAATAAATGTTTGGTCTTGTAATTGGTCATGGGACACGTGGGTGGCATGAAAAGGCTGAATCAAGTGGGAAAAAGTGGTCCCTTTTGTCAAAAATTGAAGTTTCAAGGATAGTTGACTTTTTCCATTTCACAAAAATTTCCCAACTTCTCCAATGCATATCTTGCTCAATTTTGATCATATGAACATGTTCTTGGACATTTTGGAAAGGTCTTGAAGTCCTCTAACCAATTCCTTTGGTCCCATATCATTTTGATTTACCAATCTCAAGTTATGGTCTTTGAATTAAAGTGCATTTTTGTTGACTTTTGAAAATGACCTATAATGTTGAAATTGATAACTTTTTGTGAGAGCATTTCTTGGACTTGGAATGTGAACATGAGTTGTAGGAAATGTCATCCCCTTCAAAATGAGAATTGGATGGGATTTTTCTGATGAACCATGAAAACGTTATGCCTTGGTCAAGTTACAGTTGACTTTTTCAGCTGTCCAAAAATAGAAACTTTTGCATCTTGATGATTTTTGAGCCATTCTTGTGGAATCATGATCAAGACTTGATCAAATGATGATTGTGGCTTCAAAATAAGATGTTGACCAAAATTTTTGACTTTTGACTGCCAAATGACCATTTTGCCCCTACAGTTGATTGTGAAGCAATTAGGGTTTTTGATTATGCAACTTGACCTTGTGAGCCTTGAAACTTGACATGTAGGTGCTTGACAATGTATATGAGCATATGGGACTTGATTGAGCCTTTGAAAACCTCATCTTCCTTGCAAGAACCAAAACCCTAATTTTGACTGGCTTAGGAGGATGGTTTGACTGTGCAACCCTTGAGTAGACTTGAGCAGATTTAGATGATGCTTGTCAAAACTTTGAAGAATATGGGAGGTAAAATTTTGGGGTACGACCGTTTCCCCTGTTCAATCTTCTTAGACCTGAGGATGTAGATTGGCTTGTATGCCTTTCGTGATCCGAGGGTGGAAGATGATTGAACACTAGAGTGCCCAGAAATTTGCACTCACATAGTAGAGTATCAGCAGTGTGATGTCGGGAATGGGCTTACAGATGCCATTTGGAGAGATGGTGGATAGGAGGATGGGCTTATAGATGCCATCTGGAGATGTGATAGAACCTTGTCGGGAATGGGCTTATAGACGCCATTTGGAAAGATGGTATGGGAGGATGGGCTAATAGATGCCATCTAGGTGTCGATCGCGTAAGAGATTCCTTAGCGAGAACTTGCGTACCTGAGAAAGATAATTTCCTGGCCTGTTACAGGTGTTGATCTTCACTCAGTCGCTCACAGACATGCCTTGGCTAGATACATGTATCGAATCTGGAACTTCAAAAGGTTGCTTACAGACGTGCCCTGGCTGAATACAGGAGTCGAATCTCTAAACTCTTCATGCAGACATGCCCTGGATGGATACAGGCGTCGAATCTACAATCAGTTACTCACAGATATGCCCTGGTTGGATACAGGAATCGAATCTGGAATTAGTCGTCTACAGATATGCCCTGGCTGGATACATGTATCGAATCTCTAAACTCTTCAGATATGCCCTGGCTAGATACAAGAATCGAATCTGGAATTAGTCATCTACAGATATGCCCTGGCTGGATACAGGTATCGAATCTTCAAACTCTTCAGATATGCCCTGGCTAGGTACAGGAATCGAATCTGGAATTAGTCATCTACAGATATGCCCTGGCTGGATACAGGTATCGAATCTTCAAACTCTTCAGATATGCCATGGCTAGATACAGGAATCGAATATGGAATTAGTCATTGTGATACGGTGGGAGAACTGACTGTGAGTTTTGCGTTTTGTATTCGCACTTGTTCGATTGAGCAAGAGTCGCCACCGACTTTTTATTTTATCCTAAAGGAAAGGTTAAAAAAAGCACAGCAAAAACCTTTTGAGATATTTCGTGGGTCCGGGGGTAGATTATGAAAAGGGAAGGTATTAGCACCCTTTTCATCCATGGTTATCCATGGGCTCTTAGTTACTTGGTTTTTTAGATCACTTGCCTTGATTTTCGATTGCTTGAAAATGGTGTGTGTGTGTGTTTTGAAAATGTTTTTGAAGAAGATGCCTTGTTCTAGGCTAACCTTGTAACAATTCTTTACTCGAATATTTTACAAAGGCGTGTATCTTTTCGAAAAGATGTTTCAAAATGTTTTGAGAGTTTGTTTTGAAAGTGCTTGTGGAATGTGGTTTTTGAAAAGAAGGCAAGTGTTTTTGCAAGTGGATCTCAAGTAACTAAGAGTTTTATCTACCCTATTGTACTCAAAGGTTTTTGTTATGTTTTAACCCTTTTTAACAATTTTGTTCCACCATTGAATTTGGTGGACAATCTTGCGTTTAGGAGGTTTGTTCGGGACGGGCGCGGGTCATCGTATGGACCATGAATGCAATGGTGCCAAGTGTCTTGGGCAATTTTCTTTGAAGGGACTATGATCATTCCATTTAGGCAACTTTCGAAAGCGTCATCGAGGGACTTATGATCATTTGAATTTGTTTTGCCAAAGATACTCGACGTGCAAGCATGGCCCATCTTGGAAGGCAACATGTGGGATTACCCTAGAGGGTGCAAGTGTGATTGTGTATTGACTTCATGTATTTGTCTTGTATTAGGTTATCTAGCGTTTGATTTTATGTACATGCAAACCCTAGGTCTAACCATGGTATAATTTAAAAGCGGTAAATTGCGGAAATGTAAAGTCTACACTATTACAAAATAAGTATCCGGGAGTGGGGGTACAAATTTATGAATGGGGATGAGACTTATAGTATCCAATAAGTTACAACCAAATCGAATTTGCGATCAAATGTAAATAACGTATATCAATGTATAAGATAGACAAATGTGTATAGGAGCCATGTAAATGTATTTGTATTGTGTAAGTGTGAGATGTATTGTATAAGTAATTATTTACAGGTGCGAAATGTGAAATTGAATGTGTATTAAGTATTATTTAACTTAAAGAAAAATTAAATGTTTATTTAATTAATAATCTTGTATCTCCTTTAATATGTACAAAAAGAAATGTTTTAATTGAATGTTTTAAGTTCTAATCAAAAAATGTATCTTTATCTATTATATACCAAAAGTATGTTTTAAGTAAATATCAAGAATTAAATTAGAAAAATGTATTTTTATTTGTTATGTACAAAAAGAGATGTTTTAATCAAAAGAAGAATATTTTCAATCTTATAAAAATATATTTTTATGTGTATATACAAAGAAAATTTAAATTAAATGTGAGTTTAATTTGTAAAGAGAAAATATTAGTTTCTATATAAAATTTAATTATTATGTATATATGAAAAAAAAGTATTGTTAATGTCAAAATATTATGTTAATTTATTTCACAAAAGAAAGAAAAAAAATGTTTTATGTGCTAAAAAAAAAGGGTTTGATAATTGAATGGGTCAAAAAGGGGGAATGGGCCCTTACCCAAAAGCAGTCATAAGCAAAAGGGAGGGGTGTGTCGTTTAGGAATATGCTTGGGCTTGGGGCGCAGAAAGTTGGGTGAGGCCCACATGAATGCACATGTTTTTTTGTTTAGGGTTCTTTGAGTTTCTGTTTCAATTGGGAATACGCTTAGGGTTTGAGACAGCGACGGCGTTCGTGTACTTCGTTCATCTTCTCCGATCGTCTTGAATGCTGAAATGCAGACCTCCGCCCAGAGCCACCGTGCCATCTCCTCCTCCGTCTACCTTCCTCCATGAGTCATTCACGTTAGGTACAGAAGTTTGTTTTCATTCTCGTTCCGAATTTCTTTTCGTCTTGCATGCCATGGTTTTATATTTATTTGATTTTTGTTTACTGATTTACGCGAGGTTTTTTGAAAAAAAGAATGAAAAAGATTATACCTTGGCGAAGGAGGAGGAAGGAGGCACTTGGGGGCTTGACGAGCGGAGGAAACGTGATGCACGCTTTGTCTTCTGGTATTTCTGTACTACCTTTTTTAGGCTTTATGATGTCAATCTGAAAGCTTGATACACGTCTTCTTTTCTTCTTCTCTTTCTTGGCTTGCCTCTGTACGCTTGTTGCCTTGAACGTGTTTCTTTGGTTGCCTCTTGATTGCCTTTGAACGTATTTTGTTTATGTGCCTTTGAGTGTTTGTTGTTTGCCCAATGAAGAGCCTAGGGTTCTGAGGGCCTGTGGTTCTTTAAGCTCCCTTCCATTGCCTTGAATATGCTTCTTTTGTCCCCTCCCTGAGTTGCCTTGAATATGCTTTATTTATTGCCCAATGATGAGTGTTCTGAGGGCTTAGAGTTGGTTAGGCTGGATATTTTAGCTTGATGGTTTATGTTGAACACAGGGTATACAGGTTTGTATGTTTTTATGGTTATGAGGTTTTGATGAACTGGTTGTTGGCTTGGTTATTCAGGTTAGGCCTTGACAGATTTCTTACAGGTTTTAGGTTTATTGCAAGCTTAAGGCAGGTTTGACTGGTTTTAAGGCTTGAATTGAATGGTACAAGTTTTGATACTTTAGGTTTGGAAAATGGTAAGGCCTTTTCTGTAAGCTTAAGGCAGGTTTGACTGGTTTTATGGCCTTAACAGGTTTTTTGCTTGAGGTTCTGGACAGCAGGTTGGGTGCTTAGGCAGGTTACTTTTGCTTAAGGTTCATTTTTTTTGTTTAGGCAGGGTATACAGGTTTTTAGGCATATGCTGGTATGGCTTTTGTTTACTGTAACAGGTTGAGCTTGGTTAACACAGGTTGGTGTTTGATATCGTATCTTGATGGTTCTCTCTTGAAAAGGATAAGGCTTATGCCGGTCTTATGCTTGAGGTTCTGCAGGTTTTTGATACTTGACAGTAGTTTAAGGCTTTTTTGGATGTCCTCCTCCCTTATCCTACTGTGTTCAGTCTTTTGTATATGTTTCTATCTTCCTGCCTAAAGCCTAAAAACCTGCTTCCTTTCCTCTTCTTTTTCTCTCTCTTTAGTACAAAAAAAACATTAAAAAATTGTTTATATTTGTACTTCTCTGAAAAAGTAGACAGCTGGGAAATGATGAACTTGATTTTGTTTGCTTGCAATACGATGTTTCCTCTGCATTCTTGTCTCTTCTTTTGACAGCTTTTGTGCTTGCTTGATATCTTGCCATATCTTCTTATTTGACAGCTTTTGGCAGAAAGTTTGAATTTGGACTTGGTTGGCAATTCAGTTTGGACCTTTAGTTGGGTTTGAATTTGTGCAGTACTATTTGAGATTTGAACTTATGCAATTTTGACAATTTTTGAATTGTGCATTTTTTAAACTTGTGCATTCAATTAATTTGCAAACATTTTCACTCTTCTTTGTGAACCGGGAGAAATCCCGTGATTTTCAAAGAGGACTAACTGATCCCAGTTGTTGCTTTTAATGATGAGTCTAATTTAAACTGTCTGTCTCTTTAATTCAATTTATCTGTTTCTAACTTTTCTTCCTTTCTTTTGCAGATGAATAATTAAAACGGAGCACTGGAGCAAGGGATAACAGATGAAGAATTGAAGAATAGAAACAATGTTTAGGATAATTTTTATTTAAGTTTAAATTACTGTAAAATTATTGTTGTAAACAACAAAACAATTGTACAATTAATTTAAAAATTAATAAAAGTTTCTTTATCCAATTAAATATTTTTCCTTTATTGTTTATTTATTATTTAAAATTCTTTGAGTTAAAATAATCGAAAAATGAATTCCAATCACTTAATCTTAGAATAATAAATAATGAAATAAACAAAGCTGTAGCATCTGATCAGTTAAACCTGGAAATTCCAACATCCAAAGCAAAGCAATAGTTAATCAGGCGCATTTGTCCAAACGCTTTTCCTTCTCATGACTTTAATCAAACATCGCAAATTCAACCCCAATGCAACCCTTTACTAATTCAGCCAAACAAACGTGAATTCAATCCACACGCCTTCTTTTACTGATTAAATCAAACAATGCGAATTCAAACTAACTGCCTTCTTTTACTGATTAAATCAAACAATGCAAATTCAAACCAAATCTCGGAATGTCTTGCAAAGTGCTGTAGAATTTAAATCCTTCTGAGAACGTGCCCACAAAAAACCCTAATTCCTGATTAAATGCCAAAGAGCGTTCGCCTGATCCAAGTTGAGCCGAAATCAACCAAAACCCTAAGCCAATTGTGAAACAATCCAGAGTCCTGAAAAATCAATAAAACCCTAATTTTGCTTGGCTGACGAAAAAAGTCTGTTTGTCCGATTCTTGAGCCAGTTTAAAAAATCAGGAAACGCCTGAAGCTGCGATCTCTTGTGGAAAAATGCGAGGGCAAATTTTGGGGTACAACAGTTGCCCCTGTTCAATTTTCTTGCACCTGAAGAGTTAGATTGGCAAGTTTGCCTTTCGCGACTTGAAGGTAAAAGAAGATTGGACACTAAAGTGCCCAGAAAATTTGCACTCGTCGATGTGATGGTAGAGGTGAATGGCCTTAAAGATGCCATTTGGTGATGGGCTTAAAGATGCCATCTGGTGCGATAGAATCTTGTCGGGGGATGGGCTTAGAGATGCCATTTGGAGAGATGGTGGATAGGAGGATGGGCTTATAGATGCCATCTGGAGATGTGATAGAACCTTGTCGGGAATGGGCTTATAGACGCCATTTGGAAAGATGGTATGGGAGGATGGGCTTATAGATGTCATCTAGGTGTCGATCGCGTAAGAGATTCCTTAGCGAGAACTTGCGTACCTGAGAAAGATAATTTCCTGGCCTGTTACAGTTGTTGATCTTCACTCAGTCACTCACAGACATGCCTTGGATAGATACATGTATCGAATCTGGAACTTCAAAAGGTTGCTTACAGACGTGCCCTGGCTGGATACAGGAGTCGAATCTCTAAACTCTTCATGCAGACATGCCCTGGCTGGATACAGGCGTCGAATCTACAATCAGTTACTCACAGATATGCCCTGGTTGGATACAGGAATCGAATCTGGAATTAGTCGTCTACAGATATGCCCTGGCTGGATACATGTATCGAATCTCTAAACTCTTCAGATATGCCCTGGCTAGATACAAGAATCGAATCTGGAATTAGTCATCTACAGATATGCCCTGGCTGGATACAGGTATCGAATCTTCAAACTCTTCAGATATGCCCTGGCTAGGTACAGGAATCGAATCTGGAATTAGTCATCTACAGATATGCCCTGGCTGGATACAGGTATCGAATCTTCAAACTCTTCAGATATGCCCTGGCTAGATACAGGAATCGAATATGGAATTAGTCATCTACAAATATGCCCTGGCTGGATACAGGTATCGAATCTTCAAACTCTTCAGATATGCCCTGGCTAGATACAGGAATCGAATCTGGAATTAGTCATTGTGATACGGTGGGAGAACTGGCTGTGAGTTTTGCGTTTTGTATTCGCACTTGTTCGGTTGAGCAAGAGTCGCCACCGACTTTTTATTTTATCCTAAAGGAAAGGTTAAAAAAAGCACAGCAAAAACCTTTTGAGATATTTCGTGGGTCCGGGGGGTAGATTATGAAAAGGGAAGGTATTAGCACCCTTTTCATCCATGGTTATCAATGGGCTCTTAGTTACTTGGTTTTTTAGATCACTTGCCTTGATTTTCGATTGCTTGAAAATGGTGTGTGTGTGTGTTTTGAAAATGTTTTTGAAGAAGATGCCTTGTCTTAGGCTAACCTTGTAACAATTCTTTACTCGAATATTTTACAAAGGCGTGTATCTTTTCGAAAAGATGTTTCAAAATGTTTTGAGAGTTTGTTTTGAAAGTGCTTGTGGAATGTGGTTTTTGAAAAGAAGGCAAGTGTTTTTGCAAGTGGATCTCAAGTAACTAAGAGTTTTATCTACCCTATTGTACTCAAAGTTTTTTGTTATGTTTTAACCCTTTTTAACAATTTTGTTCCACCATTGAATTTGGTGGACAATCTTGCGTTTAGGAGGTTTGTTTTGGACGGGCGCGGGTCATCGTATGGACCATGAAAGAAATAGTGCCAAGTGTCTTGGGCAATTTTCTTTGAAGGGACTATGATCATTCCATTTAGGCAACTTTCGAAAGCGTCATCGAGGGACTTATGATCATTTGAATTTGTTTTGCCAAAGATACTCGACGTGCAAGCATGGCCCATCTTGGAAGGCAACATGTGGGATTACCCTAGAGGGTGCAAGTGTGATTGTGTATTGACTTCATGTATTTGTCTTGTATTAGGTTATCTAGCGTTTGATTTTATGTACATGCAAACCCTAGGTCTAACCATGGTATAATTTAAAAGCGGTAAATTGCGGAAATGTAAAGTCTACACTATTACAAAATAAGTATCCGGGAGTGGGGGTACAAATTTATGAATGGGGATGAGACTTATAGTATCCAATAAGTTACAACCAAATCGAATTTGCGATCAAATGTAAATAACGTATATCAATGTATAAGATAAACAAATGTGTATAGGAGCCATGTAAATGTATTTGTATTGTGTAAGTGTGAGATGTATTGTATAAGTAATTATTTACAGGTGCGAAATGTGAAATTGAATGTGTATTAAGTATTATTTAACTTAAAGAAAAATTAAATGTTTATTTAATTAATAATCTTGTATCTCCTTTAATATGTACAAAAAGAAATGTTTTAATTGAATGTTTTAAGTTCTAATCAAAAAATGTATCTTTATCTATTATATACCAAAAGTATGTTTTAAGTAAATATCAAGAATTAAATTAGAAAAATGTATTTTTATTTGTTATGTACAAAAAGAGATGTTTTAATCAAAAGAAGAATATTTTCAATCTTATAAAAATATATTTTTATGTGTATATACAAAGAAAATTTAAATTAAATGTGAGTTTAATTTGTAAAGAGAAAATATTAGTTTCTATATAAAATTTAATTATTATGTATATATGAAAAAAAGTATTGTTAATGTCAAAATATTATGTTAATTTATTTCACAAAAGAAAGAAAAAAAATGTTTTATGTGCTAAAAAAAAAGGGTTTGATAATTGAATGGGTCAAAAAGGGGGAATGGGCCCTTACCCAAAAGCAGTCATAAGCAAAAGGGAGGGGTGTGTCGTTTAGGAATATGCTTGGGCTTGGGGCGCAGAAAGTGGGGTGAGGCCCACATGAATGCACATGTTTTTTTGTTTAGGGTTCTTTGAGTTTCTGTTTCGATTGGGAATACGCTTAGGGTTTGAGACAGCGACGGCGTTCGTGTACTTCGTTCATCTTCTCCGATCGTCTTGAATGCTGAAATGCAGACCTCCGCCCAGAGCCACCGTGCCATCTCCTCCTCCGTCTACCTTCCTCCATGAGTCATTCACGTTAGGTACAGAAGTTTGTTTTCATTCTCGTTCCGAATTTCTTTTCGTCTTGCATGCCATGGTTTTATATTTATTTGATTTTTGTTTACTGATTTACGCGAGGTTTTTTGAAAAAAAGAATGAAAAAGATTATACCTTGGCGAAGGAGGAGGAAGGAGGCACTTGGGGGCTTGACGAGCGGAGGAAACGTGATGCGCGCTTTGTCTTCTGGTATTTCTGTACTACCTTTTTTAGGCTTTATGATGTCAATCTGAAAGCTTGATACACGTCTTCTTTTCTTCTTCTCTTTCTTGGCTTGCCTCTGTACGCTTGTTGCCTTGAACGTGTTTCTTTGGTTGCCTCTTGATTGCCTTTGAACGTATTTTGTTTATGTGCCTTTGAGTGTTTGTTGTTTGCCCAATGAAGAGCCTAGGGTTCTGAGGGCCTGTGGTTCTTTAAGCTCCCTTCCATTGCCTTGAATATGCTTCTTTTGTCCCCTCCCTGAGTTGCCTTGAATATGCTTTATTTATTGCCCAATGATGAGTGTTCTGAGGGCTTAGAGTTGGTTAGGCTGGATATTTTAGCTTGATGGTTTATGTTGAACACAGGGTATACAGGTTTGTATGTTTTTATGGTTATGAGGTTTTGATGAACTGGTTGTTGGCTTGGTTATTCAGGTTAGGCCTTGACAGATTTCTTACAGGTTTTAGGTTTATTGCAAGCTTAAGGCAGGTTTGACTGGTTTTAAGGCTTGAATTGAATGGTACAAGTTTTGATACTTTAGGTTTGGAAAATGGTAAGGCCTTTTCTGTAAGCTTAAGGCAGGTTTGACTGGTTTTATGGCCTTAACAGGTTTTTTGCTTGAGGTTCAGGACAACAGGTTGGGTGCTTAGGCAGGTTACTTTTGCTTAAGGTTCATTTTTTTTGTTTAGGCAGGGTATACAGGTTTTTAGGCATATACTGGTATGGCTTTTGTTTACTGTAACAGGTTGAGCTTGGTTAACACAGGTTGGTGTTTGATATCGTATCTTGATGGTTCTCTCTTGAAAAGGATAAGGCTTATGCCGGTCTTATGCTTGAGGTTCTGCAGGTTTTTGATACTTGACAGTAGTTTAAGGCTTTTTTGGATGTCCTCCTCCCTTATCCTACTGTGTTCAGTCTTTTGTATATGTTTCTATCTTCCTGCCTAAAGCCTAAAAACCTGCTTCCTTTCCTCTTCTTTTTCTCTCTCTTTAGTACAAAAAAAACATTAAAAAATTGTTTATATTTGTACTTCTCTGAAAAAGTAGACAGCTGGGAAATGATGAACTTGATTTTGTTTGCTTGCAATACGATGTTTCCTCTGCATTCTTGTCTCTTCTTTTGACAGCTTTTGTGCTTGCTTGATATCTTGCCATATCTTCTTATTTGACAGCTTTTGGCAGAAAGTTTGAATTTGGACTTAGTTGGCAATTCAGTTTGGACCTTTAGTTGGGTTTGAATTTGTGCAGTACTATTTGAGATTTGAACTTATGCAATTTTGACAATTTTTGAATTGTGCATTTTTTAAACTTGTGCATTCAATTAATTTGCAAACATTTTCACTCTTCTTTGTGAACCGGGAGAAATCCCGTGATTTGCAAAGAGGACTAACTGATCCCAGTTGTTGCTTTTAATGATGAGTCTAATTTAAACTGTCTGTCTCTTTAATTCAATTTATCTGTTTCTAACTTTTCTTCCTTTCTTTTGCAGATGAATAATTAAAACAGAGCATTGGAGCAAGGGATAGCAGATGAAGAATTGAAGAATAGAAACAATGTTTAGGATAATTTTTATTTAAGTTTAAATTACTGTAAAATTATTGTTGTAAACAACAAAACAATTGTACAATTAATTTAAAAATTAATAAAAGTTTCTTTATCCAATTAAATATTTTTCCTTTATTGTTTATTTATTATTTAAAATTCTTTGAGTTAAAATAATCGAAAAATGAATTCCAATCACTTAATCTTAGAATAATAAATAATGAAATAAACAAAGCTGTAGCATCTGATCAGTTAAACCTGGCAATTCCAACATCCAAAGCAAAGCAATAGTTAATCAGGCGCATTTGTCCAAACGCTTTTCCTTCTCATGACTTTAATCAAACATCGCAAATTCAACCCCAATGCAACCCTTTACTAATTCAGCCAAACAAATGTGAATTCAATCCACACGCCTTCTTTTACTGATTAAATCAAACAATGCGAATTCAAACCAACTGCCTTCTTTTACTGATTAAATCAAACAATGCAAATTCAAACCAAATCTCGGAATGTCTTGCAAAGTGCTGTAGAATTTAAATCCTTCTGAGAACGTGCCCACAAAAAACCCTAATTCCTGATTAAATGCCAAAGAGCGTTCGCCTGATCCAAGTTAAGCCGAAATCAACCAAAACCCTAAGCCAATTGTGAAACAATCCAGAGTCCTGAAAAATCAATAAAACCCTAATTTTGCTTGGCTGACGAAAAAAGTCCGTTTGTCCGATTCTTGAGCCAGTTTAAAAAATCAGGAAACGCCTGAAGCTGCGATCTCTTGTGGAAAAATGCGAGGGCAAATTTTGGGGTACAACAGTTGCCCCTGTTCAATTTTCTTGCACCTGAAGAGTTAGATTGGCAAGTTTGCTTTTCGCGACTTGAAGGTAAAAGAAGATTGGACACTAAAGTGCCCAGAAAATTTGCACTCGTCGATGTGATGGTAGAGGTGAATGGGCTTAAAGATGCCATTTGGTGATGGGCTTAAAGATGCCATCTGGTGCGATAGAATCTTATCGGGGGATGGGCTTAGAGATGCCATATGATAATGGGCTTAGAGATGCCATTTGGCGACCGCTGGTAGGAGGATGGGCTCATAGATGCCATCTGGACATGTTGAACTGTATGTCAATGGTGAGTGGACAAGTATCAGAAAGGCATCCATGTTTTGGAACATCTCTGAATTGGGGGTCCGAATAAGCAATAGATTGACATCCATGTCTGGAGAATCTGTAAACTATTTTGAAGTTGAGATTGAATAAGCAATAGAGCCACATCCGTTGTTGGGAAGCGTCCGTAAACTATTTTCAAAGGTTGGCATCTGAACAAGTTGGTAGATTAACATCCGTTGTTGGGAAGAATCCGTAAACTGTTTTCAGAAGTCTTGAGAAGAATCTGAACAAGTGATAGGTTAACATCCGTTACTTGGAGAACCCGTGAACTATTTTCAGAAATCTTGAAGTTGAATAAGCAATAGAGCAGCATCTGTTGCTGGGAAGCGTCCGTAAACTGTTTTAAAAAATTGCATCTGAACAAGTTGGTAGATTAACATCCGTTGTTGGGAAGAATCCGTAAACTGTTTTCAGACGTCTTGAGAAGAACCGGTGTAGGGTTTCCTGAGGATGAGCTCGTGTAAAACTGCATCTGGATGAATCTGGAATAAGTATCAGAATGTCGCCGTGTCCGGGTCACATCTGAACTATTTCTGGATGAATCTCGGAAGATGATCTTTGTCTGTCGACTGATCTTTCCTGAAAAGGTAAAGGGTTAGTTGCATGCAATGTTATGACGCATGATGCAATGTATGTGACATCAATGTTTATAACATGAATGGGATGAATGCGCATGTAAGCTGATGAGCTAATGCTGAGGATAAATGGATCCTGGATGGCTGCAGATAAAAGAATCTTGACTGCTGCCTGGGAGAATAATTCTTTGGCTGCTGCTGGGGAAGAGAATTCCTGATGACCTCTACTGGGGAGTTCCGAACTAGTAGACTCATGCTGGGGAGGTAAGATTTAGAATCTTCAGTTTGGCGGGAAGTAACTCTGGCGACTTCACTGGGGAATTCAAGATTTGCCCTCCCAAAACTCTGTGGGGAGAAGGCTCATTAGTCTGGCTCCGCTAGGGATAATGAAACTTGACTCTGAGTGGAGTTAGCTTCTGGAAGGTTCTCTAGCTGGGGATTGCGAGAGTCCTCTGATTGCTGCAGGCGAAGGCTTGGAATCTGAACAAGCGATAGATTGACATCCGTTACTGGAGAATCCGTAAACTATTTTCAGAACGTTGAGAAGTGTCTGAACAAGTGATAGGTTAACATCCGTTACTGGAGAACCCGTGAACTGTTTTCAGAACGTTGAGATTGAATAAGCAATAGAGCAGCATCCGTTGTTGGGAAGCGTCCGTAAACTGTTTTCAAAGGTTGCATCTGAACAAGTAATAGATTAACATCCGTTGTTGGGAAGAATCCATAAACTGTTTTCAGAAGTCTTGAGAAGAATCTGAACAAGTGATAGGTTAACATCCGTTACTTGGAGAACCCGTGAACTATTTTCAGAAATCTTGGGATTGAATAAGCAATAGAGCAACATCCGTTGTTGGGAAGCGTCCGTAAACTGTTTTCAAAGGTTGCATCTGAACAAGTAATAGATTAACATCCGTTGTTGGGAAGAATCCATAAACTGTTTTCAAAGGTTGCATCTGAACAAGTAATAGATTAACATCCGTTGTTGGGAAGAATCCATAAACTGTTTTCAGAAGTCTTGAGAAGAATCTGAACAAGTGATAGGTTAACATCCGTTACTTGGAGAACCCGTGAACTATTTTCAGAAATCTTGGGATTGAATAAGCAATAGAGCAACATTCGTTGTTGGGAAGCGTCCGTAAACTGTTTTCAAAGGTTGCATCTGAACAAGTAATAGATTAACATCCGTTGTTGGGAAGAATCCATAAACTGTTTTCAGAAGTCTTGAAGAGGAACCGGTGTAGGGCTTCTTGAGGATGAGCTTGTGTTAAACTGCATCGGGTTTTTGAACACTTTTGACATTCGAATGCCCCAAGTGGTGATGTAGATAATTTCCTGGCTTGTTACAGGTGTTGATCTACAATCAGTCGTTCATAGATGTTTTCCTGGCTTGTTACAGGTGTTGATCTGGAACTCTTCAGACGTGCCCTGGCTGGATACAGGAATCGAATCTGGAAATAGTCGTCAACAGATATGCCCTGGCTGGATACAGGAGTCGAATCTGGAATTGTGATAGTTTATTTGTTGAACACTTTTGACATTCGAATGCCCCAAGTGGTGATGAAGGAGTCTTGAATCAGATTACTCTACATATTGAGAGATTTCTTGAAATTTTGACTGGACTGCCCCAGGTTAACTGAACTTTGAAAGATCTGTTGGACCTTGACTGGACTGCCCCAGGTTAATTGAATTATGACAATGACATGTCATGCCCCTTGCTGATAGGAGATTTGTAAAGGAAGTGTCGTCCCTTTGAAGTGATTTTGCTCACTGAGAGAGTTTTCGTTCCTCCGAACATTCGCTGTATGAATTTCTTCGCTGTCAAACAAAAAGCCAAATGCAGACAGTGACATTCAAATAATGCAAAGTTTATGTTTGTCTCGAAGCTTTTGAAAAATGCGTTTTTAGCAGAAAACGTTTCACAAGACAAGTCAACACAAGATTTAGAGTAAAGCCCTACAGGAGTCAGGATACCTTTGGTAACAGTATGCTTTCGAACTAACCCATGCTTCAATTAGGACTTTTGAAGGGTTGTAACGTGGCCTGGTTCACGGTTTAAGAAACAAAGGATAAAGGCTCAAAGTATATTTGTACCCACCCTCTCTTCGTGATGTTCTTCATACCTAAGCTCAGTTAATTGCGTCACTCTGTTTTGAGTTTGGAACGACTTTTGGGCGATGGTTCACCGGTTGAATTCGGGGAGACAGTCATCATCTCCTCTTTTCTTTTTCAACATTTTTCATGTTGTTGAGGATTTTGTAATGACCTCACTATTTTGATTTTGATTTGTTATCCCTAACTTTTGCCTGACTGTTACCGTTTTCGAGATTACTGTCAGCGGGATGCTCCAACTTTCTTAGGCCTCCTTTATAGGTTTTGGCTCAGTGGGCTTTTTCTCTTTTTGAGAGATTGACTGTCTATGTGATAGGGAAACACCCTTGTCTTTTGATTCCAAAGGAATGTTTTTTTTTCGATGTCGTTCATTGTGTTACGAATTTGAGAGTTTGCGACTTCAATGCACGTTTTCTCTTAAATTAACTGAGATACTACCCTGCCCCAGGTTTATATCAAAGGTTTTGATCATTCAGAACAGAAAACTCCTACTTCTTTGGCTCGAAGGGGTTGACTAGGGATTAACTTCCTTATAACTCCAGTGTTTGGGAATTGAAAGAAATGCCTGTACATCATCAGCAAGGTCTGTTCAAAAGCATACTGTATAAGATCATGGTATTGTTTCGTCATCCTCCCTCTAAAGGCTTGCATCTTTTTATCAAGAGTCAAATATCATAAAGAAAAGCATAAGAGTAGTGAAACGAATGGATGAATTCAAGACAAACATATGCAATGCATTAATGAAAACATAGTTTAACATCAACAGATAATTGTTTGACAGCAAAAGAAATTACAACTTTGAAAATTCGAAAAGAAGCAAAAGTCTTTCAGCTCGAGCTTTGTCCCTTCAAGTGGAGAACCTTTTAACGGAAGATTTTCATCTCGCCGTCTGGCATGAATTCCAGCACCCCAATGTCGATCAGATCTTGAATCTTGTTCTTCAAGGCCCAACAGTCATTGGTGTCGTGTCCCGGGCTGTAGGAGTGGTAAACACAAAACGCGTCGGGATGATAGTGAGGAGAGGAGGTATTGGGCTTCTGAGGAGGGTCCTTTAGGGTGAGCAGGTTGACCTCCATCAGGCGCTTCAGTATAAAGAATGATGGTATTTCAGTCTCCGTGAACTGTCTTCCCGACGTTTCTTGCTTACGCCGATTACCCCGTGGACGCTGGCGAGGTTGTTGATGGGCTTGTGACCCTGAAGAAAGCAAAGGAGCTTTCCCTTTGTCTTCTTGAGTGGATGGAGGCTGAGCGGTGACTTGCTCTTCAACCTCAGCTGTTTGCCCCAGTTGGTTGTTTGGAAGCATTTGGCGGACAAGAACTCTGAGTTCCTCTTGTCTTTGAGATAGGTCTTGGATGAGAGCCATCTGGCCCACCAACTGTCCCATCATTTGGGTCCTCAAGGTTGTCAGATCAAACTGCAGCTTCGCAAGCTGATCACTCCTGGCATTGTTGGAATTCTCCAAGCCCTTTGTGAGGAGAGCTTTCATCTCTTCTTGCCCTAGAGACAGGTTCAGGAACATCTCCTGCAGCTGAGCAGTCTGGTCTTGGATGTCTTTGACAGAACTTTCTAGAGCCATCTCTTACTGAAATAAACAGCAGGAGAGTAAGGAAACCTGAAAAAGGAAAGATTGTGAAAATGCAATTCATGATATGTGGATGCATACTTTCAAGGATCTCTTGGGGTAAACACAAGAAAATGTTAGAGGTTGAACTTTGCTCTTGGATTGGAGATCTCCGTACCGGTGGATGTCTTTCCACTAGAATCAAGCTCACCATGTCGAGTGGGTCATAGCCACTGATTCAAGTTGTTGTACTTGAACTTTGACTGGAGAACTTTGTTTAGAGGATAAAACCTCTCGCCCCTTGGTAGATGTCTGGTTCAACGTAACCCTGCATCAAAAGAACCCTCGAGATCCTTGAAATGGTTATTGAAAATGCTATGGTATGATGTTATGATGTTATGTGCATGTATGCACAAGCAAGTGAGTGTATATACAGGCAAACATATTCTCACAAAGCAAACAAGTCCTTAGGTTTAGGCTTGCATGAGGTTCAGGTAAGTACCCTCTTGAAGTTAGTTGGCTCATCCTGTCCTAAAAATAGAAACCGGGTTCTAAGGAGCTCAATATCATTGGATTGTTTTCTGTGTTCATCGTTTCGGTTTAGCCACTTACTGGCGACCAAAATATTCCAAGAAAACAATCCTCAAAAGAGTGTAGTATCGAGTATCTACCAACTTCGGACTGCACCAAAGTCGGTCATCTCACTACCCCTAAAAAGGCTAAGATGGTCAATTAAGGTTCTAAGAGTTTGTTAGTGCTTCATGACATCACACAGCGGCCCCGTACTCTCCTTGACTACTCAAGGGTTACCGGTACTCACAAATATGTCACACTAACATAGCTTATTGCTTCAACCGTGTCGGTATACCCCGCACAGTTCCCTCGCAGTTTTTTGCTATTTACCTAAAAAGGTGCCCCAAATCCGGGTGGAGGATTTATAACAAACCCAAACAAAGAACCAAAAAGATGAAGCAATCAAGTCATTCAAAGCAAGAAAGTAAAGGTGATCTAAACCTTAAGGTAACCCCACTTTTAAGTTTGGAACTCCCCAGCAGAGTCGCCAGTTCTGTGATACGGTGGGAGAACTGACTGTGAGTTTTGCGTTTTGTATTCGCACTTGTTCGGTTGAGCAAGAGTCGCCACCGACTTTTTATTTTATCCTAAAGGAAAGGTTAAAAAAAGCACAGCAAAAACCTTTTGAGATATTTCGTGGGTCCGGGGGGTAGATTATGAAAATGGAAGGTATTAGCACCCTTTTCATCCATGGTTATCCATGGGCTCTTAGTTACTTGGTTTTTTAGATCACTTGCCTTGATTTTCGATTGCTTGAAAATGGTGTGTGTGTGTGTTTTGAAAATGTTTTTGAAGAAGATGCGTTGTCTTAGGCTAACCTTGTAACAATTCTTTACTCGAATATTTTACAAAGGCGTGTATCTTTTCGAAAAGATGTTTCAAAATGTTTTGAGAGTTTGTTTTGAAAGTTCTTGTGGAATGTGGTTTTTGAAAAGAAGGCAAGTGTTTTTGAAAGTGGATATCAAGTAACTAAGAGTTTTATCTACCCTATTGTACTCAAAGGTTTTTGTTATTTTTTAACCCTTTTTAACAATTTTGTTCCACCATTGAATTTGGTGGACAATCTTGCGTTTAGGAGGTTTGTTCGGGACGGGCGCGGGTCATCGTATGGACCATGAATGCAATGGTTCCAAGTGTCTTGGGCAATTTTCTTTGAAGGGACTATGATCATTCCATTTAGGCAACTTTCGAAAGCGTCATCGAGGGACTTATGATCATTTGAATTTGTTTTGCCAAAGATACTCGACGTGCAAGCATGGCCCATCTTGGAAGGCAACATGTGGGGTTACCCTAGAGGGTGCAAGTGTGATTGTGTATTGACTTCATGTATATGTCTTGTATTAGGTTATCTAGCGTTTGATTTTATGTACATGCAAACCCTAGGTCTAACCATGGTATAATTTAAAAGCGGTAAATTGCGGAAATGTAAAGTCTACACTATTACAAAATAAGTATCCGGGAGTGGGGGTACAAATTTATGAATGGGGATGAGACTTATAGTATCCAATAAGTTACAACCAAATCGAATTTGCGATCAAATGTAAATAATGTATATCAATGTATAAGATAAACAAATGTGTATAGGAGCCATGTAAATGTATTTGTATTGTGTAAGTGTGAGATGTATTGTATAAGTAATTATTTACAGGTGCGAAATGTGAAATTGAATGTGTATTAAGTATTATTTAACTTAAAGAAAAATTAAATGTTTATTTAATTAATAATCTTGTATCTCCTTTAATATGTACAAAAAGAAATGTTTTAATTGAATGTTTTAAGTTCTAATCAAAAAATGTATCTTTATCTATTATATACCAAAAGTATGTTTTAAGTAAATATCAAGAATTAAATTAGAAAAATGTATTTTTATTTGTTATGTACAAAAAGAGATGTTTTAATCAAAAGAAGAATATTTTCAATCTTATAAAAATATATTTTTATGTGTATATACAAAGAAAATTTAAATTAAATGTGAGTTTAATTTGTAAAGAGAAAATATTAGTTTCTATATAAAATTTAATTATTATGTATATATGAAAAAAAGTATTGTTAATGTCAAAATATTATGTTAATTTATTTCACAAAAGAAAGAAAAAAATGTTTTATGTGCTAAAAAAAAAGGGTTTGATAATTGAATGGGTCAAAAAGGGGGAATGGGCCCTTACCCAAAAGCAGTCATAAGCAAAAGGGAGGGGTGTGTCGTTTAGGAATATGCTTGGGCTTGGGGCGCAGAAAGTGGGGTGAGGCCCACATGAATGCACATGTTTTTTTGTTTAGGGTTCTTTGAGTTTCTGTTTCAATTGGGAATACGCTTAGGGTTTGAGACAGCGACGGCGTTCGTGTACTTCGTTCATCTTCTCCGATCGTCTTGAATGCTGAAATGCAGACCTCCGCCCAGAGCCACCGTGCCATCTCCTCCTCCGTCTACCTTCCTCCATGAGTCATTCACGTTAGGTACAGAAGTTTGTTTTCATTCTCGTTCCGAATTTCTTTTCGTCTTGCATGCCATGGTTTTATATTTATTTGATTTTTGTTTACTGATTTACGCGAGGTTTTTTGAAAAAAAGAATGAAAAAGATTATACCTTGGCGAAGGAGGAGGAAGGAGGCACTTGGGGGCTTGACGAGCGGAGGAAACGTGATGCGCGCTTTGTCTTCTGGTATTTCTGTACTACCTTTTTTAGGCTTTATGATGTCAATCTGAAAGCTTGATACACGTCTTCTTTTCTTCTTCTCTTTCTTGGCTTGCCTCTGTACGCTTGTTGCCTTGAATGTGTTTCTTTGGTTGCCTCTTGATTGCCTTTGAACGTATTTTGTTTATGTGCCTTTGAGTGTTTGTTGTTTGCCCAATGAAGAGCCTAGGGTTCTGAGGGCCTGTGGTTCTTTAAGCTCCCTTCCATTGCCTTGAATATGCTTCTTTTGTCCCCTCCCTGAGTTGCCTTGAATATGCTTTATTTATTGCCCAATGATGAGTGTTCTGAGGGCTTAGAGTTGGTTAGGCTGGATATTTTAGCTTGATGGTTTATGTTGAACACAGGGTATACAGGTTTGTATGTTTTTATGGTTATGAGGTTTTGATGAACTGGTTGTTGGCTTGGTTATTCAGGTTAGGCCTTGACAGATTTCTTACAGGTTTTAGGTTTATTGCAAGCTTAAGGCAGGTTTGACTGGTTTTAAGGCTTGAATTGAATGGTACAAGTTTTGATACTTTAGGTTTGGAAAATGGTAAGGCCTTTTCTGTAAGCTTAAGGCAGGTTTGACTGGTTTTATGGCCTTAACAGGTTTTTTGCTTGAGGTTCTGGACAGCAGGTTGGGTGCTTAGGCAAGTTACTTTTGCTTAAGGTTCATTTTTTTTGTTTAGGCAGGGTATACAGGTTTTTAGGCATATGCTGGTATGGCTTTTGTTTACTGTAACAGGTTGAGCTTGGTTAACACAGGTTGGTGTTTGATATCGTATCTTGATGGTTCTCTCTTGAAAAGGATAAGGCTTATGCCGGTCTTATGCTTGAGGTTCTGCAGGTTTTTGATACTTGACAGTAGTTTAAGGCTTTTTTGGATGTCCTCCTCCCTTATCCTACTGTGTTCAGTCTTTTGTATATGTTTCTATCTTCCTGCCTAAAGCCTAAAAACCTGCTTCCTTTCCTCTTCTTTTTCTCTCTCTTTAGTACAAAAAAAACATTAAAAAATTATTTATATTTGTACTTCTCTGAAAAAGTAGACAGCTGGGAAATGATGAACTTGATTTTGTTTGCTTGCAATACGATGTTTCCTCTGCATTCTTGTCTCTTCTTTTGACAGCTTTTGTGCTTGCTTGATATCTTGCCATATCTTCTTATTTGACAGCTTTTGGCAGAAAGTTTGAATTTGGACTTGGTTGGAAATTCAGTTTGGACCTTTAGTTGGGTTTGAATTTGTGCAGTACTATTTGAGATTTGAACTTATGCAATTTTGACAATTTTTGAATTGTGCATTTTTTAAACTTGTGCATTCAATTAATTTGCAAACATTTTCACTCTTCTTTGTGAACCGGGAGAAATCCCGTGATTTGCAAAGAGGACTAACTGATCCCAGTTGTTGCTTTTAATGATGAGTCTAATTTAAACTGTCTGTCTCTTTAATTCAATTTATCTGTTTCTAACTTTTCTTCCTTTCTTTTGCAGATGAATAATTAAAACAGAGCACTGGAGCAAGGGATAGCAGATGAAGAATTGAAGAATAGAAACAATGTTTAGGATAATTTTTATTTAAGTTTAAATTACTGTAAAATTATTGTTGTAAACAACAAAACAATTGTACAATTAATTTAAAAATTAATAAAAGTTTCTTTATCCAATTAAATATTTTTCCTTTATTGTTTATTTATTATTTAAAATTCTTTGAGTTAAAATAATCGAAAAATGAATTCCAATCACTTAATCTTAGAATAATAAATAATGAAATAAACAAAGCTGTAGCATCTGATCAGTTAAACCTGGCAATTCCAACATCCAAAGCAAAGCAATAGTTAATCAGGCGCATTTGTCCAAACGCTTTTCCTTCTCATGACTTTAATCAAACATCGCAAATTCAACCCCAATGCAACCCTTTACTAATTCAGCCAAACAAACGTGAATTCAATCCACACGCCTTCTTTTACTGATTAAATCAAACAATGCGAATTCAAACCAACTGCCTTCTTTTACTGATTAAATCAAACAATGCAAATTCAAACCAAATCTCGGAATGTCTTGCAAAGTGCTGTAGAATTTAAATCCTTCTGAGAACGTGCCCACAAAAAACCCTAATTCCTGATTAAATGCCAAAGAGCGTTCGCCTGATCCAAGTTGAGCCGAAATCAACCAAAACCCTAAGCCAATTGTGAAACAATCCAGAGTCCTGAAAAATCAATAAAACCCTAATTTTGCTTGGCTGACGAAAAAAGTCCGTTTGTCCGATTCTTGAGCCAGTTTAAAAAATCAGGAAACGCCTGAAGCTGCGATCTCTTGTGGAAAAATGCAAGGGCAAATTTTGGGGTACAACAGTTGCCCCTGTTCAATTTTCTTGCACCTGAAGAGTTAGATTGGCAAGTTTGCTTTTCGCGACTTGAAGGTAAAAGAAGATTGGACACTAAAGTGCCCAGAAAATTTGCACTCGTCGTTGTGATGGTAGAGGTGAATGGGCTTAAAGATGCCATTTGGTGATGGGCTTAAAGATGCCATCTGGTGCGATAGAATCTTGTCGGGGGATGGGCTTAGAGATGCCATCTGATAATGGGCTTAGAGATGCCATTTGGCGACCGCTGGTAGGAGGATGGGCTCATAGATGCCATCTGGACATGTTGAACTGTATGTCAATGGTGAGTGGACAAGTATCAGAAAGGCATCCATGTTTTGGAACATCTCTTAATTGGGGGTCCGAATAAGCAATAGATTGACATCCATGTCTGGAGAATCTGTAAACTATTTTGAAGTTGAGATTGAATAAGCAATAGAGCCACATCCGTTGTTGGGAAGCGTCCGTAAACTATTTTCAAAGGTTGGCATCTGAACAAGTTGGTAGATTAACATCCGTTGTTGGGAAGAATCCGTAAACTGTTTTCAGAAGTCTTGAGAAGAATCTGAACAAGTGATAGGTTAACATCCGTTACTTGGAGAACCCGTGAACTATTTTCAGAAATCTTGAAGTTGAATAAGCAATAGAGCAGCATCTGTTGCTGGGAAGCGTCCGTAAACTGTTTTCAAAAATTTCATCTGAACAAGTTGGTAGATTAACATCCGTTGTTGGGAAGAATCCGTAAACTGTTTTCAGACGTCTTGAGAAGAACCGGTGTAGGGTTTCCTGAGGATGAGCTCGTGTAAAACTGCATCTGGATGAATCTGGAATAAGTATCAGAATGTCGCCGTGTCCGGGTCACATCTGAACTATTTCTGGATGAATCTCGGAAGATGATCTTTGTCTGTCGACTGATCTTTCCTGAAAAGGTAAAGGGTTAGTTGCATGCAATGTTATGACGCATGATGCAATGTATGTGACATCAATGTTTATAACATGAATGGGATGAATGCGCATGTAAGCTGATGAGCTAATGCTGAGGATAAATGGATCCTGGATGGCTGCAGATAAAAGAATCTTGACTGCTTCCTGGGAGAATAATTCTTTGGCTGCTGCTGGGGAAGAGAATTCCTGATGACCTCTACTGGGGAGTTCCGAACTAGTAGACTCATGCTGGGGAGGTAAGATTGAGAATCTTCAGTTTGGCGGGAAGTAACTCTGGCGACTTCACTGGGGAATTCAAGATTTGCCCTCCCAAAACTCTGTGGGGAGAAGGCTCATTAGTCTGGCTCCGCTAGGGATAATGAAACTTGACTCTGAGTGGAGTTAGCTTCTGGAAGGTTCTCTGGCTGGGGATTGCGAGAGTCCTCTGATTGCTGCAGGCGAAGGCTTGGAATCTGAACAAGCGATAGATTGACATCCGTTACTGGAGAATCCGTAAACTATTTTCAGAACGTTGAGAAGTGTCTGAACAAGTGATAGGTTAACATCCGTTACTGGAGAACCCGTGAACTGTTTACTGAACGTTGAGATTGAATAAGCAATAGAGCAGCATCCGTTGTTGGGAAGCGTCCGTAAACTGTTTTCAAAGGTTGCATCTGAACAAGTAATAGATTAACATCCGTTGTTGGGAAGAATCCATAAACTGTTTTCAGAAGTCTTGAGAAGAATCTGAACAAGTGATAGGTTAACATCCGTTACTTGGAGAACCCGTGAACTATTTTCAGAAATCTTGGGATTGAATAAGCAATAGAGCAACATCCGTTGTTGGGAAGCGTCCGTAAACTGTTTTCAAAGGTTGCATCTGAACAAGTAATAGATTAACATCCGTTGTTGGGAAGAATCCATAAACTGTTTTCAAAGGTTGCATCTGAACAAGTAATAGATTAACATCCGTTGTTGGGAAGAATCCATAAACTGTTTTCAGAAGTCTTGAGAAGAATCTGAACAAGTGATAGGTTAACATCCGTTACTTGGAGAACCCGTGAACTATTTTCAGAAATCTTGGGATTGAATAAGCAATAGAGCAACATCCGTTGTTGGGAAGCGTCCGTAAACTGTTTTCAAAGGTTGCATCTGAACAAGTAATAGATTAACATCTGTTGTTTGGAAGAATCCATAAACTGTTTTCAGAAGTCTTGAGAAGAATCTGAACAAGTGATAGGTTAACATCCATTACTGGAGAACCCGTGAACTATTTTCAGAAATCTTGAAGTTGAATAAGCAATAGAGCAGCATCCGTTGTTGGGAAGCGTCCGTAAACTGTTTTCAAAGGTTGCATCTGAACAAGTAATAGATTAACATACGTTGTTGGGAAGAATCCATAAACTGTTTTCAGAAGTCTTGAAGAGGAACCGGTGTAGGGCTTCTTGAGGATGAGCTTGTGTTAAACTGCATCGGGTTTTTGAACACTTTTGACATTCGAATGCCCCAAGTGGTGATGTAGATAATTTCCTGGCTTGTTACAGGTGTTGATCTACAATCAGTCGTTCATAGATGTTTTCCTGGCTTGTTACAGGTGTTGATCTGGAACTCTTCAGACGTGCCCTGGCTGGATACAGGAATCGAATCTGGAAATAGTCGTCAACAGATATGCCCTGGCTGGATACAGGAGTCGAATCTGGAATTGTGATAGTTTATTTGTTGAACACTTTTGACATTCGAATGCCCCAAGTGGTGATGAAGGAGTCTTGAATCAGATTACTCTACATATTGAGAGATTTCTTGAAATCTTGACTGGACTGCCCCAGGTTAACTGAACTTTGAAAGATCTGTTGGACCTTGACTGGACTGCCCCAGGTTAATTGAATTATGACATGTCATGCCCCTTGCTGATAGGAGATTTGTAAAGGAAGTGTCGTCCCTTTGAAGTGATTTTGCTCACTGAGAGAGTTTTCGTTCCTCCGAACATTCGCTGTATGAATTTCTTCGCTGTCAAACAAAAAGCCAAATGCAGACAGTGACATTCAAATAATGCAAAGTTTATGTTTGTCTCGAAGCTTTTGAAAAATGCGTTTTTAGCAGAAAACGTTTCACAAGACAAGTCAACACAAGATTTAGAGTAAAGCCCTACAGGAGTCAGGATACCTTTGGTAACAGTATGCTTTCGAACTAACCCATGCTTCAATTAGGACTTTTGAAGGGTTGTAACGTGGCCTGGTTCACGGTTTAAGAAACAAAGGATAAAGGCTCAAAGTATATTTGTACCCACCCTCTCTTCGTGATGTTCTTCATACCTAAGCTCAGTTAATTGCGTCACTCTGTTTTGAGTTTGGAACGACTTTTGGGCGATGGTTCACCGGTTGAATTCGGGGAGACAGTCATCATCTCCTCTTTTCTTTTTCAACATTTTTCATGTTGTTGAGGATTTTGTAATGACCTCACTATTTTGATTTTGATTTGTTATCCCTAACTTTTGCCTGACTGTTACCGTTTTCGAGATTACTGTCAGCGGGATGCTCCAACTTTCTTAGGCCTCCTTTATAGGTTTTGGCTCAGTGGGCTTTTTCTCTTTTTGAGAGATTGACTGTCTATGTGATAGGGAAACACCCTTGTCTTTTGATTCCAAAGGAATGTTTTTTTTTCGATGTCGTTCATTGTGTTACGAATTTGAGAGTTTGCGACTTCAATGCACGTTTTCTCTTAAATTAACTGAGATACTACCCTGCCCCAGGTTTATATCAAAGGTTTTGATCATTCAGAACAGAAAACTCCTACTTCTTTGGCTCGAAGGGGTTGACTAGGGATTAACTTCCTTATAACTCCAGTGTTTGGGAATTGAAAGAAATGCCTGTACATCATCAGCAAGGTCTGTTCAAAAGCATACTGTATAAGATCATGGTATTGTTTCGTCATCCTCCCTCTAAAGGCTTGCATCTTTTTATCAAGAGTCAAATATCATAAAGAAAAGCATAAGAGTAGTGAAACGAATGGATGAATTCAAGACAAACATATGCAATGCATTAATGAAAACATAGTTTAACATCAACAGATAATTGTTTGACAGCAAAAGAAATTACAACTTTGAAAATTCGAAAAGAAGCAAAAGTCTTTCAGCTCGAGCTTTGTCCCTTCAAGTGGAGAACCTTTTAACGGAAGATTTTCATCTCACCGTCTGGCATGAATTCCAGCACCCCAATGTCGATCAGATCTTGAATCTTGTTCTTCAAGGCCCAACAGTCGTTGGTGTCGTGTCCCGGGCTGTAGGAGTGGTAAACACAAAACGCGTCGGGATGATAGTGAGGAGAGGAGGTATTGGGCTTCTGAGGAGGGTCCTTTAGGGTGAGCAGGTTGACCTCCATCAGGCGCTTCAGTATAAAGAATGATGGTATTTCAGTCTCCGTGAACTGTCTTCCCGATGTTTCTTGCTTACGCCGATTACCCCGTGGACGCTGGCGAGGTTGTTGATGGGCTTGTGACCCTGAAGTAAGCAAAGGAGCTTTCCCTTTGTCTTCTTGAGTGGATGGAGGCTGGGCGGTGACTTGCTCTTCAACCTCAGCTGTTTGCCCCAGTTGGTTGTTTGGAAGCAGTTGGCGGACAAGAACTCTGAGTTCCTCTTGTCTTTGAGATAGGTCTTAGATGAGAGCCATCTGGCCCACCAACTGTCCCATCATTTGGGTCCTCAAGGTTGTCAGATCAAACTGCAGCTTCGCAAGCTGATCACTCCTGGCATTGTTGGAATTCTCCAAGCCCTTTGTGAGGAGAGCTTTCATCTCTTCTTGCCCTAGAGACAGGTTCAGGAACATCTCCTGCAGCTAAGCAGTCTGGTCTTGGATGTCTTTGACAGAACTTTCTAGAGCCATCTCTTACTGAAATAAACAGCAGGAGAGTAAGGAAACCTGAAAAAGGAAAGACTGTGAAAATGCAATGCATGATATGTGGATGCATACTTTCAAGGATCTCTTGGGGTAAACACAAGAAAATGTTAGAGGTTGAACTTTGCTCTTGGATTGGAGATCTCCGTACCGGTGGATGTCTTTCCACTAGAATCAAGCTCACCATGTCGAGTGGGTCATAGCCACTGATTCAAGTTGTTGTACTTGAACTTTGACTGGAGAACTTTGTTTAGAGGATAAAACCTCTCGCCCCTTGGTAGATGTCTGGTTCAACGTAACCCTGCATCAAAAGAACCCTCGAGATCCTTGAAATGGTTATTGAAAATGCTATGGTATGATGTTATGATGTTATGTGCATGTATGCACAAGCAAGTGAGTGTATATACAGGCAAACATATTCTCACAAAGCAAACAAGTCCTTAGGTTTAGGCTTGCATGAGGTTCAGGTAAGTACCCTCTTGAAGTTAGTTGGCTCATCCTGTCCTAAAAATAGAAACCGGGTTCTAAGAAGCTCAATATCATTGGATTGTTTTCTGTGTTCATCGTTTCGGTTTAGCCACTTACTGGCGACCAAAATATTCCAAGAAAACAATCCTCAAAAGAGTGTAGTATCGAGTATCTACCAACTTCGGACTGCACCAAAGTCGGTCATCTCACTACCCCTAAAAAGGCTAAGATGGTCAATTAAGGTTCTAAGAGTTCGTTAGTGCTTCATGACATCACACAGCGGCCCCGTACTCTCCTTGACTACTCAAGGGTTACCGGTACTCACAAATATGTTACACTAACATAGCTTACTGCTTCAACCGTGTCGGTATACCCCGCACAGTTCCCTCGCAGTTTTTTGCTATTTACCTAAAAAGGTGCCCCAAATCCGGGTGGAGGATTTATAACAAACCCAAACAAAGAACCAAAAAGATGAAGCAATCAAGTCAATCAAAGCAAGAAAGTAAAGGTGATCTAAACCTTAAGGTAACCCCACTTTTAAGTTTGGAACTCCCCAGCAGAGTCGCCAGTTCTGTGATACGGTGGGAGAACTGACTGTGAGTTTTGCGTTTTGTATTCGCACTTGTTCGGTTGAGCAAGAGTCGCCACCGACGTTTTATTTTATCCTAAAGGAAAGGTTAAAAAAAGCACATCAAAAACCTTTTGAGATATTTCGTGGGTCCGGGGGGTAGATTATGAAAAGGGAAGGTATTAGCACCCTTTTCATCCATGGTTATCCATGGGCTCTTAGTTACTTGGTTTTTTAGATCACTTGCCTTGATTTTCGATTGCTTGAAAATGGTGTGTGTGTGTGTGTGTTTTGAAAATGTTTTTGAAGAAGATACCTTGTCTTAGGCTAACCTTGTAACAATTCTTTACTCGAATATTTTACAAAGGCGTGTATCTTTTCGAAAAGATGTTTCAAAATGTTTTGAGAGTTTGTTTTGAAAGTGCTTGTGGAATGTGGTTTTTGAAAAGAAGGCAAGTGTTTTTGAAAGTGGATCTCAAGTAACTAAGAGTTTTATCTACCCTATTGTACTCAAAGGTTTTTGTTATGTTTTAACCCTTTTTAACAATTTTGTTCCACCATTGAATTTGGTGGACAATCTTGCGTTTAGGAGGTTTGTTCGGGACGGGCGCGGGTCATCGTATGGACCATGAATGCAATGGTGCCAAGTGTCTTGGGCAATTTTCTTTGAAGGGACTATGATCATTCCATTTAGGCAACTTTCGAAAGCGTCATCGAGGGACTTATGATCATTTGAATTTGTTTTGCCAAAGATACTCGACGTGCAAGCATGCCCCATCTTGGAAGGCAACATGTGGGATTACCCTAGAGGGTGCAAGTGTGATTGTGTATTGACTTCATGTATTTGTCTTGTATTAGGTTATCTAGCGTTTGATTTTATGTACATGCAAACCCTAGGTCTAACCATGGTATAATTTAAAAGCGGTAAATTGCGGAAATGTAAAGTCTACACTATTACAAAATAAGTATCCGGGAGTGGGGGTACAAATTTATGAATGGGGATGAGACTTATAGTATCCAATAAGTTACAACCAAATCGAATTTGCGATCAAATGTAAATAACGTATATCAATGTATAAGATAAACAAATGTGTATAGGAGCCATGTAAATGTATTTGTATTGTGTAAGTGTGAGATGTATTGTATAAGTAATTATTTACAGGTGCGAAATGTGAAATTGAATGTGTATTAAGTATTATTTAACTTAAAGAAAAATTAAATGTTTATTTAATTAATAATCTTGTATCTCCTTTAATATGTACAAAAAGAAATGTTTTAATTGAATGTTTTAAGTTCTAATCAAAAAATGTATCTTTATCTATTATATACCAAAAGTATGTTTTAAGTAAATATCAAGAATTAAATTAGAAAAATGTATTTTTATTTGTTATGTACAAAAAGAGATGTTTTAATCAAAAGAAGAATATTTTCAATCTTATAAAAATATATTTTTATGTGTATATACAAAGAAAATTTAAATTAAATGTGAGTTTAATTTTTAAAGAGAAAATATTAGTTTCTATATAAAATTTTAATTATTATGTATATATGAAAAAAAGTATTGTTAATGTCAAAATATTATGTTAATTTATTTCACAAAAGAAAGAAAAAAAATGTTTTATGTGCTAAAAAAAAGGGTTTGATAATTGAATGGGTCAAAAAGGGGGAATGGGCCCTTACCCAAAAGCAGTCATAAGCAAAAGGGAGGGGTGTGTCGTTTAGGAATATGCTTGGGCTTGGGGCGCAGAAAGTGGGGTGAGGCCCACATGAATGCACATGTTTTTTTGTTTAGGGTTCTTTGAGTTTCTGTTTCAATTGGGAATACGCTTAGGGTTTGAGACAGCGACGGCGTTTGTGTACTTCGTTCATCTTCTCCGATCGTCTTGAATGCTGAAATGCAGACCTCCGCCCAGAGCCACCGTGCCATCTCCTCCTCCGTCTACCTTCCTCCATGAGTCATTCACGTTAGGTACAGAAGTTTGTTTTCATTCTCGTTCCGAATTTCTTTTCGTCTTGCATGCCATGGTTTTATATTTATTTGATTTTTTTTTACTGATTTACGCGAGGTTTTTTGAAAAAAAGAATGAAAAAGATTATACCTTGGCGAAGGAGGAGGAAGGAGGCACTTGGGGGCTTGACGAGCGGAGGAAACGTGATGCGCGCTTTGTCTTCTGGTATTTCTGTACTGCCTTTTTAGGCTTTATGATGTCAATCTGAAAGCTTGATACACGTCTTCTTTTCTTCTTCTCTTTCTTGGCTTGCCTCTGTACGCTTGTTGCCTTGAACGTGTTTCTTTGGTTGCCTCTTGATTGCCTTTGAACGTATTTTGTGTATGTGCCTTTGAGTGTTTGTTGCTTGCCCAATGAAGAGCCTAGGGTTCTGAGGGCCTGTGGTTCTTTAAGCTCCCTTCCATTGCCTTGAATATGCTTCTTTTGTCCCCTCCCTGAGTTTCCTTAAATATGCTTTATTTATTGCCCAATGATGAGTGTTCTGAGGGCTTAGAGTTGGTTAGGCTGGATATTTTAGCTTGATGGTTTATGTTGAACACAGGGTATACAGGTTTGTATGTTTTTATGGTTATGAGGTTTTGATGAACTGGTTGTTGGCTTGGTTATTCAGGTTAGGCCTTGACAGATTTCTTACAGGTTTTAGGTTTATTGCAAGCTTAAGGCAGGTTTGACTGGTTTTAAGGCTTGAATTGAATGGTACAGGTTTTGATACTTTAGGTTTGGAATATGGTAAGGCCTTTTCTGTAAGCTTAAGGCAAGTTTGACTGGTTTTATGGCCTTAACAGGTTTTTTGCTTGAGGTTCTGGACAGTAGGTTGGGTGCTTAGGCAGGTTACTTTTGCTTAAGGTTCATTTTTTTGTTTAGGCAGGGTATACAGGTTTTTAGGCATATGCTGGTATGGCTTTTGTTTACTGTAACAGGTTGAGCTTGGTTAACACAGGTTGGTGTTTGATATCGTATCTTGATGGTTCTCTCTTGAAAAGGATAAGGCTTATGTCGGTCTTATGCTTGAGGTTCTGCAGGTTTTTGATACTTGACAGTAGTTTAAGGCTTTTTTGGATGTCCTCCTCCCTTATCCTACTGTGTTCAGTCTTTTGTATATGTTTCTATCTTCCTGCCTAAAGCCTAAAAACCTGCTTCCTTTCCTCTTCTTTTTCTCTCTCTTTAGTACAAAAAAAACATCAAAAAATTGTTTATATTTGTACTTCTCTGAAAAAGTAGACAGCTGGGAAATGATGAACTTGATTTTGTTTGCTTGCAATACAATGTTTCCTCTGCATTCTTGTCTCTTCTTTTGACAGCTTTTGTGCTTGCTTGATATCTTGCCATATCTTCTTATTTGACAGCTTTTGGCAGAAAGTTTGAATTTGGACTTGGTTGGCAATTCAGTTTGGACCTTTAGTTGGGTTTGAATTTGTGCAGTACTATTTGAGATTTGAACTTATGCAATTTTGACAATTTTTGAATTGTGCATTTTTTAAACTTGTGCATTCAATTAATTTGCAAACATTTTCACTCTTCTTTGTGAACCGGGAGAAATCCCGTGATTTGCAAAGAGGACTAACTGATCCCAGTTGTTGCTTTTAATGATGAGTCTAATTTAAACTGTGTGTCTCTTTAATTCAATTTATCTGTTTCTAACTTTTCTTCCTTTCTTTTGCAGATGAATAATTAAAACGGAGCACTGGAGCAAGGGATAGCAGATGAAGAGTTGAAGAATAGAAACAATGTTTAGGATAATTTTTATTTAAGTTTAAATTACTGTAAAATTATTGTTGTAAACAACAAAACAATTGTACAATTAATTTAAAAATTAATAAAAGTTTCTTTATCCAATTAAATATTTTTCCTTTATTGTTTATTTATTATTTAAAATTCTTTGAATTAAAATAATCGAAAAATGAATTCCAATCACTTAATCTTAGAATAATAAATAATGAAATAAACAAAGCTGTAGCATCTGATCAGTTAAACCTGGAAATTCCAACATCCAAAGCAAAGCAACAGTTAATCAGGCGCATTTGTCCAAACGCTTTTCCTTCTCATGACTTTAATCAAACATCGCAAATTCAACCCCAATGCAACCCTTTACTAATTCAGCCAAACAAACGTGAATTCAATCCACACGCCTTCTTTTACTGATTAAATCAAACAATGCGAATTCAAACCAACTGCCTTCTTTTACTGATTAAATCAAACAATGCGAATTCAAACCAAATCTCGGAATGTCTTGCAAAGTGCTGTAGAATTTAAATCCTTCTGAGAACGTGCCCACAAAAAACCCTAATTCCTGATTAAATGCCAAAGAGCGTTCGCCTGATCCAAGTTGAGCCGAAATCAACCAAAACCCTAAGCCAATTGTGAAACAATCCAGAGTCCTGAAAAATCAATAAAACCCTAATTTTGCTTGGCTGACGAAAAAAGTCCGTTTGTCCGATTCTTGAGCCAGTTTAAAAAATCAGGAAACGCCTGAAGCTGCGATCTCTTGTGGAAAAATGCGAGGGCAAATTTTGGGGTACAACAGTCATCTACAGATATGCCCTGGCTGGATACAGGTATCGAATCTTCAAACTCTTCAGATATGCCCTAGCTAGATACAGGAATCGAATCTGGAATTAGTCGTCTACAGATATGCCCTGGCTGGATACAGGTATCGAATCTTCAAACTCTTCAGATATTCCCTGGCTAGATACAGGAATCGAATCTGGAATTAGTCATCTACATATATGCCCTGGCTGGATACAGGTATCGAATCTTCAAACTCTTCAGATATACCCTATCTAGATACAGAAATCGAATCTGGAATTAGTCATCTACAGATATGCCCTGGCTGGATACAGGTATCGAATCTTCAAACTCTTCAGATATTCCCTGGCTAGATACAGGAATCGAATCTAGAATTGCGACAATTGATAGTAATTATCTTTGGATTGACCTTTTTCCTGAAAAGGCAAGACGTTAGTTGTATGCAATGTTATGATGTATGAAATGCATGATGTCATGATGTTCTCAAAAATAAATGAGATTGTGTGTTTATGATGCGTATATGCATGCGTCATGGTGTATGATAATGTAATGTTTATGAATGTATTTTCGTCTAGGAAAATAAATCCTTGACGAATGCCGGGAGCTTGAATCCTGGGCTGATGTTGAAGAGTAGAGTTCTTCGTTTCCGCTGGGGATGATGGTTGCAAGAACAAACCGGTAGGAGCAGATGACTCCGTTGGGGAATAAACTTGTTGGAGAGATTACTCTGTGGGGAATACTCTGTGGGAAGAGATACTTCGCTGAGGATTTGATGATAACTCCACTGGGGACTCTGTTGATATGTTATGGAATTTGATGAACTCCACTGGGGGTAGGAAGAACTTCGCCGAGGACGATCTTTCCGTGGCAATTAGCTGAGGATAACCCAGTTATACCCTGGTGGGAAATAACCTTTGAATAAAGCCGGGGAGACGCGTTCGTGCTCTGCAGGGGATAAGCTTCCAGAATCTACTGGGGAGGTGGATTCAACTCTCCTGGGGAATCTTTTGAACTGTACTGGGGAAGTGGCTCCACTAGGTGTCTGTATTCCGCCGGGGAACAATCTTATATTTCCGTCGAGGAATATTAAGACCGCCGGGGATGCTTGTTTAGGAACATCTGTATACTCCGCTGGGGAATATTGAGATTTTCTGGGGATACCCAACTTCCTTAAGGCTGACAGTAACCTAACTCTGCTTGGGGAGAGTGTTGCTGACTTGCTGGAGATACTGTGCCTTTTCAGGGCTGATGGGAGACCAACTCTGCTCGGGGGAGAGTATTGTTGAACCTTGTCTTACTCCCGGGGAGTGGAGGCCTCTTGGTTATGTTCTTCAGCCGAACCTACCTTGGTACCTTGGTGGACAGAGCAACTAGATCGCTTAGACAATTCTTTATTGCTCCTGTTTCTAATATCACCTGTAATTAGTCCTTTGTTTCGTATGCAAATATTTATGAGTTAGCAATTAATGTCAAATGCATATATCAAAAATTGAACATTGGACATTCTTTGCAAAACAAAACAGATAAAGGAAAACCAATTGGCAATTTGTCTGGAAAAGTGAATTTGTATTGATTTTTGAATTGGCCTGTAAATAGGCGTTTATGTACAAGAGGCTGACGTCCTAATAAGAGAACGTCGCCGAACAACAGAGTTTATACAACTTTGTGAAAGGAAAACAAAACAGCTCTGTGAAAAATAATCCCACTGGGTTTCAACTCTGCTATCGCCTTTATGTCTTCAAGCGTCTCATCACTTTTCTGCTTAGTTGAAGATGAAGCTGATTGATCGATGTCGTCTGAACCTGATAGTTGATGCCGAATTCTGGATGCAGGGTGATCCAATGAGACATAGTATTACGCTTTAACCCCTAACTTTTGCCTGGACCGCCCTTTCGGGTTTTCAGTCCACCGGGATACCCATTTTTGCCCAAGCCGCCTTTTCAGGTTTTCGACTTGCCGGGTGTACAAAATTTTTTTTTATTTCATCCCTTATTTTTGCCCGAACCCTTTTGGTTCGCCGGGAAGCCCTTATTTTTGCCTAGGTGTGTCAACCTAGTGGGTCTTTTATTCATGCGTAGTATCTTTTTACTATGTCTGCATTGGCGGGGTGAGGGAGGTCGTCACCATCCATGGTGGTTAGAATCATGGCTCCTCCTGAGAAGACATGTTTAACCACAAATGGCCCTTCGTACATAGGGGTCCATTTGCCCCTGGGATCACTTTGAGGAAGAATGATGCGCTTGATTACCAGGTCTCCGACTTGATACTCTTGTCGTCTGACTTTCTTGTTAAATGCCCTGATCATCCATTTTTGGTAAGTTTGACCATGACAAATAGCTGTGAGTCTCTTTTCGTCGATTAGGTTTAATTGATCAAGTCGAGTCTGGATCCAGTCATCTTCGCTCAAACCTGCATCCTTCATTATCCCGAGAGAGGGTATCTGGACTTCGATAGGCAAGACTGCCTCCATGCCATAGACCAAAGAAAAGGGGGTTGCCCCTGTTGACGTCCGTGATGAGGTACGGTACCCATGAAGAGCAAACGGTAACATCTCGTGCCAATCTTTGTAGGTCACTGTCATCTTCTGCACAATCTTCTTGATATTCTTATTAGCTGCTTCGACAGCCCCATTCATCTTCGGCCGGTAGGGAGAAGAGTTGTGGTGCTGTATCTTGAATTGCTCGCAAAGCTTAGTGATCATCTTGTTGTTAAGATTGGTACCATTATCCGTAATGATCCTTTCCGGGACGCCGTATCAACAGATCAGGTTATGCCGAATGAACCGTGCCACGGCATTCTTAGTTACGGTAGCATAGGAAGCTGCTTCAACCCACTTTGTGAAATAATCAATCACTACCAGGATGAAGCGATGCCCGTTGGATGCCGTAGGTCTGATCTCACCGATCATATCAATGCCCCACATTGCAAAAGGCCAAGGTGTTGTCAAGACGTTCAGAGGAACTGGGGGAACATGCACCTTATCAACATAGATCTGGCATTTGTGACATGTCCGAGAATGTTGGTAACAGTCGGCTTCCATTGTGGACCAGAAATATCTTGCCCGAAGGATTTTCTTTGCCATGGTATGTCCACTGGAATGCGTTCCGAAGGTACCTTCATGCAGCTCTGCCATGATCCTTTCTGCTTCAGTCTTATCCACACAACGCAGTAAGGTTGAATCATGGTTTCGCTTGTACAGAATGCTGTTGTTGAGGATGAACTTTGCAGCGAATCTTCTTAGGAACTTCTTGTCATTGATGGATGCACCCTCGGGGTATTCCTGAGCTTCCAAGTACCTCTTCACTTCATGATACCAAGGTTTTTCAATTACCTCCTCAGCCTCAAGATCACAGCAATAGGCAGGTTCATCCAATTTCCAAATGATGATCCGGGGAGCCTCGTTGTCCCATTTGACTTTGAACATAGAAGACATCATAGCTAACGCGTCCGCCTACTGATTCTCTTCTCTTGGGAAGTGTTCAAAGGTTATCTCTTCGAAATGGGGGATCAATGTCAACACATACTCTTTGTAAGGAATGAGATTTGGGTGTTTCGTATCCCACTCGCCTTTGATCTGATTGATCACGAGAGCGGAATCTCCGAAGACACTCAGGAACTTGATCCTTAAGTCAATTGCAGCTTGAAGACCCATGATGCATGCCTCATACTCCGCCATGTTGTTGGTGCTGTTGAAACATAGTCGGACAGTGAGTGGAGTATGAGTGCCTTTAGGGGATATGATCACAGCGCCGATGCCATTACCCAAAGCGTTTAAGGCTCCGTCAAAGTGCATAGACCATCGGGATCCTTCCTCAGGTCCTTCATCCGGTCCAGGTACTTTACAATCAGTCACTACCATGATATTCTCGTCTGGAAATTCAAAGTTCATCGACTGGTAATCGTCCACTGCCTGGTGTGCCAAATGGTCTACCAATACACTTCCCTTGATTGCCTTCTGAGTCGTGTACTGGATGTCGTATTCTGTCAAGATCATTTGCCATCTTGCTATTCTTCCAGACAGAGCAGGCTTTTTGAATATGTACTTGATTGGATCCATTTTTAAAATCAACAGAGTAGTGTGAGTCAGCATATACTGTCTCAACCGGCGAGCAGCCCATACCAAAGCGCAGCAAGTTTTCTCGAGCAGTGAGTATTGTGTCTCACAGTCGGTAAACTTTTTGCTAAGGTAATAAATGGCGTTCTCTTTTCGTCCAAACTCGCATGCTGCCCCAGCACACACCCCATTGAGCTGTCAAGTACTGTCAAGTATAACATTAGAGGTCTCCCTTCAACCGGTGGCATAAGAATGGGTGGTTCTTGGAGATACTCTTTGATTCTTTCGAAAGCGGCCTGACATTCATCATTCCAACGTACTACTTGATCTTTCTTCAGCAGCTTGAAGATTGGTTCACAGGTAGCAGTTAGATGTGAGATGAATCGGGCGATGTAGTTCAGCCGTCCTAGAAAGCCTCTGACTTCTTTCTCTGTCTTGGGAGCTGGCATCTCTTGTATGGCTTTCACCTTGGCAGGGTCCACTTGATTACCTTTATCACTTACGACGAAGCCTAGCAATTTTCCAGACCTCACCCCAAAGGTGCACTTGTTCGGGTTCAACCTCAACTTGTACAACTTCAGACGGTCAAACAGTTTCTGTAGATGGTCAAGGTGTTCCTCCTCAGTTTGGGACATCGCAATCATATCGTCAACATACACTTCAATCTCATGATGGATCATGTCATTAAACAAAGCAACCATGGCACGTTGGTAGGTTGCCCCAGCATTTTTCAACCCAAAAGGCATGACCTTGTAGCAAAAGGTGCCCCACTGAGTAACAAAAGTGGTCTTCTCCATGTCTTCAGGAGCCATCTTGATTTGATTATAACCGGAGAAGCCGTCCATGAAGGAGAATACTTTATGCTGAGCAGTATTGTCAACCAGAACGTCGATGTGAGGTAGAGGGAAATCATCTTTGGGGCTTGCCCTGTTCAAATCCATGTAATCAACACACATTCGGATCTTACCATCTTTCTTCGGTACTGGAACCACGTTGGCAACCCACTAAGGGTAAGAAGTCACTGCTAGAAAACCGGCGTCAAATTTCTTCATAACCTCAGCTTTGATTTTCTCGGACATCTCTGGACGCATACGACAGACCTTCTGTTTAACCGGAGGGCATTCCTCCTTGGTGGGCAAGTGATGAACCACAATGTCGGTATCCAACCCAGGCATGTCTTCGTAAGACCAGGCAAAGATTTCCACATAATCATGCAACATCTGAATCAACCACTGTTTCACACTGAGCTCTAGATTGGCACCAATCTTGACTTCCTTTCTGTCTGTCTCAGTACCCAGATTTACCGTTTCCACTGGCTCTTCATGTGGCTGAATGGCCCTCTCTTCATGGAGTAACAGTCTTGCAAGTTCACCAGGCACTTCACAATCATCTTCACCTTCGTCTTCGGCTAAGTTGATCGGATTTTCGAAGTCATAACTGGCAGTAGCAGAGTCATTACCAGTGAGATCCATAGTGGATTGGAACCTGTATAAGTGAGTGTGTGTAAATATAGGTGTTTTGCAATATATAAAGAAAGAAAGGGAGCGCAAGATTTGAAATGTGAAAAACGTCCAATGATTTTATTCATGATATATGGAAGTGACACACAAAAGCCGTCACAAATGACGCCACGGTGCCCCGGGTAAGACACCGGGCCATAAAGTTTAGAATTATTGTTTGTTACAAATTCAAAACAAAGGAGTTTATTACTGAGTGACAAAAGTAACAGGCATGGAGTCTTTGGCAGTCCAGTTTCTTGGTCCATCTTCGGTCGTTGGGTAGATCCAGTTGTCGAATTCGGATTCTTCCACTTCGTCATCATCCCCAATAGCATTTACTCCATGGTTGGGCATGGGAGCTGTCACCACATTAGGCCTTTCGGGCGCCTCAAACTGAACCTCTTTAGCATCAATAAGGTCTTGAACCTTATTCCTCAGAGCCTAACAATCATCTGTGTTATGCCCCGGGCTGTCAGAGTGATAAGCGCAGCGGGCGTTGGGGTTGTACTTTGGAGAAGTGGTATTCACAACCTTCAGAGCTTCTTTGACAGTTACCAGATTGGTTGACAGCAGTTGCGGCAATATCTGAGAGAGGGTCATGCTGAGCCGAGTATACTGTCTTTTGGGCCTCTAAACTCTTGGCTGGTTGTATTGTTGAGGAGCAGCAGCAGGCTTAGAAATAACCACCGCGTTGACAGCTTGGCGGCGTTCTGGTTTGTTTTGTCTCCTGGGACCATAAACAGCACTAGCTTCCTTCTTGAAGGGCTTCTTTTCAGTACTTGAGGAGGCACCTTTCTGTATCTTCCCCGATTTGATACCAACTTCGATCCTCTCACCAGTCAGGATCAAGTCTGTAAACCCAGCAGAGGAATTACCAATCAGGTGGTTGAAGAATGGACCAGACAGGGTCCCCAAGAACATGTCCATGAGTTCACGATCCGTCAACGGTGGCTGCACCCTGCCATCCAGATCTCTCCACTTCTGCGCGTACTCCTTAAAACCTTCACCCATTCCTAGTGACATACCCTGGAGTTGGGTATGCGTAGGAGCGAGGTCGGAATTGTACTGATACTGCTTATAAAAAGTAGTAGCCAAGTCCTCCCAGTTACGAATATTTGTTCCATCCAGCTGATAGAACCATTCGAGTTGAGTCCCTGAAAGACTCTCCTGGAAGGAATGGATCCATAAGTTCTTATCTGCTGTGTAAGGCTGGATCTTTCTTACATAAGAGCGGAGGTGCAGTTTAGGACAGGAAGCCCCGTCGTACTTCACAAAGGCAGGCGCCTTGAACTTGTGTGGGATCACCACCCCAGAAGATAAACCTAGGTCTCTAAAGTCTAACCCAGGCACACGTTGAATCTCCATAGCATTTAACCGGTCCTCCAGCTGTTTGTACCTGTCCTCAACAGGAGGGTACTATTCATCATTGAAATCTGTATCGGTGTCAGAGACCACGGGACTAGGGACCTCTCTCCCTTGGTGACTGCCTTCCCCAATAGATGGAGTAGTCAGCTCAGCTTCATTCTGTAGTGTATTCCCGAGTCTGCGTACAGTGTTGAACAACACAATCCTCTTCTTCTTCTTCTTTTTCAGGAGCAAAGCCTTCAACTCCTGTTGTCCCTGGGCTAAGTTCATGACCATCTCTTGAAACTGGGCGTTCTGGGCCTGGAGGGCCTTGATAGCTTGTTCAGTAGTTGGTTCAGGATTCATGATGATTGAGTGCTGAAATAAACAGCAAAGAAGATTAAGCAACCTATAGAAAAAGGGTACCTGTGATGCATATGATGAATGAAATGCGTATGAATTATGTTTTCAAAGACAATCGGGAATCAACTTTGTAGACAAAAGGAACACACTTTATTAGATTTAAACTTTGGAATTTAAATTGTTCAACAAATTGCCCTTAGGCGTTACAGGAATGAAAATACTGAAAAGGAAATAAAAGCTGTAAAGGAAACATCCAAAGCCCATCAGTGCTCCCATGGCCTCCTCTTCTCAGCACAAATATAGCCATTCATGATCCGCTCGTTCTCCAATTGCTTCGTCAGCTTCTGGATCTTCTGTTCTTGTTCGTTGAACTTTTCCCGATAATAATCCCGCTCTTCCTGTAGTTGCGCCCAAGACCTCTTTAGGGTATCAACATCAGTGGGAATCTGAGGAGGGAGTATGGTTGGAGGAACCCCGTCTCCATCAGGAATTTCCAGAATGATAGGCCTGACAGCTTCATATGGCATACCTAACTTCTGAGCACGGATGCGGACCCATCTGTAATAGGGTTCCATTGGTAGAGAAGTCTTCGGTCCCAACTCATGTGGGTCCGCTTTGTGAATTCCGTCCCAAGCTTTGATGAATCTACGGCGCAGTTCGTCACTATCTACCTGAAACTCAAAATTGACGTGAGGTACCAACATCTCATGAGGCCCTGCTCTTCTGGCTCTTCCAAATTGACGGAGAGCTAAACATGGATTATAAGAGATTCCTCCCTGGGTACCGATCAATGGAACATTAGGATACTCTCCGCAACGATCAATAACAGCCACCTCATCTAAACCTCTGAGAGTCCAAATGATGTCATTATCAGTGAGAGACATTAACCTATGAGCCCAGCCTCTTCCTTCTTGGTTCTTCAGCACGAACTTGGGGAGGTGCGAAATAAACCACCTCACTAACAAAGGAGCACAACCCCACAGAGTTCCCCGTCTTCGGGCAGTACGAGCATAGAGTTGTTGCAGGATATCACCCAAGAGAGTGGGTACAGGGTTCCGAGACATGAAGATCTTTATGGCATTGATATTGACAAAGTTATCAGGATTTGGAAACAATACTAGACCATAAATTAAGAGAGCCAGAATGTCCTCATACGCCCTGAAGTCTAAGTCATTCCAGAAACTGTTAGCTTTACCAATCAGAAACTTAGCCAAGAAGCCCTTAACTCCGCTTCTAGTCACCCAGTTGTCCATTACCTCCTTGTTGGTCAAGGGAAGGGCTGCAACAATCTCCTCCAGCCTAAGAGTCTTTTCCTAACCAGTGAATGGGGTCTGATCCAAGATAGGGATACCAAGAAAATCAGAGAATTCTTCTAGGGTAGGGACCAGCTGGAAGTCTTGAAAGGTGAAGCAATTGTACAAGGGATCATAAAACTGGGTCAAGACACTCATCAGTTGTTGGTCCCACTTTGAAGTGACTAAACCGAGAAGAGAACCATGCCTCTGGATGAAGGAAGTAGTGTTTGGAATTCTGTCAACCAACTCTTTAAGCAAATCAGGTGGGTGAACAAAGTTGAGCCGGATAGTGTTCCTTCGCACAGGCATCATGATGTCCTACAAAATAGAGCAAAGGTGAAACCCTCTTGTCTTTGAAATAGGTCAGTCCTTATGCAGGATGCATGCAATGGTATGATGGTATGATGTTATGGTAAAGCACACCACAAGTATTCACAAAGGTAAACATGATAAGGCACACAAGTCACACCAGACAACCCATAGAGTTTAGGCCAGCATGAAGTTCAGGTACTACCCTCTTTCAGTTTCGTTGGTTAAGACCTGTCCCATCAAAAGTAACCAGGTTCTAGAGGATCCCAATATCACTGACTACCCTCAATCGGTCATAACTCCAGCGTCGCAATCTTTTCTTGCAGCCAGAACCATCGCGAGAGTTTAGCCTCAATGGGTGTAGCATACTGCTACTGTTCTATGGCCAAGTTGGGTCACATTAGGGTTCTAAGGTCGATTGGTGCTTAATGACTCCTCAGAAGACCCATATTCTCCTCGTTGCAACACAAGGGATATCGGTACAGACCAAGTTGCCACACCAACGTAGCCACTGCTTCACCCGTGTCGGTCTACGCCGGACAGGTCCCTCACAACTTATGCTACCTAAAAGGGTATCCCCAGATCCGGGTTAGGATCTATGAAACTCCGATGCAAAACCCACAAATATAAAGCAATCAAAGCAAAGCAATTGAAAACATAAGTATGATCTAATCCTAAGGTACACCTCACTTTTATAGTCCCCAGCAGAGTCGCCAGTTCTGTGATCGGTGGAAATAGAACTGACTGTTTTTAAGCTGGTTTCACGAAATGTCGCGGTAAGCAAGATTCGCCACCGTCTTTTATGTTCTCCAACATGAAAAGGACAAAAGCACAACAAAATTCCTTTTCGAGATGTCTCTCGGTTCGGGAGGTAGATTTATAGAAAGGGAAGGTGTTAGCACCCTTTCTATCCGTGGTTATCCACGGGCTCTTAGGTACTTGCTCTTATATTTTCAAAAAAAATTTTCTTTTCAGGTGTGTGTGGGTTTTGAAAAAGTTTCGTTTGAAAAATTTCTAGGTAACTCTTGTATCCGTCCTCAAGAGTGTATGAAAAATTTGTTTCGAAAACCTTTTGAAAGTGTCAGTGTGAAAAGATGTTTTTGTTTGTTTTGAAAAGAACAAGTACCCAGGAGAATCTACCTACTCTAAGGAATTAAGCTGTGTAAGAGTCCTTTGGATAGTGCTATCCCACCATTGAGAGGTAGGTAGCACCATCGTTGGAGGTGTTCGGGTCAATTCGGTTATTAGGGACAGTGTGGTCACCGAAGCAATGGTAGGACACCTTAGAAGTAACCCTAATGTCCTAGATCCTTTGTATCCGAGGCAACCATTTCGAGGCAACTGGATCTTTAGACAATAAGGGCGACCTCTAAGACACCCTATACTCGATGACCACGTTCGAGGCAACCAGTGAGGCGTACCCTAGGAGTGGCATGTGCTTTGTGTGTTGTTTTTCAGTTAATTGTCTTTGTACATGTTATTTGTGAGCTTACAGATTGATTTTATTTGTCATACATTCTTTCATGCATTTTTTAACAGTTAGGGGTGCGGAAAATAAATTGCAGAAAGATAAATTCTAAATATTACAAGGCGCGGGTCTATACATCGCCAAAAAACAGAAACCCGTTTTGAAAAAATAAGTGCGGAAAGTAAAGGAGAACGGTAAATCCTAATTAACTATTACATTTCCTGAACAGATACATAATCATAATCAAAATAAATAAATACGCGCGAATAGAAATTTAATCGGGAACGTCTCAAGGGTTTTGACCCTTTTGAGAAATAAAGAAATTTTTGTCCTTTTTTGCAATTTAAATGAAATTAAGCCTAATTTACTAATCAATTAATTAATTAAAATAATATTTTTGTATTTTTATGTTTTTTAATGAAAATAAAACAAAAGGAATTAAAATAAGAAAAAAAAACCTAGTTCTAAATTTATTTTAGTTGTTAAAAAAAAAGATTAAAGTTGCCTATTTAAACTAATTAATTAATTATAATTTATTTACAAGATAAGTTAATAAATAATAACATGTTTTTTGATTTTTTATGAAAATTATTAATTATGTTAATAATACTAATAATTAATAAAAAAAGGAATTATAAAAGAAAAGAAAAATAAAAAGAAAAAAAAAGGAATAACAAAACCAAGGGGGGTTTGGGCCAGATTGGAGGGTTTTGTTAGCAAGCTGAAGCCCATTTGCCTTCAAGCCACGTTGACTTCTTGGATCTACTGAGCTGGCTTTGACTGAGAAACATGGTGGTCATCCACCCCAAGGCCATTAGATTGATCTTTGAGGCCACTTGGCGCCCTGGTATGTGAGGTTTATGGTGCTCACCATTTGGAAACCTACACAAGAACGCATTAGAAAAAATAACATGGAATTATGGGGGGACCTGGGAATCGAACCCAAGTCCCAATGATGCATAAACACGTCCCTTTCCACTGAGCCATTGTGCTGCGTTTGTTATTATAATATGCAAATAATATAATATAAGAAAAAGCAAATCAAATGCTGAAACAAAAAAAAACGCGCGCTATATTCAAACCCACCAACCACATGTCAACACGCAGTCATCTTCTTCGTTCACCTGTCAAAATAAAAACAAGATAGCGGGGGTTTTTAACCCCCACAAACTGCAAACTGCAAAAATAGCGATTAGCTTTGTGCGTTATATAAAAAAGGCGCGATGGTTGCAATGAATTCGTCTTGTCATCCTGAGTTCAACCATGGGCATCATTGGTTCTGATTTTACTTGTGTTGTAAAGCCCTAATTTACAAACTCAAAAACCCTAAAAGTCAATAATGGAAGATCATCATTCTGTACATGATAATTCAATTAAATGATATGAATGGCTTTGTATGGTTGCAAACAATATAAAACAAGCTTTAAATCACACCAAATATTCATGAATCGTGCATTTTGATTTTTAAAAAAAATGGACAAACCGTGATCTGAAGTGAGTGATTCTTTGAGTGTTAGAGCTCGTTCTTGATCGCAATAGGTTCCTGGAAGGTCCAGCAAGGTGTTGGAATCAAGAAAAGTGTTTGAATTGTATTGGAAGATTGATTTCAGTTTTCAACTTTTCTTCAAGTTTTTGGAATTTTGTTTGGCCGTTTCAATGAGCTCTAGGTCGTGAATGAGGTCTGGAACACTTGCATATGTATGTATGAATGAGAATCAGTCACATTAAGAGCCAATGATCCATTGCAATGATGTTTTTGGATTTCTTCATAACCACCATTAAAGCATTTTCCAATTTTGTTCAAATTTGAATTTCCATGCTTAAAATGGCCCTAGCACAAAATTGGTAGGTTGTTCATGACACATGAAAGCCATTCAAAACTCAAAGATACCATTTAATTCATTTTTTGATTTTATTTGAATTATTATGGATTAAAATGAATTAAATCCATAAAAATTAAATAAAAATGAAAAAAATAAATGTTTGGTCTTGTAATTGGTCATGGGACACGTGGGTGGAATGACAAGGCTGAATCAAGTGGGAAAAAGCGGGCCCTTTTGTCAAAAATTAAAGTTTCAAGGATAGTTGACTTTTGCCATTTCACAAAAATTTCCCAACTTCTCCAATGCATATCTTGCTCAATTTTGATCATATGAACATGTTCTTCGACATTTTGGAAAGGTCTTGAAGTCCTCTAACCAATGCCTTTGGTCCCATGTCATTTTGATTTACCAATCTCAAGTTATGGTCTTTGACTTAAAGTGCATTTTTGTTGACTTTTGAAAATGACCTATAATGTTGAAATTGATAACTTTTTGTGAGAGCATTTCTTGGACTTGGAATCTGAAGATGAGTTGTAGGAAATTTCATCTCCTTCAAAATGAGAATTTGATGGGATTTTTCTGATGAACCATGAAAAAGTTATGCCTTGGTCAAGTTACAGTTGACTTTTTCAGCTGTCCAAAAATAGAAACTTTTGCATCTTGATGATTTTTGAGCCATTCTTGTGGAATCATGATCAAGACTTGATCAAATGATGATTGTGGCTTCAAAATAAGATGTTGACCAAAAATTTTGACTTTTGACTGCCAAATGACCATTTTGCCCCTACAGTTGATTGTGAAGCAATTAGGGTTTTTGATTGTGCAACTTGACCTTGTGAGCCTTGAAACTTGACATGTAGGTGCTTGACAATGTATATGAGCATATGGGACTTGATTGAGCCTTTGAAAACCTCATCTTCCTTGCAAGAACCAAAACCCTAATTTTGACTGGCTTAGGAGGATGGTTTGACTGTGCAACCCTTGAGTAGACTTGAGCAGATTTAGATGATGCTTTTCAAAACTTTGAAGAATATGGGAGGGAAAATTTTGGGGTACAACAGACAAGACTACCATCCATTGGAGTAACAAATATAAATAATGAACTCTCTCCCATAATGACGAGACTACCATTTATCGGAGTAACAAATCTCAACAACGAACTATATCCCATAATGACGAGACTACCATTCATCGGAGTAACAAATTTCAACAACAAACTATCTTCTATAATGACGAGACTACCATCCATTGGAGTAACATATCTCAACAACGAACTATATCCCATAATGATGATACTTCCATTCATCGGAGTAACAAATCTTAACAACAAACTATCTCCCATAATGACGAGACTACCATTCATCGGAGTAACAAATCTCAACAATGAACTATCTCCCATAATAATGAGACTACCATTCATCGGAGTAACAAATCTTAACAATAGACTATCTACCATAATAATGAGACTACCATTCATCGGAGTAAGAAAAATGAATCTTCTCAGGGAACTAACAGATTTACTGGGGAAGAACAGGTTGCTCAAATAAAGAGACCGCCACTTGCTGCTATGAGAAGGAAATGCAATAATGATGCTTGTAGGGGTGGCAAATGGGCCTGCCTGCCCCATTTAGGCCTGCCCCACAAAAGCCCGCAAACAAATAGGGCGAGGCGGGCATAGTTGAGGACGAGGGCCTAAAATTTAGGTCCTTCGTGCAAACAAATGAGTGCGAGACGGTGAAAGCCCGCGGGAACTGTACTGTTTAGGCCTAAAAATGCAAAATTTTATGCTAATAATCATGTCCACAAAAGCCTGCAAAGAAAACGGGGCGGGGAAGGGCAGTCACATTAGAGGGTGAGGGCTTAAATTCTTGGCCCGCCCTGCACTAAAGTGCGGGTAAAACATGCATGCCCAACGGGACGAGCCCGTTTTGCCACCCCTAGCTGATGGGCAATGAATCTTGGGTTCTCTGGGGATATGCCAACACAGTCCTGCTGAGGAGATAAAGTCTTCTCGTGCAAAATAAATGCACATTCTCAAACTAGGGCTCAAAGCCTGCAGAAAACATAATAATGTTGTCGGGAACCACATATCCAAACCAGAAATAAACCGAAGCGAAACAGTCAATCAAGATAGCACCTTATGAGAAATAAACTCAAAAGGGAAACACGAAGCTAACCAGATAATGAGCTGAATAGGAAGGCTGAAGCAAAATTCTTCCACGAGGGATAACTCATTGGGGAAATTGATAGAATATACACTTTCTGCTTAAGGTTGACACTCTATTGGAGAGAGGATAACATAACTCTGCGAAATAGGGCAATATGCCAACAAAAAATTAATGAATGCAGATGAGAAATGAATTTTAAATTCAGCTATGCATGATGTATGTATGAATGTATGAATGTTATCATGTATATGCTGATAAACAGTCACATAACACTTGGGAATAACCAGACAAAACCAACTTAGGTAAAGTCAACACTCGACTAAATCACGTCCAGGATGAAAATTCTATAAGGAAGTAAGCACCAATTGAGGAAACAAATTCCTATTTCACGGTTTAACTCCTCTGGGAAGAAACATAATCCGAAAATAATCAAGTCAAAACAATGAATAAAAAAAGATACAAGGATATAACATCCTCTTCAGGCTTCACCGAGGGATATCACACAAACTTCAATGGGGAAAACAATGTCTCAACGTCTAGACTTCCACTTGAGATTACAATACTAACTTCACCAGGGAAGATGAAACCGCACCGTCGAGACTTCAAACAGGGATCTCGTGTTGACTTCATTGGGGAGGACAACACCATATCGTCAAGGGGAGCCCAAAATACATTCTTCAATACCAAGAGTGATGATTACACAAACCTCCCTTGGGAGAAATTATGAAACCACATGGAGATAACAACCTTCAGAGGGAAACATTACCTCGACTTTACTTGGGGATTTAAGAAGTCAAAAAATACAGCAAGAAATCAAAATTATGGGGATTTTAAATCAAACTCAGCACTTGGCAGGAGAAAACCCAAAAAGATGACAATTGTTTCAACACTTCTTAGAAAAGTTATTGCCCTTGTCTAGTTGCCTGGTAAACAAACAACAACAATAATGCCATCACTGCAAAGGGCGATGTTTTGCAAATGATTCTACCTCAACACACAAAGGGAGAAGGGAGTTTCGTAATATGAGCGAAGATTTTACTGGGGAATATAGGATAAAGGCTTCAAACCATGCAAACACTAAATAAAAATAATCAACCCGGAGAAGAGCTTAATCAAGACTTGACTGGGGAAAATGGGATTACAGATCCAACACTACACCATACATCAATTGGTACCATCTCCAACTATTTGAGAAACACGAGAAGATCATGTTCATGTTAGCAAGAGTGACCTGAGAGAACTTTCCTGGGGAATATAAACTTCAAAAATTCCAGAGTTCATCCATCCTTAGAATCACTATTTTTGTTTTTCTTGAATCACAAATTCTAAAGTAAAAAGCAATTTGTAAATTCTTTTCAAAAACAATTTTATTGTTAAATCTCTTTGTTTTGAAAATTACTATCAATAATAAATGGAATCTTTGTAAATATAATAAAATAAGAATTACAAAGAATTGGATAAAAGCTCAAACTTTATTAATAAAATGGTAGTCTACGAATGGAGAGACCCCATTGATGATTACAAAGTTTGGAAAATGGTAATATATTGGAAAAGATACATTGAAATGCAATGACCACTATTCTCCCTAACAACTTTGAATTCTTGAGCAGCAACTTCTGTTGAAGTGTGGTGAGGATCCAAGAAGATTGTGGATTCAATGATCAAGTCTTGTCTGATGCAGTTACTTGCCAAGAAATCCCTAACTTTTGCCTAGTTTGCCCTTGCGGGTTTTCAACCTAGCAAAAAAATTTATTCTGTTTGTGCCTCTTACTTTTTCCTAGACCGCCCTTTTGGTTTTTCAGCCTATCGAGATGCTCTTTTTTGCCTAAGCCGCCCTTTAGGGTTTTTGACTTAGTGAGTTGTTCTTTTATTTCTTTAGGAAAAGTATTTCTTAACTGCGTCAGCATTCATAGGACGTGGGAACTCCTCACCATCCATAGTTTCAAGAATTAATACACCGCCAGAGAAGGCTTTCTTGAAAACATATGGGCCTTCACTATTTGGAGTCCACTTGCCTTTTCTGAGCACGAGGTCGCCTTCTCTGAATTCACGAGGCTTGACCTTCTTATCAAAATCTTTCTTCATTCTCTTCTGGTATAGCTAGCCATGACACAAGGCTGTCATTCTCTTTTCTTCAATCAAGTTCAATTGGTCAAACCTGTTCTGGACCATTCAGCCTCTGACAATTTAGTTTCCATTATCACACGTAGAGAGGGAATCTCAACCTCAACGGGGAGTACTGATTCCATACCATACACAAGAGAGAATAGAGTTTCCCCTGTCGAAGTGCGGAAAGATGTATGATATCCATGCAAGGCAAAAGGGAGAATATCATGCCAATCTTTATAGGTAACAAACATTTTCTGGATGATCTTCTTGATGTTTTTATTAGCAGCTTCAACAACCCCATTCATCTCTGGCCTGTAAGGAGATGAATTATGATGGACAATCTTGAATTCTTCACAAAGTTCTGCCACCATCTTGTTATTCAGATTTGAGCCATTGTCAGTGATAATCCTGGTTGGCACACCATATTGACACATAAGATTATTTTTGATAAAGTGAACTACCACCTGCTTAGTAACATTAGCATATGAAGCTGCTTCCACCCATTTGGTGAAGTAGTCAATTTCCACCAAGATCAAACGATGTCCATTAGATACCTTGGGTTCAATCATTCCAATCATGTCAATACCCCTCATAGAGAAAGGCCACGGGGAAGAAATAACATTTAGAAGCGTCAGAGGCACATGAATTTTGTCAACATAAATCTGGAACTTATGACACTTCTTTGCAAATTTGTAACAGTTTGATTCCATTGTCAGCCAATAGTAACTTGCCCTAAGCATCTTCTTTGCCATTGAATGTCCATTAACATGGCTACCAAAGGAACCTTCATGGATCTCATGCATCAACATGTCCACCTCGTGTCTATCCACACATTTGAGCAAGACCATGTCATAATTTCTTTTGTACAACACATCTTCATTGAGGAAAAAGTTACCTACCAACCTTCTCAATGCCTTTCTATCTTTGTTTGACGCACCAATTGGGTATTCCTGAGTCTGGAGAAAATGCTTGATATCGCGATACCAAGGTTTTTTTGTCTGACGTTCCCTCTGTTTCAAACACATGAGCTGGTCTATCCAAAGTCGAACTGTGATACGAGGCACATCATTCTAAGTATTTACTTGATACATAGAGGCCAAAGTGGCTAAAGCATCTGCCATCTGATTCTCATCTCTAGGTATATGATGGAATTCAACTTTATTAAAGAAGGGTAACAATCTTCTAGCATAGTCTTTGTAGGGAATCAAGCCAACATGACGAGTATCCCATTCTCCTTTAATCTGGTTTATTACCAAAGCTGAATCGCCATATACATCTAGAATTTTGATTCTGAGATCTATAGCCTCTTCGAGACCAATAATACAAGCTTCATACTCTGCCATATTATTGGTACAATCAAATGCCAATCTTTCCGTAAAAAGGATATGCGATCCATGAGGAGTGATAACCACGACACCAATTCCTTTCCTATAAGCATTTACAGCGACATTAAACACCATACCCCACTGGGATTAAGGATCAGGATCTTCCTCAGGCAAAGGGTCATCACAATCTTCTATTTTCAAAAACATCACATCCTTATCAGGGAAATCATATTTAACAGACTGATAATCATCAACTGGTTGGTGAGTAAGATAGTCTGCAAACATACTGCTTTTTATAGCCTTCTGAGTACGGTATTCAATATCATATTCAGACAATAGTATCTACCAACGAGTAATTCTTCCAGTAAGAGCAGGCTTTTTAAAAATATACTTAAATGGATCTATTTTGGAAATCAACCAAGTAGTATGATTCCACATATATTTCCGCAACCGTTTTTTCGCCCATGCCAAAGCTTAACATGTTTTTTCCAGCATAGAATACCGAGACTCATAGTCAGTAAACTTCTTGTTGAGATAATAAATGGCATATTTGTTTCTTCCCGTTTCATCTTGTTGTCCCAAAATACAACCCATAGAATTATCTAACATAGTTAGATACATAATCAATGGTCTTCCTTCAATAGGAGGGATCAAGATAGGAGGTTCAAGAAGATACTCTTTAATTCTTTCAAATTCCCTTTGGCAATCATTTGTCCATACACAACCTTGATCTTTATTTAACAACTTGAAGATCGGTTCACACGTTGCAGTCATATAGGAAATAAATCTGGAAATGTAATTCAAACTCCCAAAGAAGGCTCTAACTTGCTTTTCAGTTCTTGGGGCAGGTATTTCTTGAATTTCTTTAACTTTGTCAGGATCAACTTCAATTCCTTTTTGGCTGACAATGAAACCTAACAATTTTCTGATCAAACACCAAAGGTGCATTTATTCGGATTCAAGCTGTTGTACCCCAAAATTTGCCCTCCCATATTCTTCAAAATCTGCAAAGAGCATGCTTCAAAATTCCCCAAGGGTTGCACAGTTCAAGGGCCTCCTAAACAGTCAAAAACTAGGGTTTTGGTTTTGATAAAGAAAATAAAGTTTCCAAGGGTCCAATCAAGTCCCACATGCCTATAAACATTGTCAAGTATCCTCATGTCAAGTTTCAAGACTCACAGCACAAAATTGCACAGTCAAAAACCCTAATTGCCCTACAGTCAACTGTAGGGGCAAAATGGTCATTTGACAGTCAAAAGTTCAAATTTTTGGTCAACATCTCATTTTGAAGCCATAAACATCATTTGATCAATTCTTGATCATGATTCTCAAGGCATGGCTCAAAATGTCTCAAGATGCAAAAGTTTCCATATTTGGACAGTTGAAAAAGTCAACTGTAACTTGACCAAGGCATAACTTCCAGATGGATTATTATAAAAATTCCATCCAAAGCTCATTTTGAAGAGAATCACATTTCCTACAACTCCTCTTCACACTTCAAGTCCAAGAAATGCTCTCACAAAAAGTTATCAATTTCAACATTATAGGTCATTTTCAAAAGTCAACAAAAAGGGACTTTAAGTCAAAGGCCATAACTTGAGATTGGTAAATCAAAATGACATGGGACCAAAGGAATTGGTTAGAGGACTTCAAGACCTTTCCAAAATGTCCAAGAACATGATCAAAGCTTAATAATTGAGCAAGATATACCTTGTGGAAATTGGGAAATTTTTGGGTATTTTGAAAAGTCAACTTTGCTTCAAAAGCCTTAAAATTGCCAATGGGCCACATTTTCTTCCAAGATTCATCATCCAAAGCATGTGCACGACCATTTGGCCCAAAGGGAAGTTACTCATCATTTTTATTTATTTATTTGAATTTTTAATTGCTAATAATTCATTTAATTAATTAAAATATGGAAAAAATACTAAAGCAAACTTTTTAAATCTTTTTATGCATGAAATATCTTCAAGATTTCGTGCATAATCTGATTTGGAAAGAATCAATGTGATTTGCCATGATTGGAATCAAATATGCATGGAAAAGATTTGAAAATATATGCATAAAAATCAAATATCTTGTACATCAATGCAAAGGGTTTTGGATCCAATTTTCAACCCTAATCAGTTCCCATACTTATACTAATGCAAACCCTAGTGCTAGAGACCTCCAAGCTGCGCCAGAAAACAAGAACAAAGTTTGTGTTTTTTGTCAAAAAATTCCAAAACTGAAAACGTGGTTCCAAAGCATTTCAAGGCAAGAAAATTATTCCATTGCATTCCTGAGGCTTCAAGGAACGTGCCTGAATCAAAACCATCATCCCTAACATCAAGAATTGGTAACTAGAAGTCAGATTGTTTCACTTTTTTGCATAATCGTATTTCATCATTCATGCCATGATTTTGAAATCTAATGCTTGTTTTGTGTTAATCTTTTCATTCCGAAGCTAATTATATTGTTCAATTGAGTTTTGCTTGCCCATACGCGATTTCACCATGGAAGATTGTTAGGGTTACGAAACTGAAAAATTGGGGGATTCCTTGTCCAGAAAAATTAGTCTTTAAGACCAGGACTGTTGAATTCAGAAGCTTCATATGAATCATTTCCATACCTCGCGCCTAATTTATGTAGCAAGATGGGGTACTTTGAATTCTGGCGCGCGTTTTTCTGATTCATACCACTAGCGTTTGTCCTTTTTTATAATAATTATGGTTCATATAATATACAAAGAAGCACAACAGCGCGATTGGCAAGGCATCAGTGTGGTAACCTCTGGGACCTGGGTTCGATTCCCAGGTCCCCTCCCTTTATTCCATACTATTTTGTTAACCATGTTCCTATGCAGCACTTTCCCCAAAAGTTCATCCTACGCCCAATGTCCCAGGATGCCACGCGCCCCATGATCCCAATCCAAAGGTCCAGATGTGAAGAACATCATAGGCATTAGTCAACGCGTACACACGCTTCCAGGAAAAGTCAAAAAGGCTTTGAAACATATGGGCCTTATTGCTAAACAATTCCTCCAGTTTGGGGACAGCACCCCCCAAGGGTTTGCAATTCTTCTCTTTTTTTATTTTCCATTATTTGTATTAATTTAATTGTTTCTTTCTTAATTCTTTAAATTAATATTTTTCTCAACATAAAAAATAATGCAAAAAATCAGAAAAGACAAAAATAAAAATATATTTTATTTAAATATTATTTTTTGTAAATGAATCTCACTAATTAATTAGGTTTAAATTTAGGTTTAATTCAAATATTTTTCTTAATAAATTAAAAAAGTGTAGAATTAGGGTTTGGAGTATTTTTTCATTCTTTTTCTTTTTTATCTCACCATGATTAATTATTAAATATTATTTTTGTAAATAAAATTTGCCGTTAATTAATTAGGTTAATTCTAGGTTTAACTTTAACATGTTTTTTTTAATAAATTAAAAATAATTAGAACTAGGTTTTAATTCCAATTTAATTCTCTTATTAAAAATCCATAAAATACAAAACTCAAAAATCTCTTCTTGTTACTTCAATTAATTTATTAATCATAATTTAATTTCCTAAAAAGGGTCCAACGCCCTCGCATTCGATCGTAATTCCAATTCGCGCATTTATTTCTTTTCTTATTATATTTATGTAATTCTCCCAAAGCCGTGTAAATTGGACGTTTTATTTCTCGCATCTTTATTTTATGTCAAATCGGGTCCTGGATTTAATTTGGCGATGTGGACCCGCGCATTTGTAATAGTTTAGGATCTTTATATTTCTCGCAACTTTTTAACTGCTAATAAATTGCATGCAAGAATGAATGTCAAAATAAAAACAAAAGCGTAGATCACCAATACATGAACAAGACAAAATATCTGAAAACGACACACAAATCACACACCACCCCTAGGGTACGCCTCACTGTTGCCTTGCCTCTCGAAAGGTGATCGTCGAGTAGAGGATGTTTTAGTAAGTCCTCATGATCTGGGAACCTGGCATGAGGGTAGCTTCTAAGGTATCTTCCTATTGCTCTGGTGATCACCATGTCCCGAACCCTCGAATTGACCCGAACACCTCCAACGGTGGTGCTACCTACCTCTCAAATGGTGGGATGGCACTACTTTAAGGACATTTACACAGACGAATTCCTTAGGGTAGGTAGACGACTCTAGATACTTGCTCTAATTTCAAAACAAATTCAAAAAATACTTTTCACACCGACACCTTTTCAAAAAGCTTTCGAAAGCAACTTTTCAAACACTCTTGAGGACTGATACAAGAGTCGAACTGAAATTTTCAAAGAAACTTTTAAAACCCACAGTTGAAAAGCAAACAAACAATTTTGAAAACACAAATGAGCAAGTATCTAAGAGCCCATGGATAACCATGGATAGAAAGGGTGCTAACACCTTCCCTTTCTATAATCTACCTCCCGAACCGAGAGCAATATCTATAAGGAATTTTTTTGTGCTTTTGTCCTTTCCATTTGGAGAAAATAAAAGACGGTGGCGACTCTTGCTTCCGCGACATTTCGCGAACCAGCATTAAACAGTCAGTTCCAGATCCACCGATCACAGAACTGGCGACTCTGCTGGGGATTTAAACTTAAAGTGAGGTGTACCTTAGGGTTAGTTCATAACTGTGTTTTCAATTGCTTTGACTTGTGTGCTTTAAATTGTGGGACTGTCTTGGGAGTTCTGTAGATCCTAACCCGGATCTGGGGATACCTTCTTAGAAAGTAGCAACAAGGCTGTGAGGGAACTGTGCGGGGTATACCGACATGGTTGAAACAATCTGCTACGTTAATGTGGCACTTTGGTGTGTACCGGTAACCCTTGAGTTCAGTCAAGGAGAGTACAGGGCCTCCGCGTGGTGTCGTGAAGCATCAACAGACCTTAGGAACCTTAATTGAACTATCTTGGCCTCTTTAGGGTAGTGAGATAACTGACTTTGGTGCAGTCCGAGGTTGGTTGATACTCGATGCTACACTCAATTGAGGGTTGCTTTCCTGGAATATTTCGGTCGCCAGTTCAGTGGCTAAACCGAAACGATGAACAATGAAAGCAATCCAGTGATATTGGGACCCTTAGAACCCGGTTACTTCTAATAGGACAGGTTGAGCCCACCAACTTCAAGAGGGTAATACCCAGACTTCATGCTGGCCTAAACTCTAAGGGCTTCTCTTGTGTGACTTGCGTGCCTTCGTACTTGACTACTTGCATGCTTGTTATCTGACACATGAACTACTTGCAGGTTTTGTTTTTAGTCCTTAATGGGGACTCATAACAGGGCTTACTAAGTTTCTTGCAGGTTTTGTTTATAGTCCTTAATTGGGACTCATAACAGAGTGTACTGAGTTTCTTGCAGGTTTTTTATAGTCCTTAATGGGGACTCATAACCGGGTTACTCACATTACCCCATGCATACCATAACATCATACCATTGCATACATCCTAACCCATTTCAAGGATCTCAAGGGCTTGTGATGCAGGTCATGATGAACCAACTGTCCAACAAGGGGCAAAGGGGATTTATTTTCCTCTAGCCAAGGTTGTCAGGGGCTAGGACCCACTGGATATGGTGAGCCTTTGACCCTTTGAAGAAGGACTCTCAATAATATGCAGTTCCTTCAATCAAGCTACCGGACCCAAATTCTAACAAATTTTCTTGTTTACCCCGCGAGATCCTTGAAAACATTGCATATACATACATAAATATCATTGCATAACAGGTACCCTTTTGACAGGTCACTTACCTCCTCCGCTATTTATTTCAGCAATGGCTTGCCAACAAGATAACCAGGACCTTCATGCTCAAGAGACTCGGTTAGGGGAAATCCTCCTGAATCTATCCAAGGGGCAGGAGGAGTTGAGAGCACTTCTCATGGGGACTTTGGTCAAGAACAGTGCTGAGGATGAACGGCTGAAACACCTGCAAGCTGAAGTGGATGCATTGAAAGCCCAGATGTTGGGGCAGGTGACTATCATCCAAGACTTAGCTCAAAGACAAGATGAGCTCGGGGTTCTCGTCAACCAACTGCTTCGGGGTAACCAACTGGGGCAAACATCTAAGGTTGAAAGTCCAGTCAACATTCAACCATCTTTGAGACAAGGAGGTAAGGGGAGAGCTCCTCAAATGGCTCCAGGGTCACAAATTCCTCATCAACCTCACCAGCTTCAGCCAGACAAGCCCAAGAGGCAATTCACCCAGCTCAACATGTCGCTGTTTCAAGCTTTACAACGCCTGTTGAGGTTGAATCTGATCACATTAAGGGCTCATCCCCGGAACCCCAACACAACATCTCCTATCTATGATCCCAATAAAAGGTGTGCCTACCACTCTTCCAGTCCTGGACATGATACAAATGAGTGTTGGGCTCTGAAGAACAAGATCCAAGACCTGATTGATGAAGGAGCATTGGAGTTCACACAAGATGGACAGGCTGAGTTTTTCTACCATCCCTCCAAGGCTCACAGTTTGAAGTGATAGGCCCTGAGACTAGAAAACTTTTGTTCATTAGAATTTTTCAAGTTGTAATTTTCTTTTGTTCGAACATTTACTCATGTTAAACGTTGTTATTTCATTAATGCATCGCATATGTCTGTTTTGAAGCAATATATTCGTGTTCACTATATGCAAATTATTTTCATATTTTTTCTGATGATCAACTCTGGATTGAAAATTCTAAGCCTCTTGAGGGAGGATGACGAAAACGATACCACGATCTTTACAGTATGCTTTTGAACAGACCCCGCTGATGAGGTACATGCATTGTTTCAATTCCTAAACACTGGAGTTATAAGGAAGATAATCCCTCGTTACCCCCTTTGAGCCAAAGAAGTAGGAGTTTTTCTTTTTGAAATTTAAAACCTTTAATCATAACCTGGGGCAGGGTAGTCTCTCAGTTGATCCAAGTGCATAACGAATGGCACCAAAGAGGTCCTTACAAAACAAAAGACAGTGATGGTTCAGAACAATCATAAAGACAGGCAGTCATTATAAAAAAAAAGAAAAAATAAAAACCCAATAAGTCAAAACCTATGAAGGAGACTTACTAAACTGGGGCATCCCGCTGACTGTAATCACAAAAGAGACAGTTCAGGCAAAAGATAGGGATAACAAAATCAAAAAAGAAAGAGGTCATACAAACCCTCAACAAAAATGACTTCCTATTCAGAATAAAATATCAATATCTGAACCATCATTGGAAAATCAGAGCAAGACTCAAACAAGGTCTAACGTATGATCAGCTGAGTTTAGGATTGGAGAACATCACGAAGAGCGGGTGGGTACAAATAATTTGAGCCTTTATCCTTTGTTTCTTAAACCGTGAACCTGGCCACATTATAACCCTTAAAAGTCCTAGCTGAAGCATGGGTTAGTTCGAAAGCATACTGTCACGAAAGGTATCCTGACTCCTTAAGGCTTACGGTAAATACAGAGTTGACATCACGTTTTACAAACATTCACTTGTTTTATGGAAAAGAATGCATTTTCAAAATCTTCAAGACAGACATAAGCTTTGCATTTTAACATAACTTTGTTTGCATATGACTTTTTGTTTGAACAGCAGGGAAATTCGCATGATGAATACCTAGTGAACAAAAGCATTTCCAATCAAGGGGCATGGCATGACGATTGTCCATCATCTGGGGCAGTTAAGTCAAGATTCGGAGAATCTCTCAAAAGGCCAACCAGCTTGGGACAAATCTCCGCCTGAGTCACTTGGGGCATTCCAGCAATGAATCTTGCCTGATTAAACATCTTCTGGTCGCACGACAACACTTCTAACAGGGGCAACTCCCTACATTCTGAGAGCGTGGATATAGTCTAAAAGAATACTATGCGTAATCAAAGACCCGCTAGGCTGACATACCTAGGCAAAAATAAGGGCTTCCCGGTGAACCAAAAGGGTTCGGGCAAAATGAAGGGATGAAATGAAAAAGTCTGTACACCCGGCAAGTCGAAAACCTGAAAAGGCGGCTTGGGCAAAAATGGGTATCCCGATGGACTGAAAACCCGAAAGGGCGGTCCGGGCAAAAATTAGGGATCAAAGCGTACGACTATGTCCCAGTATCTCGTCACTTGCCTACCAGAAGAAGATTTGTCGAACGGCAGTCATCAAACACTTTCACAAGTCTTCCTCTCGCACTTCAGAAACAGGGGCAATAATGAGTTGTCCAAACGATCTAATTGCTCTACCCACAAGATACGAGGAATGATCAGCTGAAGAAGGTAGCCAATATACCTTAAATCCCCAGAGAGTGAGCCAGCAAGTCAATACACTCTCCCCAAGCAAAGCTACTATCAGCCTTAAGGAAGTTGGGCATCCCCCGCAGATCTCAATATTCCCCAGCACGATATACAGACATTCTTAACAAGCATCCCCGGCAGTCTTGATCTAAAGATTGTTCCCCGGCGGTATACCAAACATTCAGCGGAGCCACTTCCCCATTACATTTCAAATCTTCCCCCCAAGAGAGTCCAATCCAGTTTCCCCAGGAAAAGTTGGAATCCATCTCCCCAAGCAGTAAGCTTATCCCCAGTAGATTCTGGAAGCTTATCCTCGCAGAGCACGAACGCGTCTCCCGACTTTATTCAAAGAGTTATTTCCCTACCAGGGTATAACTGGGTTATCCTCAGCCAAAAGCCACGGAAAGACCGTCCTCGGCAAAGTCTTCCTATCCCCAGCGAAGTCTATTAATACTTCCAACACAACAATGGTACCCCTAGCGAAGTTACCATCAACATTCCAGCAAATTGCCTCTCTCCCCACAGAGTATTGTTCCCCAGCAAGATCACTAGAGTACTTTTCTCCCCGCAGAGTAATCCATTCGCCAAGTTTATTCCCCGACGGAGTTATCTTCTCCTACCGGTATTCTTGCAACTATCATCCCCAGCGGAGGCAAAAATCTATTCTTCAACATCAGCCCAGGATATGACTTCCCGGCACCCGTCAAGGATTTACTTTCCTAGACGAAAAGATACATGCATAAACATCACATTTTCATACATTACAGCATGCATATACGCATCATATCTCATAAATCTCATTTCTGTTGAGAACGTCATCGCTTGATTCATATCATGTCTTGCATATGACTGACCTTTACCTTTCAGGAAAGATCCAGTTAAGTTCTCAGCTATATTTCAAGACCTTGACCGGTTCATTTAAATCGACCCTAAGATTTTTCTGTTTCTTATCCAGTCAAAGGCCTTCTCTGGTTCAGTCAGATCGACCCTAAGATCTCCCTGTTTCTTATCCAGTGTAAGATTTTAAGACCTAGACCGGTTCAGTTAAATCGACCCTAAGATTTTTCTGTTTCTTATCCAATCAAAGGCCTTCTCTGGTTCAGTCAGATCGACCCTAAGATCTCCCTGTTTCTTATCCAGTTGAAGACATTTCAAGACCTAGACCGGTTCAGTTAAATCGACCCTAAGATTTTTCTGTTTCTTATCCAGTCAAAGGCCTTCTCTGGTTCAGTCAGATCGACCCTAAGATCTCTCTGTTGCTTATCCAGTTGAAGATTTCAAGACCTTGACCGATTTAGTTAAATCGACCCTAAGATTTTTTTTGTTTCTTATCCAGTCAAAGGACTTCTCTGGTTCAGTCAGATCGACCCTAAGATCTCCGTGATTCTTATCCAGTTGAAGACATCTCAAGACCTAGACCGGTTCAGTTAAATCGACCCTAAGATTTTTCTATTTCTTATCCAGTCCAAGGCCTTCTCTGGTTCAGTCAGATCGATCCTAAGATCTCCCTGTTTCTTATCCAGTTGAAGACATTCCAAGACCTTGACCGGTTCAGTTAAATCGACCCTAAGATTTTTCTGTTTCTTATCCAGTCAAAGGCCTTCTCTGGTTCAGTCAGATCGACCCTAAGATCTCCCTGTTTCTTACCCAGTTGAAGATTTTAAGACCTAGACCGGTTCGGCTAAATCGACCCTAAGATTTTTCTGTTTCTTATCCAGTCAAAGGCCTTCTCTAGTCCAGTTAAATCGACCCCTAAAAGATTTTCCTGATAAAGACTCAGTTGAAGACACCCAAGATTCTCTCAGCGTTCCTGTTGAGGTAGTAATCGTCCCCAGATTCTCTCAGCGTTCCTGTTGAGGTAGTAATCGCCCCCAGATTCTCTCAGCGTCCCTGTTGAGGTAGTAATCATTCAAGATTCTCTCAGCGTCCCTGTTGAGGTAGTAATCGTCCAAGGTTCTCTCACCGTCCCGTTGAGGTAGCAACCATCCCTGGTTCATTCATCACCATTTGAAGCTCTAGATCCAGCTCCTGTAACCAGCCAGGACACATCTATACAAAGAGTTTGAAGACCAGCTCCCGTAACAGGTCAGGTATTCATTTTTCTTTTGCAGGTACGCAAGTTCTCGCTAAGGAATCTCTTATGCGATCGATACCCAGATGGCATCTATAAGCCCATCCACCTTCCATCATCTCTTAGCATGGCATCTATAAGCCCATCATCCTATCCATCAATCTCCAAATGGCATCTATAAGCCCATTCCCCACCATCACACTACTATGTGAGCGCAAATTTCTGGGCACTCTAGTGTTCAATCATCTTCCACCTTCGGATTACGAAAGGCACGTCAGCCAATCTGCATCCTCAGGTCTAAGAAGATTGAACAGGGGCAACTGTTGTACCCCAAAATTTGCCCTCCCATATTCTTCAAAATCTGCAAAGAGCATGCTTCAAAATTCCCCAAGGGTTGCATAGTTCAAGGGCCTCATAAATAGTCAAAAACTAGGGTTTTGGTTTTGACAAAGAAAATAAAGTTTCCAAGGGTCCAATCAAGTCCCACATGCCTATAAACATTGTCAAGTATCCTCATGTCAAGTTTCAAGACTCACAACACAAAATTGCACAGTCAAAAACCCTAATTGCCCTACAGTCAACTGTAGGGGCAAAATGGTCATTTGACAGTCAAAAGTTCAAATTTTTGGTCAACATCTCATTTTGAAGCCATAAACATCATTTGATCAATTCTTGATCATGATTCTCAAGGCATGGCTAAAAAAGTCTCAAGATGCAAAAGTTTCCATATTTGGACAGTTGAAAAAGTCAACTGTAACTTGACCAGGGCATAACTTCCACATGGATTATCAGAAAAATTCCATCCAAAGCTCATTTTGAAGAGAATCACATTTCCTACAACTCCTCTTCACACTTCAAGTCCAAGAAATGCTCTCACAAAAAGTTATCAATTTCAACATTATAGGTCATTTTCAAAAGTCAACAAAAAGGGACTTTAATTCAAAGGCCATAACTTGAGATTGGTAAATCAAAATGACACGGGACCAAAGGAATTGGTTAGAGGACTTCAAGACCTTTCCAAAATGTCCAATAACATGATCAAAGCTTAAATATTGAGCAAGATATGCCTTGTGGAAGTTGGGAAATTTTTGGGTATTTTGAAAAGTCAACTTTGCTTCAAAAGCCTTAAAATTGCCAATGGGCCACATTTTCTTCCAAGATTCATCATCCAAAGCATGTGCACGACCATTTGGCCCAAAGGGAAGTTACTCATCATTTTTATTTATTTATTTGAATTTTTAATTGCTAATAATTCATTTAATTAATTAAAATATTGAAAAAATACTAAAGCAAACTTTTTAAATCTTTTTATGCATGAAATATCTTCAAGATTTCGTGCATAATCTGATTTGGAAAGAATCAATGTGATTTGCCATGATTGGAATCAAATATGCGTGGAAAAGATTTGAAAATATATGCATAAAAATCAAATATCTTGTACATCAATGCAAAGGGTTTTGGATCCAATTTTCAACCCTAATCAGTTCCCATACTTATACTAATGCAAACCCTAGTGCTAGCGACCTCCAAGCTGCGCCAGAAAACAAGAACAAAGTTTGTGTTTTTTGTCAAAAAATTCCAAAACTGAAAACGTGGTTCCAACGCATTTCAAGGCAAGAAAATTATTTCATTGCATTCCTGAGGCTTCAAGGAACGTGCCTGAATCAAAACCATCATCCCTAACATCAAGAATTGGTAACTAGAAGTCAGACCGTGTCACTTTTTTGCATAATCGTATTTCATCATTCATGCCATGATTTTGAAATCTAATGCTTGTTTTGTGTTAATCTTTTCATTCTGAAGCTAACTATATTGTTCAATTGAGTTTTGCTTGCCCATACGCGATTTCACCATGGAAGATTGTTAGGGTTACGAAACTGAAAAATTGGGGGATTCCTTGTCCAGAAAAATTAGACTCTAAGACCAGGACTGTTGAATTCAGAAGCTTCATATGAATCGTTTCCATACCTCGCGCCTAATTTATGTAGCAAGATGGGCTAATCGCTATTTTTGAAAAGCTTGCATTTTGGGGGGGTTTAAAACCCCCGCTAATCTTTTTTGCTTCAGGGATAAATGAAGTAGATGATTATGTGGCAAAGCTTGATTGGGTACTTTGAATTCTGGCGCGCGTTTTTCTGATTCATACCACTAGCGTTTGTCCTTTTTTATAATAATTATGGTTCATATAATATACAAAGAGGCACAACAGCGCGATTGGCAAGGCATCAGTGTGGTAACCTCTGGGACCTGGGTTCGATTCCCAGGTCCCCTCCCTTTATTCCATATTATTTTGTTAACCATGTTCCTATGTAGCACTTTCCCCAAAAGTTCATCCTACGCCCAATGTCCCAGGATGCCACGCTCCCCATGATCCCAATCTAAAGGTCCAGATGTGAAGAACATCATAGGCATTAGTCAACGCGTACACACGCTTCCAGGTAAAGTCAAAAAGGCTTTGAAACAGATGGGCCTAATTGCTAAACAATTCCTCCAGTTTGGGGACAGCACCCCCTAAGGGTTTGCAATTCTTCTCTTTTTTTATTTTCCATTATTTGTATTAATTTAATTGTTTCTTTCTTAATTCTTTAAATTAATATTTTTCTCAACATAAAAAATAATGCAAAAAATCAGAAAAGACAAAAATAAAAATATATTTTATTTAAATATTATTTTTTGTAAATGAATCTCACTAATTAATTAGGTTTAAATTTAGGTTTAATTCAAATATTTTTCTTAATAAATTAAAAAAGTGTAGAATTAGGGTTTGGAGTATTTTTTCATTCTTTTTCTTTTTTATCTCACCATGATTAATTATTAAATATTATTTTTGTAAATAAAATTTGCCGTTAATTAATTAGGTTAATTCTAGGTTTAACTTTAACATGTTTTTTTTAATAAATTAAAAATAATTAGAACTAGGTTTTAATTCCAATTTAATTCTCTTATTAAAAATCCATAAAATACAAAACTCAAAAATCTCTTCTTGTTACTTCAATTAATTTATTAATCATAATTTAATTTCCTAAAAAGGGTCCAACGCCCTCGCATTCGATCGTAATTCCAATTCGCGCATTTATTTCTTTTCTTATTATATTTATGTAATTCTCCCAAAGCCGTGTAAATTGGACGTTTTATTTCTCGCATCTTTATTTTATGTCAAATCGGGTCCTGGATTTAATTTGGCGATGTGGACCCGCGCATTTGTAATAGTTTAGGATCTTTATATTTCTCGCAACTTTTTAACTGCTAATAAATTGCATGCAAGAATGAATGTCAAAATAAAAACAAAAGCGTAGATCACCAATACATGAACAAGACAAAATATCTGAAAACGACACACAAATCACACACCACCCCTAGGGTACGCCTCACTGTTGCCTTGCCTCTCGAAAGGTGATCGTCGAGTAGAGGATGTTTTAGTAAGTCCTCATGATCTGGGAACCTGGCATGAGGGTAGCTTCTAAGGTATCTTCCTATTGCTCTGGTGATCACCATGTCCCGAACCCTCGAATTGACCCGAACACCTCCAACGGTGGTGCTACCTACCTCTCAAATGGTGGGATGGCACTACTTTAAGGACATTTACACAGACGAATTCCTTAGGGTAGGTAGACGACTCTAGATACTTGCTCTAATTTCAAAACAAATTCAAAAAATACTTTTCACACCGACACCTTTTCAAAAAGCTTTCGAAAGCAACTTTTCAAACACTCTTGAGGACTGATACAAGAGTCGAACTGAAATTTTCAAAGAAACTTTTAAAACCCACAGTTGAAAAGCAAACAAACAATTTTGAAAATACAAATGAGCAAGTATCTAAGAGCCCATGGATAACCATGGATAGAAAGGGTGCTAACACCTTCCCTTTCTAAAATATACCTCCCGAACCGAGAGCAATCTCTATAAGGAATTTTTCTGTGCTTTTGTCCTTTCCATTTGGAGAAAATAAAAGATGGTGACGAGTCTTGCTTCCGCGACATTTCGCGAACCAGCGTTAAACAGTCAGTTCCAGATCCACCGATCACACAAGCAGAGACAATACTTCCTCAAACATTGAAAAAATTCAAACAAATCTTCTATATGCCCTTTTTCACTTTGGGATTTTGCAATCATATCATCAACATACACCTCGATTTCCTTATGCATCGGATCATGGAATAGGGTTGTCATAGCCCTCTGGTACATTGCACCAGCGTTATTCAACCCGAAGGGCATCACTCTTTAACAGAATGTTCCCCAGGGTGTGATAAACATTGTATTTTCCATGTCCTCAGGAGCCACTCTGATTTGATTGTATCCGGAAAATTCATCTATGAATGAAAATAATTTGAATTTTGTTGTACAGTTAACCAATATATCAATATGTGGCAATGGAAAGTCATCTTTTGGACTAGCTTTATTTAAATCTCTATAATCTACGCACATGCGAACTTTTTTGTCTTTCTTTGGTACTGGGACAATATTGGAAATCCACTAAGGGTACACTGATGTCACAAGAAAACCAACATTAATTTGCTTTAGAACTTCTTCTTTAATTTTTACTGCCATATCAGGGTGAGTTCTTCGCTGCTTTTGCTTGATTGGCGGGCATTCTGGCTTTAGTGGTAAATGATGTTTCACAATATCAGTGTCCAACCCCGGCATATCTTGGTAAGACCAAACAAAGATATCCACATACTCTTTCAACAATTCAATCAACCTACGCTTCACATCAGGGTGAAGCAATTCTCCGATCTTGACTTCTTTTGGATCTTCCTTTGTAACCAAATTAATCATCTCCAACGACTCTTTATATGGCTGAATGGTACTTTCCTCGCGCTCAAGCAACCATGAAACCGCTTCTGGGATTTCATCATATTCTTATTCTTCTTCTTCGACCACATACACATGATATTCAAAGTTGGGAGAGGGTGCATGGTCATTATACTCAACGAGTTTTTTAATTAATCTGCATATATGATTTATGATCGATTTTAGAAACTGACACATATAGCAAGTGATTATGCAGATTTATTTACAGTTATTATTTATTTGGAAAGGATTTTTATGATTACCATTTTCCAAGAAAAAGCAGAGAATAAAAACACAATTTGGGAATCAAAAGCAACTTTTATTAATGATTTTAAAGATCAAAACAACAGATATGCTCATACAATATCAAGACTTTCACCTTGGGCAGAGTGAAAGATTTTTGAAAAGATTAACAAAAAACAAATTACTTTGAAAAATGTGAATGCAAGAAGGAACATCAATAGTGATCCAATTTTGGACTCTGACTCCATGCGTCACGTAATTCGGCATTTCTTGCTCTGACTCACCTTCCAGAATAACATCGATCTCAGGAGTAGTTGGATGAAGATAACCTCCACTGTGAAATATGTCTTGATATTTGCCCAAAGCAGACTTTGGCTTCATAATCTGACCTTTATTATTCTTCACGGAGAAATCCAAACCAACTCTATTCTTGTTCACAGGTGGATCAACAATCTGCCCCTACTCCTTACTAGGGCCATTATGCACTACCTATTGAGCATCCTTAAACGAGGCTATATAATTCTCATTTCTCTTTACATTATCAATGGATAAATCTTGGAAATGAGTTCCAACAATAACTTCATCAACTTCCACAACACTGAAAGAGGAAAAATGAGATATTAACAAAGCCTATTCTTCATTCACGATAACCACCTTTCCTTCACGAACAAATTTTAGCTTCTGGTGCAAATTCGAAGTAACAACTCCTGCCTCATGGATCCATGGTCGTCCCAATAAACAGCTGTAGGAGGGAACTATATCCATAACCTGGAAAGTAATCTAAAATAAATGCGGGCCTATGTGAATAGGTGAATCTACTTCTCCAATGACAGACTTCCTTGAATCATCAAAAGCTTTCACAATTATGCCACTCAGGCGCATGTGAGTTCCCTGGTTCTTAAAGATTCATGAGCGTACTCCTTGGTATGACATTCAAAGCAGACCTATTGTCAATCAGCACATTGGACAAAGAGTCATTCTTACAATTCATGGAGATATGGAGAGCCATGCTATGATTCCTTCCTTCATCGGGTAACTCGTCATCACAGAAACTCAGGTTATTACACGATGTAATATTCCCCATAACACTGCTGAATTGGTCAAGAGACATATCACTTTCCACAAAAGCTTGATCTAATACTTTCATCAAAGATTACCTACGGGCAGAAGAGTTTATTAGAAATGCTAGAATGTCTATCTTAGATGGAGTTTGCGAAAATTTATCTACAATCTTGTAGTCACTCATCTTGATGATCTTCAACAAGTCGTCCACATCTTTTTCCAAAGCAGTGCCGCTAAATTCTCCCACTGTTTTCTTAGATTCAATACTTTTAGCAACCCTTTTATCAGAATTTACACTCCCTCAAATGATAGGTGCGAAAACACGGCCACTGTGGGTTACTCGACTAACTTCAACAATATTCTTGACATCAGATAAAGGTTGGATAGGAATTTCCACGGCATCCTCCAGGATTGTCGCATTGTATTTATATGTCATGACTTTGTCTGTTTCATATGGTACAGGGCCTGGCAGGCAAATAACCACTTGAGCAACAACTGGCTTACTATGGTACTCAATCTCTATAGGGGCGGAATCACCTAAATAGGGCACAATAACATTCACCCCTTCTTCAGAATAATTAGACATCACATAACCATTCTTGGAGAACAAGTTGTGATCGGTGGAAATAGAACTGACTGTTTTTTAAGCTGGTTCGTGAAATGTCGCGGTAAGCAAGAGTCGCCACCGTCTTTTATGTTCTCCAATATGGAAAGGACAAAAGCACAACAAAATTCCTTTTCGAGAATGTTTCTCGGTTCGGGAGGTAGATTTATAGAAAGGGAAGGTGTTAGCACCCTTTCTATCCGTGGTTATCCACGGGCTCTTAGGTACTTGCTCTTATGTTTTCAAAAATGTTTTCTTTTCAAGTGTGTGTGGGTTTTAAAAAAGTTTTGTTTGAAAAATTTCTAAGTAACTCTTGTATCTGTCCTCAAGAGTGTATGAAATATTTGTTTGAAAACTTTTTGAAAGTGTAGGTGCGAAAAGTTTGTTTTTGTTTGTTTTGAAAGGAGCAAGTACTTAGGAGAAATCTACCTACTCTAAGGAATTAGGCTGTGTAAGAGTCCTTTAGATAGTGCTATCCCACTATTGAGAAGTAGGTAGCACCGTCGTTGGAGTTATCCGGGTCAATTCGATTAAGGGACATGTGTGGTCACCAAAGCAATGGGAGGACGCCTTAGCGGTAACCCTAACGTCCTAGATCCTTTTTTATCCGAGGCAACCGTTTCGAGGCAACTGGATCTTTAGACAGGAGGGCGACCTCTAAAACACCCTATACTTGATGAGCACGTCGAGGCAACCAGTGAGGCGTACCCTAGGAGTGGCATGTGCATGTGTGTTGTTTTCAGTTAAGATTATCTTGTTCATGCATTTGTGAGCTACGGATTGATTTTATTTGTCATACAAGTCTTTCATGCATTTTTAACAGTTAAGAGTGCGGAAAATAAATTACGGGAATATGAATCTACGCTATTACAAGGCGCGGGTCTATACATCGCCAAAAACAAAACCCGTTTGGAAAATAAATGCGAGAAAGGTAAATAAAGCGATAAAAGCCTAATTAACTATTACATCCTCGGAAACAGTAACATGAATATAATCGAAAATAATGATAATGCGCGAAAAGAAATTTAATCGGGACGTCCTTAGGGTTTGGACCCTTTTGAGAAATAAAGAAAGTAGTTTGGTCCTTTTTTTGCAATTGAATTAATTATTAAACCTAATAACTAATTAATTAATTAATTAAAAGAAAATTTTTTTTTTTGTGTTTTTTTAAGTCTTTAATAAAAATAAAAAGAAAAGAAATTAAAAGTCAAGAAAACCCTAATTCTAGATTTATTTTATTTTTTATGAAAAGATTAAAATCAAACCTAATTAAACCACTAAATTAATTAATTATAATTTATTTACAAAAATAATTATTAATTAGTGAAAATAATAAATAATAAAAATAAATAATGTTTTAAGTTTCTGATTTTATTATGAAAAATATTAATTTGTGACTTAGTTAAATAATAGTAATAGTAATTAAGAATAATAAAAATAGAAAATAATGAAAGAAAAACAATAAACCAGGGGGGGTATGCTGGCCCAGATGGAGGTTTTGCTGGAAATTTTAGGCCCATAACACTCAAGCCTGTTGACTTCTGGAATCAAGCGTGCAAGCATTGACTGGAGAATATGGTGTTCTCCACTTTTTGACCATTGGATGCACGTTTATGGCCACTTGGCGCCTGGGTATTTGATATGCACGGTATACTCCTTGGCAAGCGCTGCACATGAATATATTAAGCAAAACAATATAGAAATTATGGGGGACCTGGGAATCGAACCCAGGTCCCAATGGTCAACAACCACCCGCTCTTCCACTAGGCCAACTGAGCGCCTTTGATATTATAATAACAAACAAATATATTATTAATAACACAAACACTATGCTGGAAAGAGAAAACAACGCGCATAAGTTTGAATTATCCAGTGGCACGCTGAGAACGCATCATCGTCCTCGTTGAACACCTGCGAAACAAAGCAAATAGCGGGGGTTTTTAACCCCCACACACTGAAAAAGGAAAAATAGCGATTAGATGTATGAGTTATATAAATAGGGCGCGAGGGTTGGGTTTGATTAGTCTGGCCTTGATGAATTCAACCATATGCGTAAGAAGGTCCAATTTTTCCTATAGAGCAAACCCCCAATTTCAGAGCTTGGAAACCCTAGAACGTGTTCATGGCAACTTCTGATTTAAGACATCTTAATCCAATTGACTTATGCCAAAAGCTTTGTATGATTGCTAGCAACACAAAACACACAGTAAATCATGTTAATGGTGCATAATTTGTGAGTTTTGATTCTGAAAAAGATTGACAAACCGTGAGTTCGTGTATGGGGATTTCTTGAGTGTTGGCACGTGATTTTGATTGCAAAAGGCTTATGGGAATCCCTGCAATAGGTTTGAATCAAGAGAAGGCTTTGAATCGTGCTGGAAGGTGGAATTCAGTTTTGGCTTTTTTTGATATTTTTTCAATATGCTTATTGTGTTTGTGCAGCAGTTCTCACGTGTATGCAATTAGGTTTAGCTTCAATATATGTATTGGAATGGAATTAGGGTTCAATCTTGGCCAAGAATCCATGGAATTCATGTTTTCAATATTTGATTTCAATCAAATATTTTTGCATATTTTTGATTGCCAAAACTTTCCAAAATTGGATATTCTTGTCTCTTTGATTGGCACACGAAATCTCCAGCTCATATTGGTCACATTTGCTTCATGAAAAGATTTGAAAACCACATCTTCATATTTTCCTACAATTAAATGAATTAAATGAATTAATAATCAATTAAAAATCCAAATAATTAATAAAAATAAGAAAATAATTCAATTTAATCTCAATGGGTCGTGCATAGGCCTTGGACAATGTTTCAAGAAGAAATTTGAGGTCCATTAGCAAAAATGAGGTGTTTTGAGCAAAGTTGACTTTTGCAAATTCACAAATATTTCCCAACTTCTCCAATGCATATCTTTTTCAATTTTGATCATATGAACATGTTCTTTGACATTTTGGAAAGGTCTGGAAGTCCTCTAACCAATTCCTTTGGTCCCATGTCATTTGGATTTACCAATCTCAAGTTATGGTCTTTGACTTAAAGTGCCTTTTTGTTGACTTTTGAAATTGACCTATAATGTAGAAATTGATAACTTTTTGTGAGAACATTTCTTGGACTTGGAATGTGAAGATGGGTTGTAGGAAATGTCATCCCCTTCAAAATGTGAATTGGATGGGATTTTTATGATGAACCATGAAAAAGTTATGTCCTGGTCAAGTTACAGTTGACTTTTCAACTGTCCAAAAATAACAACTTTTGCATCTTTGATGATTTTTGAGCCATTCTTGTGGAATCATGATAAAGACTTGATCAAATGATGATTGTGGCTTAAAAATAAGATGTTGACAAAAAATTTTGACTTTGACTGTAAAATGACCATTTTGCCCCTGCAGCTGATTGTGAACCAAATGAAGCTTTTGACTGTGCAATTTGACATTGTGAGCCTTGAAACTTGGCATGTAGATGCTTGACAATGTATATAGGCACATGGGACTTGATTGAGCCACTGAAAGCCTCAAATTCATTGAAGGAACCCAAAATCCTAATTTTGACTGGCTTAAGAGGCATTTGGACTGTGCAACCCTTGAGGAATCTTAAAGCATTTGAAGATTGATCTTGACAAATCTTGAAGAATATGGGAGGGAAAATTTTGGGGTACAACAGTTTCCCCTGTTCAATCTTCTTAGACCTGAGGATGTAGATTGGCTTGCGTGCCTTTCGTGATCCGAAGGTGGAAGATGATTGAACACTAAAGTGCCCAGAAATTTGCACTCACATAGTGTGGTATCAGCAATGTGATGTAGGGAATGGGCTTACAGATGCCATTTGGAGATATGCTGGATGGGAGGATGGGCTTATAGATGCCATCTGAAGACGTGACAGAACCTTGTCGGGAATGGGCTTATAGATGCCATTTGGAAGTGTAATGAACAGTTGAATCTGAATAAGAAATAGAATGGCTTCCGTGTCTGGAGCATATCTAGTCTATGTCTAATTACTGACGTTTGAACAAGTAGTAGAATGACCGCCGTGTCTGGGGTATATCCATACTGCATCTGAATGAGTGACAGAATGTCATCTGAATCTGGATCATATCTGGAATGTCTTTTGAATGAATCTGGACTAAACGATAGAATAGCATCCGGGTCTGGAGCATCTCTAAGTTGTCTTTAGAAGTTTGAATCTGAATAAGCAGTAGAATAACATCCGGGTCAGGAACACCTCTAAGCTATATCTGAAAGGAACTCTGGAATAGGTATCAGAAAGTCGCCATTCCTGGGTCGCAACTGAACTATCTCTAGAAGGAATTTCTGAATAAGCAATAGAATAGCATCCGGATCTGGAGCATCTCTAGGCCATCTCCGGAGAGAAATCTGAATAAGCAATAGAATAACATCCGGACCTGGAGTATCTCTAAGCCATCTCTGAAAGGAAACTTTGAATAAGCTAAAGAATAGCATCCATGTCTGGAGCATTTCCAAGCTATCTCTGAAAAGAATATTTGAATAAGCGATAGAATAGAATCCGGGTCTGGAGCATCTCTAAGCTATCTGAGAGGGAATCTGAATAAGCAATAGAATATCATCCGCATCGGGAGCATCTCTAAGCTATCTCTGAAAGGGAATCTGGAATAAGTATCAGAATGTAGCCATATCGGGGTCGCATCTGAACCATCTCTAGAAGGGAATCTGGAATAAGTATCAGAATGTAGCCATATCTGGGTCGCATCTGAACCATCTCTAGAAGGGAATCTGGAATAAGTATCAGAATGTAGCCATGTCTGGATCGCATCTGAACCATCTCTAGAAGGACATCTGAATAAGCAATAGAATAGCATCCGTGTCCGGAGCATCTCTAAGCTATCTCTAGAAGGAAGTCTGAATAAGCAATAGAATATCATCCGCATCCGGAGCATCTCTAAGCTATCTCTGAAAGGAAATCTGAATAAGCAATAGAATATCATCCGCGTCGGGAGCATTTCCAAGCTATCTCTGAAATCTCTTTAATGTAGATATGCCCTTGCTAGATACAGGTATCGAATCTACAATCAATTGCTCACAGATATGCCATGGCTAGATACAGGTATCAAATCTGGAATTGCGACAATTGATAGTAATCATCTTTGGATTGACCTTTTTCCTGAAAAGGCAAAACATCAGTTGTATGCAATGTCATGATGTCATGATGTTCTCGAAAATAAATGAGATTGTGTCGTATGCACTTTATCATGTATATGAATAGGATGTATGAAATGTGAAATGTCTATGAATGTATTTTCGTCTAGGAAAATAAATCCTTGACGAATGTCGGGAGCTTGTTGAATCCTGGGCTGATGTTGAGGAGTAGAGTTCTTCATTTCCGCTGGGGATGATGGTTGCAAGAATAAACCGGTAGGAGAAGATGACTCCGTTGGGGAGTAAACTTGTTGGAGAGATTACTCTGCAGGGAATTACTCTGTGGAGAAGAGATGCTTCACTGAGATTTTGATGATAACTCCGCTGGGGTTTCCGTTGATAAGTTATGTTGGGGAATTTGATGAACTCTGTTGGGGATAGAAAGAACTTCGCTGGGGATGATCTTTCCGTTGCAACCTGCTGAGGATAACCCAGTAAGATTCTGGTGGGGGAATAAGCTTCTGAATATGGATGGGGAGAGATATTTGTACTCTGCAGGTGATAAGCTTCCAGAATCTACTGGGGATAAGCTTCCAGAATCTACTGGGGAGATTGATTCAACTCTCCTGGGGAAACTTTTGGACTGCACTGGGGGAAGTGGCTCCACTGGGGTGTCTGTATTCGGCCGAGGAACAATCTTATACTAAGACTGTCGGGGATGCTTGCTTAGGAACATCTGTATATTCCGCTGGGGAATATTGAGATTTTCTAGGGGTACCCAACTTCCTTAAGGCTGGCAGTAGACTAACTCTGCTTGGGGAGAGAATCGCTGGCTTGCTGGAGATGCTGTGCCTTTTTAGGGCTGCTGGGAGACCAACTCTGCTTGGGGAGAGTATTGTTGATTTGTCTTACTCTGCGGGGAGTGAAGGTAACCTGGTTATGTTCTTCAGCTGAACTTACCTTGCACCTGCGGACAGAGCAACTAAACCACTCAGGCAATTATTATTGCCCCAGTTTCTGTGAAAGAAGGTACCCGTGGAGGTGCTTGATGACTGCCGATTGACAAATCTCCTTCTGGTAAGCAAGTGACGAGATGACGGGACATAGTCGTACGCTTTTGATCCCTAATTTTTTCCTGGACCGCCCTTTCGGGTTTTCAGTCCACCGGGATACCCATTTTTGCCCAAGCCGCCTTTTCAGGTTTTCGACTTGCCGGGTGTACAGATTTTTTCATATTCATCCCTTATTTTTGCCCGAACCTTTTTGGTTCGCCGGGAAGCCCTTATTTTTGCCTAGGTGTGTCAACCTAGCGGGTCTTTGATTATGCGTAGTATATTTTCGACTATGTCCGTGCTCTTAGGATGCAGGAAGTTATCATTGTCAGTATTGCAGTGTTACCATACCACCAGAAGATCTTCGTTTGATCGTCCAATGCCCCAAGTGATCCAGATGGAGATTTGCCCCAAGCTGGTTGGCCTTGTGAGAGATTCTCCGAATCTTGACTTAACTGCCCCAGATGACGGACAATGATCATGTCTGCCCCTTGGTTGGGAGTGTTTCTTCCACTTGGGATGACCTTTTTGTCGAGAAGATTTTTGTTCACTGGATATTCATCGTGCGACTTCCTCTGCTGTTCGAACAAATGGTCATATGCAAGCAATGTTATATTAAAAATGCAAAGCTTATGTCTGTCTTAAAGTTTTTGAAAATGCATTTTTTCATAAAACAAGTGAATTTTTTTGTAAACTGTGATGTCAACTCGTTATTTTACCGCAAGCCTTAAGGAGTCAGGATACCTTTCGTAACAGTATGCTTTCGAACTAACCCATGCTTCAGCTAGGACTTTTAAGGGTTGTAACGTGGCCTGGTTCACGGTTTAAGAAACAAAGGATAAAGGCTCAAATTATATTTGTACCCACCCGCTCTTCGTGATATTCTTCAAACCTAAACTCAGCTGATCGTGCATTAGACCTTGTTTGGGTCTTTGTCCTGATATTCCAATGATGGTTCGGATATTGACAATTTATTTTGACCAGGCAGTCATTTCTTTTTTGTTGAGGGTTTATAGGACCTCTTTCTTTTTTGGTTTTGTTATCCCTATTTTTGCCTGAACTGTTTCTTTTTGTATTTACAGTCAGCGGGATGCCCCAGTTTTTGTAAGTCTCCTTCATAGGTTTTGATTTATTGGGCTTTTATTTTGAGAAATGATGACTGCCTGTCTTTATGATTATTGGAACCATCACTGTCTTTTCGTCTCGGAAGGACTTCTTTGATGCTATTTGCTGTGCATTCTGATCAACTGAGAGAACTACCCTGCCCCAGGTTATGATTAAGGGTTTTTATTTTTGAAAAGAAAAACTCTTACTTCTTTGGCTCGAAGGGGTTGACGAGGGATTATCTTCCTTATAACTCCAGTGTTTAGGAATTTAAACAATGCATGTACCTCATCAGCGGGGTCTGTTCAAAAGCATATTGTAGATTGTGGTATCGTTTTCGTCATCCTCCCTCAAAAGGCTTAGAATTATTAATCGAGAGTTGACATCAAAAAAATGAAAGCAGTTTGAATATAGCGAATGCGAATAGATTAATTCAAACAGACATATGCGATGCATTAATGAAATAAAAGAGTTTGCTATGACATTAATTGTTTGTATAAGAAAAGAAAAATACAACTCGGAAATTCAAATAGAACAAAAGCCTTCAATGATTTGGCAAAGGAGCAGTGATTATGTTTGGAGTCTCTGATGCTTCAAACTGGACTTCTTTAGCATCAATCATGTCTTGCACCTTATTCTTCAGGGCCCAGCAGTTGTCCGTAGTATGCCCCGGGCTATCAGAGTGGTATGCGCACCTTTCGTTGGGATGATAGTTAGGAGCAGAAGTGTTTGGATTCCGGAGAGGAGCCCTTAAGGTAATCAGTCCTGCCTTCAACATTTGCTGTAGTGCTTGATCCAGTGACATGTTGATCTTAGTGAACTGTCTCTTGGGTGCGACCTCCTTACGTTGATGCCCCTGTCTTTGTTGAGCAGGCATAGGGTTAGAGATCTGGGTTGCCCCTACATGTTGATCATGACGGCTCTTTTTACCATGCACAGCATTGGACTCCTTTTTCCCATGGTAAGGCTTTTTCTGAGCGTCCGAAGGTGTAGCTTCTTGAATTTTCCCAGCCTTGATACCAGCTTCAATTCTTTCCCCGGTCAAGATCAAATCTGTAAACCCAGCAGAAGAATTCCCAATCAGATGGTTGAAGAACGGCCCAGAAAGGGTCCCTAAGAACATGTCAACGAGTTCCCGGTCAGTCAGAGGTGGTTGCACCCTTCCAGCAAGGTCTCTCCACTTTTGCGCATATTCCTTGAATCCTTCACCCGTCCCTAGTGACATACCCTGGAGTTGGGTACGCGTAGGAGAGAGGTCAGAATTGTACTGATACTGCTTGTAGAATGCAGTAGCCAAGTCCTCCCAGTTACGAATACTGGCTCCATCCAGCTGATAGAACCATTCGAGTTGAGTCCCTGAAATACTTTCCTGGAAGAAATGGATCCATAGATTCTTGTCAACAGTGTAAGGTTGGATCTTCCTTACATAGGATCTAAGATGCAGCTTAGGACAAGAAGTCCCGTCGTACTTTGCAAAAGCAGGTGCCTTGAATTTATGGGGAATCACCACCCCAGAGGATAGACCTAGATCTTCGAAGTCCAGGCCGGGCACCTTCTGTATTTCCATGGCGCTCAACTGGTCTTCCAGCTGTTTGTACATGTCCTCAGCAGGAGGGTATTGTTCATCATTGAAATTCGTCTCGTTGTCGGAGACCACAGGACTAGGAACCCTTCCCCCTTGGGGACTGTCTTTCCCTACAGAGGAAGTAGCCTGATCAGCCTCATTCTGCAGTGTATTCCCAAACCTTCGTCCAGTGTTAAACAACACAGTCCTCTTCTTCTTCTTCTTCTGTATCAGAGTCTTCAACTCCTGTTGACCCTGGGCTAGGCTCATCACCAACTCTTGGAACTGGGCGTTCTGGGCCTGGAGGGCCTTGATAGCTTGTTCATTGGATGATTTAGGATTCATGATGATTGCTGAAATAAACAGCAAAGAAGATAAGTGACCTGAAAAAGGGGTACCTGTAATGCAATGATATGTATGTATGCATGCAATGTTTTCAAGGATCTCGCGGGGTAAACAGAGAAACTGGTTAGAAGTTGAATATGGTAGCTTGATTGAAGGAACTTCATGTTGTTGAGAGTCCTTCTTCAAGAGTCAAGGCTCACCATATTGAGTGGGTCATAGCCCCTGACTCAAGTCATTAACCTTGGCTAGAGGAAAATAAATCCCCTTTGCCCCTTGCTGGACAGTTGATTCATCATGACCTGCATCACAAACCCTCGAGATCCTTGAAATAGATTAGTCCTTATGTAGGATGTATGCAATGGTATGATGTTTATGCTATGCATGGAGTGATGTAGGTAAACCCTGTTATGAGTTCAGATTAAGGACTGTAAACAAAACCTGCAAGAAACTCAAGTGTCAGATAACAGGCATGCAAGTACTCCAAGTTTAAAGGCACACAAGTCACACAAGACAACCCTTAGAGTTTAGGCCAGCATGAGGTTTAGGTACTACCCTCTTTCAATTTCGTTGGTTAAGACCTGTCCTATCAAAAGTAACTGGGTTCTAGAGGATCTCAATATCATCGACTACCCTTAATCGGTCATAACTCCAGCATCGCAATCTTTTCTTGCGGCCAGAACCATCGCGAGAGTTTAGCCTCAATGAGTGTAGCATACTGCTACTGTTCTATGGCCAAGTTGGGTCAATTTAGGGTTCTAAGGTCGGTTGGTGCTTAATGACTCCTCAGAAGACCCATATTATCCTCGTTGCAACACAAGGGATATCGGTACAGACCAAGGTGTCACACCAATGTAGCCACTGCTTCACCCGTGTCGGTCTACGCCGGACAGGTCCCTCACAGCTTATGCTACCTAAAAGGGGCTTCCCCAGATCCGGGTTAGGATCTATGAAACTCCAAGACAGGCTCACAATATTTAAAGCAAACAAATCAAGCAATTGAAAACAAGAGTATGATCTAATCCTAAGGTACACCTCACTTATTAAAATGTCCCCAGCAGAGTCGCCAGTTCTGTGATCGGTGGAAATAGAACTGACTGTTTTTTAAGCTGGTTCGCGAAATGTCGCGGTAAGCAAGAGTCGCCACCGTCTTTTATGTTCTCCAATATGGAAAGGACAAAAGCACAACAAAATTCCTTTTCGAGAATGTTTCTCGGTTCGGGAGGTAGATTTATAGAAAGGGAAGGTGTTAGCACCCTTTCTATCCGTGGTTATCCACGGGCTCTTAGGTACTTGCTCTTATGTTTTAAAAAATGTTTGCTTTTCAAGTGTGTGTGGGTTTTGAAAAAGTTTTGTTTGAAAAATTTCTAAGTAACTCTTGTATCTGTCCTCAAGAGTGTATGAAATATTTGTTTGAAAACTTTTTGAAAGTGTAGGTGCGAAAAGTTTGTTTTTGTTTGTTTTGAAAGGAGCAAGTACTTAGGAGAAATCTACCTACTCTAAGGAATTAGGCTGTGTAAGAGTCCTTTAGACAGTGCTATCCCACTATTGAGAAGTAGGTAGCACCGTCGTTGGAGTTATTCGGGTCAATTCGATTAAGGGACATGTGTGGTCACCAAAGCAATGGGAGGACGCCTTAGCGGTAACCCTAACGTCCTAGATCCTTTTTTATCCGAGGCAACCGTTTCGAGGCAAATGGATCTTTATACAGGAGGGCGACCTCTAAAACACCCTATACTTGATGACCACGTCGAGGCAACCAGTGAGGCGTACCCTAGGAGTGGCATGTGCATGTGTGTTGTTTTCAGTTAAGATTATCTTGTTCATGCATTTGTGAGTTACAGATTGATTTTATTTGTCATACAAGTCTTTCATGCATTTTTAACAGTTAAGAGTGCGGAAAATAAATTGCGGGAATATGAATCTACGCTATTACAAGGCGCGGGTCTATAGATCGCCAAAAATAAAACCCGTTTGGAAAATAAATGTGAGAAAGGTAAATAAAGCGATAAAAGCCTAATTAACTATTACATCCTCGGAAACAGTTACATGAATATAATAAAAAATAATGATAATGCGCGAAAAGAAATTTAATCGGGACGTCCTTAGGGTTTGGACCCTTTTGAGAAATAAAGAAAGTAGTTTGGTCCTTTTTTTGCAATTGAATTAATTATTAAACCTAATAACTAATTAATTAATTAATTAAAAGAAAAGTTTTTTTTTTGTGTTTTTTTAAGTCTTTAATAAAAATAAAAAGAAAAGAAATTAAAAGTCAAGAAAACCCTAGTTCTAGATTTATTTTATTTTTTATGAAAAGATTAAAATCAAACCTAATTATACCACTAAATTAATTAATTATAATTTATTTACAAAAATAATTATTAATTAGTGAAAATAATAAATAATAAAAATAAACAATGTTTTAAGTTTATGATTTTATTATGAAAAATATTAATTTGTGACTTAATTAAATAATAGTAATAGTAATTAAGAATAATAAAAATAGAAAATAATGAAAGAAAAACAATAAACCAGGGGGGGTATGCTGGCCCAGATGGAGGTTTTGCTGGAAATTTTAGGCCCATAACACTCAAGCCTGTTGACTTCTGGAATCAAGCGTGTAAGCATTGACTGGAGAATATGGTGTTCTCCACTTTTTGACCATTGGATGCACGTTTATGGCCACTTGGCGGCTTGGTATTTGATATGCACGGTATACTCCTTGGCAAGCGCTGCACATGAATATATTAAGCAAAACAATATAGAAATTGTGGGGGACCTGGGAATCGAACCCAAGTCCCAATGGTCAACAGCCACCTGCTCTTCCACTAGGCCAACTGAGCGCCTTTGATATTATAATAACAAACAAATATATTATTAATAACACAAACACTATGCTGGAAAGAGAAAACAACGCGCGTAAGTTTGAATTATCCAGTGGCACGCTAACAACGCATCATCGTCCTCGTTGAACACCTGCGAAACAAAGCAAATAGCGGGGGTTTTTAACCCCCACAAACTGAAAAAGGAAAAATAGCGATTAGATGTATGAGTTATATAAATAGGGCGCGAGGGTTGGATTTGATTCGTCTGGCCTTGACGAATTCAACCATATGCGTAAGAAGGTCCAATTTTTCCTATAGAGCAAACCCCCAATTTCAGAGCTTGGAAACCCTAGAACGTGTTCATGGCAACTTCTGATTTAATACATCTTAATCCAATTGACTTATTCCAAAAGCTTTGTATGATTTCTAGCAACACAAAACACACATTAAATCATGTTAATGATGCATAATTTTGGAGTTTCGATTCTGAAAAAGATTGACAAACCGTGAGTTCGTGTATGGGGATTTCTTGAGTGTTGGCACGTGATTTTGATTGCAAAAGGGTTCTGGGAATCCCTGCAATAGGTTTGAATCAAGAGAAGGCTTTGAATCGTGCTGGAAGGTGGAATTCAGTTTTGGCTTTTTTTGATTTTTTTTAATATGCTTATTGTGCTTGTGCAGCAGTTCTCACGTGTATGCAATTAGGTTTAGCTTCAGTATATGTATTGGAATGGAATTAGGGTTCAATCTTGGCCAAGAATCCATGGAATTCATGTTTTCAATATTTGATTTCAATCAAATCTTTTTGCATATTTTTGATTGCCAAAACTTGCCAAAATTGGATATTCTTGTCTCTTTGATTGGCACATGAAATCTCCAGCTCATATTGGTCACATTTGCTTCATGAAAAGATTTGAAAACCATATCTTCATATTTTCCTACAATTAAATGAATTAAATGAATTAATAATCAATTAAAAATCCAAATAATTAATAAAAATAAAAAAATAATTAAATTTAATCTCAATGGGTCGTGCATAGGCCTTGGACAATGTTTCAAGAAGAAATTTGAGGCCCATTAGCAAAAATGAGGTGTTTTGAGCAAAGTTGACTTTTGCAAATTCACAAAGATTTCCCAACTTCTCCAATGCATATATTGTTCAATTTTGATCATATGAACATGTTCTTGGATATTTTGGAAAGGTCTTGAAGTACTTTAACCAATGCCTTTGGTCCCATGTCATTTGGATTTACCAATCTCAAGTTATGGTCTTTGACTTAAAGTGCCTTTTTGTTGACTTTTGAAATTGACCTATAATGTAGAAATTGATAACTTTTTGTGAGAGCATTTCTTGGACTTGGAATGTGAAGATGAGTTGTAGGAAATTTCATCCCCTTCAAAATGTGCATTGGATGGGATTTTTCTGATGAACCATGAAAAAGTTATGCTCTGGTCAAGTTACATTTGACTTTTCAGCTGTCCAAAAATAGCAACTTTTGCATCTTTGATGATTTTTGAGCCATTCTTGTGGAATCATGATCAAGACTTGATCAAATGATGATTTTGGCTTCAAAATAAGATGTTGACCAAAATTTTTTACTTTGACTGTAAAATGACCATTTTGCCCCTGCAGCTGATTGTGAACCAAATGAAGCTTTTGACTGTGCAATTTGACATTGTGAGCCTTGAAACTTGGCATGTAGATGCTTGACAATGTATATAGGCACATGGGACTTGATTGAGCCATTGAAAGCCTCAAATTCATTAAAGGAACCCAAAATCCTAATTTTGACTGGCTTAGGAGGCATTTGGACTGTGCAACCCTTGAGGAATCTTGAAGCATTTAAAGATTGATCTTGACAAATCTTGAAGAATATGGGAGGGAAAATTTTGGGGTACAACACAAGTCTTCATCAGAAGAAAAGAACTCATCTGCAGAAACATACTCATCATTTGACATGGTCTCGACCAAGAAATCTTCAATCACGTTAATTCCATTGTAGTCATCTCTATTTCGCGAGACGTTGATGGTACCATCATCTAACAACAACTGAATGCCCCTTCTCACAATGGAACAACCACGAGAATCTATGCAGCAGATCTGGAAAGACCCATAATGGTGTTCTTCTTGGCCATCCATGTGACAGAATGTAGCGTGCAGCTACACCAAATCATCATTCATATAATTCACGTCAAAAATCTGAAATTCACCGGGATATCCATAGACCATATTCAAATCTTCTCCGTACTCTGCCCTTGGCCTAATTATTTGAATGAGGCCTTCATCTATCATTTCTTGAAGATTAGCTTTTATTTTATCACATCCCTGAATATCTGTACTGCAAATACTACAACCAACATGGTCATGCGTATAGTAGCTAAATTCACAGAGGTCAGCATGCATCTTCACCAGATCCCCTCTAACCAGGTTGATATCAAAAATCCAGAAGTCCCTAGGATAACGAACAACCATATTTACAACATTTGCACCTCCATATTTAGGCAAAGGATTATCTTTCAAGTTAGGGTCAACATCTTTAAAGGATAGGAGGCCAGATCTCACCATCTTTTGTACTTCATATTTCAAGGGATAACAATTCTCGATGCTGTGCCCTGTGGCTCCTAGATGAAAAGCACATGTTTGATCTGCCTTATAATACCAGGGTTAAGGTGAAGGTATAGTAGGGGGAGGCCTAGTTTGGACCAACTTCTTCTGAATCAAAGTCGAGAATAACTCTGCATAGCTTATCGGGATATAGTTAAAGGCCCCTCTTTTCTGACTTTGCCCTTGATTTCCCTGAGGAGATAGTCTCTGATAGGCAATAGTGGTTGGTGCTACATTGACAACTAGAGTCACGGAAGCAACCTGTTGTTGGCACCGATGATGTCTTCTAGGTGGTTTAATCTTCCTTTCCCTAATAACAACATTCATTTCACTTTCTTTCTTTCGAGAGAACCCATATGATAACTTTTTTGTTCCTTCGTCTTTCGTCAAGTGTCCTTCCCTGACAAATTCTTCTAAACGAACACCCATGCTTACCATTTCGGTGAAATCACTTGGTGCACTGGAAACCATCCTTTCATAATAAAATGATCCAAGGATTTTCAGAAAGACCTTGGTCATTTCTTGTTCTCCCATAGGTGCTACCACCCGGGCAGCTATCTCGCACCAATGCCGCGCATAATCTTTGAACGACTCCTTGTCTCTCTTAGCCATCGCCCTCAATTGGTCACAGTCTGGTGCCGTGAACATATTGTACTTATACTTATTGATGAAGGCTTCACCTTTAACATTGAAGGTGCGGATATTGCTATTGTCCAAACCCATATACCACTTCAAAGCGGAAGCAGTTAAACTATCCTGGATGAAATGATTAAGCAAACACTGATCATTAGTATGGGTGGAAATTTTTCTGATATACCTCACTACGTGGTCACGGGGACAATAATTTCCCTTGTACCTCTCAAATTTAGGAACTTTAAACTTTCCTGGCACTTTCACGTTAGGAACCAAGCAGAGTTTACTAACATTCTGTCCAAATAATTCTTTTCCTTGAAGAGCCTTCATTTACTTCTGTATCTCGTTGAATTGATCATGTTAAATCATATAATCAATCAAAGAAACCCACACTTTCACTTGGTGGAGAAACATGATGATAAACTTCATCAGTAACAAACGACATAGCATTCACCATAAGAGGTGCAGTATAATGGATCACATTTCTAGCCACAGGAGTAACATGCACCACAGGAGGTGCAAGAGTAGCAATAACTTGAGTAACTGGAGCAAATTGGGCATCAAGATTATAACCTTCTAGCATGAAATTTTTAGGCATTCCCCATGGGTAACCTTGAGGCATATGGTTCTGTGCAGCAGTAATTGGAGTAGCAGAAACGGGAACTGATGGACCTTCAGAAGTGATAGTTGTTTGTTGTGGCTGAGCAGAAGGAGGAACAAGCGGTGTCTGATTTTGAGCCATACCGGCCTTCAAAGCAGTAACCTCTTCACGCAGCTCACGATTCTCTTGTTCAAGATTCTCCATTTGCTTCCTGAAATTAGCCCGAATATTATATCGGTGAGACAGCTTACTTCTGAGCAAAGTCATAGAAATACATTAAGACACATGGGTATGAACATAAATGCAAGAAATATGTGCAAGATGATGCATGATATGTAACGCACATGACTTATTTATCGTTATTATTTCAAGGAACTCAAAGATTTATAGACAGTTTGCAAATACTAAAGTACTAACACATTTTAAAATACTGAAAATCTCACTATAATAATTTCAAATGGATTACAAATTTTATTACAAGTTTCAAAAATCCTAAGTACAAGTTAACATAGAACCTAAAATCCTAAGTAGGCAAAGCTGATGAAGATCTCTCCACACACTGACGCTTTCCCGTGAGTCTTACAATCTGAGTCTTCAACTTCTTGTTCTCTTCTGCATACCTGTCGGAGACCCCTTTCTAATCACCAAAATCATGAAGTGAGTAACTAAGTCCTTATTGAGCTCTAGAGGAAAATAAATCCTCTAGCATCTCCATCATCTCCATAACACAACTCTCAAGAATCTCAATCAGGTCATCCTTTTCTTTCAGTTCTGCTCGGTAGAACATCTCTAAAGTCTGACACTTGTTCTTCTAGGCTTCCTTCTCTTGCTGCATCCTAACTAAGGAAAATTGAAGCTCTTCCACATCATCTAAAAGGGATAGGAGTGGTCTTTAAAAACATATCAGGTATAGGTTCTTCACGAGAATATGGCATCTTCAACTGAATTTCCCTTGCTTGTACCCATCGGAGATGGGGCTCCAAGGAAATAGCTCCTCTTGGTCCCGCGTCTTTTCTACTCTTCCTGTGAATATGGCGCCAAGCCTTTGCAATTTCCTCCTTAGCTTCCTTATGATCCTCTCCTTCTTTGAGAAATAAACCACTCAAATGAATACTATTTGACTTGTCTCTCATCAGATATCCAAGATGATGTGGTGCAAGAACGTGATTGTAGTTAATTCCTCCATTTGTACCGAGAAGAGGTACATTGGGGAAACTACCATAACTATCGACAATCTCTACATCATAGTAAGCCTGATGATACCAAATAATGTCGGAATGAGTGAGATCCATAATCTTCGGAGCCCAACGAGGTTCTTCTTGATATCCTAGAAAGTATCAGACCGAGGTAAGTGAGAAATAAACCACTGATATAACAAAGGCGTGCAACAAACGATCATCCCTCCATGATAAGAATCCCGAAGATGAATGGAGTAATAAGCATTTCCTAATGATGTAGGAACTGGATTCCCAATCAAAAAGATCCTGATGGCGTTGACATCCACAAATTTGTCGACGTTAGGGAATAAGAACAACCCATAGGCAAGTAGAGAAAAAATAGCCTCAAAATCCACCGTACTCTTCATCCTAGCAAAGTAGCGAGTTTCTCCAATAAAAACTGAGCGGGTAAGCATATGATTCCTCCTTTGGTAGTCATGTTGGCCTCAATCTCAGACATCCCCAAATGAATCATGGGAGCAATCTCATGAGACTTGGGCTCTCCCTACAAACCGATGAAAGGAACACAATCACTAACAGGTAAACCCAGTAGGTAAGAATACTCCTCCAATGTAGGCATCAACTGATAATCAAGGAAAGTAAAACATTGATACATCGGATCATAGGACTGGACCAATGTAGAAAGAATACCCTCCTTCATCTTGAGCTTCATAAGAGATACGATGGTCCATATTTCTTCCGAAAATATGTAGAACTCTCCATCTCGAAAATCAGACTCATCAATTCATCTATCTTAGGATCCTTGAAATTGTACTTCTAAGTCTTTCTTTTTAAGAATATATGGTCAAAAGGTACCTGAGATATTCGCAAAAATTTAACTTTAAGTCCCTTGAAGCATATGTTTTAAAGGATGCTCATGGGTGCATGAATGCATGATGCAAGAATCGCACACAAAATCACAAACATAGGGGGGGATTCATAGGTTCGACGTCACGAACATGAGGTCAAAGGTAATACCCACAAGGTATGGACTAATATTTTATCACCCGTCGAACAAGGTTCTAAGAGGTTCCCAGAGTCTACATCCTTCCTTTAGATATTACCAATGTCCCAATTGACTCGGTAATTAGTAATATTCTCAGGAAAACTCGTATGAGTGTAGTATCGCGTGATAACAATTTTCGGATTACTCCATCATAATTTTCGTACTACACCTAAAATACCAAGATGGGTTAAGGGTTCCACGATTCTCATATTCAGCAGGCTCCCAGGTCAAAAGCAGCACATCTTCCCGATTACTCGGTAAATGATACTACAACCAAAGGGGCCTCCACTGAGTGGGGGATCTCATGTCTCCTTTTTTGGGATTACTCCCTCAAAGTTAACATGACTATACCGCCCATCCTATCTTAAGTTTGCCCAAGTCCGGGTAGAGGACTTATGAGAAATCACCAAGCACCCTGAAAACCATAAAAATCCAGTCAAACATATATACAACACATAATATACAAACAATAACACATATACAAATAAAAAGAGATATGATCAACCCGCTTAGGGATGGATAACATTTGATCAATATTTCCCCAGCAGAGTCACCATTTTTCTATAGCGGTAGAAATGTTGAGACTAAGCCATTGGATTGACTTTACTCGCACAAATCAAATAAAAATCTCCACCGCACTTTATTGTCTCCAAAGGAATGGGAAAAGAGCGAATAACCCCAAAAAGAGGGGGAGAGAATCTTGGTACAGGGGTTTGTTATGAAAAGGGAAGGTATTAACACCCTAAATATCTATGGTAATCCGCATGAACCTCTTTGTAAATTTGTGTATTTTGGCTATAAGTGTTGTATACAAAAATAGATGGTGGGGATGAGAAAAGAAGTATTTTTTACAATTTTTGCACCCGCCGCGGTTGTGAACCTTTAGTGCCTATGTACCACCTTCCGTGCAATTATAGTAGCTCGCATCACTACAAGGATTGACAAGAGTATAATCTTTTGAGATAAAGTTTTCAATAAAAATCCAAAATGGCAAAATGGTTTGAAAGAGATTGTTTGAATTTTAGTCTTCTCACAAAAAATGTCAAAGTATGATTATGTTGGTTAAAGTTTGATTAAGAAAATGATTTTTTGAAAATACATGGACGTAAGTCCAAATTTATTATGAAAGCGATTCAAGTTTAGAAAACAAGAAAAGTTTTGGAAAATAGGGACAAGATTTTGAAATTAAAGAAGTTTGGAGGAGATGAAGGAACTATCCTAAAGCATAAGGTAAAAGCTAGGAAAAAGAATCGTCTAACCAACAAGAAGCCAACACTTGACACAATAAGTCAATGTATAATTCCCATTATTTGGATTTGAAACCAAACAAGAGAAGATATTAAACCTCTTAAGAATACCAAACTTTAAATGCATTAACTCTTCACAAAAATTGGGCAGAGTAACAGCTGTATACAAATGAATTCATAATCACAGACAAAGCATATAATGAGAATAACCTGCACACAAAGAAAACAACCCAATGTCTCAGGGTAAACCCTAAGAACTCCAGACAAAATAACAACAAAAGTCACCAAGTTCTCAAGGCTAGTCAAGGTCTCTACTCCTAAGTCCAAGAAGTCCATAACTCCACCACGCCAATGATAGTAACCAAATAGTCCAAGTAACCTTACAACTTTTTATTGTTCAAGTTGGTTATTAGGTATCTTCAAAAATAAAATGAAAGCTCAAGTGATTAAAATAAAACTGACATAAAGATAAATGTTCATGTTAGCAAAGATGAAAATAACATGAAATGTAAATGCTAAAATAAATGGTGCATAAAAGTAAAGGCGTAAAATAAAAACATAAAATAAAAGTCAATTGTTAATGGGCTATAAATTAGAGGTTAGTTAAATGACCATCTTGAATCTTGCATTTGAAAACTCATTAGAAAATTGATAAAATCAAATCCTCTTAACAACAAGTTCCATTTGCTTTTTGTCAAGTATATCATTCATTTCAAATTCTCGAGGCAACAACAAATGATCAACGATGTTTAAATGATTCACTTAGACAAAATTTTATGAAGATTCATTAGAGGATTGATAAGGCCAAAGCCGCCTAACAATGAACCTCAAAGTTATTGGACAAAGATTTCAAATTAAACATATTTGGGCTTGCAAACATAGGTTTGGGCCTCGAATGATCATTTCTCGAATCAGGACAAAATTTAGCGCTATGTTAAGCAATCATAAGTGGACTTATGTAGAATTCGCGCCTATTTTGAGGCCGATCAATAGCAATCTATGTACCATATGTTTAGATAAATGATATGTAGATCATTCTCTAACAATATGTAGTATAAGTAAGAAAGGGATGAGATGAAGAGGGAGGGGATGTATTATATAAAATTAGGGTTTCAAATATCATCAACATCATTCATCCATTTTGGTAGATTTGGTTTATCAACCTATCAACATCTAAGATCCAATAAGGTTGAGGAATTTGTCATCAAATGAAATCCAAGTCAGGACCAAATAAAAAATACTAAAATAATATTTAATAAAACAATATTTAAATGGTTAATAAAAAGGAAAATAATTAATAAAATACACAAAGTATACTAAAATACCAAATAAAATCCTAAAAAAAGCCAGAGGTCAAACATGATTCAATAAATGTTGGCAAAATTTTTTAGATTTTTTTAAAGTCAGAAACTATTTTTTTAAATTTGAAGAAAATAAGCAAAATAAACCAAAATTTTAAAAAAAATAGTAAAACCAGAAATAAAAATAAAATGAGGTCACCAATATTTGTCAAGAGATCATTGGATCCTTCCATAATTTTTTCAAAATTTAAAAAGACCAGAAAGTTTTTTTGAAACAATTAAAATAAGATAAACAATACAAAAATTATTAAAAATTTCAAACATTAAAATAAAAATATGAAAAAATATTCAAAAAGTCAGAAATAATTAAAAGTATTTTTGTATATGTTTTCATAATTTTTGGATAAAAAATAAGAGAGTTATAATTTTTTAAAGATAAAGGGATTTTAAAAATAATTTTGTAAAATAACAAAAATCAGAAAAATCCACACGCGTTGGATCTAGCTCACTTATACACGCTGGAAGATCTGGCAGATCTCAATTGAGGGATAATCGTGACCCCAAGTCAATGCACACTGTTGTACCCCAATTTTTGCCCCTAAGATTCATCTATCATCTCATACCATCACAATGCAACAAGATCACACACTAGAGTTTGGTTCTTTTCCTTATCTTTAGCTTTACTCATGGAGAATCACCAATCACCTTAACTTTTATATTGTGATCATATATTTATATTGTGATCATATATGTTTTATATTGATTAACTTTTAACTAATAATTACAATGAACATTTTCTCTAATTGTTGGTGTCATAGGTGAAAGCACAATACATTCCATCAAGTTGATCCATATGTTCATGAGTTTATTTCCATGCCTTATTCAACAAAGCTTCATTAAGATTCAAACTTCATTATTGAATATATTTTTAAATAACATCATGACAAAGTCCATTATGATTCATCATGCTTCAAGTTGTCAAAAATAGTTCAAAGGTACAAGGGTTGATTGAAGATGTTTGACCTAGTTGAATAAGCCTTTGGTTTCATTGATCACAAGTGCATATCTCCCTTATTTCTCAAGATTTGGAAGTGGTTTTGGTTGCTATGGTGTCTCCTTATCATTCTAAATAACATCTATTAACATGACAAAAGTATTTGTACAAGGAAGTTTGTCCAAATTGCAAAGGTTTCCCAAGGCATTTTGTTACTCTAGGAGCTAGGGTTTTGAACTTCAAAAAGGTATAGCTGGCTCATCTTTTGTTATTTTTGGGTGATTCAAAATACATACTTCTATTAAAAGTGATATCAATAAATCACTTCAAACGTTTCAAGGAAATTTTGTGAGCAAGATACCTAATGATGAAGAAAGATTACAAGTCCTCTAAACAAACCATCAAATTCCCATATGTGACTTCAAAAGATCATAACTTGGTCAATTTTTATCACTTTGAGCCCATTCACTTTCCACATTGATCCTAAAGATGTGAAATTTAACCCTTATTTTAAGTGAAAAGTGTGAAAATGAATGGAAGATGCCCTAAGGATGAAAAAGCTTATAGTTCATTTTATGAATTTTTGCCAATTTCAACAAGTCATAACTTTCTCATTTTCTAGAGATATTAAATGGTTCAAGTTTCAAAATGTTATTCAAGAGATCTAATTCATGCCTTATTTTTTGGTCAAGAGAAAATTTCAAATGGAAGGCCATGTTTGGATGCACGACATTATAAGTCATTTTTGAAGAAAAACTTAGAATTTTTTTAAGTACAAAAGTCAACCTATTTTTCTCAACTTTGACTCATCATAATTTTCAGCTCAAGCATCAATTTGATTCCATTCTTTTCACATTGTAAAGCTTGTGACCTATTATTTCTAAAGCTTCAAGAATAATGTCCTAGGACTCCTTGAGCTAAGAATGCCATTGATTTGAACTTGGTAACTTGAAACTGAAGTTTCTTTAAAAGTCGGAATTTGAAATCCTTGATTTAGCTTCTTAACACATTTTTTCTGCGCGCTTTTGCTTCTAAACATGTTTAGTGAACCTCCAGAAGTGATTAGCATATTAAAACGCAAGGTTTGGATGATTTTTGATCAAATTAGGAGTCACACTTTTCTTGTTTGCAACTTCACACGATTTCCCTCCAAACTTCATCATTTCACACGCTTAAGCATTCAATCAGCTTACCTATAAATAGAAGATCAAACCTCATTCATTTTCTCAAGCTTAGAGAGATAGAATCACCCTTCCAAACTTCCTCTTGAACTCAATTTTCTGCAACTTTGAATTTTCTCTTACAACCTTTCTCAATCATTTTTCTTTGTCAATTCACCTTCCTTGAACCTCACTGAAGCTAACAGAAGAAGAATTAAGCTTTAAGACTTCCTATATCGTGCTAACCAAGTCCAGTTTTAAAGATCTGCAACTTAACTTCAATAGGTAGATTCCTTCACCAATTCTATCAAAATTTGATACTGTTATGAAGCTCTCATCATCCTGATTCTAGTTGCAACACTTGTTTTCAACTGTAAATACGTTTTAGACACGAAATTACAAATCCCTTTTCAAAAATTCTTTTCAAAAACAACTGAGCTACAATTTATATAAATTTTTTGTGAAGGTACCATTGGAATCGTCTTGAAGAGACGAAGCAAATGGTACCAGTCTCGTGTCCTAATTTTACAGTTTCTAGAACCTACAGATCTGTTGGCTGGAGGTTGAAGATGACCAACGCGTCATCTATCAACTAATGAAGGCGTGCCACACATTTTTTAAATCTGATTTAAATAATTTATCCCATGATTTATTGACTAAATACCATGATATGCACAACGCATCTGATCCATTGGATTAGTTTAATAATGCGTTTTGACTCTCATCCATTGGTCCACATTTTTTTGGAAGATCATTTGGCTCATCAAGTTGTAGACGACTATCAATCTATGAATTTCGAATTCTCGGATGAGAATATTATACTAGTTACAGATTATGAAGAACTTGCATCGTATGAAGGACCTGAGTCGGGATCCTAATGGACTATGGTTTTTGATGGAGCTTCCAACGCGCTTGGTAATGGAATTGGTGTTGTAATCGTCTCTCGCAAGGGTTGTCATATGCCCTTCACTGCCAGATTATGGTTTGATTGTACCAATAACATGGCAGAATATGAAGCATGCATCATTGGTATCAAGGCTACTATCGATATGAGAATTAAATTCTTAAATGTATACGGGTATCAGTCCTGGTAATCAGTCAGATTAAGGGGGAATGGGATACGAAACATCCTAATCTCATTCCTTATCGGAAATATGTGTTGACATTAATTCGTACTTCGAACAATCCACTTTTGAACACATCACACGAGAATAGAATCAAATAGCAGACGCGTTAGCTACCATGTAATCTATGTTCAATGTCAGATGGGATAATGAAGCTCCTCGAATTACTATTGAGAGACTAGACAAATCGACCCATTGCTACGAAGTTGATACTGATGGAGTAGAGGAAAAGCCTTGATACCGCGAAGTGAAAAGATACCTCGAAACTTGAGAATATTCGGAAGGAGCATCTATTAATGATAAGAAATTTCTACGGAGGTTCTTTGCCAAGTTCTTTCTGAGTAACAAAATTTTGTACAAGTGCAATTGCGATTCGACTCTGCTTCATTGTGTAGACAAGGAAGCTGAGAAGATATGCATGAAAGAGTATTTGGTAATCACTCTAGTATGTATACAATGGCTAAGAAAATTCTGAGAGCGGGTTATTATTGGTCAACCATGGAAACTGATTTCTATCATCATTCCAGAACTTGCCACAAATGCCAGATTTATGATGACAAAGTACATGTGCTTCCGGTTCCTTTGAATGTCTTGACTTCTCCTTGGCATTTGCAATGTGGGGCATTGATATGATTGGAGAGACTAATCCTGTTGCTTCCAATGGGCATCATTTTATCCTATTCACTATTGATTATTTCACGAAGTGGGTTGAAGAAGCCTCGTTTGCCTCCGTTACCAAGAATGTTGTGGCCCGATTTATTAAGCATAACCTCATCTGTCGGTATGGCATACCTGAAAGGATCATCACGAATAATGGTACCAATCTCAACAATACTATGATCGTAGAACTCTGCATGCAGTTCAAGATTAAACACCACAATTCTTCTCCGTATCGACCAAAGATGAATGGCGCAGTGGAAGCCGCCAACAAGAATATCAATAAGATTTTACAAAAGATGACGGTGAGGTACAAAGATTTGCATGAGATGCTACCATTTTCTCTTCATGGTTATCACACCTCAATACATACATAAACTAGGGCAACCATGTTCTCTCTAGTCTACGGTATGGAGGTTGTCTTACCTGTCAAAATCCAGATTCCTTCCCTAAGGATTATGAAAGATGCAGGTTTAGATGAATACGAATGGATTTCGACTAGGCTGGACCAGATAAATTTAACTGACGAGAAAAGGATTGCGGCTGTTTGTTATGGTCAAATGTACCAGAAATGCATGATCAAGGCCTTTAACAAGAAAGTCAAACATCAGGTGTAACAGGCTGGTGATTTGGTAATAAAGCGCATTTTCCTACCATAAGGTGATCCCAGGGGAAAATGTACCCTCACATACGAAGGGCCATTTGTGATCAAGAAGATATTTTCTTGCGGTGCTATGATACTTACCACCATAGGCGGTGATGATTTTCCGCACTCTGTGAACGCGAACAAAGTCAAATAATACTACGCATAAAAGAGACCCACTAGGTTGACAAGCCTAGGAAAAAGTAAGGGCATCCCGATTAACCAAAAGGGTTCGGGCAAAAATTAGGGATATATATAAAAATAACACACCCGGCAAGTCGAAAACCTGAAAAGGAGGCTTGGATAAAAAGGGGTATCACGGTGGACTGAAAACCCGAAAGGGAGGTCCTGGAAAAAGTTAGGAATTAAAGCATACGACTATGTTCTGTTGGATCACCCATCTACTCACACCCAACTTCATTACTAGCATCAAGTTCAAACGGTACAAAACAATTAAATTATCTACTTCGAACAGTAAATGATGAGTGTAATACGGTGGAAAAACCAACTATTATACTGGTTTTGCATTTATATTCACAAATGTTGCAGTAAGCAAGAGTCGCCACCGACTTTTCTTTTATCCAACTAAGGAAAGGGTGAAAAGAACAGAAAAAGTCCTTTCAAGAGTTTTCTGAGTAAGGGGGGTAGGTTATGGAAAGGGAAGGTGTTAGCACCCTTTCCATCCGTAGTTATCTACGGGATGTTAGATGCTTAGGTCATTTTGAAATACCTTGTGCTTTGTGTGTTTTGAAAGTTATTTTTTAAAAGTGCCTTAGTGCGGAAAACTTTGTAATCTTTCTCGGAATAGTAGAGAACGTATACAAAATGGTTGAAAATATTTTTTTGAAAGAAATTTTGTGTAAGTGTAAAAATTGTTTGAGCAAGCATCTAACAACTATTTAATTTAATCAAAAGGTTGTTCTTTTCCTCTAGACAGTGCTATCCTACTATTAGTGAGTAGGTAGCCCTAATCGTTGGATGTTTGAGGGACATTCAAAGGGACGTTTATACAGTCACAGAGGAAACTGGGAAAGAAACTTTAGTAACTACCCTAGGGACTTAAGATCATACTGAGGAAATGTCGAGAGGGTCATCGAGGGACTTATGATCTTTAAACCGGAGTGGAGCCACTAAAATCTCTCACGTTTCGAGAGTTGTGAATGTTTTTCGAAGGCAATCAAAGTGAGATATCCAAGAGGTGCGCATGTGCAATTATGTTGTGTTCAGTTATCTTTGCCTTTTGCATTAGGTTTGCTAGCGTTTTATTTTATTCTTGCCATGCAATCCTAGTTAGCATACATCTAAGCAGTTTATAATTTGCAGTAATTAAAAGCGTGAAAATATAAATCTAGCTATTACAAGGCTTCGGGGAGGGGGGATATTACAAGTCCGAAAATGGGGAAAATAAAGAAAGCAAAGAAGTAAGAAAGTCCTAATTAATTCTATTACATCCCAGTCGGCAGATACAAAAATGTGAAAATAAAATGTGAAAAGTAATAACGCGCGCGAATTGAAAGGAACGTCTAAAACCTTGACAATTATTAAGTTAAAAGAATTTTTTTGTTTTGTTTTTGTTTATTTGTGAAAATGGTTTGAATAAAAATTAGACTAATTAATTAATTAAAATAAAAAAGAAGAAATTATTAATTAAGATTAATTCTAACAAAACCTAATATTTTTGGTATTTTTATTATTTAAGAAAACATTAAAATTTTGACCAAATTCTAATTGTTTTTAATTTATGAAAAGAATCCAAAATAATTAATTAAATTAATTTATGAAAATTAAAATTGAATAAAATAAAACCTAGATCTAAGTTTTTATATTTTATGATTTTAAGATTAAATAAAAAAATGATTTGAAAATAAAACAATTAAATAAACAAAAATAAAATAGGGAAAAGAATTTGAATGGGCATGGTATGTGAAGCTGAAAGAGGGGGTGCAGACTAAAGTTCGCTGGGCCTAAAAAATCAACATGCCCAAGCCACGTTGGGATCTGGTGAGGAGGCGTCTGGAGGGTCCATGGTAAGCTTGCATGTTGAAGGCGTTGGATCTCTATCTGTTGGCAGTTCATGGCCCAGATGTAAAGGCATATGGTAGGCGCTTGGTAACGCAGCGCATTGGATCTGCAAAATGTTAGAGAAAACGAAAAAAATGGAAATGCAAAAGGGCTGGATTGAACCCAGCCCTTCTAGCCTTACAAAATCCTTAACACACACTTACCCAACTGTTGGGACGACCTTACTTCCGTTAATGTAAGTACAACAAAAAATGTATATAATTCAAAACAAGTGCAAATGCTGATTTGGAAAACACGCGCGCTCTAGTGGGTCCCAGATGTTTAAATGGACCAATCAGGAAATAGCCTGAAGCCACATATGGCCTCGCCTGAGTCCAACGAAGTCAACAACGCCGGAGTCAAACTCCGACCGTCTTCTCCGACCTATCAAAATTGGAAACCTGCGAAATCGTTAGATTAAAGATAAACAAAAGACCCTATCTCACTTGAAATTTCGCCCTGGTCACAAATATAGCCTTAGATTGGCTAGAAAATTCTTGTATACTGAGTTACGAATCCAAAACCATAACACGAATTGAACATGGAAATATGCGATCTAAGGCCATAGCATTTCATGTAACACGTTAGAATGCACGCAAACATCATCAATAACATGGATATATGCTTAGTATGGATTTAAATGGCATGTATTGAGAGTTTGTGATCAGGAAAAAATTACCAATCGGAGGAATGGTGTGAGAGAGTTCCTGCGTGTGTGGGGCTTGCCTTAGGATTGAGAATGGTTCCTCGAACCTTCAGGAATTGGATGGTACACTTGGTTTGGATGGAGAAGGCCTGGATTGCTTGATACGAATTTCACTTTCTCTTTGAAAATATTGGAAAATTTTTAGGGTTTGTGGAGGAAGCTTCGTTTGTGCTTTAGGTCTGATTTTGTTGTATATATGTAGTGGGAAAGATTAGGTTAATAAATATGGTTCCAATCTCTGTACATTATGATGAAACAATATGATCTCAATCTTGCATAAAACTTTCCATATTTGATCCAATCTCATGCCAATCTATTTTGTGCGTTTTTTTCCAGCTATCCACGAGCTCTTTGAGCCTCCAACATGATCAAATCTCCAGCCTTACACGCCTCATACATTAATCTTGCACTTATTTAATTTATTTTGATTTCATTTGGATAAAAATAAAAAATAAAAAAAATAAAAATCAAACTCATGCATGGATGAGCTTATAGGTTCTTGGACATGTCATGAATATGTTTAAGTCTAAAAAATTAGGCCCATTAACCTAAAAACACAAATTTGCTCAATGTGCATTTCTTGAAATTTCTCAAAACTCCCCAACTTGTGCAAGCCATAACTTGTCCAATTTTTATCTCATGATCACGATCTTTGACTTTTTGGAAAGCCCAATATGTCTACTTCAAACCATCTTTTGATCACTTTTGCATTTGAAGATTTATCTTGATGTAAATGGTCTTGACAAAAGTGTCTTTTGTTGACCTTTTGAAAATGACCTGTAATGTATGAGCTTGTATATTTCAAATGGTGCATTTCTTGAACTTGAGGGAAAAAGAGAAGTTGTAGGGAATTGGATTCTTTTCAAAAGGAGTTTTGGTTGGGGGAAAATTGATGAAGTATGAGAAAGTTATGCTTGGTCAAAGTTCAGTTGACTTCTCCTATAGAAACCTTAATTTTGCAATTATTGACTTTTGATGAATTAAGGGCATTCCTTGAGGAATCATGATCAACCTTTGATCAAATGATGAATATCACCTCAAGATGTTGATTTTGACCAAAAATCTTGTAGTTTGACTGTATATGGGCCACAATTGACTTTTAACCTAGTATAGTTATTTTCAAACATTTGAGCAATTGACTAAGCAAACTTGTAGTGTAAGGCATGGAATTTGTCATGGACAATCTTGAAGACATATTAGGACCATGGAAAATATTTGTGACCTTTGGAGTTCACACATCTTGGTGAAAAGTGAAACCCTAATTAGAGGTTCATTGTGTTGTACCCCAAATTTTGACCTAAGATACCATCTCCCATCTGCATCATTACATTGCAAGTTGTTTTTGACCTATTTTATCAATTTTCAAAGCAGATTTTAAATTCATGACTTTTAGCCGAGAGCTGATTATTTTTGAAACGTTAAATTGATCAATGCTTAAAATGATGTTTATTTAATTATTTATTATTCTGAGTTTAAATAATTGGAATTCATTTTCAGTTATTATATAATTTAAAGAATTATAAATAATGAAGTAAATATTTGAAAAGAGGTTTATTAATTGATCAATGATATTTATTTAATTATTTATTATTCTAGTTTAAATAATTGGAATTTATTTTCAGTTATTATATAATTTAAAGAATTATAAATAATAAAGTAAATATTTGAAAAGAAGTTTATTAATTGATCAATGATGTTTATTTAATTATTTATTATTTTGAATTTAAATAGTTGGAATTCATTTTCAGTTGTTATAATTTAAAGAATTATAAATGATAAAGTAAATAATTGGAAAGAAGAAAAGAATTAATTGGTAAAATAATAGAGTTTTATTCATCTTTATTCTAATTGTTACAATTGTTGTTTAAATACTGTATTTATTTACAAAGTATTTACAATGATAATTTTTACAAATGTTTAAAGTGAAATAAAAACTATCCTAATTTTTCTAAGTTCTAAATCTTCATCTTCTATCCAATACTTCTTTGATGCTCATTTGATTTTACCTGCAAAGAATTAAAAGAAAAAGTCAGAAATAAGATATACAATTAAAAGCAGACGATTAATTTAGCGTTCATCATTAAAAGCAAACGGCTGGAATCAGTTTTTACCCTCTTTGCAAATCACGGGATTTCTCCCGGTTCACAAAAAGGGATGTTTATCTATTGATAAATATGAATGCACAAGTTAAAAATATGCACAAATTCAATTTTGCCAAAATAAACTGCATAGTTCAAAATCAATTGCACATTTCAATTATAAACTGCATAGTTCAAAACCAATTGCACATTCAATTGTCAAAACTACATATTTCAAAACCCACAGCATATGCATAGTCAAGTTACATTTTCAACACAAAAGTCCAACGTAAACTACCCAATGTATGGGAAGAGGTCAAAAATACAAGGCTCCATACTGTAACAATGCAGATGGCAAAGAGAGAAATGTGCAGTTTAAAACCATATGCAAGCAAATATTTCTAATTTTCATCATTTTCCAGCTTTGCTTTTTCAGAACACAAGTACATAACATCATTTTTAATGTTTCAAACTGTACTAAGGAGAGAGAAGAGAGAAAAGAGTGTGGGTTTACAGGTTTTGGCCTTAGGCAGAAAAGGGATATAAAACAAAACTGCAGTAGCACAGTAAAAAAGGGAAGCATAGAAAAGGATACAAAACAAACTGAATGTAACAGTAGAGGTTAAGAGGTATCAAAGGTAAAAATAGTTAAAATATACAAAACCCGAATCATCCAAAGCAAGCGAACCAACTAATATAAAACAACACAAACTCTTCAAGAAAAGCCAGAGTTCAAAACCTGTTGGAAGCCTTAAACAAAAACTGAGTTCAAATACCACAAGCCTATTCTCAAAGTAAAAAAAGCTTGAAGAACCTGCATTCAAAAACCAGTATAACCTGCTGTCTCAAGCCAAAACCATAAAACCATGGCCTAAAAAACCAGTAAACACTAAGTTGTCCAGCAAAAGCCTTAAGCCCAAAACCAGTATACCCTGTTAAACCATGAAAGCCATGACCAACAGCATAAACCATAAAACCATAGCCTGAAGTAAACCTCTATCCCAAACCTGTAATGACCAAACAAAAACAGCAAAGCCAAGTTTCAAACTCACCCTGCCTGAAGCCCCTTAACCCACAGAAAACCAGTTCAAACAACCAGCCTAACCAATCAAGGCCAAAAACCTGTCAAGTTTAAACTAGCCCAAATACATTAACCTGCTAGGCCAAACCTGAAGCAATCCGCCCAAAAGCCAAAAACCAGAATACCATAACAACACAACTTATCAAACCAATTTCTAAACCCATCAGGCCTTAGAAAAACTTCATCATAGGCCAATATACAAAAAAGAGCAACAAAAGCAAGGCCAAAAGAAGAGAGGAAAAGTATACAAGGCAACTCAATAAGGTAATACAGGGCAAGACCACGAGCCCTCAGAGTTGCCTCATCATAGGGCAAACACATAAGGCACCAAGGCATCCAGGCAACTCAAAGTCAGAAAAGAGGCATCAAGGCAACCAAACCCAAGCATACAGAAGCAAAGCAAAGGAAGAAGAAGGAAAGCTAGTCAAAACAAAAATATTTCAACAATAGCATATTCAGAAGCGTACAGGGACAAGTATCAACAAATATCTCAAGGCAACAAAGAAACATACAAGGCAAAGCAGGAAACGAGGCAGAAGATGAAGACAAAGGGGTTTTCAACATGCATTTTTCAGCAATCATCATCAAAACATAAAATTCAAAGGCGAGATACTAGACAAACATGAGCAAGCCCAACTTCAAGCGTTTCGTCCCTCACCGCCTTGGCCGCCACAGCTCTTCTCAACCTTTTCCTCCTCCGTCTCCAAAGGTAATGTTTCTCCCTCTCTTTCTTTCATGTACCTCAAATAACCATGACAATAGGAAGTCAGAATCAAAAATGGATGTAAAAATAACAAACATGCAAAATAATAAAACCTTATTGAGATTCAAAACGAAGATTACCTTGAATCTGTCGCCCTAGGATTTCGTTGGAGGGAAGAGGAGGTTTGAAGATGTCGGTGGCCATGGGCAAAGGGAGAACTCAGAGGCGAGGGCGTGAGAGCAACGAAGAAGATGAACAAAGGATGAACGAACGGCGCTGTAACCCTAATCCTTTTTCCCCAACTAAGACAAACGTTTAACCCTAATCCAAGTGAAAACAAATATTAGAAACCCTAAAACTTTGTTTCAATGTTGGGCCTAACCCGTTCCCCTTTGCTTAAGAACCATCTCCTTTCTGCTAGTCTTACCCCCCCCCCCCCTGTTTAATTAGTTTAGCCCATAAATTATTTATTATCTACCCCCCTTAATTTTTGATACCCCTCTTTCATTCATTTTCTTTTAGATTTTTTTTTTTATAGAATTTTTATTTAATCAAATAAGAGGCGTAATTTATTAAACAAATTTTAAATAATTTGACCAATTTTATTAGTTTAAGTTTAAGATTAATTTAGTAATTTTAGTATCATTTTTAATTGGATTTAAGTTAATAACTTTTAAAGTTTTAATTTAGTTTAGAATTATCTAATAATTCTTAAAATAATACTTTATATTAATACCAAAAAATACATAAAAAATAGAAAAATTAAAACATTTTCTTCTCTTTAATTAATATTAAACAAAAATACAAAAATGCATGTTCACACCATTTAGTCTGTTATTTAATCATTGTTATGGTTGTATATCACTTAGCTACTTAAATTGTCTGTTTGATTATTCAGTCTTTACATGGTTATTCTGTTTACTTCTTAATCCAAGAGAAAAATGATTAATTTGTTGACTTCATGTCCTCAAATCCAATCACGCGAGTATCTTCATTTCATTAAAACTTAAGACAATTTTTCCCCAAATATTCAATCTTTTCAAAACTTATACCTTTTAAGCCAAAACTTCGACATTAGGTCGTCGTACCTTCAAAAACCCGTCCGTACCCCTTTTCGGCCAAAACAATTTATTTTTAATCAAACGAACAATTTTAATAAACAGACATTTCAAAAGGTTCCTATAGAGTACTATAGATACATTGGGTGCTAATACCTTCCCACTGTATAACCAACCCCCGAACCATAGACCTCTTTTCAAAAACGCCTTGTATTTTCATTACTTTTAAAGTATTGTTTTACATTGCATACTTTAGGGTTTTATTTCGCTCTTTCCCCTTTTCCCTTGGAAATAATAAATCGCGGTGGCGACTATTGCTTTTGTGAGACGAATTAATTAATAATTTGATCTCCGACTTACCCCGCTACATTTTTTATCGCTACAGAATTGGCGACTCTGCTGGGGAAAGATTGACCTCTTGCTGGTCCATCCCTAAGTGGGTTAAGCCTAGTTTGTTTTATCTGTTTTATTATTATTTGTTTTGTTTGATTATGTGTTTAAATTGGGGTTGTTTGGGTTTTTTGCAAAGGACGAATCCTATACCCGGATTAAGTTACACTTAAGAATAGGACGGGCGGTATAGTCATGTTAACTTTGAGGGAGTAATCCCGAAGAAGGAGGCATGAAATCCCCCACTCAATGGAAGGCCCTTTTGAACATAATATTTGTTTATCGAGTAATCGGGAAGACATTATTATTTTCGACCTGGGAGCCAGAGAAATTGAGGACCGTAGAACCCTAACCCATCTTGGCCTTTTAGGTGTAGCGCGGAGACTATAACGGAGTAATTCGGAAGTAGTTGTTACGCGATGCTACGCTCAGATGAGTTTCTCTTGAGAATATTGCTAATTATTGAGTAATCAAGACGTTGGCAATATCCGAAGGAGGAATGTAGACTCTGGGAACTCTTAGAACCTTGTCTTACAGGTGTGATGAAAGCATAGTACATACCTTGGGGTGGGCTTTACCTTTGACTCCATGCTGAAACGTTGAACCTTTGAACCCCATGTTTGTGAACTTGTGTGTAACTGTTGCATTATCATTCATTCATGCACTCATCAACATTTTTTGTAAAAAACTTGTTTTTCAAGGAACTTAGGAATGATTTTTGCAGACATCTCAGGTACTATTATTATGGAATTTGGAAGGAGAAACACTCGAAGTTTTAGTTTTAAGGAGCCCAAGATTGAAGAACTGAAGAGTTTAATTCCTAAGATCAAGAACCCGACGGATTTTCAGAAAAAGTATGGGTCCATTATACCTCTCATGAAGCGCAAGATGAAGGAAGGCATCCTTGGTACGTTGGTCCAATTTTACGATCCTTTGTACCGATGTTTCACCTTTCCGGATTACCAGTTAATGCCCACCTTAGAAGAGTACTCCTACATACTCGGTTTGCCGATCACCGACTGTGTTCCTTTTTCTGGCTTAGAAGAGGAACCCAAATCTCACGAGATAGCGACCATCACCCACTTGAAGAAGTCAGAGATAGAGGAGAACATGACTACAAAAGGGGGAATCCGAGGCTTGTCTGCGCAGTTTTTGTTGAGGAAAGCTCGTCATTTCGCTGAGATAAAAGATACTCTTGCCTTTGAAGACGTCTTTGCTTTACTCACTTATGGTCTATTCTTGTTCCCTAACGTTGATAAGTTTGTGGATATCAACGCCATCAGAATTTTCTTGATTGGAAATCCGGTCCCTACGCTGCTAGGAGATACCTACTACTCCATCCATCTTCGAAACTCTTATCAAGGAGGGATGATTATTTGTTGTGCACTGTTGCTGTATCAGTGGTATGTTTCTCATCTACCTAGGTCTGATGTTTTCTGGGATCTCGAGAAGGAGCCGCGATGGGTGCCAAAAATTATGGCTCTCACTCATTTCGACATTGATTGGTATAATCGAGCTTACTATGACGTGAAGATCATCGATAGCTGTGATGCTTTTCCTAACGTGCCTCTTCTTGGTACGAAAGGTGGAATTAACTATAATCCTGTTCTCGCGCGCCGTCAGTTTGGATACCCGATGAGGGACAAGCCAAACAACATCCATATGAGTGGTTTCTTTTTACAAGAAGGACAAGATCATCAGGCAGCTAAGAGGGAGATCGAAGGAGCTTGGCGCCACATCCATAGGAGAGGGAGAGATATGTTAGGACATAGAGGTGCCATTTCTTTGGAGCCTTACCTACAATGGGTCTGTGCTAGGGCTTATGCTCTCAAAATGCCCTATAAACCTGAGAAACCTTTATTCCCTACCGTTGCATCATCATCTGTTGATATCCCTATCGAGAATATGGGAGAATACCAAGGAAATCTGGCTAGGATGAAGTCTGAGAGAGATGCTTGGAAAGAAAAGTATAATATGTCTGAAAATGAGAATCGGGTCCTGGCTCGACAACTAAAGGAAAAGGAAGATTTGCTATTTATTTAAGACGGCTGGTTTATTGATCATGATGAGAAGCTTCGTCAAAAGGATGCTTTACTGAAGAAGTATGCTAGTGAAAGGAAGAGAAAGAAGGAAGGTTCGGTAAGCGTTGCTCTCGTTCCTAATCCACAAAAGGAAATCATTGGTCGACTGGTAGCTGAGAAGAAGGAGATGGAAGACTTTTATGAAGAGAAGATCAGGAAGCTCCAGTTACAGTTGGCATTTGGTCCTTCATCTGATGATTCTGAGTGATCTTTAGCTTTTAGTTTTATTTTACTGATGTCATTTTGTAAAACTCTGTAAAAGGGCTTCATGTTCCAAAGTTATAATTTACTGCTTTATTATGGGCTCCATGTTCCAAAGTTGTAATTTACTGCTTTATTATGGGCTTCATGTTCCAAAGTTGTAATTTACTGCTTTATTATGGGCTTCATGTTCCAAAGTTGTAGTTTACTGCTTTTATTATTGGGTTGTTATCCCAAAGTTGTAATTTATTGTTTTGTTGTTCCAAAGTTGTAAGTTGTAATTTACCGCTTTTGATTAATGAAATAAGTTTTTGTTGTTCCAAATTCCCTTACCATTGATGTGTGCAAAATTATCGAAGTTCCTTGAAAAACTATTAAAATGAATTATCATTTGCACCACATATCATGCATCATCCAACATTCCACTTCACATGTTTTCTAGAGTCTCATCCTTGTTTCTTTTTCCACTCCGGTAGATTGTCAAGCTGTCTCATCGATACGATACTCGAGCCAATCGCCAGAGGAAGATGGAAGATCTGGAACAGGAAAACCACGAGCTTCGTGAGGAGGTCGCTACCCTTCGTGTCGGTATGGAAAAGTTAACTGCGCTAGTGGAAAGTTTGATGGCTGCTCAGAATCAGCCATCGACTACAGCTGCTGAGATTCAGACTTCAACTACGGTGGTTTCTGAGATTGTCACCGTTCCAACATCTGTGACTCAAATCAACTCTCCGCTTCAACATCAGATGCCAAAAGGTTTTCCGTGGGGAATGCCTTACAACTTTGTGCCAGAGGGGTATCAGACTGTCGTACAGCCTTTGTTTCAACCTACTTTGTCTCTTCCTCAACCAGAGACAACTGCCATGCCGCCGGTAATCCCGTCTGTGACACCTTTCCCGCAACCGGTGATGACAACTGTCGCTCCTGTGGTTCACTCTATGCCATACTTGAATGAACCTACTTATCCTGCCGAGCCTGCTGAAAGTTTAGGTCTTTTTGATAGAATGGAAGAATTTCAAGACCAATTCCAAGAAATGCAGAGGGAGCTCAGAGCGTTAAAGGGGAAGGATTTGTTTGGAAAGAACACTCATGACCTTTGTTTAGTTCCGAATGTCAAGATTCCAGCAAAATTCAAAGTGCCAGACTTTGAAAGATATAAGGGTGATTCGTGTCCTCGGAGTCATTTGACTATGTACGTGAGAAAGATGTCTACATATTCTGATGATCATGACTTGTTGATTCACTATTTTCAAGACAGTTTGACTGGTGCCGCTCTAAAGTGGTATATGGGTTTAGACAGCATTCGGATCCGCAACTTCAACGATCTTAGTGAAGCTTTTGTTCACCAGTATAAGTACAACGTCGACATGGCACCGGACAGGGATCAACTCCGGGCGATGTCCCATAGAGACAGAGAGGCCTTTAAGGAATACGCCCAGAGGTGGCGCGAAATTGCTGCTCAAATCTATCCTCCTCTTGAGGAGAAAGAGATGACAAAGATATTCTTGAAGACTTTAGGTTCCTTTTACTATGAATGAATGATTGCCAGTGCACCTAGTGACTTCACCGAAATGGTAAGCATGGGCATGCGGTTGGAGGAAGGGATTCGTGAAGGGCGTTTGGTTAAAGAAGGAAGTCCGTCTAGCAGTATCAAGAAGTTTGGAAGTGTTTTCCCAAAAAGAAAAGAGTAGGATGTCAGCGTGATCTTCCCAGGGAAACCAAGGAGAGGTTACTCACACGTTGCGGCAGTCACTCCGGCTGTCTGCCCAACATTGATGACCCCAACTCATCAAACCCCACCACCTCAACAACAACCATTTCAGCAGCAGCCTCGACAACAGGCTTATCCATTCAACAACCAGAACCATTCACCAAGGAAGCCGCAATTCGATGCCATTCCCATGACTTATACTGAATTGTTCCCCGCTTTAATCAGAAAGAACCTCATAACGACGAAGCCTCCTCCTATCGCACCAAATAGTACTTCTCCGTGGTACAAGGCAGATCAGTTTTGTGAATATCATCAAGGGTCGCCGGGGCACAACATTGAGAATTGTTTTGCTCTAAAGGCGGACGTGCAGAGGTTGATTAAGAATGGTATCTTGTCTTTCAAGGATGTTAACCCAAATGTTAGAGATAATCCTTTTCCTCGACATGGGGCAGCATCAGTGAATATGGTGGAAGGTTGTCCAGGAAAGTTCCGAGTTTTTCAAGTTGAACACATAAGAGAGTCGTTGATCAGGTTACATCAAAGCTTAAGAAGACTTGCCTTTGTTAGGCATCAACATGATTATGATGTTTGTGAATTTTGTTCAAGAGAGGTTGATTGCCCTATTGTGAAGGAGGATATTCAAAAATTGTTAGACCAGAGGGTTATCACTATTACATATGACAGAGATCTGAAGGATGAAGTGAATGTTATAATACCACAATTCAATTTGCCTGAATCAGTAGAGATCGTTTACGACAGTCAGACTGCACCTGTTGCTCCTTTGATCATTTACCCGCCTGGTCCTGTGCCTTAAAACTCAGACCAAGCTATACCGTATAAGTATAATGCCACAATGATTGAGAATGGGGTAGAAGTCCCTATACCAACAAGGCTATCTTTTGTTAACATCGCTGATGTGAGTAGAGTTACGAGAAGCGGACGTGTCTTTGCAGCAGTACCTTTGAAGAGACCAGAAGTTCAAGTCAGGAGGCCCATACCGGCAGAAATTCCAGCGAGAAATGTTGAACCAAGGGTTGAGATAGGCCGATCCAATGAACCTATCCCTCATCCTGATGATGATGAGATTCTGAAGCTCATCAAGAGAAGTGAATATAAGATTGTGGACCAACTATTGCAAACTCCTTCCAAGATCTCTTTGCTTGCTTTACTGAGAGATTCTGGTGCCCATAGAGAAGCTTTGATGAAGGTCTTGGACCAGGCATTCGTGGATCATGATGTGATAGTTGACCAATTTGATGGAATTGTGGGAAATATTACTTCGTGTAACAATCTTGGTTTCAGTGATGAAGAACTTCCGGAGGAGGGAAGGAACCATAATATGGCTTTGCATATCTCGATAAGTTGCAGAAATGATACTTTATCAAGTGTGTTGGTAGATACAGGTTCGTCGTTAAATGTAATGCCCAAAACTACATTATCTCGACTCTCATATCAAGGTGCTCCCATGAGACCTAGTGGAGTAATTGTCAAAGCGTTTGATGGTTCTAGGAAGACTGTCATTGGTGAAGTGGATCTTCCTATAGTAATTGGTCCTCATACTTTTCAGATCACTTTTCAAGAAATGGATATTCGTTCCTCCTACAGTTGCCTATTGGGTCGTCCATGGATCCATGATGCAGGGGCAGTCACTTCCACGCTCCATCAAAGATTGAAGTTTGTAAGGCATGGAAAGCTGGTAATGATTGGTGGAGAGCAGGCTATGGTGGTAAGCCATTTGTCATCTTTCTCTTTTATTGATGCTGATGAGGATGTTGGAACCCAATTCCAAGCTCTATCTGTTGCTAATAATGAAGTGAAGAAGCAAGGGACATCTATTTCTTCTTTTGAGGATGCGCGACGAGTGGTTGAAAGTGGTTCGGCTTAAGGTTGGGGCCAGGTGTTGACTTTGCCCGAGAATAAGTCTGGAGAAGGTCTTGGTTTTCATCCCGTGTCTGCAAGAGTTAAGCAGGAAGTAGTTACTCGTCCGATACAAGAGGTTTTCCGAAGTGCAGGTTTTATACATCCGACTCCTCCTGAAGTTGATGCTATAATAGGAGACGATTCTGAAGAGGATTTACCCGATTTTGTAACGCCTGGAGTGGTTTGCCAGAACTGGATTGTTGTTGATGTTCCTGTTGTGATGTACATTTCTGAGTAATGTTTTGTTTTATTTTTGAAAAAAAATTCGCTCTGCCCAAGGCGAAAAGTATTTGTGTCGGGCTATGTTGAAAATAAATCCTTTTGCTCTGCCCAAGGCAAAAGAGAAAATGTCTGGGCTCTTTGTTTCAAGTATTTCCCTTCATGAATAAAAATATTATTTTGTCCACTACTGTTTTATTTTTCACTTTTCTGGGAAATAGTAATGAAAATTAATTGGTAGTAATAGAGAAATATAATAATATTTTGTTTCATTTGTACAACATTCATATTAATCGATTTCTAAAATAAAGCATAATCATATGTGCAGATTAATCCATGACTTAACCATTGAAAACAATGATCCTATGCCCTCTCCCAACTTTGAAATCCCTGTGTTCAGAGCCGAAGAAGAGGATAGTGAAGAGATTCCTGATGAAATTTCCCGTTTACTTGAGCACGATGAAAAGACTATTCAGCCGTTTGAAGAGCCTATAGAGTTGATAAATTTGGGTGATGAAGAGGATAAAAAGGAAGTTAAGGTCGGAGCATTGCTTATCCCAGAGGTCAAAGAGAAGATGTTGGAGCTTCTCAAAGAGTATGTTGATGTGTTTGCTTGGTCCTACCAAGATATGCCAGGTTTGGACAACAATATTGTGGAGCATTGTTTACCGTTGAGACCTGAATGTCTGCCGATTAAGCAGAAGTTGAGAAGGACTCGTCCCGATATGGCTGACAAGATCAAAGAAGAAGTTCAAAAACAGATTAATGCAGGTTTCCTTGTTACATCGGTCTATCCTCAGTGGTTAGCCAATATAGTGCCTGTTGCTAAGAAAGATGGCAAAGTTCGAATGTGTGTAGACTATAGAGATCTGAATAAAGCTAGCCCAAAGGATGACTTCCCATTACCGCACATTGACGTATTGGTCGACAGTACCGCAAAGTTCAAAGTCTTTTCTTTCATGGATGGTTTCTCTGGTTACAATCAAATCAAGATGGCACCAGAAGATATGGAGAAAACAGCTTTCATTACACCTTGGGGAACATTTTGTTATCGGGTTATGCCGTTTGGTTTGAGGAATGCTGGTGCAACATACCAAAGGGCCATGACTGCTTTGTTCCATGACATGATGCATAAAGAGATAGAAGTGTACGTAGATGACATGATTGCCAAATCACAAACTGAAGAAGATCATTTGGAACATTTATTGAAGTTATTCCAGCGTTTGAGAAAGTATAAACTCCGTCTGAATCCCAACAAGTGCACTTTTGGTGTTCGTTCAGGAAGACTTCTGGGTTTCATTGTCAGTCAGAAAGGTATTGAGGTAGATCCTGATAAAGTCAAAGCTATTCGGGAAATGCCCGCACCCAAGACGGAAAAACAAGTAAGAGGATTCCTTGGGAGACTGAACTATATTTCTAGATTTATATCTCATATGACTGCTACCTGTGGGACGATTTTCAAGCTTCTCCGAAAGAACCAAGGATGTGTGTGGACAGAAGATTGTCAGAGAGCTTTTGATAGCATTAAAGAATATTTTCTTGAACCTCCCATTTTGATCCCTCCAGTGGAAGGAAGACCTTTGATTATGTACCTGACTATATTGGAAGATTCCATGGGATGTGTGCTTGGTCAACAAGATGAGTCTGGAAGAAAGGAACATGCCATATATTATCTGAGTAAGAAATTCACAGACTGTGAGTCTCGATACTCATTGCTTGAGAAAACCTATTGTGCTTTAGCTTGGGCTGCTCGCCGACTGCGCCAGTATATGATTAACCACAACACTTGGTTGATCTCCAAAATGGATCCGATCAAGTATATCTTTGAGAAGCCCGCCTTATCTGGAAGAATAGCCCGTTGGCAGATGTTGTTATCCGAATATGACATTGAGTATCACACTCAGAAAGCAATCAAAGGGAGTATTTTAGCCGACCATTTGGCTCACCAACCAATTGACGATTATCAATCCATCAAGTTTGATTTCCCAGATGAAGATGTTATGTACTTGAAGGCTAAAGATTGTGAAGAGCCGTTACCTGAAGAAGGACCTGATCCCGAATGCCGTTGGGGTTTGATATTTGACGGAGCTGTGAACTCTTATGGAAATGGAATTGGGGCAATCATCGTCACTCCCCGAGGTACTCATATCCCGTTCACGGCAAGATTGAAGTTTGACTGCACGAACAACATGGCTGAATATGAGGCATGTATTATGGGTTTCGAAGAAGCAGTGGATCTAAGGATTAAGATTCTTGATATTTACGGAGATTCGGCATTGGTAATTAATCAAATCAAAGGAGAATGGGAGACTCGTCATCCTGGTTTGATCCCTTACAGAGACTATGCTAGAAGATTGTTAACTTTCTTCAACAAAGTGGAATTACATCATATCCCTAGAGATGAAAACCAAATGGCTGATGCTTTGGCTACTTTGTCTTTAATGTTTCAAGTGAATGGTTGGAACGATGTGCCTACAATCTGGGTTATGCGCCTTGACAGACCTGCTCATGTGTTCTCAGTAGAAGAGGTTACCGACGACAAACCGTGGTTCTATGACATTAAACGTGTTCTTCAAACTCAAGAGTACCCGCCTAGGGCATCCAATAAAGATAGGAAGACGTTGAGGAGATTGGAAAGTAGTTTCTTCCTCAATGAAGAAGTATTGTATAAGAGGAATTATGACATGGTCTTGCTCAGATGTGTAGACAGACGTGAAGCAGACATGCTGATGCAGGAAGTACATGAAGGATCCTTTGGTACCCATGCCAACGGACATGCAATGGCTAAAAGGATGATGAGAGCTGGTTACTATTGGATGACAATGGAATCTGATTGCTGCAAATATGTGAAGAAATGTCATAAATGCCAGATTTATGCGGACAAGATACATGTGCCACCGACCCTCCTCAATGTTATCTCTTCACCTTGGCCTTTCTCTATGTGGAGCATTGATATGATTGGAATGATTGAATCCAAAGATTCAAATGGTCATCGTTTCATCTTGGTAGCGATCGATTATTTTACTAAATGGGTGGAAGCAGCATCTTATGCTAATGTAACCAGACAGGTGGTAGTCAGATTTATCAAGAATCAAATCATTTGTCGATACGGCATCCCGAGCAAGATCATCACGGATAATGGTTCGAATTTGAATAACAAGATGATGAAAGAGCTTTGTGAAGAGTTCAAGATCGAACATCATAATTATTCTCCTTACAGACCGAAGATGAATGGGGCTGTTGAAGCTGCTAACAAGAACATCAAAAAGATTGTCCAGAAGATGGTGGTAACTTATAAAGATTGTCATGAAATGCTTCCGTTTGCTCTGCATGGATACCGTACTTCAGTTCGAACTTCAACAGGCGCAACCCCATTTTCCCTAGTTTATGGTATGGAAGCAGTACTTCCCGTGGAGGTTGAGATTCCGTCTATGAGAGTGTTGATGGAAGCTAAACTTTTTGAGGCCGAATGGTGTCAAAGTAGATATGATCAGTTGAATTTAATTGAAGAAAAGAGATTGACAGCGTTGTGTCACGGTCAATTGTATCAGCAGAGAATGAAGAAGGTTTTTGATAAGAAGGTTCGACCACGCAAGTTCAGAGAAGGTGACATTGTGCTCAAAAAGATATTATCTTTCCAACCTAATTCTAGGGGCAAGTGGGCTCCGAATTATGAAGGACCGTATGTCGTTAAGAAAGTTTTCTCTGGAGGTGCCTTGATTCTCACCAATATGGACGGTGAAGAGCTCCCGCGTTCCGTGAACGCCGATGCAGTCAAGAAGTATTTCGCTTAGATTTGAGTTGACAGTTTGCTAAGTTGGAAACCCGAAGGGGCGGCTTAGGCAAGCTTTTGGTCAGACCAGTCTTGGCATTTGAACACATTTCGAAATTCGAAGTTGTTAGGGAGAATATTGATCATTGTTTTTGTGTAACCCTTTCTTTCATGTACTATTTCCCAAACTTTTGTAAACCGTTGGAGTCGCGTTGTTAGCGAACTACCATCTTATTAATGAAATTTGAGCATTTACCTTTTGTGGGCAAAATTTTAATTTTTTACGGAAATATTTGAAACAAAGTTATTTAGAGTATGCTTATTTTAGAAATGTGTCGTGAATAATGAAAGGAATATTAACAGTTGTTCCGAGGATGGTCAAGCCACGAAATGCAAAACGATACAGTAATTTATCCTTGCATGATGAACATGTTTTATTTCAAAATCGTCATGAGGTGTTGGTTGTGTAAACTTGCGCTTCTCGTGGTACTAAGTTTGTTGACTCCCCAGTTTTTCCAGTTAAGCGTTGTTTTGGTTACCTTTATTTGGGCGATTTCTAAAGTGTGGTACGCTTTGTCTCATGCCAGTAGTCTATTGGTGTCAGAAGTTTGGATTTGAATACTTTTCTCCTCAGAAGATTTGAGCCTTGTAGCGTGATACGCTCTGACGTTGCTTTGTGGTTCCAGTTCCAATTATTTTTCGTCTTTTTTTTAAGATTGGCCGAGTATCTATTATGTCGTGACATCTTATTGTCTTCAAATTATTCCATCTGTTTGTGTTGTCAGCATAACATTCATTTACTCATTTACACTTATATCACTCATGCATATTCACATTTGTCGTTGATTTTGGGTTGTATACTTTGTTTATTAAGACAATGTACATGTTTCTTTCCAAGTAGAAGGTTAGCTTAGGCAGAAAATGTGCTTCCTTTCTAAATTCCCCAACTGAGCTAATCCTCGTGGATGTTTTTTTTATTTAGCTTTCCTTGTCCATTTCTGGATAGGATGAATTCCCCAATCGAGTTACTTTCTCATTGGTTGGAGCCTTGTTTGACTGTTTTCTATCTGGTTTATTCCTGGAGGAAGTTGTTGTCTCTTGCATAGGCTATCTCATGATTTTCCCCAGTGAAGTCGTGACCTAGACGAATGGTGCATTTATTTTGCACATTTAAGTATGTGATCTCCTCGGGAAGGATGGATTCATGGTTCTCTTTGACGAAGATTTTATTCTCTGGTAGTGTTATCGCAACTTTCTCCTGAAATATTTTTGGAAAACGACAAGCGGCGGTCTCTTCATGAGCAACTTGTGCGTTATTATTATTTTTGGAAAACGAAAAGCGGCGGTCTCTTTATGAGCAACTTGTGCGTTATTATTATTTCTGGAAAACGACAAGCGGCGGTCTCTTCATGAGCAACTTGTGCGTTATTATTATTTTTGGAAAACGACAAGCGGCGGTCTCTTCATGAGCAACTTGTGCGTTATTATTATTTTTGGAAAACGACAAGCGGCGGTCTCTTCATGAGCAACTTGTGCGTTATTATTATTTTTGGAAAACGACAAGCGGCGGTCTCTTCATGAGCAACTTGTGCGTTATTATTATTTTTGGAAAACGACAAGCGGAGGTCTCTTCATGAGCAACTTGTACGTTATTATTTTTGGAAAACGACAAGCGGCGGTCTCTTCATGAGCAACTTGTACGTTATAGACATCGTTAGAAAACGGCAAGCGGCAGTCTCTTTATTTGAGCAACTTGTACGTTATTATTTTTCTGGGATACAGCAAGTGGCGGCTTCTTTATTTGAGCAGCTTGTATGCTATTAACATCTTTGAACGACAGCAAGGGGCAACTTCTTTATTTGAGCAGCTTGTATGTCATAGTATTTTTGGAAGACAGCAAGTGGCGGCTTCTTTATTTGAGCAGCTTGTATGTTATTGACATCCCTGGACGACAGCAAGTGGCAGCCTCTTTATTTGAGCATCTTGTATGTCATAATATTTTTTGGAAGACAGCCAGTGGCAGCTTCTTTATTTGAGCAGCTTGTGTATCTACAACCTTATTATTATTTCAGCATTAATTAGTATATCTCCGGAAATCTCACCGAGAAGTTTGTTATGAATCTTTACCTTCAGAAGTGGTAGTCCATCATCAGCAAAATTGATACTTTTTGTCTATCGTTGACCTTGAGTTGTGAACTCACTGTTATTTTGGGTCAATAATCTGTTTTTATGGCCTATGCAAGATACCTTCTTTGTTAGGGTCAGAGTCCGTATTCTCTCAAATTTTTATTCGCCGTCAAGAGTCTATTATTTGAAGTCGATGGCTCATTTCCCCAGTAGTGTATAATCTATGTTCCTGTGTTTTGTTGGTGTTTGGTTTCTCCAGCATTATCTTGTATCATACAATATCTTTCTCTGTGAATTCAATCATTACATTCATATCAAACATAATGGCGGTATCTTAGGGCAAAAATTTGCGTATTATGTATTTAAGTACCTTCAATCTCGTTGAGACGAAGATTTTAATCTTCATATCTCCGGATAGAAGAAACTTAAATAGGGGCAGCTGTTGTACCCCAAATTTTGACCTAAGATACTATCTCCCATCTGCACCATTACATTGCAAGTTGTTTTTGACCTATTTTATCAATTTTCAAAGCAGATTTTAAATTCATGACTTTTAGCCGAGAGCTGATTATTTTTGAAACGTTAAATTGATCAATGCTTAAAATGATGTTTATTTAATTATTTATTATTCTGAGTTTAAATAATTGGAATTCATTTTCAGTTATTATATAATTTAAAGAATTATAAATAATGAAGTAAATATTTGAAAAGAGGTTTATTAATTGATCAATGATATTTATTTAATTATTTATTATTCTGAGTTTAAATAATTGGAATTTATTTTCAGTTATTATATAATTTAAAGAATTATAAATAATAAAGTAAATATTTGAAAAGAAGTTTATTAATTGATCAATGATGTTTATTTAATTATTTATTATTCTGAATTTAAATAGTTGGAATTCATTTTCAGTTGTTATAATTTAAAGAATTATAAATGATAAAGTAAATAATTGGAAAGAAGAAAAGAATTAATTGGTAAAATAATAGAGTTTTTCATCTTTATTCTAATTGTTACAATTGTTGTTTAAATACTGTATTTATTTACAAAGTATTTACAATGATAATTTTTACAAATGTTTAAAGTGAAATAAAAACTATCCTAATTTTTCTAAGTTCTAAATCTTCATCTTCTATCCAATACTTCTTTGATGCTCATTTGATTTTACCTGCAAAGAATTAAAAGAAAAAGTCAGAAATAAGATATACAATTAAAAGCAGACGATTAATTTAGCGTTCATCATTAAAAGCAAACGGCTGGAATCAGTTTTTACCCTCTTTGCAAATCACGGGATTTCTCCCGGTTCACAAAAAGGGATGTTTATCTATTGATAAATATGAATGCACAAGTTAAAAATATGCACAAATTCAATTTTGCCAAAATAAACTGCATAATTCAAAATCAATTGCACATTTCAATTATAAACTGCATAGTTCAAAACCAATTGCACATTCAATTGTCAAAACTGCATATTTCAAAACCCACAGCATATGCATAGTCAAGTTACATTTTCAACACAAAAGTCCAACGTAAACTACCCAATGTATGGGAAGAGGTCAAAAATACAAGGCTCCATACTGTAACAATGCAGATGGCAAAGAGAGAAATGTGCAGTTTAAAACCATATGCAAGCAAATATTTCTAATTTTCATCATTTTCCAGCTTTGCTTTTTCAGAACACAAGTACATAACATCATTTTTAATGTTTCAAACTGTACTAAGGAGAGAGAAGAGAGAAAAGAGTGTGGGTTTACAGGTTTTGGCCTTAGGCAGAAAAGGGATATAAAACAAAACTGCAGTAGCACAGTAAAAAAGGGAAGCATAGAAAAGGATACAAAACAAACTGAATGTAACAGTAGAGGTTCAGAGGTATCAAAGGCAAAAATAGTTAAAATATACAAAACCCGAATCATCCAAAGCAAGCGAACCAACTAATATAAAACAACACAAACTCTTCAAGAAAAGCCAGAGTTCAAAACCTGTTGGAAGCCTTAAACAAAAACTGAGTTCAAATACCACAAGCCTATTCTCAAAGTAAAAAAAGCTTGAAGAACCTGCATTCAAAAACCAGTATAACCTGCTGTCTCAAGCCAAAACCATAAAACCATGGCCTAAAAAACCAGTAAACACTAAGCTGTCCAGCAAAAGCCTTAAGCCCAAAACCAGTATACCCTGTTAAACCATGAAAGCCATGACCAACAGCATAAACCATAAAACCATAGCCTGAAGTAAACCTCTATCCCAAACCTGTAATGACCAAACAAAAACAGCAAAGCCAAGTTTCAAACTCACCCTGCCTGAAGCCCCTTAACCCACAGAAAACCAGTTCAAACAACCAGCCTAACCAATCAAGGCCAAAAACCTGTCAAGTTTAAACTAGCCCAAATACATTAACCTGCTAGGCCAAACCTGAAGCAATCCGCCCAAAAGCCAAAAACCAGAATACCATAACAACACAACTTATCAAACCAATTTCCAAACCCATCAGGCCTCAGAAAAACTTCATCATAGGCCAATATACAAAAAAGAGCAACAAAAGCAAGGCCAAAAGAAGAGAGGAAAAGTATACAAGGCAACTCAATAAGGCAATACAGGGCAAGACCACGAGCCCTCAGAGTTGCCTCATCATATGGCAAACACATAAGGCACCAAGGCATCCAGGCAACTCAAAGTCAGAAAAGAGGCATCAAGGCAACCAAACCCAAGCATACAGAAGCAAAGCAAAGGAAGAAGAAGGAAAGCTAGTCAAAACAAAAATATTTCAACAATAGCACATTCAGAAGCGTACAGGGACAAGTATCAACAAATATCTCAAGGAAACAAAGAAACATACCAGGCAAAGCAGGCAACGAGGCAGAAGAAGAAGACAAAGGGGTTTTCAACATGCATTTTTCAGCAATCATCATCAAAACATAAAAGTCAAAGGCGAGATACTAGACAAACCGGAGCAAGCCCAACTTCAAGTGTTTCGTCCCTCACCGCCTTGGCCGCCACAACTCTTCTCAACCTTTTCCTCCTCCGTCTCCAAAGGTAATGTTTCTCCCTCTCTTTCTTTCATGTACCTCAAATAACCATGACAATAGGAAGTCAGAATCAAAAATGGATGTAAAAATAACAAACATGCAAAATAATAAAACCTTATTGAGATTCAAAACTAAGATTACCTTGAATCTGTCGCCCTAGCATTTCGTTGGAAGGAAGAGGAGGTTTGAAGATGCCGGTGGCCATGGGAAAAGGGAGAACTCAGAGGCGAGGGCGTGAGAGCAACGAAGAAGACGAACAAAGGATGAACGAACGGTGCTGTAACCCTAATCCTTTTTCCCCAACTAAGACAAACGTTTAACCCTAATCCAAGTGAAAACAAATATCAGAAACCCTTAAACTTTGTTTCAATGTTGGGCCTAACTCGTTCCCCTTTGCTTAAGAACCATCTCCTTTCTGCTAGTCTTACCCCCCCCCCCCCCTGTTTAATTAGTTTAGCCCATAAATTATTTATTATCTACCCCCCTTAATTTTTGATACCCCTCTTTCATTCATTTTCTTTTAGCTTTTTTTTTTATAGAATTTTTATTTAATCAAATAAGAGGCGTAATTTAATTAAACAAATTTTAAATAATTTGACCAATTTTATTAGTTTAAGTTTAAGATTAATTTAGTAATTTTAGTATCATTTTTAATTGGATTTAAGTTAATAACTTTTAAAGTTTTAATTTAGTTTAGAATTATCTAATAATTCTTAAAATAATACTTTATATTAATACCAAAAAATACATAAAAAATAGAAAAATTAAAACATTTTCTTCTCTTTAATTAATATTAAACAAAAATACAAAAATGCATGTTCACACCATTTAGTCTGTTATTTAATCATTGTTATGGTTGTATATCACTTAGCTACTTAAATTGTTTGTTTGATTATTCAGTCTTTACATGGTTATTCTGTTTACTTCTTAATCCAAGAGAAAAATGATTAATTTGTTGACTTCATGTCCTCAAATCCAATCACGCGAATATCTTCATTTCATTAAAACTTAAGACAATTTTCCCCCAAATATTCAATCTTTTCAAAACTTATACTCCCTCCGGTCTCATTTATAAGAAAAAATTAACTTTTTATATACATTGAATAAGTAATGTATTTGGACAATATATTGTACAAATACATTACTTATTTAATGTATCTAAAAAGTTAATTTTTTCTTATAAATGAGACCGGAGGGAGTACCTTTTAAGCCAAAACTTCGACATTAGGTCGTCGTACCTTCAAAAACCCGTCCGTACCCCTTTTCGGCCAAAATAATTTATTTTTAATCAAACGAACAATTTTAATAAACAGATATTTCAAAAGGTTCCTATAGAGTAATATAGATACATTGGTGCTAATACCTTCCCACTGTATAAACAACCCCCGAACCATAGACCTCTTTTCAAAAACGCCTTGTATTTTCATTACTTTTAAAGTATTGTTTTACATTTCATACTTTAGGGTTTTATTTCGCTCTTTCCCCCTTTCCCTTGGAAATAATAAAGCTCGGTGGCGACTCTTGCTTTCGTGAGACGAATTAATTAATAATTTGATCTCCGACTTACCCCTCTACATTTTTTATCGCTACACATTGCTTATAAGGAGAATTTTTCTGATCAATTCTTGGTCAACCTTGAGCAATTTAAGACCTTAATGAGCATGTATTGAGTAAAATGGGAGGGAAGGTACAACAGCCGCCCCTGTTCAAACTTCTTAAACTTGAGGATTTAGATTGGCTTGTCTGCCTTTTGTAATCTGAAGGTGGAAGATGATTGAACACTAGAGTGCCCAGAAATTTGCACTCGCATGAAATAACACTGGATTGATGATATCGGGAATGGTCTTGAAGATGCCATTTGGAGAAGAGTATTGAGAATTGTTGGAGATAGGCTTAAAGATGCCATCCGAAGTAGATGCTTACTTTGTAAGAGATCTCTTTATGGGGATTCATGTTCCTGTTGTTTGAGGAGGACTCTGTTGGGGAATGTTTGGTTTCTGTTCTTTTTCTTAGGGAAAACTCTATGGGGAATAGAGTCTGGGAGCTTTAGTTGTCCATTTATCTACTCGAGAGTTATCTCTTGATTGGAGAGATGAAAATTAGATGTTATCTGGTCGAAATCCAGGTTCCATAGTAACTTACTGAGGGTAATAAAGTTGACGACTGTCTTGTCGTATTCCAGGATTCGTAGCGACTTACTGGGGAATATGATATTATATGTTATCTGGTTGTACTCTAGGCTTCACAGTAATTTACTTACGATCAAACTAATATCTGGTTATATCTAGCCTTCAGTGACTTGAACTGTTATTTGGTTGTGTCCAGGCTTGGATAATTTGAATTGTTATCTGGTCGTGTCCAGGCTTCAGTAACTTGAACTGTTATCTGGTCGTGTCCAGGCTTGAGTAATTTGAACTGTTATTTGGGTGTGTCCAGGCTTCAACTTGAATTTTAAGGTATGCTATCATCTGGTCGGTTCCAGGCTTCATAGTAATTGACAGAATAAATTGCTATATGGTCAGACTCTAGGCTTTGCAGCAATTTAACAGAGTAAACTGCTATCCAGTCTGTAACACGGTGGGAGAACTGACTTGGTTGTTTTGCATTAGATTGCAATTGTTGCGGATAGCAAGAGTCTCCGCCGACTTTTCTTTTATCCAAAAGGAAAGGCTGAAAAGAACAGGAAAGACCTTTAGAGATGTTTTTTGAGTTGGGGGTAGATTATGAAAAGGGAAGGTATTAACACTCTTTTCATCCATAGTTATCTACGGGCTCTTAGTTGCTTGCTAGATCACTTTCTTTTGTTTGAATGTGCTTGTGGTGTGGGTTTTGAAATTATTTTGAAAATGTCTTTGTAATGGTTCTCGTTTCTATAAGAACGCGTACAAAGTGTTGTTTCAGAAATAGTTCAAAGAGGTGTTTGTGGAATGTGTTTTTGAAAGTGATTTTGAAAAGGTGTCTTCTTTGTAATGGCCCTCGTTTCTATAAGAACGCATACAAAGTGTTTGTCTTTTGAAAATGTTTCAAGATGAAAGTGTTGGTGTAAATTTTTCTTCTTCTTCTGAGCAAGCGAGCAACTAGGAGCGAATCTACCTACTCAAAATGTCTTAGATGTTCTTTTCCTCCTCCTTTAGATGTTGTTATCTTACCATCATTTTGGTAAGAAGCCCCATCGTTGGATGTGAAGGGACAGGAACGGGTCAATCGTACAGTCATAGAAGGCAACTTGTCAGACGCTTTAGCAATTTTTCGTAAGGGACTAGATTGTTTTACCGAAGGCAACATCGAGGGAGATCGAGGGACTACGATCTTTTTTATCGAAGGGTCTTTGCTAAAGCGTCCCATATTCGAGCGACATGACTATTTTTCCGAGGCAACAAGCGAGGTTACCCGAGAGGTGCACGTGTGAAAAGTGTGTTTGATTCAAGTAAATTTGTCTTTGATTAGGGTTATCTAACTATAGATATTTTATCTTTCCATGCACATCTAATTACTATACAGTATAAGGAAAACAGTAAATTGTGTGTTGTACCCCAAAATTTGCCCTCCCATATTCTTCAAGAGTTGCCAAGATCAAGCTTCAAAATCTCTCCAGGGTTGCACAGTCCAATTGCCTCCTAACACAGTCAAAATTAGGGTTTTGGTTCTTGCAAAGAAATTGAAGTTTCCAGGGGTCCAATCAAGTCCCATATGCCCATAAACATTGTCAAGCATCCATATGCCAAGTTTCAAGACTCACAACATCAAATTGCACAGTCAAAAACCCTAAATGCTTCACAGTCAACTGCAGGGGCAAAATGGTCATTTGACAGTCAAAAGTCAAAATTTTTGGTCAACATCTTATTTTGAAGCCACAAACATCATTTGATCAAATCTTGATCATGATTCTCAAAGTATGGCTCAAAAAGTCTCAAGATGCAAAAGTTTCTATTTTTGGACAGTTGAAAAGTCAACTGCAAATTGACTAGGGCATAACTTCCTCATGGTTTATCAGAAAAATTCCATCCAAAGCTCATTTTGAAGAGGATGACATTTCCTACAACTCATCTTCACACTTCAAGTCCAATAAATGCTCTCACAAAAAGTTATCAATTTCAACATTATAGGTCATTTTCAAAAGACCATAACTTGAGATTGGTAAATAAAAATGACATGGGACCAAAGGCATTGCTTAGAGGACTTCAAGACCTTTCCAAAATGTCTAAGAACATGATCATAGCTTCAAAATTGAGCAAGATATGCCTTGTAGAAGTTGGGAAAATTTTTGGGAATTTTGAAAAGTCAACTTTGCTTCAAAAGCTTCAAAATTGCTAATGGGCCACAAATTCTTCCATGAATCATTACCCAAAGCATATGCACGACCCATTAAGCTCAAAGGGATTTATTTTCTTATTTTTAATTAATTAATTGAATTTTTAATCTTATTAATTCATTTAATTAAATTTAACTATGAGAAAAATATTAAACAATGGTTTTAAATCTTTTTTTTGCAGCAAATATCTTCCATATATGCAAGAGATTTCGTGCACCATCTCAAGGGGATAATATCATCCAAATTTGGCAAGAATTGCATGGAAAAAGATTGGAAAAGATATGAACAAAATCAAATATCAAAATCATTAATTCATGGACATTGGGCTTGGTTTTTTAACCTAATTTAGTTCACTTACATAGGCAAGACCTAATGGAATCAAGAGACACGAAAAACCGCTCAGGATGCCATAACCAAATTGCAACTTTTCATCAAAATTTTGGAAACTGAACTCATAGTTAAAGGACGATTCAAGGCTTGAAAAGCATTCTAATACACTCCTGACATTGCTAGGAGTCGATTGCAATCAAGAACAGGTCCACAGACTCCAAGAATTGGTAGAACCGAATCACACTTTTCATGAATATGTCCATAATCATTTTTCAATTTCCATGCATTATTCATGTGTTTTGTTAGTTGATTTACACTAATATTGATGTTCTGAAGCTATTGGTAGCATTTAATTGAACCAACGACGCTTGTATCCAAATATGCCATTAAAGGATATTAGGTTTTCAGAGCTCCAAATTTAGGGGTTTTCACATATGGCAAAATTAGACCTTCAAACCGGTGCAGACCAAATCGTGACATGAAGACGAATCCATTGATGACCTCGCACTCAATTTATGTTAGAGCATGTGCTAATCGCTATTTTTTCATGGCTGTGTTTAGTGGGGGTTTAAAACCCCCGCTATTTGTTTACATTGCAGGAACAAAGATGAAGAAGATGCTGAGGTGTCTGAGCGTGGTTGGACAATTCAAAAGTTAGCGCATTTTTTTGTTGTTTCAGCATGATTATCCTTTTTTCATATATTATATTCTTTGTTTATCCAATATCAAAACGCGCTTCACAGCTCACTTGGCAAGGCATTCTCTTGGTAAACGCTGGGACCTGGGTTCGATTCCCAAGTCCCCCCACATATTTCATGTTTTTCCTCCTAACGTGTTTCCATGCATTGCACGCCCCAGAGTCCATCCTACGTCCTCCCACGTTAGCTTGCCACGCACTCAGGATCACTCATCCAATGGCCATGGAATGAACTCCAGGATGCGCCCTAGTCAACCAGCGTACACACAAGCTGGAAAGTCAACGAAGGCCTGGTGTTCTGATGGGCCAAATTGCTCCAATTCACCTCCTAAATGGGCCAGACACCCCCCATGGTTTGCATCATTTTTATTTTTTATTTGATTTTCCTTTTGATGCTTTTAATTGTTTTTTTTAATTGTTTTCTTTAAAATCCATAAAATAATTTTTCCATAATAAAAACAGAAAAATAAAAAAAAATACAATATATTTAATTATTATTATTTCACCATAATTTATTTTGTAAATAAGCTTTAATAATTAATTTAGTTTAATTTAGGGTTAAAATTTTAATCTTTTCTTAAATAAATAAAATAGGTAGAATTAGGGTTTTTAACCTTTTCATCCTTTTTTTTAATAAATAATTTTCTCATCATTATTATTATTATTATTAATTGCTAAATATTTTGTAAATAAACATGTACATTAATTATTTAGTAAATTAGGTTAAACTTTAATATTTTTCATTAATAATTAAAAATATTTAGAACTAGGGTTTCCTTCTAATTTTAATTCTTTATTTTCACAAAAAAACAAAAACCTAAAAAACATTTCTTTCCTTTTATTAAATAGTTAATTAGCTTTTAATTTCAATTTAATTTCAAAAGGGTCAAAACCCTCGGACATTCAATTTCAAGTTCTTTTCGCGCATTTATTTTCTTTTCAAATATTATGTAACTGCTCAAGCCATGTAATAGTAATTAGGTCTTTCTACTTTCCGCATCTTTTATCAAACGGGTCTTTGTAATTTGGCGATGTATAGACCCGCGCCTTGTAATAGCGTAGGATTTTACTTTCCGCATTTAAATTTCCGCACTTTTAAATTCCAATTGCATGAAAGAATGAATGACTAATTAAAAACAAGAGTAGCTCACAATGCCATGAACAAAGAGAAATATTAAACTGAAAACAACACACAAATTCACACACCACTCTTAGGGTACGCCTCATTGTTGCCTTACCTTCGAAACGTGGTCGTCGAGTATAGGACGTTTTAGTAAGTCCTTATGTCCATGATCAATGGCATAAGGGTAGCTTCTAAGGTGTCCTACTGTTGCTCTGGTGACCACACTGTCCCTACAAACGAATTGACCCGAACACCTTCAACGGTGGTGCTACCTATCTCTCAATGGTGGGATGGCACTACCTTAAGGACATTTACACAGCCTAATTCCTTAGGGTAGGTAGATGACTCGTAGATACTTGCTCTATTCAAAAACAAATCAAGCTCTTTTCACACCGACACTTTCAAAAAAGCTTTCAAAACAATTTTTCAAACACTCTTGAGGACTGATACAAGAGTCGATCTAAAATCTTTAAATGAAACTTTTTCAAACCCACTCACACTTGAAAAGCAAACAAACACTTTTGAAAACATAATGAGCAAGTATCTAAGAGCCCATGGATAACCATGGATAGAAAGGGTGCTAACACCTTCCATTTCTATAAATCTACCTCCCGAACCGAGAAACTATCTCACAAGGAATTTTGCTGTGCTTTTGTCCTTTCCATGTTGGAGAAAATAAAAGACGGTGGCGACTCTTGCTTCTGTGACATTTCGTGAACCAGCGTTAAACAGTCAGTTCCAGATCCACCGATCACAGAACTGGCGACTCTGCTGGGGAATCTTATAAAGTGAGGTGTACCTTAGGACTAAGATCACTTGTGTTTTCAATTGTTGTGCTTGTTTGCTTTGTTATTGTGGGCTGCATCAGAGTTACATAGATCCTAGCCCGGATCTGGGGATACCCTGTTAGGTAGCATAAGCTGTGAGGGACTTGTCCGGCGTAGACCGACACGGGTGAAGCAGTGGCTACATTGGTGTGGCACCTTGGTCTGTACCGATATCCCTTGCGTCGCAACGAGGAGAATATGGGTCTTTTGAGGAGTCATTAAGCACCAACCGACCTTAGAACCTTAAATGACCCAACTTGGCCAATAGAACAGTAGCAGTATGCTACACCCATTGAGGCTAAACTCTCGCGATGGTTCTGGCCGCAAGAAAAGATTGCGATGCTGGAGTTATGACCGATTGAGGGTAGTCAGTGATATTGGGATCCTCTAGAACCCGATTACTTCTGATAGGACAGGTCTTAACCAAATAACTGAAAGAGGGTAATACCTAGACCCCATGCTGGCCTAAACTCTAAGGGTTGTCTTGTGTGACTTGTGTGCCTTCCAACTTGACTTTTTGCATGCTTGTTATCTGACACTTGAGTTTCTTGCAGGTTTTGTTTACAGTCCTTAATTGGGACTCATAACAGGGTTTATCTACATTACCCCCTGCATAGCATAACATCATACCATTGCATGCATCCTGCATAAAGACTAACCCGTTTCAAGGATGTCAAGGGCTTGTGATGCAGGTCATGATGAACAAAATGTCTAGCGAGGGGCAAAGGGGATTTATTTTCCTCTAGCCAAGGTTGTCAGGAGCTATGACCCACTGGATATGGTGAGCTTTGACTCTTGAAGAAGGACTCTCAGCAACATGAAGTTCCTTCAATCAAGCTATCAGATTCAAATTCTAACAAGTTTCTCTGTTTACCCGGCGAGATCCTTGAAAACATTGCATACATATATCATACATATCATTGCATAACAGGTACCCTTGTCACATGTCACTTACCATCTTCGCTGTTTATTTCAGCAATGGCTTCCCAACAAGATAACCAGGGTCTTCATGCTCAAGAGACTCAGTTCAGGGAGATCTTCCTAAGCCTATCCAAGGGGTAGGAAGAGCTGAGGGCACTCCTCGTGGGGAATTTGGCCAAGAAAAGTCCCGAAGATGACAAGGACGAACGGCTGAAACATCTACAAGTTGAGGTGGATGCAATGAGAACCCAAATGTTGGGGCAAATGGCTCTCATCCAAGGCTTAGCTCGGGAGCAAGAAGAGTTGAGGACCATGATCAGTCAGCTTCATCAAGACATGAAGCAACCAGTCCAAGTCAGGGACCAAGTCATTAATCAGCCTCCAAGAAGTCAAAGGTTTGGTTCAATGAATAGACCTCTCTAAGCTGCTACTACTTCACAAGTCCAACCACAACCCCGCCTAGAGCAACAGGTTGATCAGAGTAAGCCAAGCAGGTCCAAGAGGCAATTCACCCATCTTAACATGTCGCTGTTTCAAGCTTTACAACACCTGTTGAGTCTGAATCTGATTACACTGAGGGCTCCTCCCCGGAACCCCAACATCTCTGCTCCTAACTATCATCCCAACAGAAGATGTGCATACCATTCTGATAGTCCTGGACATGACACCGCCGACTGCTGGGCTCTGAAGAACAAGGTCCAGGACCTGATTAATGAAGGAGTAGTGGATTTCACCCAAGTGGGTTAGGCTGAATGCTTCTACCATCCCTACAGGATTCACCATTTGAAGTAACAAGCCCTGAGAGGAGAAGACTTTTTGTTCATTAGGATCTTTTCAAGTTGTAATTTTCTTTCGATTGTTCAAACATTTTATTCGTATCAAACGCTGTTATTTCATTAATGCATCGCATATGTCTGTTTTGAAGTAATTATTTTGTATTCACTATATGCAAACTGTTTTCACATTTTTTGATGTCAACTCTCAATCAATAATTCTAAGCCTCTTGAGGGAGGATGACGAAAACGATACCACAATCTACAGTATGCTTTTGAATAGACCCCGCTGATGAAGTACAGGCATTTTTTCAATTCCTAAACACTGGAGTTATAAGGAAGATAATCCCTCGTCAACCCCTTTGAGCCAAAGAAGTTGGAGTTTTTCTTTTCGAAAATTAAAACCCTTAATCATAACCTGGGGCAGGGTAGTTCTCTCAGTTGATCCAAGTGCATAACAAATGGCACCAAAGAGGTCCTTACAAAACAAAGAAAGACAGTGATGGTTCTGAACAATCATAAGGACAGGCAGTCATTACTTCTCAAAATAAAAACCCATTAAGTCAAAACCTATGAAGGAGACTTACAAAACTGGGGCATCCCGCTGACTGTAATTCCAAAAGAAATAGTTCAGGCAAAAAACAGGGATAATGAAATCAAAAAGAAAGAGTCCAACAAATCCTCAACAAAAGGAAAGGACTGCCTATTCAAATGAATTGTCAACATCCGAACCATCATTGGAATATCAGGACAAAGACCCAAACAAGGTCTAACGCACGGTCAGCTGAGTTTAGGTTTGAAGAACATCACGAAGAGCGGGTGGGTACAAATAAAAATTTGAGCCTTTATCCTTTGTTTCTTAAACCGTGAACGAGGCCACGTTACAACCCTTAAAAGTCCTAGCTGAAGCATGGGTTAGTTCGAAAGCATACTGTTACGAAAGGTATCCTGACTCCTTAAGGCTTGCGGTAAAATAACGAGTTGACATCACATTTTACAAAATTTGCTTGTTTTACTAAAAGATGCATTTTCAAAAACTTCAAAACAGACGTAAGCTTTACATTTTTAACATAACTTTGTTTGCATATGACTTTTTGTTTGAACAACATAAGAGTTTGTACGATGAATGTCTAATGGACAAAAGCTCTTCCAAGCAAGGGGCATGGCATGATCATTGTCCATCATCTGGGGCAGTTAAGTCAAGATTCGGAGAAGATGCCAAAAGGCCAACCAGCCTGGGGCAAATCTCCTCCTGAGTCACTTGGGGCATTGGACATGAATTCCAGCGACGAATCGTGCATGTTCAAAGATCTTCGGACGGTATGGCAACACAATAACAGGGGCACCTCCCTACATTCTGAGAATGTGAACATAGTCGAAAAAGTACTACGCATAATCAAAGACCCGCTAGGTTGACTGGCCTAGGCAAAAATAAGGGCTTCCCGACGAACCAAAAGGGTTCGGGCAAAAATAAGGGATGAAAATAAAAAATTTGTACACTCGGCAAGTCGAAAACCTGAAAAGGCGGCTTGAGCAAAAATGGGTATCCCGGTGGACTGAAAACCCGAAAGGGCGGTCCAGGCAAAAGTTAGGGATCACAGCGTACGACTATGTCCTGTCATCTTGTCACTTGCCTACCAGAAGAAGATTTGTCAAATCGGAAGTTATCAAGCACCTCCACAAGGTATCTTCTTCTCCCACATCAGAAACAGGGGAAATAATGAGTCATCCAGGCGATCCAGTTGCTCTGTCAACCAAAGTACCAAGGAAAGGTCAATCAAAAGATGATTACCATCTACCTTTACAGCTTCAGATCAACACTGGTAACAAGCCAGAAAATTCTGTGGACGACTGATCGTGGGTTAATATCCAAGACCAAACAGGACAATTATCTACTTGATTACCCTCAGGCAACCCTACACCGGTTCCTTTTCTTTCAGAAGAAGTCTTACACGGGCTCATCAACAGGCGACCCTACACCGGTTCCTTCTCAACCTCAGATGTAGTTTCACACGAACTCATCATCAGACGACCTTACCCCGGTTCATCTAGAAGTCTTACACGGACTTATCTCAAGATGACCTTACCCCGGTTCATCTAGAAGTTTTACACGAACTTATCCTGAAGTAACCTTACCCCGGTTCCTCCAGAAGTTTTACACGAACTTATCCCGAAGTAACCCCACATAGGTTCCCTTCTCAAACTCTAGACGTAGTTTTACACAGACTCGTCATCAGTAAACCCTACACAAGTTTCCTTCTCAGCTCTAGATACAGTTTTACACGGACTCGTCATCAAAGTAACCCTACACAGGTTCCTTCTCCATTTCAGATGCAGTCTTATACGGACTCATTATCAGTAAACCCTACACAGGTTTCCTCCCTCCAAAGATGCAATTTTACATGAGCTCATCATCAGGCAACCCTACACAAACTCCCCAAGCAGAGTTATCCTGTCAGCCTTAAGGAAGTTGGGTATCCCCAGCAGATCTCAACATTCCTCAACGGAGCATACAAACATTCTTAACAAGCATCCTCGACAGTCTTGATCTAAGATTGTTCCCCGGCGGTATACAGAAATTCAGTGGAGCCACTTCCCCAGTACATCTCAAAAATTTCCCCAGGAGAGTCCAGTCCAGAAGTTTCCCCAGGAAAGTGGAATCCATCTCCCCAGCAGGAAGCTTATCCCCAGTAGATTCTGGAAGCTTGTCACCCGCAGAGCACGAACGCGCCCCTCGACTTTATTCAGAAGGTTATTTCCCCACCAGGATATAACTGGGTTATCCTCAGCCAATCTCCATGGAAAGATCGTCCGCGATGAAGTCTCCCTATCCCCCAGCGGAGTTCCTCAAATCTTCCAACATAACTCAACAACGGTATCCCCAGCGGAGTTATCATCAACCTCAGCAAATTATCTCTCTTTCCCCACAGAGTTCACTCCCCACAGAGCAATCTATTCGCCAAGGTTATTCCCTAACGGAGTCATCTTCTCCTATCGGTATTCTTGCAACCATCATCCCCAGCGGAAACAACGAAGCACTATCCTTCAACGTCAAGCCCAGGATTTAACTTCCCGACACCCGTCAAGGATTTATTTGCCTAGACAAAAATACATTCATAAACATATCACATTTTCATACATCTTGCTTACATACATTATAGCATGCATATACGCATCATGAACATACAATCTCACTTATTCTGAGAACATCTCGCATGTCATACATCATGACATCACATACAACTAACGTTTTGTCTTTTCAGGACAAAAGTTAATACAAAGATGACTGCTATCAATAGTCGTGATTCCAGATCCGATTCCTGTATCTTGCCAGGGTGTATCTGTTGACGACTAATTCCAGACTCGATTCCTGTATCCTGCCAGGGCACGTCTGAAGAGTTCGAAGATTCGATTCCTGTATCTCGCCAGGGTGTATCTGTTGACGACTAATTCCAGACTCGATTCCTGTATCCTGCCAGGGCACGTCTGAAGAGTTCGAAGATCCAATTCCTGTATCTTTCCAGAGTGTATCTGTTGACGACTGATTCCAGACTCGATTCTTGTATCCTGCCAGGGCACGTCTGAAGAGTTCGAAGATCCGATTCCTGTATCTTGCCAGGGTGTATCTGTTGACGACTGATTCCAGACTCGATTCCTGTATCCTTCCAGGGCACATCTGAAGAGTTCGAAGATCCGATTCCTGTATCTTGCCAGGGTGTATCTGTTGACGACTACATTACCAGACTCGATTCCTGTATCCTGTCAGGGCACGTCTGAAGAGTTCGAAGATCCGATTCCTGTATCTTGCCAGGGTGTATCTGTTGACGACTGATTCCAGACTCGATTCCTGTATCCTGCCAGGGCACGTCTGAAGAGTTCGAAGATCCGATTCCTGTATCTTGCCAGGGTGTATCTGTTGACGACTACATTACCAGACTCGATTCCTGTATCCTGCCAGGGCACGTCTGAAGAGTTCAAAGATCTGATTCCTGTATCTTGCCAGGGTGTATCTGTTGACGACTACATTACCAGACTCGATTCCTGTATCCTGCCAGGGCACGTCTGAAGAGTTCGAAGATCTGATTCCTGTATCTTGCCAGGGTGTATCTGTTGACGACTGATTCCAGACTCGATTCCTGTATCCTGCCAGGGCACGTCTGAAGAGTTCGAAGATCCGATTCCTGTATCTTTCAAGGGTGTATCTGTTGACGCCTGATTCCAGACTCGATTCCTGTATCCTTCCAGGGCACGTCTGAAGAGTTCGAAGATCCGATTCCTGTATCTTGCCAGGGTGTATCTGTTGAAGACTGATTCCAGACTCGATTCTTGTATCCTGCCAGGGCACGTCTGAAGAGTTCGAAGATCCAATTCATGTATCTTGCCAGGGTGTATCTGTTGACGACTGATTCCAGACTCGATTCCTGTATCCTGCCAGGGCACGTCTGAAGAGTTTGAAGATCCGATTCTTGTATCTTGCCAGGGTGTATCTGTTGACGACTACATTACCAGACTCGATTCCTGTATCCTGCCAGGGCACGTCTGAAGAGTTCGAAGATCCGATTCCTGTATCTTTCCAGGGTGTATCTGTTGACGACTACATTTCCAGACTCGGTTCCTGTATCCTGCCAGGGCACGTCTGAAGAGTTCGAAGATCCGATTCCTGTATCTTGCCAGGGTGTATCTGTTGATGACTACATTACCAGACTCGATTCCTGTATCCTGCCAGAGCACGTCTGAAGAGTTCGAAGATCCGATTCCTGTATCTTGCCAGGGTGTATCTGTTGACGACTGATTCCAGACTCAATTCTTGTATCCTTCTAGGGCACGTCTAAAGAGTTCGAAGGTCTGATTCCTGTATCTTGCCAGGGTGTATCTGTTGACGACTACATTACCATACTCGATTCCTGTATCTTGCCAGGGCACGTCTGAAGAGTTTAAAGATCCGATTCCTGTATCTTTCCAGGGTGTATCTGTTGACAACTGTATTCTCCGGACTCGATTCCTGTATCTTGCCAGGGCACGTCTGAAGAGTTTAAAAGATTCGATTCCTGTATCCAGCCAGGGCACATCTACATAAAGAGTTTGAAGATCAAATCCTGTAATAGGCCAGGTAATTATTTTCTTCCTCAGGTACGCAAGTTCTCGCTAAGGAATCTCCTACGCGATCGATAACCTCCCGATGGCATCTGTAAGCCCATCCACATACCAACAGTCTCCAAATGGCATTTATAAGCCCATTCCCGACAAGGTTCTGTCACACTTCCAGATGGCATCTATAAGCCCATCCTCCTATCCATCAGTCTCCAAATGGCGTTTGTAAGCCCATTCCCGCCATCACACTGCTGACATTCTACTATGTGAGTGCAAATTTCTGGACACTCTAGTGTTCAATCATCTTCCACCCTCGGATTACGAAAGGCACGCCAGCCAATCTACATCCTCAGGTCTAAGAAGATTGAATAGGGGCAACTGTTGTACCCCAAAATTTGCCCTCCCATATTCTTCAAGAGTTGCCAAGATCAAGCTTCAAAATCTCTCCAGGGTTGCACAGTCCAATTGCCTCCTAACACAATCAAAATTAGGGTTTTGGTTCTTGCAAAGAAATTGAAGTTTCCAGGGGTCCAATCAAGTCCCATATGCCCATAAACATTGTCAAGCATCCATATGCCAAGTTTCAAGACTCACAACATCAAATTGCACAGTCAAAAACCCTAAATGCTTCACAGTCAACTGCAGGGGCAAAATGGTCATTTGACAGTCAAAAGTCAAAAATTTTGGTCAACATCTTATTTTGAAGCCACAAACATCATTTGATCAAATCTTGATCATGATTCTCAAAGTATGGCTCAAAAAGTCTCAAGATGCAAAAGTTTCTATTTTTGGACAGTTGAAAAGTCAACTGCAAATTGACTAGGGCATAACTTCCTCATGGTTTATCAGAAAAATTCCATCCAAAGCTCATTTTGAAGAGGATGACATTTCCTATAACTCATCTTCACACTTCAAGTCCAATAAATGCTCTCACAAAAAGTTATCAATTTCAACATTATAGGTCATTTTCAAAAGACCATAACTTGAGATTGGTAAATAAAAATGACATGGGACCAAAGGCATTGCTTAGAGGACTTCAAGACCTTTCCAAAATGTCTAAGAACATGATCATAGCTTCAAAATTGAGCAAGATATGCCTTGTAGAAGTGGGGAAATTTTTGGGAATTTTGAAAAGTCAACTTTGCTTCAAAAGCTTCAAAATTGCTAATGGGCCACAAATTCTTCTATGAATCATTACCCAAAGCATATGCACGACCCATTAAGCTCAAAGGGATTTATTTTATTATTTTTAATTAATTAATTGAATTTTTAATCTTATTAATTCATTTAATTAAATTTAATTATGAGAAAAATATTAAACAATGGTTTTAAATCTTTTTTGTGCAGCAAATATCTTCCATATATGCAAGAGATTTCGTGCAGCATCTCAAGGGGATAATATCATCCAAATTTGGCAAGAATTGCATGGAAAAAGATTGGAAAAGATATGATAAAAATCAAATATCAAAATCATTAATTCATGGACATTGGGCTTGGTTTTTTAACCTAATTTCGTTCACTTACATAGGCAAGACCTAATGGAATCAAGAGACACGAAAAACCGCTCAGGATGCCATAACCAAATTGCAACTTTTCATCAAAATTTTGGAAACTGAACTCATAGTTACAGGACGATTCAAGGCTTGAAAAGCATTCTAATACACTCCTGACATTGCTAGGAGTCGATTGCAATCAAGAACAGGTCCACAGACTCCAAGAATTGGTAGAACCGAATCACACTTTTCATGAATATGTCCATAATCATTTTTCAATTTCCATGCATTATTCATGTGTTTTGTTAGTTGATTTACACTAATATTGATGTTCTGAAGCTATTGGTAGCATTTAATTGAACCAACGACGCTTGTATCCAAATATGCCATTAAAGGATATTAGGTTTTCAGAGCTCCAAATTTAGGGGTTTTCACATATGGCAAAATTAGACCTTTAAACCGGTGCAGACCAAATCGTGACATGAAGACGAATCCATTGATGACCTCGCGCTCAATTTATGTTAGAGCATGTGCTAATCGCTATTTTTTCATGGCTGTGTTTAGTGGGGGTTTAAAACCCCCGCTATTTGTTTACATTGCAGGAACAAAGATGAAGAAGACGCTGAGGTGTCTGAGCGTGGTTGGACAATTCAAAAGTTAGCGCGTTTTTTTGTTGTTTCAGCATGATTATCCTTTTTTCATATATTATATTCTTTGTTTATCCAATATCAAAACGCGCTTCACAGCTCACTTGGCAAGGCATTCGCTTGGTAAACGCTGGGACCTGGGTTCGATTCCCAGGTCCCCCCACATATTTCATGTTTTTCCTCCTAACGTGTTTCCATGCATTGCACGCCCCAGAGTCCATCCTACGTCCTCCCACGTTAGCTTGCCACGCACTCAGGATCACTCATCCAATGGCCATGGAATGAACTCCAGGATGCGCCCTAGTCAACCAGCGTACACACAAGCTGGAAAGTCAACGAAGGCCTGGTGTTCTGATGGGCCAAATTGCTCCAATTCACCTCCTAAATGGGCCAGACACCCCCCATGGTTTGCATCATTTTTATTTTTTATTTGATTTTCCTTTTGATGCTTTTAATTGTTTTTTTTAATTGTTTTCTTTAAATTCCATAAAATAATTTTTCCATAATAAAAACAGAAAAAAAAATACAATATATTTAATTATTATTATTTCACCATAATTTATTTTGTAAATAAGCTTTAATAATTAATTTGGTTTAATTTAGGGTTACAATTTTAATCTTTTCTTAAATAAATAAAATAGGTAGAATTAGGGTTTTTAACCTTTTCATCCTTTTTTTAATAAATAATTTTCTCATCATTATTATTATTATTAATTGCTAAATATTTTGTAAATAAACATGTACATTAATTATTTAGTAAATTAGGTTAAACTTTAATATTTTTCATTAATAATTAAAAATATTTAGAACTAGGGTTTCCTTCTAATTTTAATTCTTTATTTTCACAAAAAAACAAAAACCTAAAAAACATTTCTTTCCTTTTATTAAATAGTTAATTAGCTTTTAATTTCAATTTAATTTCAAAAGGGTCAAAACCCTCGGACATTCAATTTCAAGTTCTTTTCGCGCATTTATTTTCTTTTCAAATATTATGTAACTGCTCAAGCCATGTAATAGTAATTAGGTCTTTTTACTTTCCGCATCTTTTATCAAACGGGTCTTTGTAATTTGGCGATGTATAGATCCGCGCCTTGTAATAGCGTAGGATTTTACTTTCCGCATTTTTAAATTCCAATTGCATGAAAGAATGAATGACTAATTAAAAACAAGCGTAGCTCACAATGCCATGAACAAAGAGAAATATTAAACTGAAAACAACACACAAATTCACACACCACTCTTAGGGTACGCCTCACTGTTGCCTTACCTTCGAAACGTGGTCGTCGAGTATAGGACGTTTTAGTAAGTCCTTATGTCCATGATCAATGGCATAAGGGTAGCTTCTAAGGTGTCCTACTGTTGCTCTGGTGACCACACTGTCCCTACAAACGAATTGACCCAAACACCTTCAACGGTGGTGCTACCTATCTCTCAATGGTGGGATGGCACTACCTTAAGGACATTTATACAGCCTAATTCCTTAGGGTAGGTAGATGACTCGTAGATACTTGCTCTATTCAAAAACAAATCAAGCTCTTTTCACACTGACACTTTCAAAAAAGCTTTCAAAACAATTTTTCAAACACTCTTGAGGACTGATACAAGAGTCGATCTGAAATCTTTAAACGAAACTTTTTCAAACCCACTCATACTTGAAAAGCAAACAAACATTTTTGAAAACACAATGAGCAAGTATCTAAGAGCCCATGGATAACCATGGATAGAAAGGGTGCTAACACCTTCCCTTTCTATAAATCTACCTCCCGAACCGAGAAACTATCTCATAAGGAATTTTGCTGTGCTATTGTCCTTTCCATGTTGGAAAAAATAAAAGACGGTGGCGACTCTTGCTTCCGCGACATTTCGTGAATCAGCGTTAAACAGTCAGTTCCAGATCCACCGATCACATTGTGTAAATTAAAATTCTAGGCTATTATAGAGCTTTCGGGAATGGGGGTACAGATTTACAAATAGGGATGGATCAATACGATTAAAAGTCAAAATAGGCAATCAATACAACCAAATTTAATTGAATAATTAATTAAAACTACAACAATCTATGAAGTAAAAATTAATTAACAAAGTATAAAATTCTAAGTATTTTGTTTGAAAAATTTGGAAAGAAAAAAAATAAAATTCTATTCTATTAAAGGAAATATTTTTTACAAAGAAATTAGATCGAATGTATATTTTGTCTTTTGGTATTTTTTATGAAGACAAACAAATTAAGACTAACGAGAAAGTTAATTAGTAAAATTATTTACAAAAATTTCTTAAACTAATTTTAAGTTTAAGCTTATTAAGAAAATAATTTAGTTAAGAAAAATTGTATTATTACTTAATTAGTAAAACGAAAGAAAGAGAAAAAATATATAAAATAGGCTTAAGTCAAATAAACAAAGAAAATTATTAAAACCAAAATAAAGGGTGTACTCAGAAAACATGGGGGGTAAATATATGAAATTCGTATGGGCTAAGATAGGGAGAGAAGGTCCAAATGGCTGGTATTAAAACAAGAAATAATTTGAAAAAAAAGAATGAGGTGATTTGATAAAAAATGGGTTGGGCTTATTTGTTATTGGGGAAGGCCCAAAAATGCTAGAAAATAGAACACAAAGCAAGACAACAAAAAGAAAGAAAGAAAAAATAATAAAGAAAACAAACCCAGCTGGGCCGAACCGGGTCAGGCCCAGACCCATCCCCCAACTTAAGATTATACGAGTTGTGACAACCCTAAGGAAATCCATCGCGCCTCATCTCTTTCAGTTTTCTATCATCTGTTCACTCACTCCCTATTTCTTCTCTTGTTTCCCTCGCCATCATCGTTTCTGTCTCCTCATCATACATCAACTTTTGATTTGAAGCACTGTTAGCTTCTTCTCTGATTTCGTTCGTTCAAGCCTTCGTCTCGTCATGCCATATTTTTCGCTCATCTCTGATTTCGACCTTTGGATCTCCGGATTCACAAGTACGAGTTCCAGAGAGAAATAAACACTATACTCAAACAAATACGAATTGCATAAAGAAACAAAAGGATATAGAACCTGGATTTGAATCGAAGAAATTTGGAATACCAAAGATTAGGTAATAATCGATCTAATTTTTCTTTCTTTCCACTCTTTTTATACTTCCACTTTCTGTATTATGATTATTTAAGTTTTCGTGTGATGCTGTATTGATGATGATGATGTAGGAGCATTGAAGCAGAAGAATAGAGAATTAGATGCAATTAAATCGGCCTTATTCGTGATGAAGTTTGATGCAAATTTGTAGTAGTGAATTTTATGAAAAAGATACTGGAGCAGATTCATGAAGATGTCAAGGTGAAGATGTCGATCCTTGAAGGATGATGCAGAAGGTTGAATAAGGTAATTTCTCTCTGTAATTTTTTTGTGATGCTTTTTCTATTCGGTTGTTATGCAGTGAATGGAATTTTGAGAAATTTGTGAGGTTGAATTCTATGAGAGGTATGAGCAGAGGTTTGAGATACTTGTTGGTTGAGGGTGTTTTTTAGAGGTGTGTTCTGCTGAGTTTTCTGGCCTTTTTACTTGGTAGAAATTTCTCTCTTTGGTTTGCTGGTTGTATGAAAAAAACTCTTTGGTTTTGCTGGCTCAGTTTGTATGTTGTCCTCCTCTGTTTCTTGCTGTGTATCTTGTACTCTATTATAATAAAACCAGGGTAGAAAACTGGAGGGAATCAACGAGGTTTTTGAACACTCTTGTATTACTGACTTTGGGCTTTAAAATGCAGGTTTTGGTTATGCCTATTTTGGTGCAAATTTTGGATTAACATGCTTGCAAGTTTGAGACAATAGCATAGCTGGTCATGGCAGGTTTTTGGATAGTTTTGTTCTGTGATGCAAGGTTGAACATGACTGCTTTGAAAGCAGGGTGTTTGGACTGTTTTGGTTAGGTGATTTTTGGATTAGGTGATACCTTTTCAAACATGTCTCTTTTCCTCTTTATCTTTCCATGATGCAAATTCATTTTGCTATTTATACAATTTTCTGAAGAGTTTGTAGTTTAAGGAAAATGATGATGCAGGTTTTATGTGAGCTAGTGCTAGCTTGCATGTTGCTTTTGAATTGCTGCTATTTTATTTGTTTTTACCTGTTGCTTCTTCCTTGTTCTGTCATTACTTGATGCACTTGTTTGGAAGCCTAGCTGCTGTGCTAGCCTGCTGTTTTATTGTTTTATTTAGGCTGCCCATTTTGTTACCGTTTGCTGCCTGCTATTTGGCAGCATTGCTGCTTTGTTATGTTGTTTTGGTTCTGCTGCATTGCAGCCTGTTTTGTAGTTGCTGCAACTTGCTGTGCTGTTTTTGCTTGTTGCAATATTTTGTTGCTTGTTGGACAGCCTTGGGCTTTATGCTACGTTTGCAATTTTTTTTTTCCTTTTTTGTGAACCAAGGCCCAAACCTTGTGATTTGCAAAATAGGAGAAGAGAGATTATGATTAAAAACAAACAACCTTTAAATCTGATTCCTAAATACAAACCCTAATGAGGAGTTTTCCTTTTTTTGCAAATCATTCTTGCTTGAATTTCCATATATTGATTGCTTGCTAATTTCCCTTTTCTTATTTCATGAACACGAGGAGTGGATGGCAAGCGAGATAAAGTGAAGAGAAAACCATGGCGAGGTGTGGAAGAATTTCTTGAAGATGAAGCAAGAGAAGATTTGAAGAAACAAAATTTCTATTTGTAAACAAAGAATTGTAATTTATATTTTACTTGTAAAGTAATGAACACTAAAGCTTGAATAAATTTGTGAGTGGTGAAATTTATTGTACAAATCTTGGATTTTGTTAGAACTTTGAAATTCTCAATTGAATGGTTTGAATGGTACATCTTGATTTTGTAACTTGAACTTCAAGCAATCACAAATGACTTTTGTAACTTGTATTTTAAGTAAACCATGCACCTTGTACTCCAATCAAATTTCTAAACAAAATAAATGTTTAAGAATTCAATTCCACTTGGTTAGCTCGAACCCAAAACCATGGTCATTTAAATGAAAATCTTAATCTTCACATCATGTCCAAATCAAACTTGCATTCAAAATGAACTCGCACGCCATGCTCAATTAAAATGGAACTTTATTGCCAAAACAAACATGCTTTAAGAACATTCATCAATCTTGTAAAATTAACAAACTTCAACATGAGAATCATAGTCTTGATAAAACAATTGTGGTTAAGAACATTTGAAATCAAACAAATGACTTGGGATGATTCGATAACTTTCAAAGTCTTCCAAACATGATTTTTCTTCGATCTTTGAAGATAAAATCGTAAGTGACATCACTTATGACCATATGCAGAAATAATCGTCTCAAGATCTTGTAATTTGAGGAAATCAAATTTCTTAGAAATCAGACGATAGTTTCTTAAGATCAGTTCAAAGTCCATGAAGCGACCTCTAAAGTATTCGAATTTTGGTGATCCACCACACGTAATCAACTATTGATATGTGAAGAGAAATTGGAGATGACATTAAGGAAATTCATACACAAGAAGAACCGCTCAAAAATATCGAATAATGAAGAAGTTACAATCGCTTGAACTTGGTCTCGCAAAAGGTCGACTTTTGGGTCAATGAAGTCATTTTCAGTCATCTGAACCCTTGACTGAGCAAACTTGCAATGTGAGGTTTGAAACTTGGCACGAACATCCTTGAGGAGACATGAAGATATATGAAGACCATTTGAAACCTTGGAGACTCAATTTTCTTTGGGAAATAACAAACCCTAATTGTTGACTTACTGCCTAGGAGGAGAATCTGTCTGATCAACTTTTGAGCCAAATTGGTTATTCGAGAAACCCTAGGATAGTATCTTGCATGAAAACAGGAGGGCAAATTTTAGGGTACAACAGCTGCCCCTGTTCAATCTTCTTAAACTTGAAAAGTGAGATCGGCATGTTTGCCATTTGTGACTTGAAGGTGGAAGATGATTGAACACTAGAGTGCCTAGAAATTTGCACTTGCTGATATTGTGGTTGAGGTGTAAGGAATGGGCTTAAAGATGCCATTTGCAGAAATGATGGAGAGTTGTCGGAGATGGGCTTATAAATGCCATCCAAAGGTGATTTTTGACATAAATTAGACTAAGTCTAAACTTGACTTCAACTGGGAAAGAATCAGAATAAATCTTTAGAGTGATTTGTCTGAATCAGAGAAAGTGTCTACCAGAAAGGAATCAGGATAAAACATTAATCGATTTAAACTGAACCAGCATAGATCTCAAATTATATTTAACTGGGAAGAATCGGGATAAATCTTTGGAGCAATTCATCTGAACCAGAGAAAGTGTCTACTGGGAAAGAATCAGGATAAACCATTGATCAATTTAAACTGAACCAGCAGGGGTCTAGATTAACTTTGACTGGAATGGAAATCAGAAGAATCTTAGGATCGATTCAACTGAACCAGACAAAAGTCTTGGAATATCTTCAATTGGAATAGAAATCAGAGAGATCTTAGTGTTGATCTGATTGAACCAGAGAAAGTCTTGGATTAACTTTGACTAGAATGGAGATAAGAAGAATCTTAGGATTGATTCAACTGAACCAGATAAAAGTCTTGGAATATCTTCAACTAGAATAGAAATCAGAGAGATCTTAGTGTCGATCTGACTGAACCAGAGAAGGTCTTGGATTAGCTTTGACTATCAGAAGAATATTAGGATCAGTTCAACTGAATCAGACAAAAGTATTGGAATATCTTCAACTGGAATAGATATCAGAGAGATCTTAGTGTCGATCTGTCTGAACCAGAGAAGGTCTTGGATTAGCTTTGAGTTGAATGGAAATCAGAAGAATCTTATCATCGATTCAACTAAACCAGACAAAAGTCTTAGAATATCTTCAATTGGAATAGAAATCAGAGAGATCTTAGTGTCGATCTGACTGAACCAGAGAAGGTCTTGGAATAACTTTGACTGGAATGGAAATAAGAAAAATCTTAAGATCGATTCAACTGAACCAGACAAAAGTCTTGGAATATCTTCAACTAGAATAGTAATCAGAGAGATCTTAGCATGGATCTGATTGGACCATAGAAGGTCTTGGATTAGCTTTGACTGGAATGGAAATTAGAAGAATCTTAGGATCGATTCAACTGAACCAGACAAAAGTCTTGGAATATATTGAACTGGAATAAAAATCAGAGAGATCTTAGTGTCGATCTGACTGAACCATAGAAGGTCTTGGATTAACTTTGACTTGAATGGAAATCAGAAGAATCTTAGGATCGATTCAACTGAAGCAGACAAAAGTCTTGTAATATCTTCAACTAGAATAGAAATCAGAGAGATCTTAGTGTCGATCGGACTGAATCAGAGAAGGTCTTGGATTAACTTTGACTGGAATGGAAATCAGAAGAATCTTAGGATTGATTCAACTAAACCAGACAAAAGTCTTGGAATATCTTCAACTGGAATATTAATAAGAGAGATCTTAGTGTCGATCTTACTGAACCAGAGAAGGCCTTGGATTAACTTTGACTAGAATGGAAATTAGAAGAATATTAGGATCGATTTAACTGAACTAGACAAAAGTCTTGGAATATCTTCAACTGGAATAGAAATCAGAGATATCTTAGTGTCGATTTGACTTAACTAGAGAAGATCTTGGATTAACTTTGACTGGAATGGAAATCAGAAGAATCTTAGAATCAATTCAACTGAACCAGACAAAAGTCTTGGAATATCTTAAACTGGAATAGAAATCAGAGAGATCTTAGTGTCAATCTGACTGAACCAGAGAAGGTCTTGGGTTAACTTTGACTGAAATGGAAATCAAAAGAATCTTAGGATCGATTCATCTGAACCATACAAAAGTCTTGGAATATCTTCAACTGGAATAGAAATTAGAGAGATCTTAGTGTCGATCTGACTGAATCAGAGAAGGTATTGGATTAACTTTGACTGGAGTGGAAATCAGAAGAATCTTAGGATCGATTCAACTGAACTAGACAGAAGTATTGGAATATATTCAACTGGAATAGAAATCAGAGAGATATTCATGTCGATCTAACTGAACCAGAGCAGGTCTTGGATTAACTTTGATTGGAATGGAAATCAGAAGAATCTTAGGATTGATTCAACTGAACCAGACAAAAGAGAAAATGTCTATCGGAAAGAATCAGGACAAACTGTTGAGAGATTTAAACTGAACCAGCAGAGGTCTTGGATGAGCATCAGAATAATATTCATAAATGAATTGTATCTGACTCGTATATGAGAGATGTACTGAATCAGCGTCAGAAAGACATCTGTATCTGGATCATATCCGGACTGTATTGGAAAGGTATGCTGAAAGAAGTATCAGAATGATATTCGTATCTGGATCATATCTGGACTGTATTTGAATGAGTGACAGAATGACATCCAAATCTGGATCGTATCTGAACTATATTTAGAAGAGAATCTGGAGTAAGTATCAGAATGTTAGCCATATCTAGATAACATCTGAACTGTCTCTAGAAGGAATCTGGAATAAGTGTCAGAATGTCAGTCATATCTAGATCTCATCTAAATTGTTTCTAGAAGGAATCTGAATAAGTGTCAGAATATCAGTCGTATCTGGATCGCATCTGAACTGTCTCTAGAAGGAATCTGAACTGTCTCTAGAAGAAATCTGGAATAAGTGTCAGAATGTCAGCCGTATCTGGATCGTATCTGAACTGTCTCTAGAAGGGTGTATGGGAAGAAGCTCGTGTAGGATTGCTTCAGCTGGTCGTGTAGATAATTACCCTGGCTTGTTACAGGTATTAATTTCTGACCTTTTGAAGATTATTGACAATATCCATCTATTGATTAACCTTTTCCTGAAAAAGGTAAAACGTTAGTTGTATGCAATGTCATGATGTATGAAATGCATGATGTTTATTGAAGTGTATCTTTGTCTGGAAAATAAATCCTTGACAAATGTTGGGGAGTCATTAAATCCCAGACTACTTGTTAAAGAGTAGGTATGTCTTCAAACTTTGCTTAAAACATTTCCACCAGGGATTCCTGTTCTGTTTTTTTTAGGAGAACTCCACTGAGGAATGTTGAAAACTCTGTGGAGAGTGTTGATTCTTGCTTGGGTAAAAAGAGTTCAGGAGTCTCAATTGTTCTTTGCTCTACTGGGGAGTCAAAGTTGAACTGATATTTGGTCGGGTCCAGGCTTCACAGTAGCTTGCTGGGGATTGTAGATTAGTCTACTGGGGAAGAGGAGTTGTGGTCCTTTTATTTGTAGTAGTCGGAGAAACAAACTCAAGCTGGGGAATCTGTAGTTTTTTGGGGGAAACAAACTCTATTGTTGGTCTGTTGGAGAGATGTCTTCTTCATTGGGGAAAATCCTCGAGGGTTCTTGAGGTCAACTAAGCTGGTGAGAAGTTTTTAGAGATTGAAACTCTGGCTGGGAGTCATCCTATGAGAAGGATCTTGGGGATATTTGTCACTGCCCCTAGTTGTAAGTGTTGTAGTAATTCCAGAAAATGTTTTCTTGGTCGCACATGACATAAAGGGAGCCTGTTTGCCCCCAGAGTTAATCCGGTGCACCTCGACGCTTGAGATTTTGATTACATTTCCAGTAGCCCTGAACTTCCTAGAGATATTTTCTAAGACTATTGTGGAAGAAACCGAAGACCTGGTACTGACACCATCTGATACTACTGGCACAGACAAACAAATTGGTGGTGCCGAAGATCTTTGGTCAAGTCTGAGAATTTTCTAAGAACTGTCATGGGAGGATCCGAAGACATGATACTGACATCATCTGATACTGACACCATCTGATACTATTCATACAGACAAGCAATTTGATGGTACCATAAGTCTTCATAGTGGATATTGTTCAAACCCAGGATCAACATAACATTGCCCCTTTAGTGACTCAGATGGAGCTTTGCTCCTGGATATTCAACAATTCTTTGAATCTTGACTTGAGTGCCCCAAATGTGTTGGACAAAGGTCATGTCGTGCCCCTTGATTATGAGATATTTGTTATTGGAAGTGTCTTCCCATTCAAAGTGATTTTGTTTACTGAGAGAGCTTTCATTCACTGGATATTTGTTGTTTGAATTTCTTTGCCGTCAAACAAATAGCCATATGCAAACATCGATATTCAAATAATGCAAAGTTTATGCTTGTCTTGAAATTTTGAAAATGCATGTTAGCAAGTAAAGAAGTTTTGTAAGAAAATTCAAACTCAAGAATTAGAGTAAAGCCTTACAGGAGTCAGGATACCTTTTGTAACAGTATGCTTTCAAACTAACCCATGCTTCAATTAGGACTTTTGAAGGGTTGTAGCGTGGCTTGGTTCACCGTTTAAGAAACAAAGGATAAAGGCTCAAAGTGTATTTGTATCCACCCGCTCTTCGTGATGTTCTTCAGTCCTAAACTCAGTTAATTGTGCGTTTGAACTCCAATTGAGTCTGGAATGACATTTTGGTGATGGTTCAGACAAGTTAAGTTTGTCGGAAGGCAATCATTTTTGCAACATTTTTCATGTTGTTGAGGATTTGTAGTGACCTCTTTCTTTTGATTTATTATCCCTGGTTTTTGTTTGACTGTTCTTGTTTTGAGATTATAGTCAGCGGGATGCCCCGGTTTTTCTTAAGTTTCCTTCGTAGGTTTTGACTTAGTGGGCTTTTTCTTTTTTAAGAGATAATGACTGCTTATGTGATAGGGAACCAACACTGTCTTTTGATTCCGGAGGAATGTTTTTGATGTCATTTTTTGTATTACGAGATGAGAGTTTGCGGCTAAACGCGCGTTTGAATTAACTGAGAGACTACCCTGCCCCAGGTTTTGATTAAAGGTTTCAATTCATGTAAAAAGAAAACTTCTACTTCTTTGGCTCGAAGGGGTTGACTAGGGATTATCTTCCTTATAACTCCAGTGTTTAGGGTTTGAAAGAACACCTATACATCATCAGCAAGGTATTTTCAAAAGCATATTGTATGAAATTATGGCATTGTTTTCGTAATCCTCCCTCTAAAGGCTTGCAACTTTTAAATCAAGAGTTGAATATTATAAAGGGAGTAAAAAGAATAGTTTAAATATAATGAAAAAGAATGGATTAATTCAAGACAAACATATGCAATGCATTAATGAAACGAAGTTTGACATTAATAGATAAGTATTTGAAAAACAAAAGAGATTACAACTTGAAAATTCAAATGAACAAAAGCTTTCAATGATTCGTCATAGGAGCAGTGATCATGTTTGGAGTCTCCAGAGGGTCAAACTCGATCTCCTTGGAATCAATCATGTCTTGGATCTTGTTCATCAGAGCCCAACAGCTGTTCGTGTCATGTCCTAGACAATCAGAGTGGTATACATACCTTTCATTGGGATGATAGGTAGGAGCGGAAGTGTTGGGGTTCCGGAGAGGAGCCTTTAATGTAATCAACTCTGCCTTCAACACGTGTTGTAGCGCTTGAGAAAGTGACATGTTGATCTTAGTGAATTGTCTTTTAGGCGCGACCTCTTTGCGCTGATGCCCCTGTCTTTGTTGAGCAGGTGTAGGATCAGATATCAGGATCGCTCCTACGTGTTGATCGTGGTTGCCCTGGTTACAACCTTTTTGACCGTATGCAGCATCAGACTCTTTCTTCCCGATGAAAGGTGGTTTCCCTGTACTCGAGGATGCACCCCATTGGATTTTACCGCTTTTGATGCCAACTTCGACTCTTTCGCCAGTCAGTATTAGCTCGGTGAACCCGACCGAGGAGCTTCCAATTAGGTGTTTGAAGAAAGGTCTTGTCAAAGTTCCCATGAAGATGTCAATCAGCTCCCTATCAGTTAAAGAGGGTTGCACCCTACCATCCAGATCTCTCCATCTTTGGGCGTATCCTTTGAAGCTCTCATTGGAACCCATGGTCATGTTCTGCAATTGCACACGAGTTGGTGTAAGATCAGCGTTATACTGGTACTGCTTGTAAAAGCAGTAGCTAAATCTTCCCAGGTGTGGATGCGAGAACTCTCCAATTGATAGAACCATTCAAGTTGAGTCCCTACCAAGCTATCTTGGAAGAAATGGATCGAAAGCTTCAGATCAGTTGTGTATGGTTGAATCTTGCGGACATAAGACTTTAAGTGCATCTTAGGGAAAGAGATTCCATCGTACAAAGAAAAGGTAGGGATTTTGAACTTTGGCGGGATAACCACTCCAGAAACAAAACCCATGTCTCCTAAATCTAAGCCAGGTATCTATTGAATCTCCATAGCATTGAGGCGATCCTCCAACTATTTGTACCTATCATCAGCGGGAGGATATTATTCCTCAGAGTAGTCAGCTTTGACTTCATCAATATCCAGATTGTTGTCTTCTTCATGACTATCCCCCATGTTGGATGGAGTTAGAAGATCTAGAGTTCCCTTGACTGGTCCTTTAAGTCTTCTTCCCAATTTCAGGATGCCTACTGACTTCTTGGAATTTTTCTTCTTGTCTTTGAGAAGAAGAGTCTTCAGGTCCTCTTGCCCCTTAGCCAAAGCCAGGAACATTTGTTAGAATTGAGCGTTTTGAGCTTGGAGATCTTTCACCATTTGTTACACATCCATCTTACTGAAATAAACAGTAGGAAGATAAGGAGGCCTGTATGGGAGAAACCTGTCATGATATGATGCATGATATGTGGATGTATGTTTTCAAGGATCTCGCGGGGTAAACACAAAAAAATGTTAGAAGGTTAACTTTGATCAACAACTTTGATTGGAGAACTTTGTATCAGTGGATGTCCTTCCACAAGAATTATTCTCACCATGTCGAGTGGGTGATAGCCTTTGACTCAAGTCATTGTACTTGATCTTTGACGGTGTTTTGTTAGAGGAAAATAAATCCTCTTGTCCCTTGATAGACGCCTGGTTCAAAGTGACCCTGCATCATAGGCCCTTGAGATCCTTGAAATGGTTATTGAAAATGCTATGGTATGATGTTATGTACAAGTATGCAAAGTAAGCAAGTTTATATACAAATAATCATATACACACAAAGCAGACAAGTCCTTAGGTTTAGGCTTGCATGGAGTTTGAAGATAAGTACCCTCTTGAAGTTTATTTGGCTCAACCTGTCCTAGTGATATTAATTGGATCCTAAGGGATCTCAATATCACTGATTTGTCTTCTCGGGCATTGTTTTAGCGCAAGCCTCTTTCATGGCGACTGAAATATCACAAAAAACCAAACCTCAATGAGTGTAGTATCGAGTATCTACCAACTTTGGACTGCACCAAAGCCGCTCATCTCACTACGTCCTAATGGCCAAGTTGTTGAAGTAAAGGTTCTAAAAGTCATTTAGTGCTTCATGACATCACTCAACGGCCCCGTATTCTCCTTGACTACTCAAGGGATACCGGTACCCACAAATATATCACACTAACATAGCTATTTCTTAGACCGTGTCGGTATACTCCACACAGTTTTCACAATGTATTGCTACTTACCTATAAGGTATCCCAAATTCGGGTAGAGGATTTAAGCCCAAACAAAGAACCAAAATGTAAAGCATACAAGTCAAACAAAGAAATCAAGTAAAGGTGATCTAGACCTAACGTAACCCCACTTTAAAAAAAATCCCCAGCAGAGTCGCCAGTTCTGTAACACGGTGGGAGAACTAACTTGGTTGTTTTAAGTTTGATCGCAATTGTTGAGGATAGCAAGAGTCACCACCGACTTTTCTTTTATCCAAAAGGAAAGGCTGAAAAGAACAGGAAAGACCTTTAGAGATGTTTTCAGAGTTCAGGGGGTAGATAATGAAAAGGGAAGGTATTAACACCCTTTTCATCCGTAGTTATCTACGGGCTCTTAGTTGCTTGCTAGATCACTTGCTTTTGTTTGAATGTGCTTGTGGTGTGGGTTTTGAAAGTATTTTGAAAATGTCTTTGTAATGGTTCTCGTTTCTATAAGAACGCGTACAAAGTGTTGTTTCGGAAATAGTTCAAAGAGGTGTTTGTGGAATGTGTTTTTGAAAGTGATTTTGAAAAGGTGTCTTCTTTGTAATGGCCCTCGTTTCTATAAGAACGCGTACAAAGTGTTTGTCTTTTGAAAATGTTTCAAGATGAAAGTGTTGGTGTAAATTTTTTTTTTCTGAGCAAGCGAGCAACTAGGAGCGAATTTACCTACTCAAAAGGTCTTAGACGTTCTTTTCCTCATCCTTTAGATGTTGCTATCTTACCATCGTTTTGGTAAGAAGCCCCATCGTTGGATGTGAAGGGACAGGCGCGGGTCAATTGTACAGTCATAGAAGGTACCTTGTGAGACGCTTTATAATTTTTTGTAAGGGATTGGATCGTTTTACCGAAGGCAACATTGAGGGACTACGGTCTTTTTTATCGAAGGGTCTTTGCTAAAGCATCCCATATTCGAGGGACATGACTATTTTTCTGAGGCAACAAGCGAGGTTACCCTAGAGGTCCGCATGTGAAAAGTGTGTTTGATTCAAGTAAATTTGTCTTTGATTAGGGTTGTCTAGCAATAGATTTTATATCTTTCCATGAACGCCTAATTACTATACAGTATAAGAAAAACAGTAAATTGCATCAATTAAAATTCTACGCTATTACAGAGCTTTCGGGAATGGGGGTACAGATTTACAAATAGGGATGGATCAATGCGATTAAAAGTCAAAATAGGAAATCAATACAACCAAATTTAATTGAACAATTAATTAAAACTACAACAATCTATGAAGTAAAAATTAATTAACAAAGTATAAAATTCTAAGTATTTTGTTTGAAAAATTTGGAAAGAAAAAAAATAAAATTCTATTCTATTAAAGAAAATATTTTTTTACAAAGAAATTAGATCGAATGTATATTTTGTCTTTTGGTATTTTTTATGAAGACAAACAAATTAAGAGTAAAGAAAAAGTTAGTTAGTAAAATTATTTACAAAAATTTCTTAAACTAATTTTAAGTTTAAGCTTATTAATAAAATAATTTAGTTAAGAAAATTTGTATTATTACTTAATTAGTAAAACGAAAGAAAGAGAAAAAATATATATAAAATAGGCTTAAGTCAAATAAACAAAGAAAATTATTAAAACTAAAATAAAGGGTGTACTCAGAAAACATGGGGGGTAAATATATGAAATTCGTATGGGCTAAGATAGGGAGAGAAGGTCCAAATGACTGGTATTAAAACAAGAAATAATTTGAGAAAAAAAAAGAATGAGAAGGTGATTTGATAAAAAACAGACTGGGCTTATTTGTTAGTGGGGAAGGCCCAAAAATGATAGAAAATAGAACACAAATCAAGACAATAAAAAGAAAGAAAAAATAGTAAAGAAAACAAACCCAGCTGGGCCGAACCGGGTCAGGCCCAGACCCAACCCCCAACTTAAGATTATACGGGTTGTGACAACCCTAAGGAAGTCCATCGTGCCTCATCTCTCTCGGTTTGCTATCATCTGTTCACTCACTCCCTGTTTCTTCTCTTGTTTCCCTCGCCATCATCATTTATGTCTCCTCGTTGTACATCAACTTCTAATTTGAAGCACTGTTAGTTTCTTCTCTGATTTCGTTCATTCAAGCCTCCGTCTCGTCATGCCATCTTTTTCACTCATCTTTGATTTTGACCTTTGGATCTCCGGATTCACAAGTACGAGTGCCAGAGGGAAATAAACATTATACTCAAACAAATATGAATTGCATAAAGAAACAAAAGGATATTGAACCTGGATTTGAAGAGAAGAAAATTGGAAGACCAAAGATTAGGTAATAGTCGATCTAATTTTACTTTCTTTCCACTCTTTTTCTACTTCCACTTTCTGTATTGTGATTATTTGAGTTTTCGTGTGATGCTGTATTGATGATGATGATGTAGGAGCACTGAAGCAGAAGAATAGAGAATTAGATGCAATTAAATCGGCCTTATGCGTGATGAAGTTTGATGCGGATTTGTAGTAGTGGATTTTGTGAAGAAGATACTGGAGCAGATTGATGAAGATGTCAAGGTGAAAACGTCGATCCTTGAAGGATGATGCAGAAGGTTGAATAAGGTAATTTTTCTTTGTAATTTTTTTTGTGATGCTTTTTCTATGTGGTTGTTATGTAGTGAATGGAATTTTGAGAAATTGGTGAGGTTGAATTCTAAGAGAGGTATGAGCAAAGGTTTCAGATACTTGTTGGTTGAGGGTGTTTTTAGAGGTGTGTTCTGCTGAGTTTTCTAGATTTTTTACTTGGTAGAAATTTCTCTCTTCGGTTTGCTGGTTGTATGAAAAAAACACTTTTTGTTTTGCTGGCTCAGTTTGTATGTTGTCCTCCTCTATTTCTTGTTGTGTATCTTGTACTCTCTTATAATTAAACAAGGGTGGAAATTGGAGGGAATCAGTGAGGTTTTTGAACACTCTTGTATTGCTGACTTTGGGATTTATAATGCAGGTTCTAGTTATGCCTATTTTGGTGCAAATTTTAGATTGATATGCTTGTGGGTTTGAGACAATAGCATAGCTGGTCATGGCAGGTTTTTGGACAGTTTTGTTCTGTGATGCAAGGCTGCACATGACTGCTTTGAAAGCAGGGTGTTTGGACTGTTTTAGTTAGGTGATTTTTTGATTAGGTGATACCTTTTCAAACTTGTCTCTTTTCCTCTTTATCTTTCCATGATGCAAAGTCATTTTGCTATTTATACAAATTTATGAAGGGTTTGCAGTTTAAGGAAAATGATGATGCAGGTTTTATATGAGCTAGTGCTAGCTTGCATGTTGCTTTTGAATTGTTTCTATTTTATTTGCTTTTACCTGTTGCTGTTGCATTATTCTGTCATTACTTGCTTCACTTGTTTGGAAGCCTAGCTGTTATGCTAGCCTGCTATTTTGTTGTTTTATTTAGGCTGCCCATTTTATTGTTGTTTGCTGCCTGCTATTTGGCAGCATTGCTGCTTTATTATGTTATTTTGGTTTTGCTGCGTTGCAGCCTATTTTGTTGTTGCTGCAGCTTGCTGTGCTGGTTTTTCTTGTTTCAATATTTTTTTGCTTGTTGGATAGCCTTGAGCTTTATGCTATGTTTTCAAATTTTCTTTTCCTTTTTTGTGAACCAAGGCCCAAACCTTGTGATTTGCAAAATAGGAGAAGAGAGATTATGATTAAAAACAAACAACCTTTAAATCGGATTCCTAAATACAAACCCTAATGATGAGTTTTCCTTTTTTTTCAAATCATTCTTACTTGAATTTCCATATATTGATTGCTTGCTAATTTCCCTTTTCTTGTTTCATGAACACAAGGAGTGGATGGCAAGCGAGATAAAGTGAAGAGGAAATCATGGCGAGGTATGGATGAATTTTTTGAAGATGAAGCAAGAGAAGATTTGAAGAAACAAAATTTATTTTTGTAAACAAAGCATTGTTATTTATATTTTACTTGTAATGTAATGAACACAAAGCTTGAATAAATTTGTGAGTGATGAAATTTGTTGTACAAATCTTGGATTTTGTTAGGACTTTGAAATTCTCAATTGAATGGTTTAAATGGTACATCTTGATTTTGTAACTTGAACTTCAAGCAATCACAAATGACTTTTGTAACTTGTATTTCAAGTAAACCATTCACCTTGTACTCCAATCAAATTTCTAAATAAAATAAATGTTTAAGAATTTAATTCCACTTGGTTAACTCGAACCCAAAACCATGGTCATTTAAATGAAAATCTTAATCTTGACCTCATGTCCAAATCAAACTTGCATTCAAAATGAACTCGCACGCCATGCTCGATTAAAATGGAACTTTATTGCCAAAACAAACATGCTTTAAGAACATTCATCAATCTTGTAAAATTAACAAACTTCAACGTGAGAATTATAGTCCTGAGAAAACAATTGTGGTTAAGAACATTCTAAATCAAACAAATGACTTACGATGATTCGATAACTTTCAAAGTCTTCCAAACACAATTTTTCTTCGATGTTTGAAGATAAACTCGTAAGCGACATCACTTATGACCATATGCATAAATAATCGTCTCAAGATCTTGTAATTTAAGGAAATCACATTTCTTAGAAATCAGACGACAGTTACTTAAGATTAGGTCAAAGTCCATGAAGCGACCTCTAAAGTATTCGAATTTTGGTGATCCTCCACACGTAATCAACTCTTGATTTGTGAAGAGAAATTGGAGATGATGTTAAGGAAAGTCATACGCAAGAAGAACCGCTCAAAAATATTTAATAATGAAGAAGTTACAATCGCTTGAACTTGGTCTCGCAAAAGGTCGACTTTTGGGTCAATGGAGTCATTTTTGAGTCATATGAACCCTTGACTGAGCAAACTTGCAATGCAAGGTTTAAAACTTGGCACGAACATCCTTGAGGAGACATGAAGATCTATGAAGACCATTTGAAACCTTGGAGAATTAATTTTCTTTGGGAAATAACAAAACCTAATTATTGACTTACTGCCTAGGAGGAGAATCTGTCTGATCAACTTTTGAGCAAAATTGGATTTTCGAGAAACCCTAGGATAATATCTTTCATGAAAAATGGGAGGGAAAATTTTGGGGTACAACACGTCATATTACAGAATTCGCTGTAACTTATACTCTTCTCTGGTCCGGTCCAGGTTTCACAGTGTCTTGAATTGTAGATTGATTGTTATCTGAACGTATTCCGGACTTCAGCAATGATGTTGAATGCTATCTGGTCGGATCCAGGCCTCACAGTGTGGTAAACTGCTATCTGGTCGGCTTCCATGCCTCACAGTGTTTGTACTTGATGTTAACTGCTATCTGGTCAGGTCCATGTTTCACAGTGATTGATGAAATTTAATTGCTATCTGGTCGTACTCTAGGCTTCACAATAATCGTAAGCTTCTATCTGGTTGGATTCCAGGCTTCATAATGACTTACTGAGTTGTTACTTCAGATAGTTGCTTTGTCTTGTTTCAGAAATTAATCTGGAACTTTTGAAAACTAATGATGATATTTATTTGTTGATCTTTCCTGAAAAGGTAAAGAATCAGCGGTATGCAATGTCATGATGTATGTAATGTATTGTGTGATGATGCTCTCAAAATAAATGAGATTGTGTTATACGTATTTTGTATGCATATGCTATGACACTTGTAAAATGATGTATGAATGTAATGTGTGAACTGATCAACTGTTCTTTGTAACGTTGTTGAATTCAGGGAAAATAAATCCCTGATTGCTGCTGGGGATGAAGAATATGGTTCTTCATTATTTGTTGAAGTTGAAATTGTTGGGAGATGGATTTCCGTAGCTAGAGAAATAAACTCTATTGGGGAAAGAAAACTTTGTAAACTGCTCGGGGGTTTTTATGAAGCCTTGTTGGGGAAACCAAGAAAATCATGGACTATGCTGAGGAGTTCTTCAAGATGCTGGAGAGATGATTGGAAACTCCTACTCTGCAAGGGATATCAGAACCTCTGACATCATTAAGCTTGCATGCTGAAGATATGGAAGTGACTTCGTATGAGGACGTCTCTGTCTCTGCATCTTTTCTCGGGTGTATCTGCGGGGATTTGCAGATGGCTTTTTATACATTGTCCTATTTCTTAAAACCATTAGCAACTGTCTTTTTGTTTTTTATGCATGTATTTGTAAACGGTAATCATATTCAAATGCATATGTTCAAAAATAATCACTGGACGTTTTCGCAAAACAAAATAGAAAAAATAAAAAAATAAATAGTTTAGAACTTTCAAAAGAGGATTTTGTATTGATTTGAAGAGGCCTGCCTATAACATTCATTTTTGTACAAAGAGACAAACATCCTAGTAAGAAAATGTCTTCGTAAGAATGGAAACTGTACAAATTAGTATACAAAGAAAAACAGCTATGTGAAATGTTCTCATTGGGTTCCCATTCTACTATTGCCTTTATATCTTTGATCATCTCATCACTTTGCTTCTTGGCCGAAGTTGACCGGATTGATTAGTATCATTTGAACTTGCCACTTGTTACCGAAGTCTCTCTATGAGGTGACCCAACGGGACATAGTTGTACATTTTTAATCCCTAACTTTTTCCTGGACATCCCTTTAAGGTTTTCAGCCCACCGGGATACCCTTTTTTGCCCAAGCCTCCTTCTCAGGTTTTCGACTTACCGGGTGTACAGACTTTTTCATATATGTATCCCTAACTTTTTCCTGAACCCCTTTTGGTTTGCCGGGATGCCCTTGTTTTTTCCTAGGTCAGTCGACCTAGCGGGTGTTTGCTCATGCATAGTATCTTTTAACTATGTCCACGTTTACAGGGTGCGGAAGGTAGTCACCTTCCATAGTGGTTAAGATCATGGCCCCACCAGAAAATATGTTCTTGATCACAAATGGCCTTTCATATGTGGGAGTCCATTTCCCCCTGGGATCACCTTGTGGCAGTATAATGCGCTTGATTACTAGGACGCCGACTTGATATACCTGACGTCTAACCTTCTTGTTAAAAGATTTAATCATATGTTTCTGGTACATCTGACCATGACAAATAGCCACAAGTATCTTCTCTTCAATGAGGTTCAATTGGTCAAGTCGAGTCTGAACCCATTCATCTTTATTCAAACCTGCATCCTTCATGATTCACAAGGAAGGGATCTGGACTTCGATGGGTAGGACAACTTCCATAACGTATACCAGAGAGAAAGGAGTTGCTCATGTTAATGTGCATGCTGAGGTATGGTAACCATGAAGAGAAAATGGTAACATCTCATGCCAGTCTTTGTATGTCACTGTCATCTTCTGTATGATCTTCTTAATGTTTTTATTAGCAACCTCTACAATGCCATTCATCTTCGGCCGGTGGGGAGAAGAGTTATGATGCTTAATTTTGAATTGCATACAGAATTCGGTGATTATAGTATTATTGAGATCGGTACTGTTATCTGTAATAATCCTTTCTGGAATACCATACTAACGGATAAGATTATGCTTGATGAATTGTGCCACGACGTTCTTGGTAACAGAAGAAAATGAGACTGCCTCGACCCACTTTGTGAAGTAATCAATGGCGACAAGGATGAAGCGATGCGCATTGGAAGTGGTAGGTGTAATGTCTCTGATCATATAAATTCCCCACATTGTGAATGCCCATGGAGTAGTCAAGACCTTCAAGGGAACCAGGGACACATGTATTTTGTTAGCATAGATTTGGCATTTGTGACAAGTTCGGGAATGCTGATAACAATCTCCTTTCATAGTTGACCACTAGTATCCTGCCCTTAGGATCTTTTTAGCCATTGTATGCCCGCTAGAATGGGTGCCAAAGGTGCCTTCGTGCACGTCCTCCATGGTTTTCTATGCTTCAATCTTATCCACACACCAAAGCAAAGTAGAATCGTGGTTGCTCTTGTAGAGGATTCTGTTACTGAGGAAGAACTTGGCATAGAACCTTCTTAGGAACTTCTTATCATTGACTGAATCTCCCTCAGGATACTCTTGGGCTTCGAGGTATCTTTTCACTTTGTGGAACCAAGGCTTGTCCACTACTTTTTTCAGTATCAACCTCATAATAGTATGTCGGTTCATCCAATTTCTCAATAATGATCTGAGGAGCTTCATTATCCCACCTGACCTTGAACATGGATGACATAGTAGCTAGTGCATCTGCTAACTGATTTTCCTCTCGTGGAAAATGCTCAAAGGTAACTTCTTTAATGTGTGGAATCAGTTTCAACACATGCTCTTGGTAAGGGATGAGATTGGGATGCTTCGTGTCCCATTCTCCTTTGATTTGACTGATTACCAGGGCCGAGTCTCCAAATACACTCAAGAATTTTATTCTCAAGTAAATAGCAGCTTTGAGGCCCATAATACATGCTTCATATTCAGCCATATTGTTGGTACAATTGAAACATAACTGAGCGGTGAAGGGAGTATGACAGCCTTCGGGAGATATGATCATGGCATCGATGCCATTGCCAAGTGCGTTGGAAGCTCTGTCAAAAACCATAGTCCATCGGGATCCTTTTTCAGGTCCTTTATCCGGTCCAGGTTCTTCACAATCATTCAGTAACATGATGTTCTCGTCCAAGAACTCAAAATTCATGGATTGGTAGTCGTCCACTGCCTGATGAGCCAAATGATCAGCTAATACACTTCCTTTGATTTATTTTTGAGTAGTGTACTGGATGTCATATTCGGTCAGGACCATTTGCCATATTGCTATTCTTTTGGAGAGGGCGGGTTTCTCAAATATGTACTTGATTGGGTCCATTTTTTGATATCAATAAAGTAGTTTGAATCAACATATACTGTCTCAGTCGGCGAGCAGCCCATGCCAAAGCGCAACAAGTTTTCTCGAGTAGTGAGTATCTTGTTTCACAGTCGGTAAACGTTTTGCTAAGGTAGTATATTGCAAGCTCTTTTTGACCAGACTTGTCATGTTGTCCCAGCACACACCCCATTGAATTGTCCAATACTGTAAATTACATGATCAAAGGTCTTCCTTCAACTGGAGGCATCAAGATTTGAGGTTCTTGAAGATATTCCTTAATTTTGTCAAAGGAAGTATGGCAGTCGTCATTCCACTTCACTACTTGATCTTTCTTTAATAATTTGAAAATTGGCTCACAAGTAGCAGTTAGATGGGAAATGAATCTGGCAATGTAGTTTAGGCATCCCAAGCAACCCCTAACCTCCTTCTTAGTGCGGTAGTTGGCATTTCTTGTATAGCTTTAACCTTTATCGAGTCCACTTCAATACCTTTGCCACTAAGAACGAAGCCTAAGAGCTTACCGGATCTTACTCCAAAGGTGCATTTGTTTGGCTTCAGTCTCAGCTTGTACTTCTTCACTCTTTCAAACAGCTTTTGCTGGTGATCAGGGTGCTCTTCTTCAGTCTGAGACCTGCTATCATATCATCGACATAGACCTATATCTTATGATGGATCATATCATGAAACAAAGCTACCATAGCACGCTGATAGGTTACCCCGACGTTCTTAAACCCAAATGGCATAACCTTATAGCAGAAAGTGCCCCACTGTGTGACGAAGGTTGTTTTCTCCATATCCTCAGGTGCCATTTTAATCTTATTATACCTGGAGAAACCATCCATGAAAGAGAATTCCTTATGTTGCATGGTGTTGTACTCCACACACATACGTACTTTACCGTCCTTTTTAGGTACTGGTACCACGTTCGCAACCTATTGTGGATAAGAAGTAACAGCCAAATAACCAACATTGAGTTGTTTCATGACTTTAGCTTTGATCTTTTTTGACATCTCAGGACGCATACGATGAACCTTTTGCTTCACCGAAGGGAAGTCTTCTTTCGTTGGTAAACAATGAACCACAATATCAATGTCCAGCCCCGACATGTCTTCATATGACCAGGAAAAGAATTTAACATAGTCGTGTAACATCTGAATTAACCACTCTTTGACACTCTGCTCCAATTTGGAACCTATCTTGACTTCTTTTTTATCTTCTTTAGTACCTAAGTTTACTGTCTCGACTGACTCTTCATGAAGTTGTATGGCTCTTTCCTATTGTTACAACAGTCTACCAAGTTCTCCTGGTACTTCATAATCTTCCTCACCTTCGTCCTCGGCTTGGTAGATCGGATTTTCAAAGTCATAATTGGTAATAGCAGAACCGTTATCAATGGGATCCAAAATGGATGTGGATCTACAGTTTGATATCTGTGTGTGTAAGAGAGCATAGCTATTTTGATAAAGTAAAAGCAGAAAAGAAAGACAGAGCATAAAGTTTGTATGCAAAACATCCAATGATTTATTAATGACATATTAAGATGAAGCAATAACCCTCACAAATAGACCATTGTGCCTCGGGTAAGACACAAGGCTTTTAGAGTTTAAATTGTTCAAATATTACGTATCCCAAAAAACAAAAAGACAATTACTCCTATGTTGTACCCCAAAATTTTCCCTCTCATTTATCAAGCATTTTCTCACAAAAATCTCCTTTGGTTCAAGACTGCACAAGGGTTGATCAGCTCAAGACACCTCCTTAAGCACTGATGAATAAAATTAGGGTTTGAGATTGCACAAGGATAATTGAATTTTTAATGCCTCATATGAATTTCATGGATCATTATGGACCCCCAATATTGCTCATGTCAAGTTTCAAGTCTTGGATCACATTCTTGCTCAGTCAATTGAGCAGTTGAACTAAAAATCAACTTTGTTAGGGAAAAGTCAACTTTGGTCAATTTACAGTCAAACTTCATAATTTTTTATCCATATCAACATGGTGAACTCATATATGTCATTTGATCAAGTTTGGACCACAATTTCCTCAAGAAATTTGATCAGATCATCAAAAGGGCAAAATGGTCAAAATTAGGGTTTTGACTAAGAAAGGGAAATTTATGATTTTTTTGACCTAGCAAATGGTTAATTGGTTTGAGACATGATATCAATATTTCAATTGCATCATTTTGACCTAATTATATGACTCAAAACATCCCTCAAGATCAATTGATTGATAGTTGATTTTCAGTCAACTGATCAAAAGTAAACTGTATACTGAAAAGTCAAACTTTGACTTTTTTGATCAAAATCAAAAGTCAAAGATTACAATCCATCAAAACATATCAAAATATGAAACTGGTTCATCAAGAAATCAAAAAGTCAAGATTTCATTTTGAAAAGTCAAAGTTTCCAAACTTCGAAATTTTTCTAAGTGTTGAAAACTTCATGTTTTTTCACAACTTTGAGCCATTTTTTCAAAATGATGCAAGATGATTCAAAGGAAACTTTCAACATGAAAGTTGAAGATATCAATGAGATCTAAAACATTTCTTTACACAACTTCTCCTATAATTGCATGGATTTCATGTTATGATTTTGTGAATACATGTTCATGAAACTAAACACTTAGTGAAAATTTTGCCCTAGTTTAGGCAGGATTTTGACCTAACTTCATGGCAATTTTTCATATAGTTCCAAGGGGAATTCTAAAAAGTGATTCAAAGAGGGTTTCAAGATAACATTACAAGCTTTCTAAAATGTCCAAGAACTCCTTAAGATCATGTTTGAGCAAGGAGAATCGAAGGCATGAAGTTCGCATTTCATTCTTGAATTATAGGTCATTTTCATGAAGAACAAGAATTCAAATCCATGTTTAGGCTGCACAATCTTTGCTTTGCAGGCCTCAAACTTGTTTGGCACTCCATAATTAATGTTTTGCACAGCTGTTAGAGGCTTTAACTCAAGCATTCAATGCATTGCCCATGCTTATTTCCATTTTGGGAAGAAAGTGCACATTGCCATTTTGGAAAAGTAGCTTTATGCACAAAATCTGTTCTTGAGATTTACACTTGTTCTCTTCTGATCATACACGACCTATAACCCAAAAGAAATTTGTCTCAAGCCTCTAACAAGCCTGCCCATGCTTGTACTTTACCTTGAAACCATATTTTAACTTTTCTTCAAAATCAAGTAACATAACCATAACTTGTACTTGTGTGATTCTGACCCTCTCAAGCCTCACAATCTTTTCCTTACTTATGTACAAGTGATTTGCATCAAAACACACACATACACAAGCCGTAAAACACACAAGAACTCAGAACTGTATCACAAATCACCATTGTTGCATAATCTGACCAAAAACTTGAAACTCACATATCCCTCGTGCGTTTCCAAGTCTTTTGGTTCCTAAAGCTTCTAAGCATAAAATACAACTCATCCCTGACCCAGTTCCATACTTGTAACTCCATATTCATCAACCTCCATAACCAAAAATAGGGCTCTGCAAGTTGACTTCTCCAGAACTTCTCAGCCACTTTTAGCTCAAGCCAAGCGTCACATTAGCTTCCTGGGAACTTGAGGAAGCTAACTCAATCACTGGAACTCATCAAAAGCTGCTCAAACTCACAACACGATACCCTCTTACAAGGTGAGTTTTCTGACTTTTGAACTCTTCATATGGGCATCATTTGGTTTCCATTTGTGAAGATAAAATGTAGACATCATAGCCGTGAAACTAACCATGTCCTTAGAATTCATTTATGTTGCCTAAGTAATGAGAATTTTAGAGTTGAATTTTCTGGAAAAAAATTAAGTCAGATTTGATACCTTTCAAAATTCATGCTCAACTTTGATTTATAGCTTTAGTTATTTATATGACTGAACTCGTGATGAAATTTGGAGCAAGTTTCATGTTTATACTTTTGCAAATGGTTGAGAGATGAAGAAGTTACCGAATTTGAATTCATAATTGGTTATGGCGCGAGGAAGAAGATGAAGTGATTTTCAGGAACGTGTTTCAAATATATATTTATGGTTTGACATAAGTTAATGGATGTATCACCACTCCAGTGGCTAAAGCGCGCGCCTGTAACCAGAGGGACCTAGGTTCGAGCCCCAGTGGTACCCTTTTAATTAATTTTTCATATTTTCTCTCATTTTTTTTGTTTGAAGGCAGGCGTTAGGATCCCTGTTGTTGGGCCTGGTATTTTGATTATCTCATACTCCATGTTTCACTTTCATACACCATGGCCCAATTTCATCATTATTTTCTTTTTTTATTTTATTCTTTTTCCTTTATTATTATTATTATTAATATTATTTTTATTATTATTAATAAAAAAATCCAAAAAATATTTATTTTATTATTTTACACTCATTTATATTTTATTTTTATTTATAAAAAAACTAAAAAAGAATAAAAACAATTTTCTTAATAAATTAATTTTTCTTTCTTAATAATTAATATTTAGGTTTAGGTTTAACCATTATATTATTTTCTTATAATTAAAATTAATTTAGAACTTAGGTTTCTTTTAACTAATTAATATCTATATTATTTTTATTAATTTAAACCCATTTCATAAATAAAACCCTAAAAAAAATCTTTCTAGTTAATTTATTTTCTTAATTAGTTTAAGTTAACTTCATTTAATTTTCATTAATCATTTTCTTAATTAGGTTTAGGTTAAAACCCCTTTCATAAAAAACCAAACAAAAATCATTTCTTTTTTTCATTTGCATTTGTACATTGTTATTTATTCAATTCTTGTACAATATTCAATATGGTTGTAATAGATAAATTAGGGTTTTAATTTCTTGCAATTCACCATTTTTAATTTGTACACCCCTCCCCTAATGATGTAATAGCTTAGTATTTTTATTTTCCGCAATTTAATGCTTTATATACAAATGCTAGTAATTAGGGTTTGTACGGAAAGATTAAAACCAACAAATAGAAAACCCTAATCAAGACAAATCAAGCATGTAAACCAATACAATTGCACACATACACCCTAAGGGTAAATCCACTTTGCTGCCTTATAAAATGGCCATATTATGCATGTGGGGCATCTTATCAAAAACAAACAAAATACAAGATCATAGTCCCTCGATGACGCTATCAAAGTTACCTTTCAAAAATGATCTTAGTCCCTTTAAGAAAATGCTAAGATATCTTACAACATTTCTAATCATGGTTATACGATGACCCTTGCCCGCCCCTTTTACATCCAAAGATAGGGTTACTTACCAAATAAATTATAAGATAACAATTTCAAAGGAAATAGGAAATAAACATGAAAGACTTTTGAGTAGGTAGAATGTTCCTAGTTGCTTGCTCATTTTCAAACCAAAACATCCTTGCTATTTTCAAAAACAAACACCAACACTTTCAAAACACCTTTAAAACTTCAAAACATTTTCAAAGGATCAACACCTTTGTATACATTCTTACAAATGAGAATCATTACAAAGTTTTCCTAAACGATGGCGCCCTTTTTCAAAATACTTTCAAAAAACCACACAAAGCATATTTTCAAACAAAAGCAAGTGATCTAGCAAGCAACTAAGAGCCCGTAGATAACTACGGATGAAAAGGGTGCTAATACCTTCCATTTTCATAATCTACCCCCCGAACTCAAGAAAACATCTCAAAGGTCTTTCATGTTCTTTTCAGCCTTTCCTTTTGGAGAAAAGAAAAGTCGGTGGCGACTCTTGCTAACTGCAACATTTGCGATCAAATGCAAAACAACCAAGTCAGCTCTCCCACCATGTTACAGAACTGGAGACTCTGCTGGGGAATAAATTTTAAAAGTGGGGTTACCTTAGGGCTAGATCACATTTACCTGCTTTCATTGTTTGACTTGTATGCTTTACATTTTGGTTCTTTGTTTGGGTTTGAATCCTCTACCTGGATTTGGGATACCTTATAGGTAAGTAGCAATACATTATGGAAACTGTGAGGGGTATAACGACATGGTCTAAGCAATAACTATGTTAGTGTGGCATATTTTTGGGTACCGGTAGCCCTTGAGTAGTCAAGGAGAATACGGGGCCGCTGAGTGATGTCATGAAGCACTAACTAACTTCTAGAACCTTTACTTGACCAACTTGAACATTAGGACGTGGTGAGATGATCGGCTTTGGTGAAGTCCGAAGTTGGTAGATACTCGATACTACACTCATTGAGGTTTAATTTTTTGGGATATTACGGTCTCCAGTAAAGAGGCTTGCTCTGAAACAATGCCCGAGAAAACAAACCAGTGATATTGAGCTTCTTTAGAACCCGATTACTATTTCTAGGACAGGTTTGACCCGATTATTTGTTTTGTTTGTATATATCTACTTGTACATAACATCATAAACATCATAACATCATACTCGTACTCACTAACCATTTCAAGGATTTTTGGGATTTATCTTTGTTCTGTTTTGTAGGACATGGATTATATTCGCAAGAAAACCATTCAAGCCAATCTTGTAAGGATCTCTCCTCAACTTGAAGAGTTAGCATCAAGGGTTCCCAAAAATTCTCCATTTACCGAAAGACATGGTCGTCTCCTAAACTTGGTTACCTCCAACACTGATGAGGACATGATGAAGGTGCTCTTCCAGTTCTTTGATCCTCTACACCATTGCTTCACATTTCCCTATTATCAACTTGATCCAACTTTGGAAGAATTCTCCCAACTCTTGAGGATTCCCATTCTAAATCAACTACCCTTCAATGGTACAGAAAGAGATCCAAAACTAGAAAAGATTGCTCAAGTCCTACACTTGCAACCGTCTGATGTCACAACAAATTGGGAAACAAGGAGTGGTGTCAAAGGTTTCTTAGCCAAGTTCTTGTTTGAGAAAGCTCAAAACTGTTGGAACTCTTTGGACTTGCAAGCTTTTGAGGAAATTGTGGCTCTCGTCATCTATGGGATGGTTTTATTTCCAAATCCTGACCAACTCATAGATGTAAACACCGTCAAAATCTTCATGTCTCGTAACCCGGTGCCTACTTTGTTAGGAGACATCCTACATTCTTTTCACACTCGCACTATGAGGAAAAGGGGTATTCTCATGTGTTGTACTCCTCTATTGGAAAGATGGTTTATTTCACATCTCCCCCAATCTGTATTGAAGAACGAGCAAGGTTCAAGGTGGTCACATAGGTTGATGACGCTCAAACATTCAGACATTCATTAGTGTTCTAGATCTGTAGAGAATGTTACTATCGTCGACCGTTGTGGAGAATTCCCTAATGTCCCCTTACTTGGAATTAGAGGAGGTATCACTTACAACCCCTGCTTGGCCTTATGAAAGTTCGGTTACGCCCGACGGGATGGTCCCCATGAGATGCTTAATCAAGGGTTGGTATTTGACTACGAGAAGGACGATCAAGGTTACGGCCAGAGGTTTATCCGAGCTTGGAGGATGTTGAACAAGGTAGATAGCAATTCATTGGGGCATAATAATTCCATCCCTCTTAAGCCTTATCTCAAATGGGTACGAGCCCATGCTCAAAGTCTTATGATGCCTTATCCCTCCATTCTCCCGGTTATCAAAGAGCCTATTGTGGAAGGAGATGTCCCATGCACTATCCTTCATCCTGACATGACCACCTCTCTGGAAGACTTGCAAAGGGATTAGATACAGCTTAAGGGGGAGCGAGACACTTTCGAAGCCCAATTCTACACCAGCGAGAATAAAGTTCTGGAACTCACCAAGCAGCTTCATGAGGAGCGGAGTCTGAACGCCTACGTCGCACCAAAGAGGATGTGTTCAACTTTTTTATCTTAGAGTTTTTGTATTTCTTTGTAAGCCCAAAGAGGCATGACGTACTGAAACTTTGATTTATTAATATAACGTGTGTTCCTTTTTGGTCTAAATCAAATGTAAGTCTCTAATTTCCTTGAAATCATTTGCATATGCATCTCCATTTATCATAACACAAACAGGTTTCTTACCACAGGTCTCCTTATCTTTCTACTGTTTATTTCAGTAAGATGGATCTTGAGCAGACACTAAAAAATCTCCAGGCGCAAAATGCTCAGTTTCAACAAATGTTCTTGACTTTGGCAAAAGGGAAAGAGGATTTGAAAACTTTGTTGATCAAAGAAAAGAAGAAGAAAGAAAAGAAATCAACCGGCATTTTGAATCTGGGAAGAAGGTTCCCAGGGCCAGCCAGACGGACCCTAGACTTCGCAACATCATCAGGTGAAAAGGATAATGAAGAAGGGAAAAGCAAGGAAGTGACTGTCCATCCAGAATCTGAAGAGGAAGAAGACGATGATTACTATGAAGAGAAGTATCCTCCGACTGACGACAAATACAAACATCTGGAAGAACGTCTAAGTGCAATAGAGATTTAGAAAATGCCCGGGCTGGACTTTGAAAAGCTGGGTTTGGTGTCTGGGATTGTTATTCCACCAAAGTTCAAGGAACCAATGTTTGCTAAGTAAGACAGGGTTTCGTGTCCCAAGATGCACCTCTGATCTTATGTGAGGAAGATACAACCTCACACTGCTGACAGAGATTTGTGGGTCCACTTCTTTCAGGATAGTCTATCCAAAACTCAGCTAGATTGGTTCTATCAACTGGAGAGGGACAATATCCATAATTGGGAGGACCTTGCCACTGCTTTTTATAAGCAATATCAATATAACGTAGACCTTTCTCCCACCCGTACTCAACTCTAGAGTATGGCTATGGGTTCAAGTGAAGAATTCAGAGACTACGCTCAGAAGTGGAGGGACTTAGTAGGAAGAGTCCAGCCTCCCCTATTTGATAGAGAGCTAGTAGATATGTTTCTGGGTACCCTGTCCGGTCCTTTCTTTAATCATCTAATTGGAAGCTCCTCAGCAGGCTTCACTGAATTAATCTTGACTGGGGAAAGAGTGGAAGCTGGGATTAAGAGTGGGAAGATCCAAAAGGATGCATCCTCCAGTGCCATGAGAAAACCATTTATTGGGAAGAAAGAGGTTGGTGTTGTGTACCCTCAAAGGAATCAGGACAGAACTGAACACCGTCCAATGGTAGGAGCCGTCATGATCCCTAAGCCTGCACCTGCTTAATAAAGGAACAACCAGCCTAAAACGGAAAGACCGGTAAGACAATTTACCCAGATAAATATGACGCTGTCTCAAGTCCTGCCACATTTGTTGAGATCTAATCTGGTAACTTTGAAGGAAGCCCCGAAGAATCCCAATACCGCCTCTCCTCATTATAACCCTAATGCTCGTTGTGCTTACCATTCAGAAATTCCAGGCCATGATACCAACAATTGTTGGGCTTTGAAAAATAAGGTGCAAGATGTAATTGCAAGCTTCTCAAGTCATATTTAAAGCATGTGTTGCATGAAGACAACATGGACATCAACTTTCAAAGGATGTGCAAAAAGCTTATCAACATCAAATAAAAGTCTTGAAGATTATTGAAGAATTATTGAAGAAATCATCAAATGTCAATATGGTATAAATAATTCTTAAAATATTTAATATAGATGTTCACAATATGCATTCATCAACATATACATATTCCATAACTTTAACATCAAGAAAAACTTTGTTTGAAATATCTTTCAAAATGTATTTTTGAAAATAAACCTTTAGAAACCGGTTCCTCCCTAACAGGGAACCGGGTTCCAGAATTTCTCAAAAAAACATGTCCCTGGATTTTGTACCAGGAACCGGGTTGTACCAATAGGGGAACCGGTTCCTGCGTGATAAATTTGAATTCCAACTTATAACGTTCACTAAGAACCGGGTTCTGTCAGTGTCGGAACCGGTTCCTAGCGAACCAATGCAGCTTTTACTTTGTTTTTTGAACATTTTTCAAGTGGTATCTTTTCATGAATGCATTGCAACTTTTCATATGAATTGGCATGAATGAAGAGGTTCTTGTAACTTTATAAAATGAAGATTTTCTTATTTCAAACATATACAAGAATGCTTCAATTTTCAAATTAACAAATATACTTCTTCATTAACAATTTTCTCATTCACTCACATTTGAAATTATACTTTCATGTGTTCATAATTTTGTGAAACTTTCCATATACACTTTCATTATCATTACAAGTTTCATTCATACATTGTGAACATTTATATACATTGTTAAGAATTGTTTTTATCTTGAAGAAGAAGATCAATTGAAGATTGATAAAGCTCTCCATATACTTCAAACTAAATCATTGTATTACTTAAAGATTTTCCCTTACTATCCAGGATTGTTGGAAGTAAGTGTTGTGATTTGAAGAGGATTGTTCTTCATTCACATTAGTGTTTGTTTGGTCTTAAAGGTGTTAAGAACCTTTGATCACCCTATAGGTTAGATAGTAAGCATAGGCTGTACAATCATTCTAACTATAGTGAAATCTCTTTCGTGTTGGAAAGGGGACTGGAGTACTCTCGGATTGTGAGGGGAACCAGGATATATCACCGTGTTCTTTACTTTTCCGCATTTATCGCTTTCATCACCATAATCAGGAAAAGATAAAGATATAATCAAAACCTTCAAACACTTAACCAAAAATTACTACCAAGCATTCTCATAAAACCGAATAAATTTTATAAGACCTTATTCACCCCCCCCCCCCCCCCCTCTTAGGCACTATGAGACTTACAATTGGCATCAGAGCAAGTTATAGGTAACTTGTTCCAAAAGATCCAGAATGGCTTCCGCAAATCATCAACCAGTCTTCAGAGATGGTGGTAGTAACAACAAGCCTCCTCTATTCTGTGGTGAATATTTTGACTTCTGGAAAATACGCATGAAGGCGCATTTAGAAGCACAGGGAGAGGAAGTATGGGATGTTGTTGAAAATGGTCCATTTATCCCAATATCAGTAATCAATGGCATTGGTTCTGTAAAACCCAAAACTGCATGGGACGACGATGATAAAAAGAAAGTTCTCTATGACAAAAAGGCAATAAACCTTCTTCAAGGTGCACTCAGTATGGACGAATTTTTCCGTGTCTCGAACTGCAAGACAGCAAAAGAAATATGGGATACCCTGGTTCAAACTCATGAAGGAACGGCTGAAGTAAAAAGATCAAGGCTAAATACCTTGAGTCAAGAATATGAACTATTTCGAATGCAGCCCGGAGAATCCATTCTTGACTTACAAAAGAGATTTATGCATTTGACAAATCACTTAAATGCTCTTGGTAAAACCTTGACAAATGATGAACTCAACTTGAAAATCCTTAGATCATTGACTAGGGAATGGCAACAAAAGGTAACGGCAATCTCGGAAAAGAAGAGTCTCTCCGCAATGACTTCCGCTACATTATTTGGAAAACTTAAAGAATATGAAACGGAACTCGGTAGACTTGAAAAACATGAAAATTTAGAGAAGAAATCCAAAGGCATTGCCTTGAAAGTTGATTCAAAGGAAAGTCAAGATAAAGATGCATCAGAGGAAGATGAAAACTTCTTGCTTCTTATAAAAAGGTTAGGAAAATATTTTGGTCATAAAAATAATCTTCATAATGCTAACTTTGTCAAGAAGAAGAAATTTTATAATCATAAAGATAAAGAAGCCTCCACATCAACACAAGTGTCACATGTTATGAATGTGGAAAGCAAGGTCACATAAAGCCGGATTGTCCAAAACTCTCCAAGAAAAATGGATTCAAAGGCAAAAAGGAGTTCAAGAACAAAAAGGCTTATGTTGCATGGGAAGATAATGAGATAAGTTCTTCATCCGATTCGGAAAGCGAGGAATGTGCAAATCTAGCATTAATGGCTTCACATCACTCCGACAATGAAGAAGAGGTTAGTAATGAATTTAATCTTTTTGATGATGATGTTCAAGATGTTATTGATGAACTCTTGAAAGAATGCAAAAGTTTATACAAAAAGGTGTCAAATCAAGAAAAAGAACTTCTAAGTTATTTAGAAAAAATTGACACCAGGACTAAAGATTTTGATATTCAAAAACAGAATTTTATTAAAGAAAAAGAAAACTTTGCATGCTCCAAGTGTGAATCAAATGTCTTTCAAATTGTTCAATTGAAAAGAGTTATTGAACGATATGAAAAAGGACAAATAGGATTGGAAGGATTACTAAGCCAACAACGCTATCCAAATGATAAAAGGGGTCTTGGTTATGTGAATTCTAAGAAACCAAGTAACAATCCCACTGTTTTTGTAAAGGCTAGTAATAGTTCCAATCCCAAGAAAGTAGAAAAGAAGCAAGTTGTTCATAATCATCAAAAGAAAAAGGCTAATGTATCGAAAAAGAAAACATTTCCTAAGAAGAAATCTTATCCTTCTAGATATAGAAGTAACTTTGAACCTACTTATTTTTATTGTGGTATTAAAGGCCATACACCTAATGCTTGCTATGTTAGAAACTTTAGTATAGCAAGTGGGCATTATGTGTGGGTGAAAAAGGGAACTAACTATGAAGGACCCAAGGCAACTTGGGTACCTAACAAAGAATAATTTGTTTGTGTAGGTATGCTTGAAATCCACATCAAATGTTTGGTATCTTGATAGTGGATGTTCAAAGCATATGACAGGAGATGTACACCAATTTTCATATCTAGTACATAAAGCCAAAGGGTATGTCACCTATGGAGACAACACCAAAGGAAAGATTCTTGGCGTTGGAATAGTTGGCACACCTCCATCCATTCAAATTGAGGATGTTCTCTATGTTGAAGGATTAAAACACAATCTTCTTAGCATAAGTCAACTTTGCGATAGAGGGTTCAAGATCAAATTCAACAAAGATGAATGTCTCATTATGGATGAGGCAACCAATGAGGTAAAACTCAAAGGTATAAGAACTAACAATATTTTTATGATTACTTTAGATGATTTGTCTCTGAAGGTACAATGCCTTATGGTAAACAACAATGACGCTTGGTTATGGCACAAGAGGATCGCTCACATTCACATGGAGCACTTGAACAAATTGGTTAAGCATGACTTAGTTATTGGTCTACCAAAGATGAAGTTCATCAAGGAAAAATTATGTAATGCATGCCAAAAGGGCAAACAGACCAAAACAAATTTCAAATCTAAGAATGTGGTGTCTACTACAAGACCACTACAATTGTTACACATGGATCTCTTTGGTCCATCAAGAACAAAATGCTTCGGAGGTAATGTATACGCTTTAGTCATTATTGATGATTTTTCTAGATATTCTTGGACTTTGTTTCTTGTGCAGAAAAGTGATGCTTTCAAAGCCTTTAAGAAGTATGCTAAGCAAATCCAAAATGAAAAATCACTAAAGATTGTATCCATAAGAAGTGATCATGGTGGAGAATTCCAAAATGGTCAATTTGAAGAATTTTGTGAAGAACATGGTATCTCTCATAATTTTTCAGCACCTAGAACTCCACAACAAAATGGAGTAGTTGAAAGAAAGAATAGGTTTCTAGTGGAACTTGCAAGAACAATGCTTAGTGATGCAAATCTTCCTAAATATTTTTGGGCGGATGCGGTTAGTACGACATGTTATGTTGGAAATCGAGTTATCATTAGACCTATAATAAAGAAGACTCCATATGAACTCTTCAAAGGAAGAAAGCCAAATATTGCTCACTTCCACATTTTTGGATGCAAGTGCTTTGTTCTTAACAATGACAAGGATAATCTCGGTAAGTTTGACCAGAAATCCGACGAAGGTATATTTCTTGGTTATTTGCTTTCTAGTAAAGCATATAGAATTTATAATAAAAGAACTTTAACTATTGAAGAATCTATGCATGTATCTTTTGATGAAACTAACCCCTCTAAGGAGGAAGTAGTTGTTTGTGATGATGATGATCCTATAGATTTACCCCCGGAAGATCTTTCATTTGATCAAATTAAGAAATCACCGGAAAATTCAGAAAACATTGTTCAACAAGATTCAAACACCAATGATCTACCAAAAGAATGGAGAACTCATAGAGACCATCCTATTGACAAAATTATTGGTGACATTAGCCAAGGAGTATCAACAAGATTGAATCTAAAAGATGCTTGCTTAAACATGGCGTTTGTTTCTCAAATTGAACCTACCAAAGTTGATGAAGCCTTAGGAGATGATCAATGGATTATTGCTATGCAAGAAGAATTAAATCAATTCGAGAGAAATCAAGTTTGGGAACTTGTTCCTAGACCAAGTGGTAAACACATCATAGGTACCCGATGGGTGTTTAAGAACAAACTTGATGAGAATGGTCTAATTGTTCGAAATAAAGCAAGGTTGGTTGCCCAAGGTTACAATCAAGAGGAAGGAATCGACTTTGAAGAAACATTTGCTCCGGTTGCAAGGTTAGAAGCTATACGTCTTTTACTTGCTTATGCTTGTTCATTAAATTTTCAGCTTTTTCAAATGGACGTCAAAAGCGCATTCTTGAATGGATACATCAATGAAGAAGTCTATGTCAAACAACCCCCGGGATTTGAAGACTTCAAACATCCTTCACATGTCTTTAAGGTGAGAAAGGCTCTTTATGGCTTAAAGCAAGCACCAAGAGCATGGTATGATAGACTTAGCAATTTTTTGTGTGAAAAAGGTTTCGAAAAGGGTAAGGTTGATAAAACCTTGTTCATTAAGAAAATCCAAAGTAACACTTTATTGGTTCAAGTCTATGTTGATGATATCATTTTTGGATCGACTAACAAAGAAATGTGTGAGGAATTCTCATTGATGATGCAAGGAGAATTCGAGATGTCTATGATGGGAAAGATGAACTACTTTCTTGGACTACAAACCAAGCAACTAGAAGATGGAATCTTCATCAATCAATCTAATTATTGCAAAGAATTATTGAAAAAGTTTGATATGGACAATTGTAAAGCCATGAACACTCCAATGGGCTCCGGTACATATGTTGATCAAGATGAATCTGGTACTCCAATTGATATTACAAAGTACATATGTATGATTAGCTCTTTATTGTATTTGACGGCAAGTCGTCCTGACATCATGTTTAGTGTTTGTCTTTGTGCTCTCTTTCAAGCAAATCCAAAAGAATCACACCTCATGGCAGTTAAAAGGATCATGAAGTATCTTAAAGGAATAATCAATGTCGGCTTATAGTATCCGAAAGGTAGTATTTGCACTTTAATTGGTTATTCTGACGCGGATTATGCAGGTTGTAAAACTGATCGTAAAAGCACAAGTGGTACTTGTCACATTATTGGAAATGCATTAGTATCATGGGCTTGTAAAAAGCAAGCATGTGTTGCTCTTAGCACGGCCGAAGCAGAATACATAGCAGCGGGTAGTTGTTGTGCACAAATTCTTTGGCTCAAGCAACAACTCTGTGATTACGGACTTGATCTCGGATGCATTCCTCTTCGATTCGACAATACAAGTGCTATCAATATTACAAAGAATCCGGTCATGCATTCAAGAACCAAACATATAGATATTCGACATCATTTTCTCCGTGATCATGTACTTAAAGGAGATGTCGAAGTCACTTTTATGGATACTCATAACCAACTCGCAGATATCTTCACTAAACCGCTTGCTCGAGAACCTTTCTTCAAAATACGAAGAGAACTTGGTATTTTGGATGAAGGTGATATCTAATGTTTCTCTTAAGATACACGTCTTATTTTTTATATGTATCTATTTCACTCTTTTTCCCCATCCTTTTTGATGTTAACAAAGGGGGAGAAGAGTATGCATGTGTGTTGTTTTGTTTCAAAGAAATTGCAGGCCCAAATAAATATCAAACTCTCTCCAAAATTCAAAGAATCATGGACTTAGGGGGAGCATACAATTTAGGGGGAGCCTTGCATTTGCTCAACATGTTTGCTACACAAAACAACATGAACATATCAAGAATCATTTTCAAGACTTGGTTGTCATCATCAAAAAGGGGGAGAATGTAATTGCAAGCTTCTCAAGTCATATTTAAAGCATGTGTTTTGATGAAGACAACATGGACATCAACTTTCAAAGGATGTGCAAAAAGCTTATCAACATCAAATAAAAGTCTTGAAGATTATTGAAGAATTATTGAAGAAATCATCAAATGTCAATATGGTATAAATAATTCTTAAAATCTTGAATATATATGTTCACAATATGCATTCATCAACATATACATATTCCATAACTTTAACATCAAGAAAAACTTTGTTTGAAATATCATTCAAAATGTATTTTTGAAAATAAACCTTTAGGAACCGGTTCCTCCCTAACAGGGAACCGGGTTCCAGAATTTCTCAAAAAAACATGTCCCTGGATTTTGTACCAGGAACCGGGTTGTACCAATAGGGGAACCGATTCCTGCGTGATAAATTTGAATTCCAACTTATAACATTCACTAAGAACCGGGTTCTGTCAGTGTCGGAACCGGTTCCTAGCGAACCAATGCAGCTTTTACTTTGTTTTTTGAACATTTTTTAAGTGGTATCTTTTCATGAATGCATTGCAACTTTTCATATGAATTGGCATGAATGAAGAGGTTCTTGTAACTTTATAAAATGAAGATTTTCTTATTTCAAACATATACAAGAATGCTTCAATTTTCAAATTAACAAATATACTTCTTCATTAACAATTTTCTCATTCACTCACATTTGAAATTATACTTTCATGTGTTCATAATTTTGTGAAACTTGCCATATACACTTTCATTATCATTACAAGTTTCATTCATACATTGTGAACATTTATATACATTGTTGAGAATTGTTTTTATCTTGAAGAAGAAGATCAATTGAAGATTGATAAAGCTCTCCATATACTTCAAACTAAATCATTGTATTACTTAAAGATTTTCCCTTACTATCCAGGATTGTTGGAAGTAAGTGTTGTGATTTGAAGAGGATTGTTCTTCATTCACATTAGTGTTTGTTTGGTCTTAAAGGTGTTAAGAACCTTTGATCACCCTATAGGTTAGATAGTAATCATAGGCTGTACAATCATTCTAACTATAGTGAAATCTCTTTCGTGTTGGAAAGGGGACTGGTGTACTCTCGGATTGTGAGGGGAACCAGGATATATCACCGTGTTCTTTACTTTTCGACATTTATCGCTTTCATCACCATAATCAGGAAAAGATAAAGATATAATCAAAACCTTCAAACACTTAACCAAAAATTACTACCAAGAATTCTCATAAAACCGAATAAATTTTATAAGACCTAATTCACCCCCCTCTTAGGCACTCTGAGACTTACACAAGACCTCGAGGAAAAAGAATTGAATTTGATGCTCCTGAGATCCCAAATGTTATCACCGCTCCTATGCCCAAACATGGTCGTGATGTTAACGTTGTTGAAGATGATGTGTTTGTTACTGTTGTTGATGAACTTGTTACTCCTCTCCCGTCTATCAAGAGGAACCTGTTGAAGGTGGGTTATTTCTGGGTTGTGGTGAAAGATGCCACCTCTGTTTATCCCTACCAACTGGTTGTCATTTATTGAAAGCAGGTGTCCAGCGGCTGATGAATGACAAAGAGATTTTGTTTGAAAAGACTCCCGTTCCAACCATTTCTTACAAGGATGTTTCAATAGTAACCATTTCCGCCAATCCTTCCAGGGTCTCCACCAAAAGACCCGTTACGATTACATCCATCCCGAAGGTGACTCCACTGATAATTACTATGCCAGGCCGATCTCGTACTCCTCAGATAAAATTGTCCCCTGGAACTATGGGGGTGAGGTCTACTATCACGGCGTCAAATAGGATTGGCTGGCTGATGAAGACTCGATTTTTGAGAAGACTGACCCCAACATTGGCAACATTGTGGGAACCAGCAAAATAACCCAAAGTGGAAGAGTATTCTCCCCTGAGATTTCTCCTTCGAAAACTGTTAACCGTCCTTTGATCATCCCTGCTTTTATTCCTGTTGGCACTACTACTACAGTTCCTATGGTTACCCCTACTGACACCCCTATAGCCGAGTCGACCGAGACTCGGGGCAAAGGCATTTTGATTGAGCCTGTCCGGATGAAGGCGCAATCAGTATCTATCCCAGAGGCCTCCAAAAAAGAGATGGAAGAAATTCTGAAAATTATAAAGGGAAGCGACTACAACATAGCCGAACAGCTAGGGCAGACTCCGTCAAATGTTTCTATGTTAACTTTACTGTTGTGCTCCGAGGCTCATGCGAAGGCCTTGGTGAAATTTCTTAAAACTGCCCATGTGCCACAGGAAACCTCGGCTGACCAATTCAAAGACTGTGTGGCCAGTTTAACAGCTGATAACGGTTTAGGCTTTTCTGATGCTGACCTGACACCTAGAGGGAGGAAACACAACGAGACATTGCATGTCTTTGTCGAATGCAGGGGCACTACTTTGGCCCATGTCCTGGTTGATACTGGTTCATCTTTGAATGTGCTACCTAAGAAGGCTATGGATAGACTCGACTGTGAAGGTTTGACCTTAAAACCCAGAACATAGTGGTAAGGGCGTTCGACGGTTCAAAGAGAATGGTGCATGGGGAGGTGGACATCCCTATAAAAGTTGGAACTCAAACCTTTGATTTAATTTTCCATGTAATGGATATTTTCCCTTCCTATTCCTGTTTATTAGGCCAGCCTTGGATTCATGACGCTGGTGCCGTTACCTCTACATTACATTAGATACTGAAATACCCAACCAAGGGAAAAATCATCACTGTCCATGGAGAGGAGGAATATATGGTCAGTCACCTGAACTTCTTCAGATACGTGGAAATGGATGGTGAATTCATCGAAACTCCGTGTCAGCATTTCGAGGAAGTCCCACAAACATTTGCAGCAACCAAGACTGTTTCCCAAGTTCCAAAGATTATAAGACCTCCGCTAAAGATGGCTTCTCTGAAAGATTCCAAGGCCGTAGTCGAAGAAGGTGGGTTTACTATTTGGGGCCAACTCCAAGATATACCCTACAAGTCTGACAAATTTTGTTTGGGTTTTACTTCAGGAGCCCGGAAAGCTGTTCGTCGTGCTTGTACTGGGGGACCACCTTTGCAGATCAGCAACCATGGAGTCAATGTAGTGGAGGATAGTGATGACAACTGCGACCTGGAGGAATGGATTTTCCCAACTATCGACGGAGGACTCACCAACTGGGAAGCCAAATATTTTTTCCCAATTACTTTCATCCAACAATAATTGTCTTAAAATTTTTGTCGAACTTGTAATAATCAAACAATTTAGACTTTTAAAACCTTGTGTCTTACCCGAGGCACAACGGTCCATTTGTAAGGGTTGTTACTTCATTTTCATATGTCATCAATGAATCATGGACGTTTTTGCATGCAAACTTTACGCTCTTTGTTTTTCTTTTTCTACATTTTTGTTTTTCAATGATAGCTATGCTCTTACACACACTCACATATCAAAATGCAGATCCATATCCACTCAGGATCCCATGGGTAACGATTCTGCTATGGCCTATTGTGACTTTGAAAATATGATCTACCAAGCCAAAGATGAAGGTGAGGAAGATTATGATGTTCTAGGGGAACTATCCAAGTTACTACAACAAGAAGAAAGGGCTATACAACCCCGCGGAGAATAGGTTGACACAGTTAACTTAGGTACCGAAGAGGACAAGAAAGAAGTCAAGGTGGGTGTCAATCTGGAACCCAGTGTCAAGAAGCGCTTAACTCACTTACTACATGACTATGTTAAGGTATTTTCTTGGTCATACAAAGACATGCCAGGACTTGATGCTGATATCACGGTCCATCGTCTACCGACAAAAGAAGACTTCCCTCCGGTAAAACAGAAAGTCCGTCGCATGTGGCCAGAAATGTCAGAGAAGATCAAGACTGAAGTCATGAAACAATTCAACGCCGGATTTTTAGCCGTCACCTCCTATCCACAATGGGTTTCCAATGTTGTTCCAGTGCCTAAAAAGGACAGCAAAGTACGCATGTATGTGGGTTACCGAGATTTGAATAGGGCAAGCCCTAAGGATGATTTCCCACTTCCCCATATCGATATTTTGGTTGACAATACCGCACAACATAAAGTGTTCTCATTTATGGATAGTTTCTCAGGCTACAATCAAATCAAAATGGCACCTGAGGACATGGAGAAAACAACCTTCGTCACACAGTGGGGAACTTTCTGTTACAAGGTTATGCCATTCGGGTTGAAGAACGCTGGGGAAACTTATCAGCGCATCATGGTAGCTCTATTTCACGACATGGTCCATCACGAAATAGTGGTCTATGTGGATGACATGATAGCCACATCTCAAACTAAAGAGGAACATCTTGACCATTTGCATAAACTGTTTGAAAGGCTAAAGAAATACAAACTAAGGTTAAACCCGAATAAATGCACATTTCGAGTGAGGTCCAGTAAACTCATAGGCTTCATCATCAGGGAAAAGGGTATTTAAGTGGACCCTGCCAAGGTGAAAGCAATACAGGAAATGCCTGCTCCTCGCACCGAGAAGGAAGTCAGAGGATTCTTAGGACGACTTAACTACATCCCCAAATTCATTTCTCACCTAACTGCTACTTGTGAACCAATCTTCAAATTACTAAAGAAAGATCAAGTAGTCAAATGGAATGATGAATGCCAAGCTGCCTTCAACAAGATCAAGGAGTACCTTCAAGAGCCTCCTGTTTTGATGCCTCCAGTCGAGGGAAGACCTTTAATCATGTATCTAATTGTCTCGGAAAATTCAATGGGGTGTGTGCTGGGGCAGCATGACGAGTCTGGCCGAAAAGAGCATGCTATTTACTACATGAGCAAAAAGTTTACCGACTGTGAAACAAGATATTCACTGCTTGATAAAACTTGCCACGCTATGGCATGGGCTACTCGCCGGCTAAGACAATATATGTTGACCCATACTACCTTATTGATATCCAAGATGGATCCAATTAAATACATATTCGAGAAGCCTTCCCTCTCTGGGAGAATAGCGAGATGGCAGATGATTCTGACTGAATACGACATTCAATACACTACCCAAAAAGCAATAAAGGGCAGTGTGCTATCCGATCACCTTGCTCATCAGGCTATGGATGACTATCAGTCCATGAAATTCGAGTTCCCAGATGAAGACATCATGATGGTAAGCAATTGTTAAAAACTCAGACCATATGACGGACCTGAACAAGGATCCCGATAGACCTTGGTTTTTGACGGAGCCTCCAACGCACTCGGCAATGGCATATGTGCTGTAATCATATCCCCTGAAGGATGTCATACTCCCTTCACTGCAAGACTTTGTTTCAACTGTACCAATAATATGGCAGAATATGAAGCGTGTATTTGGGTCTCAAAGCTGCCATAGATTTGGGAATCAAATCCTTAAGTGTATTTGGAGATTTAGCCTTAGTCATTAGTCAGATCAAAGGAGAATGGGACACGAAGCACCCTAATCTCATCCTCTACATAGAACATGTGTTGACATTAATCACACATTTCGAGGAAATTACCTTTAAGCATTTTTCACGAGAGGAAAATCAACTAGCGGACGCGTTGGCCACTATGTCATCAATGTTTAAACTCAAGTGGGGTAACGAGGCTCCCCAGATCACCATTGAGCGGATGGATGAACCAGCTTACTGTCACGAGATCGATACTGAAGATATAGTGGACAAGCCTTGGTTCCATGAGGTTAAGAGGTATCTTGAGACTCAAGAGTATCCAGAAGGAGCTTCAGTCAATGATAAGAAGTTCTTGAGAAGATTCTCTGCTAAGTTCTTCCTTATTAATGGAATTCTCTACAAGCGCAACCACGAATCTATTTTGCTTCGTTACGTAGACAAGGCTGAGGCAGAAAAGATCATGGCTGATCTACATGAAGGAACTTTTGGCACCCATTCTAGTGGGCATACGATAGCTAAAAAGATCATAGGAGCGGGGTACTACTGGTCTACCATAGAATCAGATTGCCATCAGCACTCTCGAAACTGTCACAAGTGTCAGATCTATGCTGACAAAGTACATGTGCCTTCAGTTCCTCTAAATGTCCTGACTGCTCCTTGGCCATTTGCGATGTGGGGCATCGATATGATTGGAGAAATCAAACCTACAACTTCTAATGGATACCGCTTCATCTTGGTGGCCATTGACTACTTCACGAAGTGAGTTTAGGCAGCTTCTTTCGCTTCCGTTACCAAGAATGTTGTGGCCTGACTCATCAAACAGAATCTCATCTGTCGGTACGGTATCCCAGAGAGAATCATCACAGACAATGGTACGAATCTCAACAATACTATGATCATTGCACTATGCGCGCAATTCAAGATCCATCACCATAATTCTTCTCCTTATCGACCAAAGATGAATGGTGTTGTCGAAGATGCAAATAAGAACATCAATAAGATCATACAAAAAAATGACAGTAACCTACAAATATTGGCATGAGATGCTACCATTCACTCTCCACGGTTACCGTACCACGGCGTGCACATCAACAGGGGCAACTCCTTTTTCCTTGGTATACGGCGTGGAAGTTGTTCTACCCATTAAAGTCCAAATACCTTCTCTGAGAATCATAAAGGATGCAGGGCTGAATGAAGATGATTGGATCCAAACTCGGCTTGACCAATTGAATTTGATTGATGAGAAGAGGCTTACGGCTGTCTGTCATGGTCAGATGTACCAAAAACATATGATCAAGGCTTTTAACAAGAAGGTCAGATGTCAGGTATATCAGATGGGTGACTTGGTAATCAAGCGTATCATATTACCACAAGGTGATCCCAGGGGCAAATAGACTCCTACATGCGAGGGACCATTTATGATCAAAAACATATTCTCTGGTGGAGCCATGATCTTAACCACTATGGATGGCGACGACCTTCCGCACCCTGTGAACGCGAACATAGTCAAAAGATACTTCGCATAAGAGACCCGCTAGGTTGATACACCTAGGAAAAACAAGCGCATCCCGGCGAACCACAAAGGTTCAGGAAAAAATTAGGGATAAAATATAAAATAAATCTGTACACCCGGCAAGCTGAAAACCTGAAAAGGCGGCTTGGGCAAAAAAGGGTATCCCGGTGGACTGAAAACCCGAAAGGGCGGTCCAGGCAAAAGTTAGGGAATTAAAGCGTATGACTATGTCTCGTTGGATCACCTTACATACAACCTTTAGCATCGACTGATAAACTCAAACGATTCTAATCAATCCAATCAGCTTCGGACAAAATGGTAACTGGATAAGACGCTCAGAGACATGAAGGATGTAGTAGAATGGGAACCCCGTGGGATTATTTCACATAGCTATCTTTTCTTTGTACCAATCTTTATTTTCTACAACGACATTCTCTTACTAGAATGTTCGTCTCATTGTATAAAAATACTTATTCAAGTTAATACAAAGATATCCCTTTGAAAGTGCAAAATTATCTGTTTTTCTTTTATTTCCGTGTTTTATTTGCAAAAACGTCCAATGATTATTTTTGAACATATGCATTTGAACGTGACTACTGTTTACAAATGAACAAAAAAGAGGAACAGAAAATAAAAAGACAATCACTAATGGCTTTAAGAAATAGGATAATATCTTTAGACTATTCCATAAAGTCCCCCGCAGGTACCTTTTCCAACAAGAACGGAAATCAGGCCATCCCGCTGCAGGATCGCCATCATATCTCCAGTACGTATCCTAATGGTATCAAGTGCTCTGACCCCCCGGCGGAAAAAAATTTCCGGTTACAGATCCAAAGATTCCTCAGTGAAAGTCGCCCAGTTTCTTAGGATTCACCAGCAGGATTTCACGAGGTCTACAAGAAATACACGATGTTTCCTTTACACAATAGAGTTTATTTCTCTAACAAATGGAAACTCATCAACACATCAAAACATGAAGACTTGCACTCCTCCTTCCCAGTGATGCTCTGGGATTTATTTCCCCCGACTCTAGTAATAATGTGGCATAACAATTAATGTGTCCATACATTGCATCCATACGTCATAACATTGACAACACAAATACATACGACACAATCTCATTTATTTTGAGAACATCATTGCACCATGAATTTCATACATCATGACATTGCATACAACTAACCTTTCATCTTTTCAGGAAAGATCAATCAACAGAAAATTATCGTTAAATTTTCAACAAGTCAATTACAGATCAATCCCCAAGAAAGGACTAGTCAACCATCTACATAACAAATATTTCCTTCAAACCCCTGACGGTTCAGTTTAAATCTCTCAACAATTTATTCTGATTCTTTCCTACAGACGTCTTCTCTGGTGCAGATAAATCTCTCAATGATTTGTTCTGATTCTTCTCCAGATCCCTACCAGTTCAGTTTAAATCTCTCAACGGTTTATTCTAATTCTTTCCCGCAGACGTTTTCTCTGGTTCAGATAAATCTGTCAATGATTTGTTCTGATTCTTCTCTAGATCCCTTCCGATTCAGTTTAAATCTCTCAACGGTTTTTTCTGATTCTTTCTCGCAAACGTTTTCTCTGGTTCAGATAAATCTCTCAATGATTTGTTCTGATTCTTCTCCAGACCCCTGCCGATTCAGTTTAAATCTCTCAACGGTTTATTCTAATTCTTTCCTGCAGACGTCTTCTCTGGTTCAGATAAATCTCTCAATGATTTGTTCTGATTCTTCTCCAAATCCCTGCTGGTTCAGCTTAAATCTCTCAACGATTTATTCTGATTCTTTCCCATAGACACTTTCTCTGGTTCAGATAAATCTCTCACCGATTTATTTTGATTCTTCTCTAGATCCCACTCGGTTCAGTTTAGATCTCTCAACAATTTATTATGATTTTTTCTTTGTAGGCACTTTCTCTGGTTCAGATAAATCGCTCAAAGATTTACTCTGATTCTCTCCAGTGAAAGATTATGCAAAACCCTTTTTGGTTCAGTTTAAACCTCTCAACGGTTCATCCTGATACTTTCCAAATGAACATTTCTGGTTCAGATAAGTCGCTCCAAGATTTATTTTGATTCTTCCCATTCAAACAACACACAAGGCTCCCGCTAGTTTCAGAAAAATCACTCTAAAGATTTATTCTGATTCTTTTCCAGTTGAAATTAAGTTCAGACTTAGTCCATTTTCTGTCAAAAATCACCTTTGGATGGCATCTACAAGCCCATCTCCGGAAAATCTCCATCATTCCTCTAAATGAAATCTATAAGCCCATTCCCATTTCATCTTCAAGTGCAAATTTCTGGGCACTCTAGTGTCCATTCATCTTCCATCATCAAGTCGGGAATGGCGGATCCACCAATCTAAATCTTCAGGTTAAAGAAGATTGAACAGGGGAAGTTGTTGTACCCCAAAATTTTCCCTCTCATTTATCAAGCATTTTCTCACAAAAATCTCCTTTGGTTCAAGACTGCACAAGGGCTGATCAGCTCAAGACACCTTTTTAAGCACTGATGACTGAAATTAAGGTTTGAGATTGCACAAGTATAATTGAACTTTTAATGACTTTATATGACTTTCATGGATCATTATGGACCCCCAAGATTGCTCATGTCAAGTTTCAAGTCTTGGATCACATTCTTACTCAATCAATTGAGCAGTTGACCTAAAAATCAGCTATATTAGTGAAAAAGTCAATTATGGTCAATTTACAGTCAAACTTCATAATTTTTTATCCATATCAACTTTGTGAACTCATATATCTCATTTTATAAAGTTTGGACCATAATTTCTCAAGAAATTTGATCAGATCATCAAAAGGGCAAAATGGTCAAAATTAGGGTTTTGATTGAGAAAGGGAAATTTCAGATTTTTTGACCTAGCAAATGGTTAATTGGTTTGAGACATGATCTCAAGAGTTAAATTTCATCATTTTGACCTAATGGCATGACTCAAAACATCCCTCAAGATCAATTGATTGATAATTGATTTTCAGTCAACTAATCAAAAGTCAACTGTACACTGAAAAGTCAAACTTTGACTTTTTTGATCAAAATCAAGTGTCAAAGATTACAATTCATAAAAACATATCAAAATATGAAACTTGTTCATCAAGAAATCAAAAAGTCAAGATTTCATTTTGAAAAGTCAAAGTTTCCAAACTTATAAATTTTTCTAAGTGTTGAAAACTTCATGTTTTTTCACAACTTTGAGCCATTTTTTTACCATGATGCAAGATGATTCAAAGGAAACATTGAACATGAAAGTTGTATATCTCAATGATATCTAAAACATTTCTTTACACAACTTCTCCTAGAAGTGCATGGATTTCAAGTTATGATTTTGTGAATACATGTTCATGAAACTAAACACTTAGTGAAAATTTTGCCCTAATTTAGGCAAGATTTTGACCTAACTTCATGGCAATTGTTCACATAGTTCCAAGGTGAATTTTCAAAAGTGATTCAAATAGGGGTTTTAGAGCACTTTACAAGCTTTCTAAAATGTCCAAGAACTCCTTAAGATCATGTTTTAGCAAGGAGAATCGAAGGCATGAAGTTGGCATTTCATTCTTGAATTATAGGTCATTTTCATGAAGAACAAGAATTCAAATCCATGTTTAGGCTGCACAATCTTTGCTTTGCAGGCCTCAAAATTGTTTGGCACTCCATAATTAATGTTTTGCACTGCTGTTAGAGGCTTCAACTCAAGCATTCAATGCATTGCCCATGCTTATTTCCATTTTGGGAAGAAAGTGCACATTGCCATTTTGGAAAAGTAGCTTTATGCACAAAATCTGTTCTTGAGCTTTACACTTGTTCTCTTCTGATCATACACGACCTATAACCCAAAAGAAATTTGTCTCAAGCCTCTAACAAGCCAGCCCATTCTTGTACTTTACCTTGAAACGATATTTTCACTTTTCTTCAAAATCAAGTAACATAGCCATAACTTGTACTTGTGTGATTCTGACCCTCTCAATCCTCACAACCTTTTCCTTACTTATGCACAAGTGATTTTCATCAAAATAAATGCATACACAAGCCCTAAAACATACAAGAACTTAGAATTCTATCACAAATCAGCATTGTTGCATAATCTGACCAAAAACATGAAACTCACATCTCCCTCGTGCGTTTCCAAGCCTTTTGGTTCCTAAAGCTTCTAAGCATCAAATACAACTCATCCCTGACCCAGTTCCATAACTGTAACTCCATCTTCATCAACCTCCATCACAAAAAACAAGGCTCTGCAAGTTGACTTATCCAGAACTCCTAAGCCACTTTCAGCTTAAGCCAAGCATCACATTAGCTTCCTGGGAACTTGAGGAAGCTAACCCAATAATTATAACTCATCAAAAGCTGCTCAAACTCAAAGCACGATACCCTTTTGCAAGGTGAGTTTTCTGACTTTTGAACTCTTCATATATGCATCATTTGGTTTCCATTTATGAAGATAAAATGTAGACATCATAGCCCTGAAACTAACTATGTTCTTACAATTCATTTATGTTGCCTGAGTAATGAGAGTTTTAGATTTGAATTTTCTGGGGGGGAAAATTAGGTCAGTTTTGGTACCATTCAAAATTCATGCTCATCTTTGATTTATAGCTTTAGTTATTTATATGACTGAACTCGTGATGAAATTTGGAGCAAGTTTCATGTTTATACTTTTGCAAATGGTTGAGAGATGAAGAAGTTACAGGATTTGAATTCATGACTGGTTATGGCGCGAGGAAGAAGATGAAGTCATCTTCAGAAACGTGTTTCAAATATATATTTATGGTTTGACATAAGTTAACGGATGTATCACCGCCCCAGTGGTTAAAGCGTGTGTCTGTAACCAGAGGGACCTAGGTTCGAGCCCCAGTGGTACCCTTTTGATTATTTTTTCATATTTTATCTCATTTTCTCTCTTTTTTTTTTTGTTTGAATGCAGGCGTTGGGCTCCCTTTGGTTGGGTCTGGTATTTTGCTTATCTCATACTCCTTGTTTCACTTTCATACACCCTGGCCCAATTTCATTATTATTTTCTTATTTTATTTTATTCTTTTTCCTTTATTATTATTATTATTATTATTATTATTATTATTAATATTCTTTTTATTATTAATAATAAAAAAATCTAAAAATATTGATTTTATTATTTTACACTCATTTATTTTTTATTTTTCATTATAAAAAAACTAAAAAAGAACAAAAATAATTTTCTTAATAAATTAATTTTTCTTTCTTAATAATTAATATTTAGGTTTAAGTTTAACCATTATATTATTTTCTTGTAATTAAAATTAATTTAGAACTTAGGTTTCTTTTAACTAATTAATATCCATATTATTTTTATTAGTTTAAACCCTTTTCATAAATAAAACCCTAAAAAAATCTTTCTAGTTATTTTCTTTTCTTATTTAGTTTAAGTTAACTTCATTTAATTTTCAATAATAATTTTGTATGTTCAGATGCGCCTAAGAGGGGGGGGGGGGGGGGGGTGAATTAGGTTCTTTAAAAAATTTTCTGAATTGTATGAATATTTTTGCACGAGTTTCTTTTCTTTCTTTTTCTAATAAGTGATGAAAGCAGTAAATGCAGAAAGTAAAAAACACAGAGATGTATCCTGGTTCCCCTCACAGTCCGAGAGTACTCCAGTCCCCTTTCAACATGAAAGAGATTTCCTTATAGTTGGTAATTTGTACAAATACTACCAAACAACCAAGAACAATCCTCTTGAACCAAGAACAATCCTCTTGGATTTTCACTAAGACCACAAAGAGAACAATCCTCCATAAGTGTCTTTCTTGTTTCCAACAATCCTGAAAACAAGGATACAATAGTTTGTTTGATTTGCATAAGAGTTTGAAACATGAAAGAGCAATGTCAATCACTTGATTGATCTTTTCTATTCAATATGAAATTTAAGATGGAATACTCTTCTAAGTGCTCAAGAACAATTTTCAGTATGCATATGAAAATGATGAACATAAATCTTGAGTATAGAGAGTATGATCAAAAGAATAGAAAGTAATAGTTGTTAATGATTGTTGTTGTATTTTCAAAATTCTAAACAAAAGATAATTTATAGTGTAGTAATACCTCTTCAATGAATCATAGCAATGTTTAAACCATTTTTACTGGAAAAAATATTTGAAAAGATACAAAGATTGCCATGAAAAGGTGTTACAAAAAGTTGCTGGAAAAATGAAAATTTTCAAAATCTGAAGCACAACAACCGGTTGCACTAAAGCAACAACCGATTGCTGTAAAAGCAACATTTAAAAAATTTGAAAAATATAACTATTACAACTGATTGTCATTGAGGAGCAATCGGTTGCTCATAGGCCAACGTTCAAAAAATTTGAAAATAGAACACATGACAATCGATTGCTACTAGATGACAATCGATTGTTGTCAAAACAGAAACTTTTGTTTTTTGACTGCAACTGATTGTCCTAGCATGACAATCGATTGCTTGTGTACAAAAATTGAAAAATCATTATTTTCAAAGATTTTAAGCAATTTAAAACATCCTTCTTCAATCATACATAGTATATACTCAAAATATTATTTTAATAAAGTAAATGCATGATTAAAAATAGTTTTGAGAACTAAGAGCATAAGATCAAAAATTTCATATACCTAAAGCCATAAGTCTTGAAATGTTGATCTTGATCAATGAATCTTGCTTGAGATAAATCTTCTATCTTGATCAATTCATTTTTGCATGCTAGCTTGTCTTCATCAAAACATTTGGAAAGCTTGATTTCACAGTCTCCCCCTTTTTGATGATGATAACCATTGCTTTAAGTTTGGAGTGCATCTTGATTTTCTCTAATCAAGTTGTTTAAAAACTCCCCCTAAGTCAAAGACTCCCCCTTGGTCTATTGCATGAGGGTTTTGAAGATTGCTTGCTTGTTGCAATTAGGGTTAGAGAAAAACAAAAGAAACTACAAAGTCTTCTCCCCCTTTGTCATTAGCAAAAAGGAATGGGAAAGAAGATCATAAAAATTTTGCACATAGAAACAACATAGCATAAATAAAGCTTGCATACATAGATATAACAGAAACAAAGTGCACAAAACAAATAAAAATCTGGTACAAAATAAATAATAGTAATGGCAATGGAAGAGAAAGAATAAAAGAGAGTGTAACTGAAAAAAAATTAAAAAAAATTAAAAAAAATTCAAAATTTTGAACTGTGCAATCGATTGTTGTTTGATGACAACCGATTGCACCCTTTGAAAAAATCAAACAGGGGCGAAAAAATTGAGAGAGCAACTGGTTGTCGTGGAGTGACAACCGATTATTGTGAAAACAGAAACTAAATTTTTTTAGCAACAATCGATTGTCACTCTATGACAACCGATTGTCATTAGTGAAAAAGTGAAAAATACTTAATTTTTGGGGATTTCATGGTCATATATCAAAAATTTAGTAATAAAAACATAGATCATGATATATTACCATAAAGTTAAGATTAAGATCATAGCCATGTACCTTAATTAGATAATGTCATTTTCGTCCAAGATACCTAGCTCTCTTCGGATCTTGAAGAATGGTTCTCTTGCCAACGGTTTAGTGAAGATATCTGCTAGTTGATTATGCGTATCCACGAAGGTGACTTCGACATCTCCTTGAAGTACATGATCATGAAGAAAGTGATGTTGAATGTCGATATGCTTTGTTCTAGAATGCATCACATGATTTTTTATAATGTTGATTGAACTTGTGTTGTTGCATCGAAGTGGAATGCATCCAAGGTCGAGTCCGTAGTCACGGAGTTGTTGCTTGAGCCATAGAATTTGCGCACAGCAACTACCCGCTGCAATGTATTCCTCCTCGGTCGTACTAAGAGCCACACAAGCTTGTTTCTTGCATGCCCAAGAGACTAATGCATTTCCCAAAATGTGACAAGATCCACTTGTGCTTTTTCTATGTGTTTTACATCCTGCATAATCAGCGTCAGAATAACCAATTAAATCGCATATATCACCTTTTGGGTACCATAGGCCGACATTTGTTGTTCCTTTGAGATATTTCATGATTCTTTTTACCGCCATAAGGTGAGATTCCTTCGGGTTTGCTTGAAATCGTGCACACAGACATACACTGAACATGATGTCAGGACGACTTGTCGTCAAGTATAACAGTGAGCCAATCATGCCTTGATATTTAGTAATATCAATGGAAATACCAGATTCATCTTGATCAACATAAGTACCAGAGCCCATTGGCGTGTGCATTGATTTGTAATTATCCATATCAAACTTTTTCAAAAGTTCCTTTCAATATTTTGATTGATTGATGAAGATACCATCTTTCAGTTGCTTAATTTGCAATCCAAGGAAATAGTTCATCTTGCCCATCATAGACATCTCAAATTCTCCTTGCATCATCAACGAGAATTCTTCACACAAATCTTTGTTAGTTGAACCAAATATAATATCATCGACATAGACTTGTACTAATAAAGTGTTACCTTTGATCTTCTTTATGAACAAGGTCTTATCCACTTTACCTTTCTCGAAACCTTTTTCGCATAAGAATGTACTGAGTCTGTCATACCATGCTCTAGGTGCTTGTTTTAAGCCATAAAGAGCTTTTCTCAACTTAAAGATATGTGAAGGATTCTTGAAGTCTTCAAAGCCCAGGGGTTGTTTGACATACACTTCTTCATTGATGTAGCCATTTAAGAATGTGCTTTTGACGTCCATTTGGTAAAGCTGAAAATTCAATGAACAAGCGTAAGCAAGTAAAACACGGATAGCTTCTAACCTTGCAACCGGAGCGAAAGTTTCTTCAAAGTCAATTCCCTCTTATTGGTTGTATCCTTGGGCTACCAATCTTTCTTTGTTTCAGACAATTATACCGTTCTCATCAAGCTTGTTTTTGAACACCCATCTTGTACCTATGATGTGTTTGTCACTTGGTTTAGGAACAAGTTCCCAAACTTGATTTCTCTCGAACTGATTTAACTCTTCTTGCATAGCAATCATCCATTGGTCGTCTCCTAATGCGTCGTCGACTTTGGAAGGTTCGATTTGAGAAACGAACGCCATGTTCAAGCAAGCATCTTTGAGGTTCAATCTTGTTGAAACGCCTTGACTGATGTCACCGATGATTTTATCAATAGGGTGATCTCTATGGGTTCTCCATTCCTTAGGTAGATCATTAACATTTGATTCTTCCGGAATTTTTTCTTCTTGTTGTTCCAATTGATTCTCATTGTTGGTCTTGGAGCCATCTTCTTGAGGAATATCTAAAATCTCATCATCATCATTTAAAACAATAGTATCCTCCTTAGAGGGGTTAGATTCATCAAATGATACATGCACAGATTCCTCAATAGTTAAAGTTCTTTTATTGTAAATACGATAAGCTTTACTAGATAAGGAGTATCCAAGAAAAATACCTTCATCCGATTTTTTGTCAAACTTACCAAGGTTGTCTTTGTCGTTGTTAAGGAAAAAACATTTGCAGCCAAAGACATGAAAGAATGAAATATTTGGTTTCCTTCCTCGAAAGAGTCCATATGGAGTCTTCTTCAAGATAGGTCGAATATTAACTCTATTGCTTACAAAGCATGCCGTGCTTACAGCATCTGCCCAAAATTATTTTGGAAGGTTTGAATCACTAAGCATTGTCCTTGCATGTTCAATAAGAGACCTATTCTTCCTTTCTACAACTCCATTCTGTTGAGGTGTCCTTGGTGCTGAGAAATTATGTGATATTCCATGTTCTTCACAGAAATCTTCAAAGGAGGAATTCTGGAATTCTCCACCATGGTCGCTTCTTATGGAGGCAATGGATAGTGACTTCTCATTTTGAATTTGCTTTGCATATTTCTTGAACGCCTTGAATGCATAATTTTTCTGCACTAAAAAGAGTGTCCGAGTATATCTAGAAAAGTCATCAACAATAACTAGAGCGTACACATTACCTCTGAAGCTTCTTGTTCTTGAAGGGCCAAACAAGTCCATATGAAGCAATTGTAGTGGCCTAGTAGTGGACACGACATTCTTGGATTTGAAAGTTGATTTTGTTTGCTTTCCCTTTTGACATGCATCGCAAAGTCTATCTTTGATGAACTTTATCTTAGGCAGTCCAACAACAAGGTCATGCTTAATCAATTTGTTTAAATGCTCCATATGAATATGAGCGATTCTTTTGTGCCATAGCCATGAGTCGTTGTTGTTTGCCATGAGACATTTAACCTTCAAAGACAAATCGTTAAGGGAAATCATAAAAATATTATTTACTCTTTTACCTTTAAGTTTAGCCTCATGTGTGACTTCATCTTCTATCAAACATTCATCTTTAGTGAACTTGATCTTGAAGCCTTTGTCACATAGTTGGATAATACTTAAAAGATTGTGCTTTAGTCCTTCGACATAAAGAACATCTTCAATTGATGTGAAAGGTGGACCACCAACTTTGCCTATGCCAAGAATCTTTCCTTTGTTGTTATCTCCATACGTCACATAACCCTTGGCCTTAAGCGTTAGATGTGAAATTTTGTATCTCCCGTCATATGCTGGGAACAACCACTATCGAGATACCATAGATTTGAAGTGGTCGTCAAGCTTACCTCATCATCTTCGCTTTCGGAGTGGTGTGAGGCCATTAATGCAAGATTGGCACTTTCGCCGCTATCGGAGTCGGATGACGAACTCAGTTAAACATCTTCCCATGCAACATATGCTTTCTTATCTTTTGATTCCTTCTTGCCTTTGTAGCCACTTTTCTTTGAAAGTTTTTGACAGTCCGATTTGATGTGACCTTGTTTACCACATTCATAGCAAGTAACTTCTTGTGTTGATGAGGATCCTTCCTTCTTCTTGAAGTGTTTATTCTTCTTTGAGTGCGAGAAGGCTTTGTCATTTTTACCAAAGAATTTTCCAAGTCTTCTAACGAGAAGCATGAAGTTTTCATCTTCATCATGATTATCTTTCTTTTCGTCTTCCTTGGAGTCAATCTTCAAGGCAATGTTCTTAGACTTATTTTCTTGATTTTCACGCTTTTTCAATCTACCAAGTTCTGTCTCGTATTCTTGAAGTTTCCCGAACAAAGTTGCGGATGTCATAGTAGCGAGACTCTTCTTTTCTGAGATTGCTGTTACTTTTGGTTGCCATTCTCTAGTCAAGGATCTGAGCACTTTTAGGTTCAACTCATCATTGGTCAATGTTTTGCCAAGTTTCCTTAGATGATTTGTTAGATGCACAAATCTCTTTTGTAAATCAAGAATGGATTCTCCGGGTTGCATACGGAATAATTCATATTCTTGACTTAACGTATTAAGTCTCGATCTCTTAATTTCAGTTGTTCCTTCATGTGTTTCAACTAGTGTATCCCAAATTTCTTTTGCCGTTGTGCATGCTGAGACACAGAAGAATTCATCCATACTAAGTGCGCTTTGAAGGAGGTTTATTTCCTTTTTGTCATACAAGACCTTTTTCTTATCATCATCATCCCATGTAGTTTTAGGCTTTGATGAGCCAACACCGTTTACTACAGTTACCGGAACAAAAGGGCCATTTTGGACATCATCCCATATTTCTTCTCCTTGTGCTTCTAGATGAGCCTTCATACGGATCTTCCAGAAATCAAAGTATTCACCACAGAATAGAGGAGGCTTGTTGCTACTGCCACCGTCTCTGAACAAAGAATTGTTGTTTGCGGAAGCCATTCTGGATCTAGTAAGAACAGGTTACCGATAACCTGCTCTGATGCCTATTGTAAGTTCAGATGTGCCTAAGAGGGGGGGGGGGGGGGTGAATTAGGTTCTTTAAAACTTTTTCTGAATTGTATGAATATTTTTGCACGAGTTTCTTTTCTTTCTTTTTCTGATAAGTGATGAAAGCAGTAAATGCGGAAAGTAAAAAACACAGAGATGTATCTTGGTTCCCCTCACAGTCCGAGAGTACTCCAGTCCCCTTTCAACATGAAAGAGATTTCCTTATAGTTGGTAATTTGTACAAAGACTACCAAACAACCAAGAACAATCCTCTTGGACCAAGAACAATCCTCTTGGATTTTCACTAAGACCACAAAGAGAACAATCCTCCCTAAGTGTCTTTCTTGTTTCCAACAATCCTGAAAACAAGGATACAATAGTTTGTTTGATTTGCATAAGAGTTTTAAAGATGAAAGAGCAATGTCAATCACTTGATTGATCTTTTCTATTCAATATGAAATTTAAGATGGAATACTCTTCTAAGTGCTCAAGAACAATTTTCAGTATGCATATGAAAATGATGAACATAAATCTTGAGTATAGAGAGTATGATCAAAAGAATAGAAAGTAATAGTTGTTAATGATTGTTGTTGTATTTTCAAAATTCTAAACAAAAGATAATTTATAGTGTATTAATACCGAATTTTTTTTATTAATAACCAAGTATTAAAATAATATTTCGCAAATAACCGGGTTTCGGAAAAAATTACGCAAATAACCATGTTTGAGATGGCTCCACAAAGGAGGAGCCATCTCAATTGGCGCATGCACCTCTTTTTTTAAGGGAGGCGCCATCTCACTTGGCGCCTAAGTGCTTAGGGCAAGCCCTAAGCCAAGTGAGATGGCGCCTATGTACAAAATTAGGGCAAAAATTTTTTTTTTTATTTTCTTTCCTGCGCGTTGCCTATTAGACAGAAATCAACAAAATGGATTTTTTATTTAAAAAAATAATTACATTCAACTGTTTTACATTAAAAGAACAGTAAAAAAATGGATACAAAAAATACTGGGAAAAAAAAAGATACATCAGTGATCCCCAGGAACCCGGTAATGACCCCCAATTCCGCATCCCCGTCCTCGCCTTTCTCTTGCTGGGTGCCGTCTCGTTTCCTGCTGCGGCAAGGTCGATGGCCCAGCGAAGTCAATGCGATCCGAATCCATAAAATCAGTAAGATCTCCATATCTCGAAGATCCGCTATGGTACAGTCGGTTACCCATACCCTCAAAGTTTGGTCGTGTTGGCGGTGGGTGGGGTTCCATGGTTGGTCGGTAGCATTGGTCGTCTGAGTATGGGGGGTAGAAAGGAAATGGATCTTGGGGTGTTTGGTATTGTGGATGTTGGGTTGTTTGGTGATATGATGGTTGATGGTAGGTTTGGTCGGCTTGGTCATAATCTTCTGACATTCCCATATCAGGGCTAAGGCTGGATGTTGAGGGCGCCATATTGGGATATGTGGAAGACTGAAATTGTGTCTGGGGTATGTGGGTGTGCTGGTTTTGGGTTGGTATTATGGTTGGGTTTGAGGCATATCCGGGTATTGGTAGTTTGGCGGTGATTGTGGTTGGTAGTACGACATTTGATTGTAGTTGTGTTGTGGTGGGGAATGCGGTTGTGTGTTTGTTGGTCTGTTTCTTCTTGGGGGTTGGTTTGAGGTTGATGGATTTTGGGTTTGTTGGTGGGGAATCGAGGGTTGTGCCCATTGTGTGCGTGGGTCAACCAAGTACCTCGGATGAGACACGTGCATATCTGGGTTACTAACCGACCTGTACCACGACATATATTGATCAGTGTGTCGCATGTTACCTTGAGTAAGGAAAACCGGGGATTGCAAGATGTAGCGGTGACGCCTTTGCCACATTTTACACCATTCTGGAGCAAAGTCTTTCCAGTTGGTAAGACCCCACTGGGCGTCGACCCTTTTTAGATGCTAGGGGGACAAATCTGTTGGATCACTTGGTATCTCTTGGATCATTCCGAACTGCATCTTCACACGGTCGCTGTGGTGCATCTCCACAATGTTGAACCGAATGAGTGTAGTCTTTGCAGTCCAAGTTGCTGCATCCTCTGGGTTTGGAGAATGGCCCAAACCCAAATATGGTCTCCAGACGAACTGCGATAAAATTTAAATCAGGTAAGCGCAAAAGTAATGTATAAATAATTAAAATGAACAAAAGTTAAAAGCTACGATGTACGTCATCTGGGCCTAAGTGATCCAACAGATTCCGGTAGAGTGCGACATTGAATTTGGGATTCTTGCCGTAATCCATACCCCTCACGCAGTACCTAAAGGAAATGAGAAACATGTTATTTTTAGCATATATTTTGGAAAGAGCAGAATAGTTATAAATGCTATAACTTAATGACTTACTTTGTTGCGTACGGGAAACCAAAAGTGTTGTTGTTGATGGGGTTTAAGGACTCCATCCTCCACCAACCCCAGGCTTGTAGTAAAAATGCGCACCCATAAAATGTACATTTTTCCTTGACTGCGTTTTTGCACAAGGAACTGTACAGGTGGGCTAATACTGCAGAACCCCAACTATATTTTCTAGTTTTTTCAAAATTTGTTAGTAAATGTAAGTACATGAAATTTACACTATTTCCCGTACTTTCGGGAAATAAAAATGTACCAAAAAGTATCATAATATACGTTCTGGCTTTTACTACTCGGTCATTCTCTGAGGAATTTTCATTTAATTCCATACTTGCATAATGCCATTTCAGGTCAGTGAGTAGTATTCCCTGCCCTCTTGCTCCACCACCTTCTACCATGTCCCTACCCAACAGTTCTTCACACTGTGAGTTGGGTTGTTGAACCGACCCGTTCACCGCCTTACCGTCGATAGGGAGGCCCAGTAGCATGTACACATCTTCGAGAGTGATGGTACATTCACCTGTTGGTAGGTGAAATGTATGGGTCTCCAGTCTCCACCTCTCCAACATTGCAAGAATGAATTTTGAGTCAATGGTGCAGTTGGAGATCTTTATCACATGTCCAAAACCTGCATATTCCAGATAAGGGACGATAAATGGGTCGGGAGCCAGGTATTTATGCGAACGGATTCTGAATCTTTGTGTATCCTGAGATCATAATTAAACAAGTGTAAGATTAATTAAGATGAACAACACGTTATTTGAAGTATGAAAAATGTATAACCAAAGAAGAGACTTACAAATGCAGCAATGTTTTCCCTTGTGCCTCTGTGAGTATCTCCCATTGTTAGAAGAGCCATTGTTCAAAATGCTTGAGAGAATGAAAGACTTAGGAAGAAATAGAGAGTATGATAGACTTAAGAAATATTTCATAGTAGAGAGTGAGAGTTGTTTGGGTGTGAGAGATGTTTCATAAGGTATGTATTTATAGGCAAATAAGTTTGATGTAGTGGTTGCATGCCTGCGATGTGTCACATTTGCATGCTTAGGGTGTTACACATATGCATGCATGTACAAAAAATGTAAGGTGTCACTCTTGCAGGCTAGGTGGCAGCCCATGCATGTATCACGATTGGACAGTAACGGAGGCGCCATCTCACTTGGCGAAAGAGTACAAAAATGAATGGTGTCGCCACCCTATTTAGCGAATAAGAGGTGTCGCTTCTTACAGCATTGGCTCAGGCTACGTGACAGCCTTTGGGATTCCTTTCTTTGTTGCATGCAAGGCCATTGGAGTTGATGGGTGGAGTCTTACACAAAACATTTATGTGTGCAAAATAGGGCCATGATAGGTGGCAGGCTAGGTGGCTGCATAAGCCCATGCATGTATCACGATTGGACAGTAAGGGAGGCGCCATCTCACTTGGCGAAAGAGTACAAAAATGAATGGTGTCGCCACCCCATTTGGCGAATAAGATGTGTCACTTCTTATAGCATTGGCTCAGGCTACGTGACAGCCTTTGGGATTCCTTTCTTTGTTGCATGCAAGGCCATTGGAGTTGATGGGTGGAGTCTTACACAAAACATTTATGTGTGCAGAATAGGGCCAGGATAGGTGGCAGGCTAGGTGGTTGCATAAGCCCATGCATGTATCACGATTGGATAGTAAGGGAGGCGCCATCTCACTTGGAGAAAGAGTACAAAAATGAATGGTGTCGCCACCCCATTTGGCGAATAAGAGGTGTCACTTCTTACAGCATTGGCTCAGGCTACGTGACAGCCTTTGGGATTCCTTTCTTTGTTGCATGCAAGGCCATTGGAGTTGATGGGTGGAGTCTTACACAAAACGTTTATGTGTGCAGAATAGGGCCAGGATAGGTGGAAGGCTAGGTGGCTGCATAAGCCCATGCATGTATCACGATTGGACAGTAAGGGAGGCGCCATCTCACTTGGCGAAAGAGTACAAAAATTAATGGTGTCGCCACCCCATTTGGCGAATAAGAGGTGTCACTTCTTACAGCATTGGCTCAGGCTACGTGACAGCCTTTGGGATTCCTTTCTTTGTTGCATGCAAGGCCATTGGAGTTGATGGGTGGAGTCTTACACAAAACATTTATGTGTGCAGAATAGGGCCAGGATAGGTGGCAGGCTAGGGGGCTGCATAAGCCCATGCATGTATCACGATTGGACAGTAAGGGAGGCGCCATCTCACTTGGCGAAAGAGTACAAAAATTAATGGTGTTGCCACCCCATTTGGCGAATAAGAGGTGTCACTTCTTACAGCATTGGCTCAGGCTACGTGACAACCTTTGGGATTCCTTTCTTTGTTGCATGCAAGGCCATTGGAGTTGATGGGTGGCAGGCTAGGTGGCTGCATAAGCCCATGCATGTAATATTATTGGCAGCCTTGGGGGGTTGCATCACTTACTTAATTGAAATTTTTTGCCTTACGTTGAACATAACATTCATTCACATAAACTGTAAAATTTTCCAACCTTCGAATCAGTCATCTAACCTTCAAACATTCCAGCATTCATACCTTCATACAATCAATAAACCTAAAACATTCCAACCTTCAAACCTTAAAACAATTCTACACAATGGCCTCTTCACCACAATTTGTTGTCAAAGAACATTTCAACGGTGAGACATACATGTGTCCCACAGTTGGGTTTTTGTTTAGAAACACCGACAATGTTCGATTTCTATTAAACGGGAAAGCAAATTTCTCGTACTTTAAGAAAAGATTGGAGGCCAAACTTGAACGAGGCCCGGTATCCCAGATATTTTATCAGAGTCTAGTCTTTTTTGGAAACAACCAAGTTATTTTTTATAAGGTTGAAATTCAAGATGACGAGGATTTCCAGAACATGATTTCCAGCCATGTCTATTCTGGAAACGACTCTATTGAGTTGTACGTTTTTTTTCAAGAGCCTCCGGTGACACAGGAGGTAGAGCCTCCGGTGACACAGGAGGTTGATCCTTTGGAGAATGAGCAAGATGAGGTGGATGCAGTTGATGATGAAGAAGAAGATAACGAGTTAGAGTTTGATGAAATGGTGAACGACGATTCTGACGATGATGGCATCCCAAGTATTCCTACTGACAAAATCTACACACCACCTACGCACATGACAAACTTCAACATGGGCGGAGATGAACCTTCTACGGACTTGTTTTTCCAACCGTATATGCAGTCGGATGGAAATTTAAAAGAGAAGGACAAGTTTCGTAATAGAGAGGAATGCATAAGGGCCATCAAAAAATTTCACATGCTCAACTCGGTTGATTATAAGGTGGATCGTGTAAACCCGGAAAGGTACAAGATCAAGTGTGTCCACCCTGACTGTATGTTCAAGCTGACCGCATCATACAAACTAAGGGGTGACTGCTGGGTCATAGGTTCCATGACTACCCATACTTGTGTAAGTTCCACTCAATCACAAGACCACCGAAAACTCAACCATGATCTAATCTTTCAAGAAATCTTACCCCTGGTCAGCAACGACCCTTCTTTGAAGGTGAAAACAATCATCTCCCACATCACCACGGTTTTTAACTACACTCCGTCTTACCGTAAGGTGTGGTTAGCAAAGACTAAGGCGATTGAAAGGGTGTACGGAAACTGGGAGGAGTCATACCGAGAACTTCCCCGCTACCTAAATGCACTCAAGACATATTCTCCAGGTAGTGTTTATGTTCTGGAAACATTGCCAGCGTACGCCCAAGATGGTAGTCTACTACATGGCAACGGAATATTAAGTCGCGTCTTTTGGGCATTTCAACCATGCATCACAGGGTTTGCATCATGCAAACCAATTCTACAAATTGACGGGACTTGGTTGTATGGGAAGTACAAAGGCACGCTTTTGATGGCAGTTGCACAAGATGGCAACAATAACATTTTCCCCGTTGCGTTTGCCCTTGTCGAGGGGGAGACCGGTGGTGCTTGGAGCTTTTTCCTGAAAAATCTTCATACACACGTGGCTCCTCAACCAGATCTCTGTTTGATCTCGGACAGACATGCCTCCATTGAAAGTGCCTATAATAATCCGGCAAATGGTTGGCATGACCCTCCTTCTACGCATGTCTATTGCGTCAGGCATATCGTCCAGAATTTCTCGAGGGAGGTCAAGGACAAAACATTGAGGAAAGCGGTGATGAATGTGGGATACGCACTGACATAACCCACATTCAAATATTACCGCAAGGAGATCCGTTTGTCTAACCCAGAAGCCGGTACGTGGATCGACAATATACCGGTCGAAAAGTGGACTAGGTCATACGACAATGGCCAAAGATGGGGGCATATGACAACAAATCTTATTGAATCAATGAATGGGGTATTCAAGGGCATACGAAACCTCCCCATCACTGCCTTGGTGAAATCCACGTATTTTAGGATGGCTGCGTTATTTGCCAAAAGAGGTGAAATGTGGTATGCGGTCTTGCAATCAGGACAACTATGGAGTGAAAGCTGTATGAAATACATTAAGGCTGAAAGTGCTAAAGCCAACACTCACATGGTTACACGGTTTGACCGCCATAGCCACAACTTCATTGTGAAAGAGACAATTGACCACAATGAAGGCCTGGCAAGACAAGAATACAGGGTCATTTTACCTTCTCAATGGTGCGATTGTGGCAGGTTTCAAGCTTTTCGTATGCCTTGCTCTCATGTCATTGCCGCTTGTGCTCATACCCATCAAGACGCGCTTCAACTGCTCTCAAACGTTTATAAATCTGAAACGTTGCTCACTGTTTACAACAACAACTTTCCTTTGGTGGCAAAACCGGACTATTGGCCTGAATACAACGGTGATATAGTTTGGCACAATGACCAAATGCGAAGGAACAAGAAGGGTCGTCCCAAAAGCAGGCGCATCACAACAGAAATGAACGATCTTGACAGGTTGGAAAGAAAGTGTGGTTTATGCCGTCAGGTCGGACACAATCGCAAAAACTGTCCGAATCGGGCGTCTGGCTCGACCACATAAATTTTGTAATACAATAAATCTTTTCAATATTTGTGTTGTAAACATTATGGGTTTTCCGTTAATAAAACTGTTAACACAATTTAAGAAATTCAATATAGGAAATTACATTAGGGTTTTCGCGTACAACAATGATTAACGATATTCAATCTAGGAAATTACAACTGTTAACACAATTTCATCTGACCCATGCATCATCAGCATTACATCACTGTCTGTTTTGACTTCCTCCAACCACACATTAGGTCTTCCTGTCGCATGCGAGGTTGTTGTTCGTTTTCGCTGGATCCTTCGAATTTTTTCCCCCTCGGCGATGTCTCCATCTAGCCACCGCATCAACTCCCGCTTCAGACGCTCCATGGAGTGAATGTGCCAGAATTTCATTTTCATCGCAGGTTTCGTGGCGGAGAATATAACGTAACCATCTCTGCAAAAAATCATAGGCGACGTCATTACGTAAATAAGGGAGTACAAAATAAAAATACAGTGCGAGAAAGTGTGAGAAATTTCAAAGAAACAGACGAATTATTTATAAAACAGCAAAAAACCCTAGTTTTGCCCTAGGCGCCAAGTGAGATGGCGCCTCCTCTCATTTTTAAGGAGCATGCGCCATCTCACTTGGCTAAAATACAAGGGAGGCGCCAAGTGAGATGGCGCCTAGGGTAAAACCCTAGGTGCATGCGCCAATTGAGATGGCTCCTCCTTTGTGGAGCCATCTCAAACATGGTTATTTGCGTAATTTTTTCCGAAACCCGGTTATTTGCGAAATATTATTTTAATACTTGGTTATTAATAAAAAAAATTCTAGTAATACCTCTTCAATGAATCATAGCAATGTTTAAACCATTTTTACTGGAAAAAAATATTTGAAAAGATACAAAGATTGCCATGAAAAGGTGTTACAAAAAGTTGCTGGAAAAATGAAAATTTTCAAAATCTGAAGCACAACAACCGGTTGCACTAAAGCAACAACCGATTGCTGTAAAAGCAACATTTAAAAAATTTGAAAAATATAACTATTACAACCGATTGTCATTGAGGAGCAATCAGTTTCTCATAGGCCAACGTTCAAAAAATTTGAAAACAGGACACATGACAATTGATTGCTGCTAGATGACAATCTGTTGTTGTCAAAACAGAAACTTTTATTTTTTTACTGCAACCGATTGTCCTAGCATGACAATCGATTACTTGTGTACAAAAATTGAAAAATCATTATTTTCAAAGATTTTAAGCAATTTAAAACATCCTTCTTCAATCATACATAGTATATACTCAAAATATTATTTTAATAAAGTAAATGCATGATTAAAAATAGCTTTGAGCACTAAGAGCATAAGATCAAAAATTTCATATACCTAAAGCCATAAGTCTTGAAATGTTGATCTTGATCAATGAATCTTGCTTGAGATAAATCTTCTATCTTGATCCATTCATTTTTGCATGCTAGCTTGTCTTCATCAAAACATTTGGAAAGCTTGATTTCACAAATTTTTCTTAATTAGGTTTAGGTTAAAACCTCTTTCATAAAAAACCAAACAAAAATCATTTCATTTTTTTTTATTTGCATTTGTACATTGTTATTTATTCAATTCTTGTACAATATTTAATATGGTTGTAATAGATAAATTTGGGTTTTAATTTCTTGTAATTCCCCATTTGCAATTTATACACCCCTCCCCTAATGATGTAATAGCTTAGTATTTTTATTTTCTGCAATTTAATGTTTTATATACAAATGCTAGTAATTAGGGTTTGTATGGAAAGATTAAAAGCAATAAATAGCAAACCCTAATCAAGACAAATAAAGCATGTAAACCAATACACTTGCACACATACACCCTAAGGGTAAATACACTTTGTTGCCTTATAAAATGGCCATATTATGCATGTGGGGTATCTTATCAAAAACAAACAAAATACAAGATCATAGTCCCTCGATGGCGCTATCAAAGTTGCCTTTCAAAAATGATCTTAGTCCCTCAAAGAAAATGCTAAGATATCTTACAACATTGCTAATCATGGCTATACGATGATCCTTTCCCGTCCCTTTTACATCCAAAGATAGGGTTACTTACCAAATAAATGGTAAGATAACAATGTCAAAGGAAAGGGGAAATAAACATGAAAGACTTTTGAGTAGGTAGAATGTTCCTAGTTGCTTGCTCCTTTTCAAACCAAAACATCCTTGCTATTTTCAAAACAAACACCAACACTTTCAAAACACCTTTAAAACTTGAAAACATTTTCAAAGGATCAACACTTTTGTATACATTCTTACAAACGAGAATCATTACAAAGTTTTCTCAAACGATGGCGCCCTTTTTCAAAATACTTTCAAAAAACCACACAAAGCACATTTTCAAACAAAAGCAAGTGATCTAGCAAGAAACTAAGAGCCCGTAGATAACTAAGGATGAAAAGGGTGCTAATACCTTCCCTTTTCATAATCTACCCCCCGAACTCAAGAAAACATCTCAAAGGTCTTTCCTGTTCTTTTCAGCCTTTCCTTTCGTATAAAAGAAAAGTCGGTGGCGACTCTTGCTAACCATAACATTTGCAATCAAACGCAAAACAACCAAGTCATTTCTCCCACTACATTACATCCTGGATAAAAGTAATGGGAACAAATTCATTGGCCTTCCAATAGTTGAGTCCACTGCTGATAGTTGGGAAGATCCATTTTTCTATGTCACTGTCACTGTCACTGTCCTCCAAAGCATTGATTTTGTGGTTGCTAATGCGTAGTGGTGGTCCTCTGGCGCTAGCACGACAAATAGCTATTTGGGCTCCTGAAGTAAAACCCAAACCAAACTTGTCATACTTGTAGGGGACATCAGGAAGTTTTCCCCAAATGGTACACCCACCTTCTTTGACTACTGCTCTGGCATCCTTTAGAGAAGCCATCTTTAATGGAGGTCTGGTAATCTTTGGAACAATGGTAGCAGTCTTGGTTGCGGTAATCGTTTGAGGAACCTCTTCAAAATTTTGACAGGGGGTCTCAATGAACTCGTCGTCCATCTCAACATACCTGAAAGAGTTTAGGTGGCTCACCATATATTCTTCCTCGCCATGGACTATAACAATCTTTCTATTAACCGGATACTTCAGCATTTGATGCAGAGTAGAAGTAACAGCACCGACCCCATGGATCCAAGGGTGACCCAACAAATAAGAGTAAGACCGGCGGATTTCCATCACGTAGAAAGTGGAGTCAAAAGTCTGAGAACCAACTTTAATAGGGATGTCCACCTCCTCGTGTACCATTCTTTTAGAACCATCAAAAGCCCTCACCATAATGTTACTGGGCTTCAAAGTCAGTCCTTCACAGTCCAATTTGTCCAGGGCCCCCTTGGGTAGGATATTCAGTGACGAGCCTGTATCAACTAGGACATGATCCAGGGTAGTTCCCCTGCACTCAATAGAGACATGTAGGGCATTATTATGTTTTCTTCCTTTGGACATCAAATCGGCATCGGAGATACCAAATCCATTGTTAACAGTCAGATTAGCAACACAGTCCTCAAATTGGTCGGCAGAAGTCTCTTGAGGCACATGAGGAGACTTCAGGAATTTCACCAAAGCCTTAGCATGGGCTTCAGAGCATAACAGTAAGGCCAACATGGAAATTTTTGAAGGGGTTTTCCCCAATTGTTCCACAACATTGTAGTCACTTTTTCGTAAGATTTTCAGTATTGCCTTCATTTATTTTTTAGAGGCTTAAAGAATGATTTCTTTAGGTGCCTCTGTCCGAGAAGGCTCAACCAGTACTTCTTTGCCTCGAGTGTCAGTTGACTCAGTAGCAAGAATGACAGTAGGAGTAGCAACATGAGTAATAATAGGAGTAGAAACAGGAGTAGCAACAGGAATGACAACAGTCTTCGGCGAGATTTCAGGAGACAAAATCCTTCTGCTTCTGGTGATTTTACTGGTCCCAATAATGTTATCGATGTTAGGATCAATATCTTCAACAACTTCATCTTTGATAGCCAATAGGTCTTACTTGACGCCATGGTAGTAGACGTCAGCTCCATAGTTCCAAGGAACATCCTTATCGGAGGAATATGGTATCGGCCCGGGAAAAGTGATAATTAAAGTAGCAACCTTAGGAGTGGATGTAATCCTGACGGGTCTTTTGGAGGAGACCCTAGGAGGATTGTCAGAAATGGTAATAATTGATATATCTTCACACAGACTTCTTGTAGAGGGAGTCTTCTCAAACAGAATTTCTTTGTTGTTCATCAGGCGCTGGACACCTATCTTTAACAATAAGAAACCATTGGGTAGAGACACACTGTAACACGGTGGGAGAACCGATTTGGTTATTTTGCGTTTGAGCGCAAATGTTGCGGTTAGCAAGAGTCGCCACCGACTTTTCTTTTATCCAAAAGGAAAGGTGAAAAAGCATAAGAAAGACCTTTGAGATGTTTTCTTGAGTTCGGGGGTAGATTATAAAAAGGGAAGATATTAGCACCCTTTTTATCCATGGTTTTCAATGGGCTCTTAGTTACTTGCTAGATCACTTGCTTTTGTTTGAAAATATGCTTTGTGTGGTTTTTGAAAGTATTTTGTAAAGATGCCATCGTCTAGGCAAACATTGTAATGATTCTCATTCGTAAGAATGTATACAAAGTGTTGATCTTTTGAAAAATGTTTTCAAGTTTGAAAGATGTTTTTTTGAAAGTGTTGGTGTAAAATGTTTGGTTGTGAGCAAGCGAGCAACTGGGAGCGAATCTACCTACTCAAAGGTTCTTTAATGTTATCTTCCTCCTCCTTTAGATGTTGCTACCTTACCATTGTTTTGGTAAGAAGGCCCATCATTGGATGTGAATGGACGGGCGTGGGAAGTTTGTACAGTCATAGAAGGCAACCTATGGGACGTTTTAGCAATGTCGTTTTAGGGACTAGATCATTTACCGAAGGCAACATTGAGGGCCATTGAGGGACTACGATCTTTTATCGAGGGTCTTTGCTAAAACACCCACATTCGAGGGACATGACTATTTTCCAAAAGGCAACAAAGTGGGATTACTCTAAGGGTGCAAGTGTGCAAGTGTGTTTGATTTACATGCATTTAGTCTTCATTAGGGTTATCTATTTGTTGATTTCATGTCTTGCCATACACACCCTAATTACTAGCATTTATATTTGAAAAGCGATAAATTGCAGAAATATAAAGTCCTACGCTATTACATCATTTAGGGATGGGGGTACAAATTTACAAATGGGGGGTTATAAGAATTTAAATCCTATTTAACTATTACAACCATATTGAAATTTACAATGCAAGAAAGAAAAAGGATTTGTTTTGAAAGTGGTTTTTTGTCTTAATGAATAAATAAAAAAAGAAATTAATTAATTAAAAAAAGAAAATATTTTTATGTCTTTTTTTATATTAATAAAAAGGATGTTAATGTTAAAAATGATAAAAAAGGGAAAATAACAAGAGAAAAGAATCAGCATGTTGCTTAAAGCAAAGCAAAGGGGATCAGAAATTCTCATGCCGGGCGCACTGTGGTTCAGCAAGAAACATCAGAGGAAATCAAAATTTCTGAGTTGATACACTCTGAGGTCCTGCAAGAAATGTTAGACGGAAAACACAAAAGTTATGGGTTGCTACGTGCTGAAATTCTGAATGTGAGAACAGTGAGAAAATCTTAGAAACTATGTACGTGTTAAAATAGTGGGGAGAACTCAGAAGTTCTGTATTGTGCTAAGACGGTGAGTGAACATCAGAAGTTCAGTGTGTGTTATCAACGAGTGAAAATCAGAAGTTTTGAGTATTAAAACAGTGAGTGAAAACATCAGAAGTTCAGTGTGTTTAAACAGTAAGGAGAACTCAGAAGTTCTGTGTTGTGCTAAAATCGTGAGTGAAAATCAGAAGTTATGTGCTACATTTCAACTCTTTCCTCATATTAATCAGTACATCAGCAATTTATTTAGTTCTTAACAAACAACAAATCAGAAGGATAAAATCACAATAGTTTATAGAAGTTCTAATCCTAATTTTGAGCCTAGCCTTAATCAAGAAGCTCTGATCCACAGTTTTTCTACTTATGCAATGATATAGACAACATCAATACTATGATATTTACATATTTAATGATGTTCTGAATGAAGAGATGCAAAGTCAGAAAGACTTACCTTGAATTTGGAGTGTGTGCTTGGAATTTAAACTGCTACCTTCAGATATTCTAGAGTCAGCAAGAACAACGAAAGAGAAAATGCTAATTCTTTGATTCAAAGGGAAGAACAAAGGTTTGGTTTTCTTTTTGAGAATTCTGGATTTTTACGAAGGTTTCACAATTTTCTTTTCTCCCTTTTGACAATTCTCTCTCTCCAAAAGCCAGCCTCTTGAACGTGTGATGGAGAAACTTATTTGTAGATGTGTTTGTTATGGTTTTGGGGGGGAAAACAAATGGGATTTTAAAAAACCTTTTGGCATACTGTTCCATTTCTTTTTAAACACAGTTTTCGTATGCTAGTTTGGTGACAATATGGGATGCATACGTGGACTTGATTAGCAACACCTTGGAGTCTTGTGGTAGGTGGTGGCAGGACTGTGCTATAGCAGTGCAGTAGGTTTTTTAAACGAGGTTTTAGGATTTGGTGATGTTCTGACCGAAGCGTTGAACATAGGCTTCATATGCTAGGGTGCTGCCATGTTCTTGAAGCAAGTATGGTGGTTAGAAGCTTTTAGTCGTGCCTAAGCTGGATTTGTAAGCATGAATTAAGTAAAAGTACCCTCAGAGGCAAAAGCAAAGCATGGGCCTAGCATAACCTTGTACAAAAGTTTGTTTTTCAAGGACAGCAACGGTACTTCTATCTCACACGTGGGGAAATCCTTTGGTTAAAAACTCAAAAGTGGTTGGGAGCATTAAATGATGATGAGATTTATCAAACCAGAAATCTTGCGCTATGAGATTGTGCATCATAGCCTAAGTCTGGGTCAGAAGTTCAGCATCAGCGTAACTTAGAATAAACATCCAACTTCTGATCCTTGAATCCCTTTGCTTCAGCATGCTCTGAACGAGTTCTCAGACTTTCCCAAAATCTTGTACCACGCTATGTAAATCCTCTTTGAATTGCTCTTACAACTTCTGACTGAGGCTACGTGAAAACTAGCCCAGAAGTTATAGACAACTTCTGACTTGAAAATGCTCAGAATTTGCTAAATGCCTAAGCTTCATGGACGTGTCTTTGAACATTTATAACTTGAAATTCCATCATTTCCAGGAGAATTTCTGTTATGCAATATTTTAGGTCTTATTGAGATCTAAAACTCTTGTGTTAGAAGTTCTTCCAGAATCAGTTTGCATCATGATGAAAATCTGGCCAGAAGTTCTGAGCTTGTCATATTTCTTAAACACTTAGAAAAATTCTAAGTATTTAGAATTTTGATATTTTTCAACATGAATCTTGACTTATGATTTCCCTGATGAAACAAATTTCATACCTTGATGAAATATGATTTTTGAAACTTGATTTTGATCTAAAAGTCAAAGTTTGACTTTTTAGTGTGCGAATGACCATTCTGCCCTTGTGAATGACTTTCTTGGAAAATTTGTAATTCGAGGCTTGAAATTGAATAGAAGCAAACCTGAGGGTCCAGGATGATCCTTTGAGAAATAAAAGGGAAACTTTTGGGGTACAACAGCTGCCCCTGTTCAATCTTCTTAAACCTGAAGAGTTAGATTGGCGGATCCGCCATTCGTGACTTGAAGGTGGAAGATGATTGGACACTAGAGTGCCCAGAAATTTGCACTCGAACATAAATTGTGAATGGGATTATAGATGCCATTTGGAGGAATGATGGAGATTTGCCGAAGATGGGCTTGTCGATGCCATCAAAAAATGATTGTTGGCAGGAATGGAAGAAGTGTCAGAATAAATCTCTGGTTGATTTACACTGAAATAGTGGATGTGTTGGGTTGAGTACCAGAATAACATCCGTAAATGGATTGTATTTGACTCGTATCTAAAAGTTGAATCTGAATGAGTATCAGAATGGAGTCTGTATCTGGAGCGTATCTGAGCTGTATCTGAAAGCTGAATCTGAATGAGTATCAGAATGGCGTCCGTATTTGGAGTGTATATGAACTGTATCTGAAAGCTGAATCTGAATGAGTATCAAAATGGCGTCTGTATCTGGAGCGTATCTGCACTGTATCTGAAAGCTGAATCTGAATGAGTATCAGAATGGCGTCCATATTTGGAGCGTATCTGAACTGTATCTGAAAGCTGAATCTGAATGAGTATCAGAAAGGCATCCGTATCTGGATCGTATCTGGACTGTTTCTTATAGGATGTCTTTTATGATGAGGGAATCTGGGACGATTTCTACCTCAGTAGGATGATGAAGGAATCTGGGACGACTGCTACCTCAGCAGGATGATGAAGGAATCTAGGACGATTACTACCTCAACAGGATGATGAAGGAATCTGGGACTATTACTACCTCAACAGGAAGATGAAGGAATCTTAGACGATTTCTACCTCAGCAAGATGATGAAGGAATCATGGACGATTACTACTCAGAAAAGATGATGAAGGAATCTTGGACTATTACTACCTCAAAAAGATGATGAAGTAATCTTGGATGATTACTACCTCAGCAGGATGATGAAGGAATCTTGGGACGATTACTACCTCAGCAGGATGAGGAAGGAATCTTGGACGATTGCTACCTCAAAAAGATGATGAAGGAATCTTGGACGATTACTACTTCAAAAAGATAATGAAGGAATCTTGGACGATTACTACCTCGGCAGGATGATGAAGGAATCTTGGATGATTACTACCTCAAAAGGATGATGAAGGAATCTTGGACGATTACTACCTCAAAAGGATGATGAAGGAATCTTAGACGATTACTACCTCAGAAAGATGATGAAGGAATCTTAGGACAATTACTACCTCAGTAGGATGATGAAGGAATCTTGGACGATTGCTACCTCAAAAAGATGATGAAGGAATCTTGGACGATTACTACCTCAAAAAGATGATGAAGGAATCTTGGACGATTATTACCTCAGCAGGATAATGAAGGAATCTTGGACGATTACTACCTCAGAAAGATGATGAAGGAATCTTGGAATGATTACTACCTTAGCAGAATGATGAAGGAATCTTGGATGATTGCTACCTCAAAAAGATGATGAAGGAATCTTGAAGGATTACTACCTCAAAAAGATGATGAAGGAATCTTGGATGATTACTACCTCAGCAGGATGATGAAGTAATCTTGGACGATTACTACCTCAGAACACTATGCCAAACAAGGGATTAGACAGCGCTTTTTTAGGCCTTTAACAACGCTTAAAAGCGCTGCTAAAGGTATAGACAACGCTTATGTAATTTCAAAAGTGCTGCTATAGGTACCCCCTTTAGCAGCCCCTTTAGCAACGCTTACACTTTAGACAACGCTTTTAATGTGGAACTTTAGACAACGCTTGGTAAAAGCGCTGTCTATTCCCCCCCTTTAGCAGCGCTTTTCCTTATTATTTTTTAATATATTTTTTTTCAATCACTTTAGACAGCGCTTTAATTAAAAGCGCTGTCTATTCCCCCCCCCCCCTTTAGCATCGCTTTTCCTTATTATTTTTTTAATATAATTTTTTTTCTAACACTTTAGACAGCGCTTCTCATTAAAAGCGTTGTCTATTCCCCCCCTTTAGCAGCGCTTTTCCTTATTATTTTTTTAAATATAATTTTTTTTTTCATTTAAAACAAAACGCTGCCTATCAAATTTAATCTCACCATTTTTGCACCAGAATTTATAGCTTCATTATAACATTTTAAACAACAACATCAATATACCATAATGAAACAATATTATAACAAGATCAATATTCATCTTCAATCCTTTTTGCACAATATACACAACAACAACATTAGTATATACAACAATGAAACAAAATCAACAATGAATTACAAAATAACTCTATCTTCTACATTGAGCTGCACCTATATAACCTAAAACAAAACCAAAAAATCAAAATTCATACAAGTTACCAAATAACAACAACAAAAACAATAATATTGTAACACAACTATAACTACATATATTATATTCTCAAAACTCAAAGTTATACCTTATAATAGAACTCTCAACTCCATAACAAATTGGCACCAATCCTCCATAAGTTCATCCAATTGATCTTTTGAGTATGAAGCACACTTGAATTCATCAAAGTACTACATAATAATATAACATAGTATGATTTAATTAAAATACTAAGTCATTTTATGAGAAATATTAAAATAATTCCTAAGTTTGAAATTCATACCGTGGATGGAATCTCTAATCGGTCCAAAAGAATAGTTTCTTTCATAAACCTCAACATAAAATAACCGCAATCTACACCATTACGCTGACGAGGACACTACACATGGAAAGAAAATACGGATATATATCAAGATATACACCTTAACTTGTTTTATCAAGTATCATCGCTATATAATCAAAATTGTGAAAATCTATACCTCCACTTTGATCCAAGAAATATTGTTGACTCTACTCCTTGGTACTTGAATATCACTTTGTGCTCGAAAACATTGTAGAATGCTATAATAAAATAATAACGAATATTTAGAACTATCGCACATAAATAATTAAATATACACAGTAATATTTTGGAACAATCTCACTTACGTGTCAATCGTCTTCTTCATATCTGGGTATGTTGTCTAATCATTGCCCAATGAATCCAGATAATATACAATTTCTCTCACAGGATTAATTGCAACCAATAGCCAGTGTCCACTGGAATATTAAACAAAGGTTAGATGGAAATTTTCTGCACAACATTAAAAAACGAAAAATTATAATAGAGGAAATTTAGAATGAAAATCTTACTTGGGGCCAGTATTATATGGTAAAAAGAACAATTTTTCTGTATCTTTGTTGGCCATAAATTAACTGAGCACAAATGCTATTACTTCATCTGGTTTTGAGATGATTGACCCTGCGTGGACAACGTTGGGATTTATGAAAGCAAATCTGGAGTCCAATCCACGCGGGCGAATCAACTTGTCATACAGAAACCTTAAATAAAAACATCATTAACATTAATTATTCATTGAAATGAGTAAATAAATTCCGCAATTAATTAAACAAAGTTGATTGGAGTATACCTGATGTATGTATTGATAACAGCGATGTCTAATGTCAAGTGTCCAAAAACTTCTTCCAAATCCTCCTTACCAATTGCTGTCATGCCTTCAGAACCATAAATCCCTTCATCCAGGGGTATAAGAGAAGTACCACCTTGCGAAATAGTTGTGAAGCTTATATATTTCTAAAGGAACAACCTATATTGTGAAGTAGTTTTCTTTATAGCCCCTGTCCTCTTAGCAACACTCTTTGTTTCTATGGGAATGTTGCTAATTACAGGCTCCTTACTCCTACTTACAGCTTCAATCTCTTTAGCAGGAATAATCTAAATATCATAAAATTATAGTGGTCAAGTATAGGATGACAAATTAACATTATCTAAGCATAAATATCATATAATTGTGTTGTACCTGTTTTTTTGCTGTCACTGACTCCTTTGGCCGTGTAATCCCTTTATCTTTTGGTTTGGGTTTTGTAGGAGTCTAACATTACCATGCAAAAAAAGTAAGTAAAACGAATGTAAAAAATTTGAGTACTAAAAGGTTCATAACGGTTTTAATTATACCTCAAAACTATGCGAACGAGTCTTGACGGCCATGCAACAAACGCTCCTATTGCCTCTCCCACCAATGTTGCATTCGAAACTTCATCTGGGATTGGTAATAACGCACCCTCCTCTAAAGCAATATCAATTGACACTTTCAAATATCCAGAAGGGATCGGTTTATGATGAAGTACTTCTCCCAGAGTGTTATGGACTTTTCCCTTGTCAACCATGCGATAATTTGGTTTCTCTAAAAAGAGTTGACAAGGTGAAATGCCCAAAAGTCAATAATAAATATGACATTGTTAATGTGTATATATGCCAGTTAAATAAATTACACTAATTTAATTTCATAATAATATATGTAAGTACCTCTGGAATACTCGGTTGAGCTGCACAATTGACACTAGCTATGTCACTAGTTTCTTTAACACCTGAAGCTTCCCTTTCTGATTGGTACTGTCTTGCTTTTTCCTTCCTCAATTTAAGAACTTCAGCTTCTAATGCATCCAACCTTGCCTGCAATTCTTTATTGCTAGCAGATTTTGTCTTTGGGTTGTTCTTTTTCAAGGAGCTTGGAGTAACCCCATGTCCTTTACCCCTCACCCGACTTGAATACTCACGAACATCTAATGCTCGACTAAGTATGCTCCTGCAATCATCTGGTGGAGATGTAGATTGAGACAGACTCTCCTGAAATTCATATGAATATTGGAAAAACATGAATACTATATGTTAATAAAATTTTGATTTAATTAGAATTAATGTTATACTTACGCATTTTTCAAAAATTTGTTGTACATCTTCTTTAAGAACTCCATCCTTACCCACACGGGCAGCCTTCCACAAAACATGCTTCGAAAGAGATGTTTCAGAACTACTCTCCTCTTTTAACTACACATTAACACAAAAAACAAGCTCAATTATAACTCTTGATGAACAAGTATATCATCGCAATTTGTAAATACTTACTATTTTTTGTTCTAATCGTGCATATCCCAAACGCCCTTTTTTGTATGGATATGCGGGAGATGATGCTCTTTGACGATTTACGCCACTTACACTCTGAAATTTTGGGGTTTTCCGTTTGGCTTTAAAAACATCCCATTCTTTAACTGAAATCACATCTGCATATTCTGCTGGACGCTCTGCATCAACAATTTTTTTTCGGAATCTCTAAGATATTTTCTGCTTAAATATGTTCTAAACCCTCTTAGTATTTTGCCGGCCAATCCAAGACAATAATCTTTTCTTGTGTCATCAATGTTGAAAGACCTCTACGAAAAACATACACAAAGTGCGTTAGTATAAGTGATTTAAAGACATAATTTAAAGTACATAATCGTAATTTAAAGACATAATTTAAAGTACCTGTATCTCACTCCAGATTTTTTTTAGCATCATCCAGCTTATCATCTCTCCACTCATCACAAGCTATTGGAATTTCTCTCCTTACAATTGCACCAATGTAACTTGTCAATTTAGAACCGTTAGGCTCAATTAATTGGTCATTTGGACTCTAATGCACATCGTATTTTATACCTCTATCTCTATCACGAATGATATTCTTCATAATAGTTTTTCCTCTTTTAATTTCTTTTTCCACTCCCTTACTGGATTTTCCTCCATCATTGTCTCCATCATTAATAGAATCATCGTGTGGGTGCTCCTCGTTACTAGCCATCTAACCTGTAATAAAGAAAAACATTAGTATCTAATGACAAATATTTAATTCCAAATATATAATTCCAAATATCTATTCAGTATATAAAATGACAAATATTAATTGAGTATATAAAATGACAAATATATCATTTATTAGAAGTTTGCTAAGTGTTAACAGGTATGGAGGAATATATATTACCTCTTTCACTAACATCTCTTTCTTTTCTTGGTTGGATTCCGAATTACTTGTTTCTTAAGAACGCAGACGGAGGGATTGATCCAAATTCCCTCATCATGATCTTTTCTGATATATGATTCATCCGCTGTAGTATTTTCATCTCGATCGTTTCTAATATACGACTCATTCTCAACATCAACATCACCTTGATCCACACTTTTATCATCAATCACTTTGTTAGATAAAAGCACTATAGACCATTTCGTACTCTTCGGGTCTGTGACATAGAACACTTGTTTAGCTTGAGAGGCTAGAATAAAAGGCTCATCTTTGTACCCCACCCTACTAAGATCCACTTGCAAAAACCCTGACTTATCCATTCGTATGCCACTAGTATGTACCCACTTGCAACCAAAGATAGGAATCTGAAACTTATCGTAATCAAACACCCAGATGTGATTGATAACCCCAAAATATGACAAATTTTCATATTTGGGGTTTAAGTCCTTCATACTAGAAATGTGCATTGCTTCACATACCACCGTGACACCACTATTTTGCATAGAAATTTTCTCATCTTGTTCTTTGGTATAAAATGTGTATCCATTAATTCTGTATCCTCTATAAGAGAACACAATCGAACTTGGACCATATGCCAAACATCTCAACCTGTCTGATATTGAAGCGGGATCTGAATGAAACTTTGAATATATATGATCCTTAAACCACTGTATAAAACTTTGATTGTGCTCTCGTACTATCCAATTTTCATTTCTACTTTGATTCTCACCTCGGAGTATAGCCTTGTGCATTTCAACAAACGGCTCAACCTCAGTGTCATTCTGCAGAACATACAAATGCACTTGATCCCGTTCATCCCTTGATACTGTCACACTTTCATTTCCAATTAATTTTTTACCTTCTTTTTTTCGAAAAAATTAGATTTGGGGAGTCCAATGGATTGCACATTGGACAAAAAATCAGTACAAAACTCAACCGCTTCTTCAACAACGTATCGCTCAACGATACAACCCTATGGACGACTTCGGTTTTTCACGTACCCTTTTAATATTTTCATATAATGTTCAACAGGGTACATCCATCTCATATAAGCTGGTCAGCACAATTGTGTCTCTTTCACAAGATGAACAATAAGATGTACCATAATGTTAAAAAATGACGGAGGAAAATACATTTCAAGGTCACACAGAGTAATAACGATTTCTTTTTGTAATACTGGTAAGATCTCAGGATCGATCACCTTACTACAAATTGACCTGAAAAAAAACACAATTTAGTTATAGCGCTTCTTACTTTTTCTGGAAAAATAGAACGTATACCTATTGGTAGAAAATGTTCCATTATGACATGGCAATCATGTGTCTTCAGACTCTTTAACTTGAGGTCTTTCATGGACACGAGTCTTCTAATGTCTGAGGAGTAACCTTCTGGAACTTTAACTTCACTCAGAAACTTACACAATATTTTCTTTTCCTTTCTAGATAGAGTATAAGCAGCAGGTGGTAGATATTTTCATCTTTCTTTCTTCACGGGTCCTAATTAATTTCTTATTCCCATCTCTACCATGTCCTATCTTGCTTTAAGGTCATCCTTAGACTTTCCTTTTATATTGAGTAACGTACAAATAACACTTTCAAATACATTTTTTTCAATATGCATAACATCAAGAAAATGTCTTACGTACAAAGATTTCCAATATGGCAATTCAAAAAAAATTGACCTCTTCTTCCACCCACCTGTGACAACTTTATGTGCAAAAGGCTTGCCAAACTGAATACTCACATCTTTCACCTTTTCACAAATTTGATCACCTGTCAATCCAAGCGGAGCTCTATGTTGTTCGGTATTTCCATTGAACGCTTTTCTCCATCCACGATATTGATGTTTTGAATTTAAGAATCTACGATGACCGAGAAAGACATTCTTCTGATAAAGTTTCAATCGTGTCGTATCGGTTCCATCTTCACAGATAGGACACACTTTTTCACCTTTAATGCTATACCCGGATAGATTTCCATATGCTGGAAAATCGTTAATTGTGCCAAACAACATCACTCTCAAATTGAAACTTTCTTTCCTATATCCATCATAAACCTCCACACCGTTCTCCCACAAAATCTTCAAATCTTCGATTAAAGGTTTCAAGTATACATCTATGTCATTCCCTGGTTGTTTAGGCCTAGAAATTAACATAGAAAACATCATGTACTAGCGCTTCATACATAGCCATGGAGGTAGGTTTTAAATCATAAGAATCACAGGCCATGTGGAATGTGAGATACTTTGAAGACCATGCAGGTTCATTCCATCCGTAGATAATGCCAAGCGAAGGTTTCTTGTTTCTCCTCCAAAATCAGGATAATCATTATCAATTTTCTTCCACTGTGGTGCATCTGCCGAATGTCGAAACTTTCCATCGATAATTCTTTCATCTGCATGCCAAGTCAAGTGTCTAGCATCGATTTCACTATGAAACATGCGTCTAAATCTCGGAATAATAGGAAAATACCATAAGACTTTCACTGGAGATAATTTTTTCTTATATCAAGATAAACCGCACTTTGGGCACTCATTCAACGATGCATATTCGTTTCGAAACAAAATACAATCATTTAGACATGCATGTATCTTATCATAGCTCATGCCAATTGTTGTACCCCAAAATTTGCCCTCCCATATTCTTCAAAAAATTGCCAAGCCAAGTCACAAAATTCCCCAAGGGTTATGCAGTGCAACTGTCTCCTATACGGTCAAAACTAGGGTTTGTGTTCTGATCAAGAAAATGAAGTTTTCAAGGACCCAATCAAGTCTCATATGCCTACAAAGATGGTCAAGTATCCTCATATCAAGTTTCAAGGCATTCAGCTCAAAATTGCACAGTCAAAACCCTAAATTGCACTACAGTCAACTGTAGGGGCAAAATGGTCATTTGACAGTCAAAAGTTCAAATTTTTGGTCAACATATCATTTTGAAGCCACAAACATCATTTGATCAATGCTTGATCATGATTCTCAAAATTTGGCTCAGAAATCATCAAAGATGCAAAAGTTTCCTTATTTTGACAGCTGAAAAAGTCAACTGAAATTGACCAGGGCATAACTTTCACATGGATTATCAGAAAAATTCCATCCAAAGCTCATTTTTAAGAGAAAGACATTTCCTACAACTCATCTTCATACTTCAAGTCCAAGAAATGCTCTCACAAAAAGTTATCAATTTCAACATTATAGGTCATTTTCAAAAGTCAACAAAAAGGGACTTTAAGTCAAAGGCCATAACTTGAGATTGGTAAATCAAAATGACATGGGACCAAAGGAATTGATTAAAGGACTCAAAGACCTTTCCAAAATGTCCAAGAACATGTGAAAAGCTTAAAAATTGAGCAAGTTATGCCTTGTGGAAGTTGGGAAAGTTTTGGGAATTTTGAAAAGTCAACATTGATGCAAATGATCCAAAATTGCTAATGGGCCCATTTTTCTTCCATGATTCATCATTCTAAGCCTATGCACGACCACTTGGCCCAAAGGGAAGTATTTTATCAATTTTTATTTATTTATTTGAATTTATATTAATATTAATTCATTTAAATTATTTAAATACATGAAAAATATCTAACCTAACAAAACCAATCTTTTTATGCATGATTTGGACTCAATATTTCGTGCTTGTTCAATTATGGAAAGAATTGGTGTGATTGGAGCTAATTGACACAAAGAACCATGTGAAAAAGATTCAAAAAGATCTTACAAAATCAAATATGCAAATCATTGAATGCCATGGATTTTGTGCAATTTTGTTGACCTAAAAGCTTCTATACATAATCAGGAATACAAACCTAATGGCATTACACTCTAAGCTGCGCAGAAGGCCAATATACAAACTTGAAAAATTGCTTGAAAACTAAAATTCTGAAATCAACCTTAGAGGCCGATTCAAAACTCCATTCTTGTCTCAATAGTTTCCTTGTGGTCTCCTGAATACATTCCAATCCCTAATATCAACTAAAGCTTCAAGAATTGGTAAGACAATCTCAAACTGTACAGAAGAAAATTGCCATTCGAATATCATGATTTAAGCGTTATTTGTGAAATTTCTTTATTGATTCATGCTCATAATGATGTTCTGATGCTAACCAACACATTCAATTGCATTTTTGTGCCATATATACGAATCTGCCATGTTTGAATATTAGGGTTACAGGTTTTCAAAATTGGGGTTTTCTACCCAAGGCAAAATTAAGGTTCCAGACTCACACCATTGCACTCAACGCACCTGGACGAAGAGATTCCAACCCTCGTGCTCAATTTATGAGCGTCGAGGGTCTATTCGCTATTTTTTGGTAGATGGTCTTAGGCAACGTTTGCCAAACCGTTGCCATAGGCTTTTGTTTTCAGAAAAAGAAAAAACACACGAAGAAGACGATACCGTGTCAGGGAGTGATTGGTCCGTTCAAACTCTCGCGCCAAAATTCCACTAATGCGTTACTTTCTCTTTTTTTATTTATTTGTATATTATATATCAAATTGGTTTCATAGCTCAGCTGGCATGCATTGATAAGCGTTCACATCCAAGACCTGGGTTCGAACCCCAGGTCTGTATATTTGCCATGTTATTTTTCCTTAAATATTCCTATGCAGCGCCCATGACGTGATCCATAATGCACCACCAGATCTAAGTGCCCACGTGTCCAGGAGGCTCACATCCAAGGCTGAAGATTGGTGTACACCATGAGCGTGAGTCAACGTTGCTACACGTGACTCTGAAAAGTCCACAAGGCCATGCTTATTGGGCCTGATTTGCTGATCAACACCTCCATGTTGGGACTACACCCCCACCCTGGTTTGCAAATATTTTTATTTTTCTCATATCTTTTAATTACTATTTTTATTTGTTTTCTTGTTTTAATTTAATTCAATATTTTTACAATACATAAAAAATATAGAAAAATCAGAAGAAGATGAAAATATAATAAATTATTTTATTTTACTATTTTTGTAAATAAATGCATGTAAATAAACTTAGTTTTAATTAGGTTATAATTTTAATCCTTTTAATAACTAAAATCCAAAAATAGAATTAGGTTTAATTTTTATTCTTCTTAATTTCCCTTTTTACAATAATATTGCTTATTTTATTTATTTTCTATAATTAAATTTTGCATGTAAATTAACTTAGATTTAAATTAGGTTAAAACTTAATATTTTCGCAATAAACTTAAAAACCATTAGAATTAGGTTTAGCTCGTTATTTTAATTTTAATTAATTAATTCTTTTTCTTTCAAATCCTAAAAAACACAAAAATACTAAAAATCATTTTCTTTTTAATTTTAATTTTTTAACTCCTCATTAATTTAAATATTCAGCAAAAGGGTCCAACGCCCTCGTTCCGATAATTCTTTAATTTCGCATATTTTATTTCCTATTATAATTATGTAATTCTCCCAAAGCATTGTAACTTAACTTTTCGCACTTTTACTTTATTGCTTCATTTACTTTCCGCTAAATCGGGTCCGGTTTAATTTTGGCGATGTGGACCCGCGCCCTTTGTAATAGTCTAGGAATTTTATATTTCTCGCAACTTTTTAACTGTTAATAAATGCATGCAAGAATGAATGGCCTGAAATAAAAACAAACGCTTAGATCACTTTAACATGAACAAGACAAAAATAAACGAACATGACACACGAATCACACACCACCCCTAGGGTACGCCTCACTGTTGCCTTGCCTCGAAAGGTGATCGTCGAGTAGAGGATGTCTTAGTAAGTCCTCATGATCCGGGAACCTGGCATGAGGGTAGCTTCTAAGGTGTCTTCTCATTGCTCTGGTGATCACCATGTCCCGAACCTCGAATTGACCCGAACACCTCCAACGGTGGTGCTACCTACCTCTCAATGGTGGGATGGCACTACTTTTAAGGACATCTACACAGACGAATTCCTTAGGGTAGATAGGTTCTCAAGGATACTTGCTCTAATTTCAAACAAATCAAAAACATCTTTTCACCAACACATTTTCAAAAGCTTTCAAAGCAAATTTTTCAAACACTCTGACGTACGAGTCGAACTGAAATTTTTCAAAGAAACTTTTTTAAACCCACATTGAAAAGCAAGCAAACATTTTGAAAACACAAGTGAGCAAGTATCTAAGAGCCCATGGATAACCATGGATAGAAAGGGTGCTAATACCTTCCCTTTCTATAACCTACCTCCCGAACCGAGAGCAATCTCTTTAAGGAATTTTTCTGTGCTTTTGTCCTTTCCACTTGGAGAAAATAAAAGACGGTGGCGACTCTTGCTTCCGCGACATTTCGCGAACCAGCGTTAAACAGTCAGTTCCAGATCCACCGATCACAGAACTGGCGACTCTGCTGGGGAAGTCTTATAAAGTGGGGTGTACCTTAGGGCTAGGTCATAACTGTGTTTTCACTTGTATTGTTTTGCTTGCTTTACTATTGTGGGTTGCATCGGAGATACATAGATCCTAACCCGGATCTGGGGATACCCTGTTTAGGTAGCATAAGCTGTGAGGGACCTGTCCGGCGTAGACCGACACAGGTGAAGCAGTGGCTACGTTGGTGTGGCACCTTGGTCTGTACCGATATCCCTTGTGTCGCAACGAGGAGAATATGGGTCTTCTAAGGAGTCATTAAGCACCAACAACCTTAGAACCTTAATTGACACAACTTGGCCTTTAGAATTGTAGCAGTATGCTACGCCCATTGAGGCTAAACTCTCGTGATGGTTCTGGCCGCAAGAAAAGATTGCGATGCTGGAGTTATGACCGATTGAGGGTAGTCAATGATATTGGGATCCTCTAAGAACCCGGTTACTTTTGATTAGGACAGGTGTGAACCAACAAACTGAAAGAGGGTACTACCCAGACCCCATGCTGGCCTAAACCCTAAGGGTTTCTCTTGTGTGACTTGTGTGCCTTTGTACTTGCCTACTTGCGTACTTGTTACCTGACACTTGTTTCTTGCAGGTCTTGTTTATAGTCCTTAATTGGGACTCATAATAGGGTACTAAGTTTCTTGCAGATCTTGTTTATAGTCCTTAACTAGGACTCATGACAGGGTTTACCAAATTTCTTGCAGGTGTCGTTTATAGTCCTTAACTGGGACTCATAACAGGGTTTACTAGATCTCTTGCAGGTTTTGTTCATAGTCCTTAATTGGGACTCATAACAAAGTATACTGAATTTCTTGCAGGGTCTGTTTGTAGTCCTTAATAAGGGCTCATAACAGGGTTTACCTACATCACCCCATGCATAGCATGACATCATACCATTGCATACATCCTAACCCATTTCAAGGATCTTAAGGGCTTGTGATGCAGGTCATGATGAACCAACTGTCTAGCCAGGGGCAAAGAGGATTTATTTTCCTCTAGCCAAGGTTGTCAGGGGCTATGACCCACTGGATATGGTGAGCCTTTGACCCTTGAAGAAGGACTCTCAACAACATGAAGTTCCTTCAATCAAGTTACCGGTCCTCAACTCTAACAATTTCTCTGTTTATCCCGCGAGGTCCTTGAAAACATTACATGCATGTCATACATCTCATTGCATTGCAGGTATCCTTTGACAGGTTGCTTACCCTTCCTCGCTGTTTATTTCAGCCGATCGCCATGAATCCTGAATCATCAGCCGAGCAGACTATCAAGGACCTTCATGCTCAAGAGTCTCAGTTCAGGGAAATCTTCCTAGGTCTATCCAAGGGGCAGGAAGAGTTGAGGGCACTCCTCATGGGGAATCTGATCAGAAAAAGTCCTGAAGATGACAAGGACGAACAGCTGAAATTCCTACAAGCTGAGGTAGACACATTGAAAACTCAGATGCTGGGGCAAAGGGCCCTTATTCAAGGTTTAGCTCAGGAGCAAGGAGAGCTGAGAGCCATGGTCAGTCAGCTTCCTCAAGGCATGAAGCAACCGGCCCAAATCAGGGACCAGGTCATGGAACAGCTCCCAAGAGGGCAAAGGTCGGGTCCAGTGAATAGACCTCTCCGAGTTGCTACTACTTCACAGGTTCAACAACGACCTCGCCAGAAACAGCGGGTTGATCAGAACAGGTCGGACGAGCCTAAGAGACAATTCACCAATATCAACATGCCATGGTCACGAGCATTGCAACACATGTTAAGGATGAACCTGATTGCGGTGATCAACCCTCCTGCAAATCCAAAGACCTCCTCTCCAAGCTACAACCCAGAAGCAAGGTGCGCTTACCATTCTGATAGCCCGGGGCACGATACTGAGGATTGTTGGGCGCTGAAGTACAAGATTCAAGGCATGATCGACGCTGGAGAGATTCAGTTTAAAGTACCCGAGACTCCCAACGTGATCACTGCTCCCATGCCAAAACATGGCTAGGATAGAAAGCACTTTTTGTTCATTCGAATTCAAGTTGTGATTTTCTTTTGTTTAAACATTTATTCATGTTAAAACATTGTTATTCCATTAATGCATCGCTTATGTCTATTTTTGAATCAATATATTCGTAGTCACTATATGCAAATTATTTTCATATTTTTTCTGATGATCAACTCTCATTAATTCTAAGCCTCTTGAGGGAGGATGACGAAAATAATACCACGATCTTTACAGTATGCTTTTGAACAGACCCCGCTGATGAGGTACAGGCATTGTTTCAAATCCTAAACATTGGAGTTATAAGGATGATAATCCCTCGTCAACCCCTCTGAGCCAAAGAAGTAGGAGTTTTTCTTTTCGAAAATTAAAACCCTTAATCATAACCTGGGGCAGGGTAGTCTCTCAGTTGATCCAAGTGCATGACGAATGGCCCCGAAGAGATCTTTACAAAACGAACAAAGACAGTGATGGTTCAGAACAATCAAAAGGACAGGCAGTCATCATCAAAATTCATAAATGAAAAGCCCAAAAAGTCTAAACCTATAAAAAGGGACTTATGAAACTGGGGCATCCCGCTGACTGTAAATCCAAAAAGGAAACAGTTCAGGCAAAAAAACAGGGATAACAAAATCAAAAAAGAAAGAGGTCCTACAAACCCTCAACCAACGCAAAAAATGACTGCCTATTCAGAATAAATCATCAATATCTGAACCATCATTAGAACATCAGGACAAAGACTCAAACAAGGTCTAACGCACGATCAGCTGAGGTTAGGATTGAAGAACATCACGAAGAGCGGGTGGGTACAAATAATTTGAGCCTTTATCCTTTCTTTCTTAAACCGTGAACCAGGCCACGTTATAACCCTCAAAAGTCCTAGCTGAAGCATGGGTTAGTTCGAAAGCATACTGTTACGAAGGTATCCTGACTCCTTAAGGCTACGGTAAATACAGAGTTGACATCATGTTTTACAAACATTCACATGTTTTATGAAAAAATGCATTTTCAAAATCTTCAAGACAGACATAAGCTTTGCATTTTTAACATAACTTTGTTTGCATATGACTTTTTGTTTGAACAGCAGGGAAATTCGCACGATGAATGCCTAATGAACAGAAGCACTTCCAATCAAGGGGCACGGCATGATCATGGTCTACCATCTGGGGCAATCCAGTCAAGATTCGGAGAATCTCTCAAAGGTCAAATAGCCTGGGGCAAATCTCCGCCTGAGTCACTTGGGGCATTTCAATAACAAATCTTGCCTGATCAAACATCTTCTGGTGACAAAACACTTCTAACAGGGGCAACTCCCTACCTTCTGAGAACGGACATAGTCGAAAAGATACTACGCAAAATCAAAGACCCGCTAGGTTGACACACCTAGACAAAAATAAGGGCTTCCCGGCGAACCAAAAGGGTTCGGGCAAAAATGAAGGGATGAAATAAAAAATCTGTACACCCGGCAAGTCGAAAACCTGAAAAGGCGGCTTGGGCAAAAATGGGTATCCCGGTGGACTGAAAACCCGATAGGGCGGTCCAGGCAAAAGTTAGGGATTAAAGCGTACGACTATGTCCCGTCTTCTTGTCATCTGTCTACCAGAAGAAGGTTTGTCTGCCAACAACTATCAGCACCCCATAAGTGCCTCCCCCATAGAAACAGGGGCAATAAAGAATGGTCTAAGCAATCTGATTGTTCTATCCTCCAAGGTATCAGGGTAAGCTCCGTTGAGGAACATAACCAACGCAGTTCGAAACTTCCCCAGGAGAGTCCAATCCAGTTCCCCAGGAAGGTTGGAATCTATCTCCCCAAGCAATAAGCGTACCCCCAGTAGATTCTGGAAGCTTATCCCCTAGCAGGGCACGAACGCGCTGTCCGGCTTGATTTTAAGAGTTATTTCCTTAACAGGGTATAACTGGGTTATCCTCAGCCAAAAGCCACGGAAAGAGCGTCGTCGACAGAATCCTCTTATCCCCAGCGAAGTCCATTCATACTTCCAATACAGCAAGGTATCCTCAGCGAGTCATCCTCAACAATTCAGCAAAAGCATCTCCCCACAGAGTACTTCTTCCCAGCATGGTCGCTAGAATATCTTTTTCTCCCCGCAGAATCCTCCATTCGCCAAGTTTATTCCCCAACGGAGTTATCTTCGTCTATTGGAATTCTTGCAACTATTCTTCAACACCAGCCCAGGATACGACTTCCCGGCACCCGTCAAGGATTTATTTTCTTAGACAAACATACATTCATAAAACGTCACATCTTCATACATTATAGCATGCATATGCATCATACTACACGAATCTCATTAATTTTGAAGACATACAGTTCATGCATCATGACTTTGCATACAATTATGTCTTGCCTTTTCAGGAAAGAGATCAATACAAAAATGACTACTATCAAACTATCGCAATTCTGTCTAGATATAGTTTCAGATATGATCCAGAGATGGTGACGTTCTGATGCTGCTTCCAGAAGTCCTTTTCAGACGTTTCCCTCTCCGACGATGAGTGTGAGGTGATAGTCTCCTTTGGTTCCCTCTCCGACGGTGTGTGAGGTAGTAATCCCTTTTTCAGATGGTTCCCTCTCCAACGGTGTGTGAGGTGGTAATTCCTTTTTTCAGATGTTTCCCTCTCCGACGATGAGTGTGAGGTGATAGTCTCCTTTGGTTCCCTCTCCGACGGTGTGTGAGGTAGTAATCCCTTTTTCAGATGGTTCCCTCTCCGACGGTGTGTGAGGTAGTAATCTCCTTTTCAGATGTTTCCCTCTCCGACGATGAGTGTGAGGTGATATTCTCCTATGGTTCCCTCTCCGACGGTGTGTGAGGTAGTAATCTCCTTTTCAGATGTTTCCCTCTCCGACGATGAGTGTGAGGTGATATTCTCCTATGGTTCCCTCTCCGACGGTGTGTGAGGTAGTAATCTCCTTTTCAGATGTTTCCCTCTCCGACGATGAGTGTGAGGTGATAATCTCTTATGGTCCCCTCTCTGACGATGAGTGTGAGGTGGTAATTCCTTTTTTCAGATGTTTCCCTCTCCGACGATGAGTGTGAGGTGATAGTCTCTTATGGTTCCCTCTCCGACGGTGTGTGAGGTGGTAAGTCCTATTTCAGATGTTTCCCTCTCCGACGATGAGTGTGAGGTGATAGTCTCTTATGGTCCCCTCTCCGGCAAGTGCATGAGGTGTTAATCCCTTCTTCAGATGTTTCCCTCTTCGACGATGAGTGTGAGGTGATAATCTCTTATGGTCCCCTCTCCGACGATGAGTGTGAGGTGGTAAGTCCTATTTCAGATGTTTCCCTCTCCGACGATGAGTGTGAGGTGATAGTCTCTTATGGTCCCCTCTCCGGCAAGTGCGTGAGGTGGTAATCCCTTCTTCAGATGTTTCCCTCTCCGACGATGAGTGTGAGGTGATATTCTCCTATGGTTCCCTCTCCGACGGTGTGTGAGGTGGTAAGTCCTATTTCAGATGTTTCCCTCTCCGACGATGAGTGTGAGGTGATAGTCTCTTATGGTTCCCTCTCCGACGGTGTGTGAGGTGGTAAGTCCTTTTTCAGATGTTTCCCTCTCCAACGATGAGTGTGAGGTGATAGTCTCCTATGGTTCCCTCTCCGACGGTGTGTGAGGTGACAATTCCTTTTCCTATGATTCCCTCTCCGACGATGAGTGAGGTGATTCCCTTTCAGATTATAATTTTCTATGGTTCTCTTCCCGATATTGCAAAGATGGTAATTCCCGCCAAGATTTTTCTCAACGAGCGTTGTTGAAGTTAAAATCAACCAAGGTTCTCTTACCATTCATGCTAAGGCAGTAACCATCCCTGGTTCATTCATCAGCATTTGAAGCTCCAGACTCAGCTCCTGTAACCAGTCAGGACATGTCTATGCCAAGCATCTAAAATCAGCTCTTGCAACCAGTCAGGACACATCTATATCAAGCATCTGAAAACCAGTTCCTGCAACGTGTCAGGTACTTATTTTTTCTGTTTTGCAGGTATGCAGGTTCTCGCTAAGGAATCTCCTACGCGATCAACATCCAGATGGCATCTATAAGCCCATCACCTTATCCAGCAATCACCAAATGGCATCTGTAAGCCCATTCCCATCATCACTGCTACTATGTGAGCGCAAATTTCTGGGCACTCTAGTGTTCAATCATCTTCTACCCTCGGATTACGAGAGGCACGCCAGCCAATCTGCATCCTCAGGTCTAAGAAGATTGAACAGGGGCAACTGTTGTACCCCAAAATTTGCCCTCCCATATTCTTCAAAAAATTGCCAAGCCAAGTCACAAAATTCCCCAAGGGTTATGCAGTGCAACTGTCTCCTATACGGTCAAAACTAGGGTTTGTGTTCTGATCAAGAAAAGGAAGTTTTCAAGGACCCAATCAAGTCTCATATGCCTACAAAGATGGTCAAGTATCCTCATATCAAGTTTCAAGGCATTCAGCTCAAAATTGCACAGTCAAAACCCTAAATTGCACTACAGTCAACTGTAGGGGCAAAATGGTCATTTGACAGTCAAAAGTTCAAATTTTTGGTCAACATATCATTTTGAAGCCACAAACATCATTTGATCAATGCTTGATCATGATTCTCAAAATTTGGCTCAGAAATCATCAAAGATGCAAAAGTTTCCTTATTTGGACAGCTGAAAAAGTCAACTGAAATTGACCAGGGCATAACTTTCACATGGATTATCAGAAAAATTCCATCCAAAGCTCATTTTGAATAGAAAGACATTTCCTACAACTCATCTTCATACTTCAAGTCCAAGAAATGCTCTCACAAAAAGTTATCAATTTCAACATTATAGGTCATTTTCAAAAGTCAACAAAAAGGGACTTTAAGTCAAAGGCCATAACTTGAGATTGGTAAATCAAAATGACATGGGACCAAAGGAATTGATTAAAGGACTCAAAGACCTTTCCAAAATGTCCAAGAACATGTGAAAAGCTTAAACATTGAGCAAGTTATGCCTTGTGGAAGTTGGGAAATTTTTGGGAATTTTGAAAAGTCAACATTGATGCAAATGATCCAAAATTGCTAATGGGCCCATTTTTCTTCCATGATTCATCATTCTAAGCCTATGCACGACCACTTGGCCCAAAGGGAAGTATTTTCTCAATTTTTATTTATTTATTTGAATTTATATTAATATTAATTCATTTAAATTATTTAAATACATGAAAAATATCTAACCTAACAAAACCAATCTTTTTATGCATGATTTGGACTCAATATTTCGTGCTTGTTCAATTATGGAAAGAATTGGTGTGATTGGAGCTAATTGACACAAAGAACCATGTGAAAAAGATTCAAAAAGATCTTACAAAATCAAATATGCAAATCATTGAATGCCATGGATTTTGTGCAATTTTGTTGACCTAAAAGCTTCTATACATAATCAGGAATACAAACCTAATGGCATTACACTCTAAGCTGCGCAGAAGGCCAATATACAAACTTGAAAAATTGCTTGAAAACTAAAATTCTGAAATCAACCTTAGAGGCCGATTCAAAACTCCATTCTTGTCTCAATAGTTTCCTTGTGGTCTCCTGAATACATTCCAATCCCTAATATCAACTAAAGCTTCAAGAATTGGTAAGACAATCTCAAACTGTACAGAAGAAAATTGCCATTCGAATATCATGATTTAAGCGTTATTTGTGAAATTTCTTTATTGATTCATGCTCATAATAATGTTCTGATGCTAACCAACACATTCAATTGCATTTTTGTGCCATATATACGAATCTGCCATGTTTGAATATTAGGGTTACAGGTTTTCAAAATTGGGGTTTTCTACCCAAGGCAAAATTAAGGTTCCAGACTCACACCATTGCACTCAACGCACCTGGACGAAGAGATTCCAACCCTCGCGCTCAATTTATGAGCGTCGAGGGTCTATTCGCTATTTTTTGGTAGATGGTCTTAGGCAACGTTTGCCAAACCGTTGCCATAGGCTTTTGTTTTCAGAAAAAGAAAAAAACACACGAAGAAGACGATACCGTGTCAGGGAGTGATTGGTCCGTTCAAACTCTCGCGCCAAAATTCCACTAATGCGTTACTTTCTCTTTTTTTATTTATTTGTATATTATATATCAAATTGGTTTCATAGCTCAGCTGGCAGGCATTGATAAGCGTTCACATCCAAGACCTGGGTTCGAACCCCAGGTCTGTATATTTGCCATGTTATTTTTCCTTAAATATTCCTATGCAGCGCCCATGACGTGATCCATAATGCACCACCAGATCTAAGTGCCCACGTGTCCAGGAGGCTCACATCCAAGGCTGAAGATTGGTGTACACCATGAGCGTGAGTCAACGTTGCTACACGTGACTCTGAAAAGTCCACAAGGCCATGCTTATTGGGCCTGATTTGCTGATCAACACCTCCATGTTGGGACTACACCCCCACCCTGGTTTGCAAATATTTTTATTTTTCTCATATCTTTTAATTACTATTTTTATTTGTTTTCTTGTTTTAATTTAATTCAATATTTTTACAATACATAAAAAATATAGAAAAATCAGAAGAAGATGAAAATATAATAAATTATTTTATTTTACTATTTTTGTAAATAAATGCATGTAAATAAACTTAGTTTTAATTAGGTTATAATTTTAATCCTTTTAATAACTAAAATCCAAAAATAGAATTAGGTTTAATTTTTATTCTTCTTAATTTCCCTTTTTACAATAATATTGCTTATTTTATTTATTTTCTATAATTAAATTTTGCATGTAAATTAACTTAGATTTAAATTAGGTTAAAACTTAATATTTTCGCAATAAACTTAAAAACCATTAGAATTAGGTTTAGCTCGTTATTTTAATTTTAATTAATTAATTCTTTTTCTTTCAAATCCTAAAAAACACAAAAATACTAAAAATCATTTTATTTTTAATTTTAATTTTTTAACTCCTCATTAATTTAAATATTCAGCAAAAGGGTCCAACGCCCTTGTTCCGATAATTCTTTAATTTCGCATATTTTATTTCCTATTATAATTATGTAATTCTCCCAAAGCATTGTAACTTAACTTTTCGCACTTTTACTTTATTGCTTCATTTACTTTCCGCTAAATCGGGTCCGGTTTAATTTTGGCGATGTGGACCCGCGCCCTTTGTAATAGTCTAGGAATTTTATATTTCTCGCAACTTTTTAACTGTTAATAAATGCATGCAAGAATGAATGGCCTGAAATAAAAACAAACGCTTAGATCACTTTAACATGAACAAGACAAAAATAAACGAACATGACACACGAATCACACACCACCTCTAGGGTACGCCTCACTGTTGCCTTGCCTCGAAAGGTGATCGTCGAGTAGAGGATGTCTTAGTAAGTCCTCATGATCCGGGAACCTGGCATGAGGGTAGCTTCTAAGGTGTCTTCCCATTGCTCTGGTGATCACCATGTTCCGAACCTCGAATTGACCCGAACACCTCCAACGGTGGTGCTACCTACCTCTCAATGGTGGGATGGCACTACTTTTAAGGACATCTACACAGACGAATTCCTTAGGGTAGATAGGTTCTCAAGGATACTTGCTCTAATTTCAAACAAATCAAAAACATCTTTTCACCAACACATTTTCAAAAGCTTTCAAAGCAAATTTTTCAAACACTCTGACGTACGAGTCGAACTGAAATTTTTCAAAGAAACTTTTTTAAACCCACATTGAAAAGCAAGCAAACATTTTGAAAACACAAGTGAGCAAGTATCTAAGAGCCCATGGATAACCATGGATAGAAAGGGTGCTAATACCTTCCCTTTCTATAACCTACCTCCCGAACCGAGAGCAATCTCTTTAAAGAATTTTTCTGTGCTTTTGTCCTTTCCACTTGGAGAAAATAAAAGACGGTGGCGACTCTTGCTTCCGCGACATTTCGCGAACCAGCGTTAAACAGTCAGTTCCAGATCCACCGATCACACCAATAGAGCACAACATTTTTTTGGCCTCGTAGGTTCGATTAGAAAGAACATTATCCTCAGGAAGCATATCTCTCAAAAGGGCTAATAACTGTGTGAAACTTTTATCCGACCATCCATTGCGTGCCTTTAAGTTGTACAATTTTAATACCGCAGACAATCTTGTGAATTTGGGGCAATCTTTATACAACGGTTTCTCCGCATCGCTTACCAACCTCTCAAACATTTTGGGACAATCTTGAAGATATTCTTCAAGTGCTTCTGCAATCTCTTCGACTCGATCACAATCATATGTATCCGTGGCATTGTCGTACGAAACAAAGGTCGCATTACTTTTCACCCCCGGTTCAACATTCTCGATGCTTTTCTCACCATGAAATATCCAACACGTATAACTTTGATCAATTCCACGCATTAGTAAATGTGATTTCAATCCATCTGCGTCAACCTGACCCACATAACAACAACCCAAGCAAGGACATTTCATTCTATTCGGGTATTCAGCGTGTTCAACATCAAACTTAACGAATTCTAATACCCCATTCTCGTACTGTAGTTGTTTAGGTATTGGCTTGCATTTTTGGTAAAACCCAAGTGTATGTGTGAATGTCATGACTGATGTCATAACATTCTAGTTTAGTTTGTACTGATTCATTAGGTACCTTTGCAGAAAAATATTGTCATACAGGTACTGATGTTTAAGTGTGTATCTGAGCATTTTTGCAAAATGATCACATTTTCCTAAATCAGTAGACAGGTTTTTCAGATGTCATAACAGATGTTAAGACATCCTGTTCTGAACTAACAGGTATGCAGTTTGGTTAATTCTGAGTTTTTTCAGGAAAATGACTCAGTCTTTCCAGAACAGAATCCTGCGTTTTCTTTGGGTTAACCTAGCTCAACCCTAACCTGGTTGATAAAGTCCTGTGACCTAGTCTTAAGGTCAAATAGGAATTAACCCTAGCTTTTTGTGGAAACCCTAACTGAAGATGCAGCTGCTATATATTCAACAGGGCTGCTGTTTTGAAAGGAATCCCTTTTTGACAGAAGATCATTTAGAAGCTGTATAGTTTTAACTATTGTAATCCAAGCAATTATCATTGTGATAAGTGACTTGGAATAGGTTTTTAATTGTAAGGGTTGTGTAGCACTAAAAGCTTTGAAGCAAGAGTGTTTGTATGTCTCTTGACTAAAGCTGTGAAGCAGAGTCAAGTTAGGTGTGTGTATCACTCAAAGCTGTGAAGCAAGAGTGGTTGTGTTACTTGATTAAAAAGCTGTGAAGCTTAATCAAGTGTATGTCTTTGAAGAGTGTCTTCATCAATTCATTAGTCAAATTGTTTTATGTATCACTGCTGTGATTGAGGGGGAGTAAGTAGGAATTCAGGTTTAAGTTGTACTTAGATTGAAATTGCATTGGGTAGGTCTTAAGTGATGGAGATAAACTGGTTGGTTTATTCCTGAATTAACATCTCTTATAGTGGATTTCCTCCCTGGCTTGGTAGCCCCCAGAGTAGGTGTTGTTGCACACTGAACTGGGTAAACAATTGACTGTGTTCTTTATTGTTTTTGTATTTACTGTCATATAGTAAGTCAGATACGGTGTCATAACATTGAACGTGACATTGAGTATCTGCAGCCAGAATTTCAATTGGCATCAGAGCAGGCACCCTGCCTGTATTACTGGGTGAGATCTAGGGATATCACTTTCTGGCACTATGGACAAAGAAGGAGTTTTTGGAAATAGACCACCCATTCTGGATGGAACTAATTATGACTACTGGAAACCTCGTATGATTGCCTTCTTAAAATCTCTGGACAAAAAGGCTTGGAGAGCTGCTGACAAAGGATGGAACCATCCCACCATAACTGAGAAAGATGGGACAATCAGTCTGAAGCCTGAGGAAGATTGGAGTAAAGAAGAAGATGAGTTAGCCCTGGGAAATTCCAAAGCTTTAAATGCCTTGTTCAATGGAATTGATAGAAACATTTTCAGACTAGTACATCAATATGAACTGGCCAAGGAAGTTTGGGACACTCTCAAAACTACTCATGAGGGCACTTCCAAAGTAAAAATGTCAAGGCTTCAGATGTTGACTACCAAGTTTGAAAATCTAAAAATGATGGAAGATGAAACCATTCATGAGTTTCACATGAACATCTTGGAGATTGCCAACACCTCAGGAGCACTGGGAGAAAAAATGGCAGAAGAAAAATTGGTGAGAAAGATTCTCAGATCCTTGCCCAAAAGATTTGCAATGAAGGTAACTGCCATAGAAGAAGCCCAGGACATCAGCAAGTTGAAAGTGGATGAACTTATTGGGTCTCTTCAGACGTATGAGATGGGGATCACTGAAAATGGTGACAAGAAGAACAAGAGCATAGCACTTGTATCCAACACTGATGTTGACAACAAGGAGGATGAAGAAGAAAATATTTCAGAAGCTATAGCCATGCTTGGAAGACAGTTCAACAAACTCATCAAAAGAATAGATCCAAAGTCAAGGTCTAATGTTCATAACATTCCCTCTGACATTGACAATTCCAGCAGAAGACCAAGGTCAGAAGAGAAGGGAAACCAAGGAAGAGGAATTCAATGCCATGGTTGTGAAGGATATGGGCATATTCGAGCTGAATGTCCAACCTTTCTTAAGAAACAAAAGAAAGGAATGACTATTACTTGGTCTGACTATGATTCAGAAAGTAATTCTGAAGAAGAATCTGCCAAACTAGTTACTGCTCTAACTGGTGTTTGTACCTCTGAAAGTGACACCAGTGATGAAGAAGTGACATTTGAAGAACTGGCTGATACCTACAAGAAATTGTGTATCAGAAGTGCTGATGTCTGTGTACAGAATGAGAAACAATCAAAACTCATTATAAAGCTGGAGGCTGAAAAAAGGGCAGATCTTGAAACTATAAGTCATCTAGAAGGGGAAGTTCAATTGCTGAACTCACAACTGAACCAAATGACCAAATCTGTCAAGATGCTGACCAATGGAACAGATAAATTGGAAGAGATTCTTCAAGTTGGACAAAATGTGGGAAACAAATCTGGACTAGGATTTGTGGAAGCTAAGAAATCTGGTGCAGACAAGAAGATCAGGCATGTTAAACAATTGTCAAAGCAAATGTCTCAACACAACTCTCAACATCAGAAACAGAAATACATGAAGAAAAAATACCAAAGATGGAGATGTCATCATTGTGGGAGGTATGGACACATAAAGCCCTTCTGCTTCAAATTGCATGGATACCCTAATCAAAACTCAGGTGTTAAACCTAAGTCAAAAAGGGTACCACATACTGCTCAATGGAAGAAAAAGGCTACTGCCCTGATAGCCCATACTTCCCTGAGAGTGTCTGCAAAGGAAGGCTGGTACTTTGACAGTGGGTGTTCTAAACACATGACTGGAATAAAGAACATTCTCAATCATGTTAAACCTCACAACACTAGTTATGTGACCTTTGGAGATGGTGCTAAAGGTGAAATCAAAGGAGTTAGTAATTTGGACTGCCCTGAAGTTCCAAGGCTGAGTGAAGTATTGCTGGTAAAAGGGATGACTGCTAATCTCATTAGTATCAGTCAACTGTGTGATCTAGGATTCAAGGTCAATTTCTCAAAATCTGAATGTCTTGTAATCAATGAAAAACAAGAAATTGCAATGAAAGGAGTCAGGTCCAAAGATAACTGTTACTTGTGGCAGCCTGAGAACACTAATAACTCCACTATGTGTCCAATTACCAAAGAAGAAAAAGAGATGAACCTGTGGCACCATAAGCTTGGTCATCTTCATCTAAGAAGAATGAAAAGAGCCATCTCTATGGAAGCAGTCAGAAGGACTCCAAAACTACAGACTGATAAAAGAAGGGTTTGTGGTGAACTTAAAATTGAAAGGCTTGGTAAAAAGAATCATGTCTATGATGTGGTGAATAAACTTGAAGAAGGATGTGTTGTCAGAACCAGAAGTAATCATGACAAGGATGTTGGAAACAACAAGTCTAATAAATTCTGTTTTCCTGAAGAAATGAGTCGTGAAGTCTCTTCTCCTACAACTCTCCATCAAAATGGAGTGGACAAAATGAAAAATAAGATCATTCAAGAATCAACCAGAACTATGATTCATGTCAAAAGAATGCCTTCCCAACTCTGTGCTGAAATGGTTGCAGCTAGGAGTAACTGTTCTCAAAATATCTGGTCAAAACAGATGCTCACTGAGTATAATGTCTCACAGATGTTGTGACATTATATTGTGACAATCTGAATACAATCAATATTTCCATGAACCCTATTCAGCATAGCAGGACCAAGCACATTGACTTTGTAGAGAAGAAGTCAATTAAACTGGAACATGGTATCATTAAGCTTCAGCTGGCTGATTCTTCTACCAAGGCTCTTGTTGGAAATAAACTTGAAAACTTGAGGGGCAGGTTGGGTATTTGCCAACATGAGAAATTATAGCAATTAATTTTGCTTAAAACAAGGGTTGAAGGAGTTAATCTTGTTAAGTCTATTTTTAGTGGGTTAATCATATGTTTTCCAAATTCCTTCAAAATTCCTAAGAAGTTGAAAAGACTCTCTTTTGCCTCCTACCTCTCTCGACCTTGCAACCTGTTCCCTTCTCTCAATCAAAATTTTCTCACAAATTGCTACTGTTGCTCTAAGTCAATCAAAATGTCTCAGACATCATCTTCAACCAAGGCGACTTCATCATCCTCATCATCTTCATCATCTGACCAAGACTCTAGAGCAATCACCACATGCATAGAATCTGAAGTTCTTGAGGTCACTCCTCTCAGAGAGATGGCAACTGACCCCGCCAAAGTCAAAAAGCTAAGAACTAGACATGCAGGAAGAGCTCAAGCTGCAGCCTCTGGTAATCCTTCTCATCCTTCTTCTTCTGTTCCAAATAGAGAAGGATCAGTTCAAGTTCATCAAGCTATTGCTAGGCTTGTTACTAGTATACTAATCGGAAACCAACCTGTACCGGGGATTTCTGTCCCTTTAAATCAATCAGGAAGCCCAAATGTGGACGTCTCTGAGAATGTAGATGTCTCTGAGAATGTTGTGACACAAAATGACAACATTCAGAACCCTTCAGAAAAGACTGCTGATCCACCTATCATTGATGTGGATGAGGATTACTCAGATAATGATCTGATTTCCAATGTAAACCCTAGCATAGCTAGGAGATTGATGAAAAGAAAGGGTAATCAGAATGATGCAAAATGTGTATCCAAAGATAAACCTGCTGTTAAGAAATCCAAGGCTGAAGGCATGGCTGGGGTAGAATCTGTGAAAACTATTCAGTCCAAAGGGAAGGTGAAGGCCCAGGTGCATACTGCTAGACAACCAATTTCAAAGAAGAGAAAAGAACCTGAATCTTCTGATTCTGATGAGGAATCAGAATTTGAGATTGATGCTGAAGAAATTCCTATCAGAAGGAAGCTCCCCTCCAGCAAAATTGCTAGAGTTCCTGAAGTCCCAACAGACAACATCTCTTTTCATCATCCTGGCAATGCAAACAGATGGAAGTATGTTTGCTTAAAGAGAATAGCCTTAGAAAGAGAACTCAACAATGATGCCATGGAGTGCAAAGACATCATGGACCTGATCAAGAATGTTGGACTGATGAAGACAGTGATAAAATTTAACAAGTGTTATGAAAATCTGGTCAAGGAGTTCATAGTTAACTTGTCTAATGATTATGCTGATGGAAGGTCAGCTGACTTTGAGAGTGTTTTTGTTAGAGGAAGAAGGGTCAAGTTCTCTCCATCAGAAATTAACAAATTTCTTGGAAGAACAAATGAGGATTGTCCTGATCTGGAAGTCACTGACAATGAAGTTTGTCAAACCATCACAGCAAGGCAAGTGAAGTGCTGGCCCTTGAAAGGCAAGCTGAATGCCAACAAACTTAGCATGAAATTTGCCATCCTGCACAAGATTGGTGCAGCTAACTGGGTGCCTACAAACCATAAATCAACTATCTCCACAGGATTGGGGAGATTTATTTATGCTGTGGGAACCAAGACTGCTTTTGACTATGGCAGGTATATTTTTGAACAAACTTTAAAACATGCTGGTAGTTATGCTGTCAAAGGACCAATTTCCTTTCCCTCCCTCCTTTGTGGAATTATCCTTGCACAATATCCTGATATCCTGGTGGCAAGAGATACTGCTTGCAAAAGAGCTCCTGCCCTTGGGTTGCACTAAAAACTGTTTCAGGGATCTCATGCTCCTGATATTGTCATAACATCAGCTGAGACATCGTCTGTGAAGACCCAGTCCAAGACATCTGATGTCATAGCTGTATTAAAAGAGACCTGCAAAGAACTGGAAGCTAGGAAAAAGACCCTAGAAATCCTAATTGTCAGGTTAGAAAAGGAGGAAGCTGAAGGAAACAGAAGGGAAGAGGGTGTAGAAGCTGAAGGTCATCTCAATACTGAAGAAACTAGCTCCTCTGAGTCTGATGACAGTGCTTAAAGGTTGGTTGCTGTTTGGTGGAGTTGTTGCTGGTCCCTGGTGGAGTTTGGAAGTGTGTTCAATTTTATTTGCTGCTCTTATTACTTTTCTGGATGACTGTATAATTTTTATGAACATGTATCTTTGGCCCATTTGTGGCTAAAGAGGGGGAGATATATTTTGGTACTTACTTAATTAGACATTCTATTTTTCTGCAGTCATTTCTTTCTGTTGCTATCTATCTCTGATTGCTTAGGGTCTTTAGCCAAAAATCTGCCAAAGGGGGAGTTTGTAGTTGTTTAGGTATTGGCTTGCATTTTTGGTAAAACCCAAGTGTATGTGTGAATGTCATGACTGATGTGATAACATTCTAGTTTAGTTTGTACTGATTCATTAGGTACCTTTGCAGAAAAATATTGTCATACAGGTACTGATGTTTAAGTGTGTATCTGAGCATTTTGCAAAATGATCACATTTTCCTAAATCAATAGATAGGTTTTTCAGATGTCATAACAGATGTTAAGACATCCTGTTCTGAACTATCAGGTATGCAGTTTGGTTAATTCTGAGTTTTTTCAGGAAAATGACTCAGTCTTTCCAGAACAGAATCCTGCGTTTTCTTTGGGTTAACCTAGCTCAACCCTAACCTGGTTGATAAAGTCCTGTGACCTAGTCTTAAGGTCAAATAGGAATTAACCCTAGCTTTTTGTGGAAACCCTAAATGAAGATGCAGCTGCTATATATTCAACAGGGCTGCTGTTTTGAAAGGAATCCCTTTTTGACAGAAGATCATTTAGAAGCTGTATAGTTTTAACTATTGTAATCCAAGCAATTATCATTGTGATAAGTGACTTGGAATAGGTTTTTAATTGTAAGGGTTGTGTAGCACTCAAAGCTTTGAAGCAAGAGTGTTTGTATGTCTCTTGACTAAAGCTGTGAAGCAGAGTCAAGTTAGGTGTGTGTATCACTCAAAGCTGTGAAGCAAGAGTGATTGTGTTACTTGATTAAAAAGCTGTGAAGCTTAATCAAGTGTATGTCTTTGAAGAGTGTCTTCATCAATTCATTAGTCAAATTGTTTTATGTATCACTGCTGTGATTGAGGGGGAGTGAGTAGGAATTCAGGTTTAAGTTGTACTTAGATTGAAATTGCATTGGGTAGGTCTTAAGTGAAGGAGATAAACTGGTTGGTTTATTCCTGAATTAACATCTCTTATAGTGGATTTCCTCCCTGGCTTGGTAGCCCCCAGAGTAGGTGTTGTTGCACACTGAACTGGGTAAACAATTGACTGTGTTCTTTATTGTTTTTGTATTTACTGTCATATAGTAAGTCAGATACGGTGTCATAACATTGAACGTGACATTGAGTATCTGCAGCCAGAATTTCACGTACTCTTTTGACAATCGATCGACACACATCCATTTTTTATCCATGGTTTTAACTATTATCTAAGTTAAACAAAAACACTAATTAGGGCATAAAACGGTATAATGCGTTTCTGTCAAAACACAAAGTATACACGGATTTAAAATAAATTTGAGTTCTAAAAAATCAATTCGGAGAAAATATAAAAATTGATCTAAAGTTCCAACATAACTAAGGAATACCATATCATAAGTAAGGGTAGTTAATTACGGTTCAGTTCAGTAAGTTATGGTTTGGTTAACTATGGTTTCAGTTTGGTTATTGAACTTATTCACAAAAGCATTGTTTCCTTCCTACCCAGCTCTAGCTAGTATCATGACCACCCACATTTTTATTCAACAGAAAAGAACAACTTAATAATGTAAAAGTGCATAAATGGTGTTATCGGAACTGACCTGTTGTTGTTACCGGAACACCGGAGAGAGTTGCTTCTGCGTGGAGGAAGTACCACCAAAGTACGGTTCGACGGTGAGGAGACGAGTTGGAGAACAGTTGGAGGAAGAACCACGGTTGGACGGTGAATGGGAGGAGACGAGTTGGAGAAGAAGATGATGGTTCAAAGCTTACTGAGTGGTTGTCGATAATCCGTAAAGTTAGTGGTGTGAGAGAACTCGCAGAGGTGATGTGATGGGGACGAGATATGGAGGTTGAGTCATTGAGGAAGGCTGAGCATGGAGGTGGTGGTGTGTGGCTGTTTCTGCATCTATGCAGTTTCTCCAGAGTGGTTGCATAGTGATATAGAGTCCATTGGGATTTCTGGAAATCTGATAACCAATTTAGGGATTAAGACACTATTTAATTACCTTAGACAGCCCTTTCAAGAAGTGCTGCTAAAGGTATTACCTTTAGCAGCGCTTTAGGCTTTAGCAGCACGTTTAGAGTAATGCCTTTAGCAGCACTTCTGGAAAGCGCTGTCTAAGGTATACCCTTTAGCAGCGCTTTAGGCTTTAGCAACGCTTCCTAGAATAACACCTTTAGCAGTGCTTTTAGTAAGCGCTGTCTAAAGTATAACCTTTAGCAGCGCTTATTCTAATATTTTAATTTTTTTTACTGAAAACCTATAGCAGCGCTTAGGGAAAGAAATCGATGTCTATAGTAAGGCCTATAGCAGCGCTTATAATAAGCGTTGTCTATAGTATACCTTTAGTAGCGCTTCTCTTTTAATTTTTAATTATTAATTTTTCTGAAAACCTATAGCAGCACTTTAAGCATAAGCGCTGTCTATGTGGCGCTGTCTAAAGTCAATTTTGGCATAGTGGAAGGATGATGAAGGAATCTTGGACGATTACTTCCTCAAAAAGATGATGACCTTTATCTTTTGATTGATTTTCCTGAAAAGCTAAAGAGTTAGTTGTATGCAATGTCATGATGTATGCATTATATAATGATGTTCTCAAAATAAATGAGATATATGTATTTTGTATGCATATGCTATTAATGTTGTTGAAATGTAATTTTGTCTTGGAAAATAAGTCCTTGACAAGTGTTGGGGAGTCATTAAATCCCAGACTGCTGTTGAAGAGTAGGTGTGTCTTCAAACTTTTCCTAGAATGTTTCCACTGAGGATTCCTGTTTTGTTGAGGAGAACTCCACTGGGGAATATTGAATTTGTTTGAGAATACTTTGTTAGAGAGTGTTGATTCCTTATTGGAGGAAAAATATCAGGAGTCTCGGTTATCCGTTTCTCTACTGGGAGTTATCTCTTGATGGACGAAGTTGAACTGATATCTGGTCGGGTCCAGGCTTCACAATAACTTGCTGGGGATTGTAGAGTAGTCTACGGGGGAAGATGAGTTGTGGTCCTTTGATTGGTAGTAGTCGAGGAGGAAAACTCAAGCTAGGGAACCTTGTCGTTTGTTATGGAAATAAACCCTGTTTCTTAGTCTGTTGGAGAGGCTACGACTTCACTGGCAGAAATCTTCGAGAATTCTTGAAATCGACTCAGTTGGGAAGAGGTTTTCAGAGGTTGAAAATCTGGTTGGGGAACTATTCTATAAGAAGGATTCTGGGGAGATTTGTCACTGCCCCTAGTATCCAGTGTTTGTGGTACTGCCATGAATTAATTGACTGTACGTAACCCCTTGCTGAGATTGGCGTTCAATGCCCCAAGTAATGGAGATGGAGACCTGTCCCTAGTTATTCTACACATCTTGAGAGTTTTCTTAGATTCTTGATTGTACTACCCTAAGTGTGCTGGATAGTGATATGTCATGCCCCCTTGTTGATAGGATATTTGTCATTTGGAAGTGTCATCCCACTTGAAGTGATTTTGTTCACTGAGAGAGCTTTCGTTCACTAGATATTCGCTGTGTCAATTTTTCCGTTGTCAAACAAATAGCCAAATGCAAACAGAGATATTCAAATAATGCAAAGTTTATGCTTGTCTTGAAATTTTGAAAATGCGTTTTTAACAAGTTAAGAAAAATTCAACTCTGAATTTTGAGTACAACCTTACAGGAGTCAGGATACCTTTTGTAACAGTATGCTTTCAAACTAACCCATGCTTCAATTAGGACTTTTGAAAGGTTGTAACGTGGCTTGGTTCATGGTTTAAGCTTTCGTTGGAACCTATGGTCATGTTCTGCAACTGCACATGAGTTGGTGCAAGATCAGCATTGTATTGGTACTACTTGTAGAAAGCAGCAGCTAGATCCTCCTAGGTGTGGATGTGTGAACTCTATAATTGATAGAACCAATCAAGTTGAGTCCCTACCAGGCTCTCTTGGAAGAAATGGATCCAAAGCTTCAGATCGGTTGTGTATGGTTGAATCTTGTGGACATAAGACTTTAAGTGCATATTAGGGAAAGAGACTCCGTCGTAGGGCAAAGGTAGGGATTTTGAACTTTGGCGAGATGACCACTCTAGAAACCAAACCCATGTCTCCTAAATCCAAGCTAGGTATCTGTTGGATTTCCATAGCAATGAGGTGATCCTCCAACTGTTTGTAGTTGTCATCAGCGGGAGGATAATGTTCCTCAAAGTAAACAGCTTCGATTTCATCAATCTCCAGACTATTGTCTTCTTCATTACTATTCCCCATGTTGGATGGATTTGGAAGATCTAGATTCCTCTTGAGTGGTCCTTTAAGTCTCCTTCCCAAGTTTAGGACGCCTACTGACTTCTTGGACTTTTTCTTCTTGTCTTTGAGAAGAGTTTTCAGGTCCTCTTGCCCCTTAGCCAAAGCCAAAAACATTTGTTGAAATTGAGCATTTTGAGCTTGGATATCTTTCACCGTTTGTTCCATATCCATCTTATTGAAATAAATAGTAGGGAGATAAGGATGCATGTATGGGAGAAACCTGTCATGATATGATGCATGATATGTGGATGCATGTTTTCAAGGATCACGCGGGGTTAGTATTCACTTACAGTTTTGATTGGAGAACTTTGTATAGGTGGATGTCCTTCCACGAGAATTAGGCTCACCATGTCAAGTGGATTGTAGCCCTTGACTCAAGTTTGTTGTACTTTGATCTTTGACAGCATTTGATTAGAGGAAAATAAATCCTCTTGCCCCTTGATATACGTCTGGTTCAATGTAACCCTACATCAAAGGCCCTCGAGATCCTGGAAATGGTTATGGTATGATGTTATGATGTTATGTAAAAGTATGAAAAGTAAGAAAGTTGATATAAACACATACACACAAAGCAGACAAATCCTTAGGTTTAGGCTTGCATGGAGTTTGTAGGTAAGTACCCTCTTGAAGTTTAGTTGGTTCAACCTGTCCTAGTTAATAGTAACCGGGTTCTAAGGGATCTCAATATCACCGACCTTTCCCACAAGCTTCGTTCAATAGGAGATTGACTCACAACCAAATAAAACTCAGGAGTCAAGTCTCAATGAGTGTAGCATTGAGTATCAACCAATTTTCAGCTTTACACTGAAATTGGCTATCTCACTACTTCCTAAAGGCCAAGTTGGTCAAGTAAGGTTCTAAGGTCAGTTAGTGCTTCATGACGCCACTCAACGGCCCCGTATTCTCCTCGATTCAAGATAAGGGATACTGGTACCCACAAATGCGTCACACTAACATAGCTATTGCTTAGACAATGTCGGTATACCCCACACAGTTTCCACAATCTATTTCTACTTACCTAAAAGGTGCCCAAGATCTGGGTAGAGGATCAAAACAAACCCAAACAAGGAACCAATAATGTAAAGCATACAAGTCAAACAATGAAAGCAAAAAATGTGATCTAGCCCTAAGGTAACCCCACTTTTAAAATTCTCCCCGGCCGAGTCGCCAGTTCTGTAACGCAGTGGGAGAACTAACTTGGTTGTTTTGCGTTTGAGCCAAATGTTGCGGTTAGCAAGAGTCTCCACCGACTTTTCTTTTATCCAAAAGGAAAGGTGAAAAAGCACAGGAAAGACATTTGAGATGTTTTCTTGAGTTCGGGGGGTAGATTATAAAAAGGTAAGGTATTAGCACCCTTTTTATCCATGGTTTTCCATGGGCTCTTAGTTACTCGCTAGATCACTTGCTTTTGTTTGAAAATATGCTTTGTGTGGTTTTTGAAAGTATTTTGTAAAGATGCCATAGTCTAGGCAAACTTTGTAATGATTCTCGTTCGTAAGAATGTATACAAAGTGTTGATCTTTTGAAAAATGTTTTCAACTTTGAAAGATGTTTTTTTTAAAGTGTTGGTGTAAAATGTTTGGTTGTGAGCAAGCGAGCAACTGGGAGAGAATCTACCTAATTAAAGGGTCTTTAATGTTCTCTTCCTCCTCCTTTAGATGTTTCTACCTTACCATTATTTTGGTAAGAAGCCCCATCATTGGATGTGAAGGGACGGGCGTGGGACGTTTGTACAGTCATAGAAGGCAACCTATGCGACATTTTAGCAATGTCGTTTTAGGGACTAGATCGTTTACCGAAGGCAACATTGAGGGTCATTGAGGGACTACGATATTTTATCGAGGGTCTTTGCTAAAACGCCCATATTCGAGGGACATGACTATTTTTCGAAAGGAAACAAAGTGGGATTACCCTAAGGGTGCTAGTGTGCAAGTGTGTTTGATTTACATGCATTTAGTATTAATTAGGGTTATCTATTTGTTGATTTCATGTCTTGCCATACACACTCAAATTACTAGCATTTATATTTGAAAAGAGATAAATTGCAGAAATATAAAGTCCTAAGCTATTACATCATTTAGGGATGGGCGTACAAATTTACAAATGGAGGGTTACAAGAATTTAAATCCTATTTAACTATTACAACCATATTGAAATGTATAATGCAAGAAAGAAAAAGGATTTGTTTTGAAAGTGGTTTTTTGTCTTAATGAATAATTAAAAAAAGAAATAAATTAATTAAAAAAAGAAAATATTTTTATGTCTTTTTTTTATATTAATAAAAAGGATGTTAATGTTAAAAATGATAAAAAGGGAAAATAAAAAGAGAAAAGAATCAGCATGTTGCTGAAACCAAAGCAAAGGGGATCAGAAGTTCTGATGTCGGGCGCACTGTGATTTAGCAAGAAACATCAGAGGAAATCAGAATTTCTAAGTTGATACACTCTGGGTCCTGCAAAAAACGTTAGAGGGAAAACACAAAAGTTTTGGGTTGCTACATGCTGAATTCTGAATGTGAGAACAATGAGAAAATCATAGAAACTCTGTACGTGTTAAAATAGTGGGGAGAACTCAGAAGTTTTGTATTGTGCTAAGATAGTGACTGAACATCAGAAGTTCAGTGTGTGTTATCAGCGAGTGAAAATCAGAAGTTCTGAGTGTTAAAACAGTGAGTGAAAACATCAGAAGTTCAGTGTGTTTAACCAGTAAGGAGAACTCCGAAGTTCTGTGTTGTGCTAAAACCGTGAGTGAAAATCAGAAGTTCTGTGCTACATTTCAACTCTTTCCTCATATTAATCAGAACATCAACAATTTATTCAGTTCTTAACAAACAGCAAATCAGAAGGATAAAAGCACAATAGTTTATAGAAGTTCTAATCCTAATTATGAGCCTAGCCTTAATCAAGAAGCTCTGATCCACAATTTTTCTACTTATGCAATGATATAGACAATGTCAATACTATGATATTTACATATTTAATGATGTTCTTAATGAAGATATGCAAAGTCAGAAAGACTTACCGTGAATCTGGAGCGTGTGCTTGGAATTTGAACTGCTACCTTCAGATACTCTGGAGTCAGCAAGAACAACGGAAGAGAAAATTATATTTCTTTGATTCAAAGCGAAGAACAAAGGTTTGGTTTTCTGTTTGGGAATTCTGGATTTTTACGAAGGTTTCACAGTTTTCTTTTCTCTCTTTTGACAATTCTCTCTCTCTAAAAGCCAGCCCCTTGAACGTGTGATGGAGCAACTTATTTGTAGATGTGTTTGTTGTGGTTTTGGGGGGGAAACAAATGGGATTTTAAAAACCCTTTTGTCATACTGTTCCATTTCTTTTTAAACATAGTTTTCGTATGCTAGTTTGGTGCAAATATGGGATGCAGACGTGGACTGGATTAGCAGCACCTTGGAGTGTTGTGGTAGCTGGTGGCAGGACTGTTCTATAGCAGTGCAACAGGTTGTTTAAACGAGGTTTTGGGATTTTGTGATGTTCTGACCGAAGCGTTGAACATAGCCTTCATATACTAGGGTGTTGCCTTGTTATTGAAGCAAGTATGGTGGTTAGCAGCCTTTAGCCGTGCCTAAGCTGGATTTGAAAGCATGAATTAAGGAAAAGTACCCTTAGAGGCAAAAGCAAAGCATGGGCCTAGCATAACCTTGTACAAAAGTTTGTTTTTCAAGGACAGCAACGGTACTTCTATCTCACACGTGGGGAAATCCTTTGGATAAAAACTCAAAAGTGGTTGTGAGCATTAAATGATGATGAGATTTATCAAACCAGAAATCCTGCGCTATGAGATTGTGAATCATAACCTAAGTCTAGGTCAGAAGTTCAGCATCAGCGTAACTTAGAATAAACATCTAACTTCTGATCCTTGAATCCCTTTTCTTCAGCATGCTCTGATCGAGTTCTCAGACTTTCCCAAAATCTTGTAACATGCTTTGTAAATACTCTTTGAATTTCTCTTGCCTGACTGAGTCTACGTGAAAACTGGCCCAGAAGTTGTAGACAACTTCTGACTTGAAAATGCTCAGAATTTGCTAAATGCCTAAGCTTCATGGACGTGTCTTTGAACATTTATAACTTGAAATTCCATCATTTCCTGTAGAAGTTCTGTTCTGTAATATTTTAGGTCTTATTGAGACCTAAAACTCTTGTGTTAGAAGTTCTTCCAGAATCATCTTGCATCATGGTGAAAATTTGGCCAGAAGTTCTGAGCTTGTCATATTTCTTAAACACTTAGAAAAATTCTAAGTATTTAGAATTTTGAATTTTTTCAACATGAATCTTGACTTATGATTTCCGCGATGAAACAAATTTCAGGCCTTGATGAAATATGATTCTTGAAACTTGATTTTGATCTAAAAGTCAAAGTTTGACTTTTCAGTGTGCGAATGACTATTCTGCCCTTGTGAATGACTTTCTTGGAAAATTTGTAATTCAAGGCTTGAAATTGAATGGAAGCAAACTTGAGGGTACGGAATGATCCTTTGAGAAATGAGAGGGCAAATTTTGGGGTACAACACGCACATAGGGGGTAACCTTCACCACAACCTGGAAATAAACCGGCTCGCAAGAGATTTTTCTTAACCATCAGAAGAGGAGTGGCTAGTTCATCAACAGAAGAAACAAACCTGTCGTCATCAACAACATTAACACCTTGACCAGGCTTGGGGATTTGGGAAGTTATCACATTAGGGGTCCAAGGAGGGTAAAATTCAATCTCTTTCGCCTCAATAAGATCCTACACTTTGTTTTTTAGAGCCCGACAATTGTTTGTATCATGACACGGACTGTCAGAATGGTAGGCACATCGAGCATTTGGATTATAACTGGGAGATGTAGTATTTGGATTTTTAGGAGACTCCCTCAGAGTGACCAGATTGGACTTCAACAAGTGTGGTAAAACTTGAGATAAAGACATGTTAAGCTGGGAGAACTGCCTTCTGGGTGCATCCTATTTATGCTGATTGTTTTGTTGTAGATTTGGCATGGGGCTAGAGATCATCATAGCTCCTACCTTTGGACGGTGTTCAACTTTGCTTTGATTTCTCTTGTTATAGGCAACACTTACTTCCTTCTTCCCATAGAATGGTTTCTTCGTTGTACTTGAAGATGAATCTCTTTGAATCTTACCGCTCTTGATACCAACTTCTACTCGTTCACCAGTCAATATCAGCTCAGTAAACCCTACTGAAGAGCTTCCAATCAAGTGATTGAAAAATGGACCAGACAAAGTACCCAAGAACATATCTACCAGCTCTCTATAAGACAGAGGAGACTGGACTCTTCCTGCAAGATCTCTCCACTTTTGGGCGTAATCTTTGTAGCCCTCGCTAGAACCCATATACATGCTTTGATGTTGAGTATGGGTTGGAGCAAGGTCAGCATTATATTAGTACTGCTTGTAGAAAGCAGCATCCAGATCCTCCCAGTTGCGGATGTTGGTTCCCTCCAGCTGATAGAACCATTCCAACTGAGTCCCTGATAAATTTTCCTGGAAGAAATGCATCCACAAATTCCTATCAGCGATGTGTGGTTGGATCTTCCTGACATAGGATCTTACATGCAACTTAGGACACGGAACCCCGTCATATTTATCAAATACGGGAACCTTGAACTTCTATGGAATGACCACTCCAGAGACCATCCATAGTTCTTCAAAATCCAGACCAGGTACCCTCTGAATTTCCATTGCATTAAGACGATCCTCCAATTGTTTGTATTTGTCATCAGCAGGAGGATACTGCTCTTAAGTATAATCAACCTCTTCTTCGTCGGAATCTAGGTTGTGATCTTCTTCTTCTGGCTTCTCCCCCTGATTTTCCCCCTCATTTGATGAAGTTGCGAATTCTAGAGCTCATTTTGTGGGTCCTCTAAATCTCCTTCCCATTTTCAGGACATCCACTGGCTTGTTTTTCTTCTTTTTCTTGTCTTTGAGAATTAGAGCCTCCAGGTCTTCTTGTCCCTTAGCCATAGCCAGGAACAGTTGCTGGAATTGAGCATTTTGGGCATGAAGGTCTTTGATGTTCTGTTTGAGAGCCATTTCTTTTTGCTGAAATAAATAGGGAAAAGATAAGAATCTTGTTTTGGGAACACCTGGTTATGTAATGATATGCATGATATGCTTATGCAATGTTTTCAAGGACTTTTAAGATTTAAATTTGTTTAGACAAAGAGAGAATAAACATTAATTGCATTAATAAGTTTGAATGGTTACAATGATGCCTCTTGGGATTACAATGGAAGAAACAAAGATAATACAAAATAAAACTCCTAAAACAAAAAGGACTCAAGCTTCCCATGAGCGCATCCTCTTTGGTGCAATGTAGGCATTCAAAATCTGTTCTTCATGAAGTTGTCTTGTGAGCTCCAAAACCTTCTTCTCGCTTGCATAGAACTGGGTTTCAAAGGTTTATCGTTCCTCTTTGAGTTGAATCCAGGATCTTCGCAACTCCTCGAGAGTAGTCGGCATGTCAGAATGGAGAATAACGTAAGGAACATCTTTCTCGGCAATAGGCTCCATGATGATAGGAAGGATGGCCTCATAAGGCATCATGAGATTTTGAGCGCGTGCTCGTACCCACTTAAGACAAGGCTCCAAAGGAATGGAGTTCTTATGCCCCAGTGTATTTCTATCAACTTTGTTCACCATGCCCCAAGCTCGTATGAACCTCTGACGATAACCTTGGACATCGCTCTCATAGTTGAATGTAATTCCTCGAACAAGTGCATCATGAGGACCATCCCTCCTAGCATACCCAAATTATCGCAATGCCAAAGAGGGGTATAGGTGATTCCTCCCCTAATTCCTAGGAGAGGGACATTAGGGAATTCCCCATAGTGATCAATGATGGTAATATCCTCCAAAGACCAAGGACACTAATGAATATTTGAATGTGTGAGAGACATCAAACTATTAGACCATCTCATGCCTTGCTCATTCTTCAAAACAGATATAGGTAGGTGCGAAATAAACCACCTAGCCAACAGAGGAGTGAAACACAAAAGGGCCCCTCTTCTTTTCACGGTGCGGGTATGAAAGGAGTTCAAAATGTCTCCAAGTAAATTAGGCACCAGATTATGAGACAAAAACTTTGATCGCATTCATATATATGAGTTGGTCCGGATTAGGAAATAGTACCATCCCATAGAAGAGAAGGGCCAACACTTCTTCAAAGGCTTGTAAATCTAGAGTATCCCAAAAATAGTGATCCTTCTCAAACAAAAACTTGGATAGAAACCCTTTGACACCACTTCTTATTTCCCAATTTGTCACAACATCAGACCGTTGTAAATACAGAGCTCGAGCAATTTCCTCAGGTTTTGGGTCTCTTTCCATACTGTTGGAGGGTAATTGATTAATAATGGGTACTCCCAATAACTAAGAAAACTACTTCATGGTAGGCACTAATTGGTAATCGGGAAATGTAAAGTAATGGTGTAAAGGGTCAAAGAATTGAAAGAGCACTTTCACCATGTCTTCATCAGGGCTTGAGGTAACCAACTTGAGGAGTCGACCATGTCTCTTGATGAATGGAGAATTATCAGGAACCCTTGATGCCAACTCTTTGATTTGAGGAAGCACTCTTATGAGGTTGACTTGGATAGTATTTCTATGAGTGGAAGCCATGTCCTATAAAACAACACACAAAGATAAGTCCTAAAAATCCTTGAAATGGTTAGTGCGACATGCCATGTTATGATGTCATGATGTTATGTACAAATATATACAAGCACACAAACAAGTCCTTATGTTTAGGCTTGCATGGGTTCCGTAGGTAAGTACCCTCTTGAAGTTTAGTTGGTTCAAACTGTCCTAGAAAGTAATCGGGTTCTAGGGAATCTCAATATCATTGATCTTTCTTCATCGGGCATTGTTTTAGTGCAAACCTCTTTATTGGCGACTGAAATATCCTGAAAGTACGATCTTAATGAGCGTAGTATCGAGTATCAACCAACTTTGGACTGCACCAAAGCCAGCTATCTCACTACTTCCTAATGGCCAAGTTGTTCAACCAAAGGTTCTAAGGTCAGTTAGTGTTTCATGACACCACACAGCGTCCCCGTATTCTCCTAGACTAAACTCAAGGGCTACCGGTACCAACAAATGTGTCACACTAACATAACTATCGCTTCAACCATGTCGGTATACCCCGCACAGTCCCCACGATCTATTGCTATTTACCTAACAGGTGCCCGAGATCCAGGTGTAGGATCTTTTAGTAACAACCCGAACAAGCCCTCAAAGATAAAGCATACAAAACACACAATGTAAATAAAATAAAGAATGAACTAAACTCTAAGGTAACACCACTTTTTTAATGATATTGTCCCCAGTAGAGTCACCAGTTCTGTAATACGGTGGCAGAACCGACTGTTATACTAGTTTTGCTTTTGTATTGGCAAATGTTGGAGTAAGCAAGAGTCGCCACTGACTTTTCTTTTATCTAACTAAGGAAAGGGTGAAAAGAACATAAAAAGGCCTTTTGAGAGTTTTATGAGTAAGAGGGGTAGGTTATGGAAAGGGAAGGTGTTAGCACCCTTTCCATCCGTAGTTATATACGGGCTCTTAGATGCTTAGTTCATTTTGAAATACCTCATGCTTTGTGTGTTTTGAAAAGTATTTTTTGAAAGCGCCTTAGTGCGGTGAGTAGGTAGCCCTAGTCGTTGGATGTTTGAGGGACATTCGAAGGGACATGTATACAGTCACAAAGGCAACTGGGAAATAAAATTTAGTAACTACCCTAGGTATTTAAGATAATACCTAGAAAATGTCGATAGGGTCATCGAGCGACTTATGATCTGTAAACCAGAGGGGAGCCACTAAAATCACTCACATTTCGAGAGTTGTGACTGTTTTTCGAAGGCAACCAAAGTGGGATACCCTAGAGGTGCACATGTGCAATTGTGTTGTGTTCAGTTATCTTTATCTTTTGCATTATATTTTATAGCATTTCATTTTATTCAGTTATCTTTATTTTATACATCTAAGCAATTCATAATTTACAGTAATTAAAAGTGCGAAAATATAAATCTAGCTATTACAAGGCTTCGGGGAGGGGGATTATTACAAGTCCCAAAATGGGGGAAAATAAAGAAAGAAAAGAAGTAAAAAATTCCTAATTAATTCTATTAGATCCCAGTCGACAGATACAAAAATGTGAAAATAAAATGCGAAAAGTAATAACGCGCGCGAATTGAAAGGAACGTCTAAAACCTTGACAATTATTAAGTTAAAAGAAATGTTTTTTTGTTGTTTTTGTTTATTTGTGAAAATGGTTTGAATAAAATTAGAATAATTAATTAATTAAAATAAAAAAGAAGAAATTATTAATTAAGATTAATTCTAATAAAACCTAATATTTTTGGTATTTTTATTATTTAAGAAAATATTAAAATTTTGACCTAATTCTAATTGTTTTTAATTTATGAAAAGAAACCAAAATAAATAATTTAATTAATTTATTAAAACTAAAATTGAATAAAATAAAACCAAGATCTAAGTTTTTATATTTTCTGATTTTTTGATTAAATAAAAAATAATTTGAAAATAAAACAATTAAATAAACAAAAATAAAATAGAGAAAAGAATTTGAATGGGCCTGGTATGTGAAGTTGAAAGAGGGGGTGCAGACTGAAATTCGCTGGACCCAAAAACTCAGCAAGCCTAAGACACATTGGGATCTGGTGAGGAGGCGTCTGGAGGGTCCATGGTAAGCCTGCATGTTGAAGGCGTTGGATCTTTATTTGTTGGCAGTTGATGGCCCAGATATAAAGGCACATGGTAGGAGCTTGGTAACGCATCGTATTGGATCTACAAAATGTTAGAGAAAATAAAAAAAAAATGGAAATCCAAAAGGGATGGATCTAACCCATCCCCTCTAGCCTTACAAACGCCTTAACACACACTCACCCAACCGTTGGGACGGTCTTACATCAGTTAATGTAAGTATAACAAAATGTAGATAATGCAAAACAAGTGCAAATGCTAATTTGGAAAACACGCGCACTCCAGTGGGTCCTGGATGTTTAAATGGACCAATCAGGAAATGGCCTGAATCCATGATGCCCTCGCCTGAGTCCAATAGAGTTAACGACGCCGAAGTCAAACTCCAGTCATCTTCTCTGACTTATCAAAACTGGAAACCTACAAAATCTTTAGATTAAGGATAAACAAAATACCCTATCTCACTTGAAATTTCGCCCTAATCATGAATCTAGCCTTAGATTGGCTAGAAATTTCTTGTATCCTAAGTTACGATTCAAAAGCCCTAGCACGACTTAAACATGGAAATATGTGATCTAAGACCCTAGCTTCTCATGTAACACGTTAGAATGCACACAAACATCATCAATAACATGAATACATGCTTAGTATGGATTTAAATGGCATGTATTGAGAGTTTGAGAAAATTTTGTAAAATTTTTAGGGTTTGTGGAGGCAGCTTTGTCTGTGCTTTAGGTCCAATTTTGTTGTATATATGTAGTTGGTAAGATTAGGTCAACAAATATGGTTCTAATCTCTGTACATTATGATGAAAAGATATGATCTCAATCTTGCATAAAACTTTCCATATTTGATCCAATCTCATGCCAATCTATTTTTTGCATTTTTTCCAGCTATCCACGAGCTCTTTGGGCCTCCAACATGATCAAATCTCCATCCTTACACGCCTCATACATTAATCTTGCACTTATTTAATTTATTTTGATTTTATTTGGATAAAAATAAAAAAGAAATAAAATAAAAATCAAACTAATGCATGGATGAGTTTATAGGTTCTTGGACATGTCATGAATATGTTTAAGTATAAAAAATTAGGCCCATTAACCTAAAAACACAAATTTTCTCAATGTGCATTTGTTGAAATGTTTCAAAATTCCTCAACTTGTGCAAGCCATAACTTGCTCAATATCTATCTCATAATGATGATCTTGGACTTTTTGGAAAGCCCGAGACGTCTACTTCAAACCCTCTTCTGAACAATTTTGAATTTGAAGATTTTATATTGATGTAAATGGTCTTGGAAGAAGTCTCTTTTGTTGACCTTTTGAAAATGACCTGTAACGTATGAGCTTGTATCTTTCAAATGGTGCATTTCTTGAACTTGTGGGAAAAATAGAAGTTGTAGGTAATTGGATTATTTTCAAAATGAGCTTTGGTTGTGGCAAAATGGATGAAGTATGAGAAAGTTATGACTGGTCAAAGTTCAATTGACTTTTTGTATAGAAACCCTAATTTTGCAATTCTTGACTTTTGATGAATTAAGGGCATTCCTTGAGGAATCATGATCAAACTTTGATAAAATGATGAATATCACCTCAATATGTTGATTATGACCAAAAATCTTGGAGTTTGACTGTATATGAGCCACAATTAACTTTTGACCTAGTACAATTGATTTTCAAACATTTGAGCAATTGACTGAGCAAACTTGTAGTGTAAGGCATAAAATTTATTGTGGACAATCTTGAAGACATATTAGGACCATGTAAAACATTTGAGACCTTTAGAGTTCACACATCTTGGTGAAAAGTGAAACCCTAATTAGAGGTTCATTGCTTAGGAAGAGAATTTGTCTGATCAATTTGTGGTCAACCTTGAGAAATTTAAGACCTTAATGAGCATGTCTTGAGTAAAATGAGAGGGAAAATTTTTGGGTACAACAATGAGATACTTGAAGACATAGGGGAAATAGCAGAGTTAAAACTTGATGGAATCGTTTCCACATAGTTGTTTTTTCCTTGTGTTTCTTTGTACCCTTTCTTCATTCTTATGACGATTTCCTTTTACTAGGATTTTTGTCTCTTTGTATAAAACATCCTGCTTATAGGCAAACTTTCAGAATCAATGTTGTAATACAGTGGGAGAATTGACTTGTTTTTGTGTTTTATTGCAAAAGTTGCAGAAAGCAAGAGTTGCCATCGACTTTTCTTTTATTCAATAAAGGAAAGGGTGAAAAGAACAGAAAAGACCTTTGAGAAATTTTGAGTTTTGGGTGCAGGTTATGAAAAGGGAAGGTGTTAGAACCTTTTTCATCCGTAGTTCTCTACGGGCTCTTAATCGCTTAGCTCACTTAGAAAATTTTCCTTTTGTGTGTGTTTGAAAATATTTTGAAAAAAAAAATGCAAGGCTAACTTTGTAATGATTCTTGTATCAGTCCTCAAGAATGCATACAAAGTGTTTGGAAAATATTTGTTTGAAAGTGATGTGTGAAAAATGTTTTGAGAAAAGTTGTGAGCAAGCAATTAGGAGTTTTTTACCAACTCAAAAGTCTTTCGTGTTATTTTCCTCCTCCTTTAGATAGTGTTATCCTACCTTTAGTTAGTAGGAAGCCCTATCATTGGATGTGTGATGGATAGGCATGGGTCGTCGTTATGGTCATAGAAGGCAGCATATAGAGATACCTTAGAAATTTGAAGGGACTGTCATCATATATTCGTAGGAAAAATTGAGGGACAAGATCATTTCTCGTAGGAAACTCGAGGGACATCGCGAGACTATGATCTTTATAATGATTTTAACAGAGGGACTTTTCTAAGGGTATCCCTACGTTCGAGGGACATGGCCGTTTTTATTCGAAGGCAACAAATGAAGTTACCCTAGAGGTGTAAGTTTGCAAATGATTCAGTTCAACTATTTATCTTGTTTATTTAGGATTGTCTAACAGTTGGTTTTAGATCTTGCTATACATGCCTAGTTACTATACAATTATATACATACATGCATACATAGTATAGGTGCGGAAAGTAAAGTGCGGGAAATAAAAATCCTATGCTATTACAAGACTTCGTGAGTGGGGGTACAAATAATAAAATCGGGGGAAAAGTAAACCCTAATTAAACTATTACATACTGTAGCAGATACATAATTGGGAAAAAAACTAATGCGAAAGTAATAAAGTATGCGAAGTGGTAAAAAGTGAAAATGGAAAAATTGTTTTGTGATTGTATGATGAAATTTTTTTGATAATCAACCTAAAGTGTACTTGATTTTTATTGATTAAGAAAAGTTAGAAGATTAAATTAAGCAAACCCTAAAATCTAGGTTAATTTTAATTTAATTGAGAAAACCTAAAAAATTAAATTAGGTTGATTAAATAAAACCTAAAATTAAATTAAATTGATTAAATTAAAAAACCTAAAATTAAATTAAAAGCCTAAAATGAAATTAGGGTTTGTTAAAAATGTTTTAAAAAAAGGTTTTAAGAAAAAAGGGTGAAAAAGAGTGAGAAACATAGAAAATAACCAAAAGGGTAGGGGTGGGTGTTGAACCCACACCCTCAGCTGTTTCACACAACAAGCTTACCACCATGCCATGCGTGCCTTGGTGTTAGGATACACATCCAACGCGTTTTATACTCTATCCTGCAAAATCTGAAAAAATATGAGAATTTTGGCAAAACCGAGGATCGAACCCGTGACCTGGGAGACCAATGCCTTAGCGTGCACGTTTCTGCCACTGGGGTGGCTATACATCCATTAACCTAAATGAATCAAAATATATATAATATATAAACTAATGTATTGACCGGAGAAGCATCGGAGCCCTAGCTCCGGTCGTCTTCTTCGATAGCTTTCTTTCATCCAACCTGTAAAACACAAAGTGTTAATGATCCAAACACATCCTACCCCCCTAAATCAAGGGATGCGAATCTAATGGAAGTATTTTTTAGGATAAAACGCAAGGGATCAAGTGCTATGGAGAAAACGCGTAGAATCAATGCTAGCATGATGGTTCATGATTTAGCACGCATGGGATCATTACAATGGTCTAAACCTGTTTAGATACATCTCAGAAGTAGGTTAGTAGCATTAGTATGGTTCAAATGATAAAAAAATAAAAAAAAATGAAATTTTCAAAGTTATGAAATCGGAGATGCATGGTATGGAATTTTCATGCATTTTGGAACCTCAAAATTGATCCAACCTTACTCTATATGATGGCTAGGAGTGAATGAGATAGTTAATTTGCAGTGAGAGGGTTTGTAACAAGGATTTCAAGATTTAGGGTTCTTGGGAAAATTTGGGAGATTTTCAAAAGTTTGAGGCAAGGGTTTTTTTGTGTGGCCTTGTATGAGAATTTATGAGATTGTATATTGAAAATTAGGGAAAAAGGAATGGGCTTGGTCTTTGTTAGAAAGGTCTGTGTATGTATTTTATTTATTTTTCATTATTAATGAATAAGTTAAAAGTAATTAAAATAATTAAAATAAAAATAGGTCAAGGGGTGTATGAATGAATTATGAGGTGTATAAGGAGTATAGAACATATTTGGACTCATAAACCATGGCCCAATAGTCCAAAATATCAAGCTTGCTCAATTTGATCTTCATGCATTTGCTCAAAATTTCCCAACTTGCAATGGTCATAACTCTCTAATATTCATTTTTTGAAGGTAATTTTAGACTTTTTGGAAAGCTCGAGATGCCCTATAGAACCTCTATGTTGATCATTTTTGCTTTTGAAGAATTTATCTTGATGTAAGTTGCCTTGACAAAAAGTATCTTTTTGTTGACTTTTGAAATGACCTGTAATGTATTGGCTTATATCTCTCAAATGATGCATTTTTTGGATTTAAGCTTAGAGAGACAAAGTTCTAGAGCATAGAATTTTCTTCAAAATGAGTTTTTCTTGGGGAAAAGCTGATGAAACATGTGAAAGTTATGCTTGGTCAAAGTACAGTTGACTTCTCCTAAAAAAATCCTAATTTGGCAACTTTTGACTTTTGATTATTTGAGGGATTTTCTTAAGGAATCATGATCAACCCCTGATAAAATGATAAATATCACTTCAAAATGTTGATGTTGACCAAAAATATTGAAGTTTGACTGTATGTTGACCATAATTGACTGTTTGTCCAATACAGTTGATTTTCAGTCATCTGAGCCATTGGCTGAGCAAACTTGTGATACAAGGCTTGAAACTTGACATGAGAATTCTTAGGGACATATGAAGAACCATGAAAACACTTGAGACCTTTTAAACCCAAATTTCCTTGTTAAAGGTGAAACCCTAGTTGTGGACCCATTTTTTAGGAGGAGAATTTGTCTGAGCAACTCTTGAGCCACCTTGAACATATGCAAACCTTAGGAGAATGTATTGAAGAAAAATGGGAGGGAAAATTTTGGGGTACAACAGCTGCCTTGTTCAATCTTCTTAAACCGGAAGAGTTAAATTGGCATGTCTGGCATTCGTGACTTAAAGGTAGAAGATAATTGAACACGTAAGTGCCCAGAAATTTGCACTCGCCTGTGCAAAAAGTAATGTTGTTGGTTGATAATATTGCTTGAATGGGCTTAAAGATTCCATTAGGAGAGATGACGAAATTTCATCGGAGATGGACTTGTAGAAATGTTTAAGACTAAGGCATTGGATTGACTTGACTTGTATAGATCAAAATAAAAATTGCCACCGTGCTTTATTGTTTCCAAAGGGAAAAGAGAGAATAACCAAAAAAGAGGGGGAAAGATTCTAGGTAAGGGGGTTGGTTATGCAAAGGGAAGATATTAGCACCCTAAACATCTACGGTACTCCACAGGAACCTCTTTGAAAAATCTGTATATTTTGGCTATCAAATGTTGTATAAAATAGATGGTGAAGGTGAGAAAACAAGTATATTTTTTCACCCTCCGCGGTTGCAAACCTTTAGTGCCTACGTACCACCTTCCGTGCAATAGGGGATCAGGGTACACGTAGTTCCTCTTTAAAAAATTTATAAGAAAAAACAAGTGTGTTGGTTGATTTTATAAGATAAGACATCATTGTCATTGTCTGTGTGAAAAACATACTTACTACCTACAATTATGAGAAAGGAGAATTTGCGTCATCTCAAAGTGGAGGATATGACTTGGATTTTAAAATCAATAATGCCTCACTCAATATCCAAGTGGAAAATATCTCACTTCACTATATATTGTAGAAATATAGTTGTTTGCATCACTACAAGGATTGACAAGAGCCCAATCTTTTGAGAAAAGTTTTAAAGATGAAAGCCAAGATGGAAAAGTTATTTGAATGAGATTGATTGAATTTTAGTCTTCTCACAAAAATGTCAAGGTATTATTAAATTGATTAAATTTTGATTAAGAAAATGATTTTTGAAAATTCATGGACCTAAGTCCAAGTTTATTATGAAAATTGTTCAAGTTTAAAACAAGAAGAGTTTTGAAAAGGAGGGAGGAGATTTTTGAAATTAAATAAGATGGGAGGAGATGAAGAGGCTATCCTAAAGCATAAGGTAAAAGCTAAGGAAAAGAACCATCTAACCAACAAGAAGCCAACACTTGACATTATGAGTCAAGATAGAATTCCCATTCTTTGGATTGAAACCAAGTAAGGATACTAGACCTCTTGAGAGAACTAAACTTCAAGTACATTAAGTCTTCCCAAAAATTAGTCAGGGTAAAGATTGTATACAGATGAATTCCATATTACAAACAAAGTATGTAATCACAACAACATGCATATAAAACAAATAAACAACCCAATGTCTTAAGGTAAACCTTAAGAACTCCAAACAAAATATCAATTAAGGTCACAAGGTCTCCAGTATGATATCAAAGTCTCTAATCCTAAGTCCAAGAAGTCCAATACTCCATAATGCCAAGGATAGTAACCAAATAGTCCAAGTATCAATAATGTCTTTTATGGTTCATGTTTATTGTTAAGTATATTCAAAAAGAAAAGAAAAGCTCAAGTGAGCAAAAAATAAAAATGACATAAAAGTAAATTCTCAAGTGAGCAAAGATGAAAATAGCATGAAATATAAATGCTAAAGTAAATGGTACATAAAGTAAAATCATACAAAATAAAATCATAAAATAAAGTCAATTGTTGGGAATTAGTGGTTAGTTGGACGACAATCTTGAAACTTACATTTGGAACTAATTAGAGGATTGGTAGAACCAAATCCTCTCAACAACAAGTTGCATTTGCTTTTTGTCAAGTATATCATACATTTTAAGAATCTCAAAGTAACTTAATGATCAATGATGTTTAAGTGATCCACTTTGACCAAAATTGATGAAGTTCCATTAGAGGATTGGTAGAACCAAAGCCTCCTAACAATGGATCTCAAGGTTATTGGATCATAGGGTTCAATTTAACATACTTGTACTTGCAAACACATGTTTGGGCCACGAATGATCATTTTCTCAAATCAGGACAAAATTTAGCGCTATGTTAAGCAATCGTAAGTGAACTTATATAGAAATCGCACCTATTTTGAGGCCGGCCAATAGAAATCTATGTACTCCATGTTTGGATCAATGATATATTGATCATTGTGATACGGTGGCCAGAACCGGACTGTTTTGAAATGCTGGTTTGCATTTTGCAATTGTGTTTGCAAAATGTCGCGGTAAGCAAGAGTCACCACTGACTTTTATTTTATCCAACAAGGAAAGGAAAAAAGCACAGAAAAATTCCTTTTTCGAGATTATTCTGAGTACGGGGGGTAGATTATAGAAAGGGAAGATATTATCACCCTTTCTATCCGTAGTTATCTACGGGCTCTTAGGTACTTGCTCATCATTTTCAAAATTGTTTCTTTGTGTTTGTGTGATTTGAAAAGTTTTGTTTTACTTCGATTTAACCCTTGTATCAGTCCTCAAGAGTGTAATGAAGTGTTTTTGAAAACTTTGTTTGTAAAGGAGTGTAAGTGTGAAAAAATTTTTTTAGATTGAGCAAGTACTTAAGAGTTAATCTACCTACTCGAAAAAATAATTGTTCTATGTTTGTTTCCTTTAGATAGCGCTATCCCACTATTAGTGAGTAGGTAGCACCGTCGTTGGAGTTTGAGGGTCAATTCGAAAAGGGATGTACGGTCACTAAAGCAATGTTAGGACGTCTTAGTAGTAACCCTAATGTCTTAAGATCAATTATTCGAGGCAACAATATCCGAGGCAACCATTCCGAGGCAACTTTGATCTTTTGGACAAAAGGAAGACCACTAAAACATCCTATACTCAATGACCGTTTATCGAAGGCAACTGAAGTGGGGTATGCCCTAGGAGTGCGCATGTGCGAGTGATTCAATTTCAAATTATTATCTTTGCACATTTTAGGGTTATCTAACTGTTTTAAAGTTTTTCATACATTCTTGTCATGCATCCTAATATCATACATCTAGCAGTTTAATATTTGCGGAAATTAAAGTGCAGAAATTAAACTACGCTATTACAATGCTTCGGGTATTTACATAGCCAAAAACAAACCCTTAAAAAATATAAAGCGATAAATGAAAATAAAAAAAGTCCTAATTAAGCTATTACAAACTTGTGAGCAATTACAATAATATGGACAAAACTAAAATAAAGCACGCGCGATAAAATTTAGATCGGGAGGGAACTAGGGTTTTGACCCTTCTAACCTAATTAAAAGAAAATAAGTTTTTTTTTTGTTGTTTTTAATATTTTTTTTAAAGAAAAGAATTAGGTTTTGAAATTAAATATACAAAAAATAATTAGTGATTAAATTAATTAATGAAAATAAATAAATGGCCTATTTTTATTGTTTTGTTATTTTAAATAAAAAAGAAAATATAATCAAGTTTAGACAAAACCCTAATTATTCTAACTAATTTTAATTATTTACAAAAGGAATTAAAGTTATCTAAAATTAACAACCTAATTAAATTAATTAAATTTTTGTATGAAAAATAAATGTCCTAAATTTAATTTGGTGAAAAATATTATTTTTGTAATTTTTTGATAAAAAGAAAATAATTAATTTGATTAGTAAAACAAATAAATAAATTAAATGAAAAAATATAAAAAGAAAAAGGTGAAGAAATTGGGCCTGAGAAAAGCAATTTGAGGGGGTGTGATTAGTAAGCCTTGGCCCAACAATATGAAGTCCACGTTGACTTCCAGGATCTGATGCTACATGTTGACTGCAGCCCATGATGGTCCTTTGTTGATGGCCCTTTGGATCTGGCCATCTGGCCACTTGGCAGGCTGGATGATGAGTTTGCATGATGGTCCTTTGGCTTGTGTACGCATGAGATTACCTGAAAGAAAATAACATAAAGCAATTTGGGGGACCTGGGATTCGAACCCAGGTCCTGAGGCAGTTTACAACCACTCCACTACCACTGCGCCGACTGTTCTTATTTGTTCATATAATACAAAACATTAATCAAATATGAAAAAGGCCAAACACATTAATTCAGCGTGCGTTTTTTCAAATAGGCCAATGGTTGCTTGCCAGTTAGTCATCTTCCTCCTTGCACCGTTGGTAAAAGTCTCAGACTTTTACCTACAGTGCCATGTCTGTTGCTATAAGTCTTGCCATTCTCAAAATCTAATACAAACGTGATAAATAAAAGCCAAAGCCATGGATAGCTTCGCCTGGTCCTGCTCAGTACAATGGTGACCCTTTCATGGCCCAATTTTACCTATATGATGAAATCCCAAATCGAGCCATAAAACCCTAGCTATGGTGAAATCTAATACAGGCCATGAAAACACAATTGAATATTACAGAAAGCTTGCAAATGTCTTAAGGATCAAGAATATGTCATTAATTCATGCTATCAATGTCTAAATCATGCAAACCGATTTCAAAAACATGCCAATATCGTGGATGACTTACAACGCGTTTTAGTACTGGAAAAGCCTTGTTCTTGATTGCTTTTGCTTGCCTACACTCCCAGGAAGCGAATGGGACAGCTAGAAGGCCTTGAGGATGTCTGGAAGTATCAATTCGTGTTTGCACTTTTTATGGTTTTTTCCAAGTTTTGTTCTTGATGATGCAACTCTCTCTAACCTTCCTTTGGGTCTGCAAATACTCCTTATGTATTGAGGAGTGAATTAGGGTTGAAAGAATGTGCTCAATCTTCCTCCATCATTGCATTTGATTTTGATTTGATACACTTGAATATCTTTCCAAAAATAGGCCTAATCCAATCTTTTTTGTGCACAACATGCCTTTACACGAATTTGATCTCATGCTAGTTGGAATTTTAGACTTGAAACATGTACAAAATCTCGAGTTTTCAATATTTTGGATTTTCTATGATTTGTTTTGATTTAAAATGATTTAATTCAAATAAAAATAAAAATAAAAACAAGATAATGACAAGTGTCAAGGGCCAGGGCTCGTGGACCATGTTGCCAACTCAAAACAAGTGGAAAAGATTGGACCCATTTGGAATAAATTGCAATTTTAGGTATAGTTGACTTTTGGCAATTTTGCAAAAAAGGTCAACTTCACCAATGCATAACGTCCTCAATTTTGACTCTTTTAAGGTGTTCTTGGACTTTTTAGAAATCTTGGGATGTCCTATAAGCAACCCTTTTGGTCTCATATCAATTTGGTATTCCATGTTTATGTATGAAGCTTTGACAAAAAAGGTGTTTTTGTTGACTTTTCAAAATGACCTATAATATCCAAATTCATAACTTCTTGTGAGTGCATATTTTGAACTTGGGAGCTGAAGATGAATTGTATGGAATTGCATCTTATTCAAAATGATATTTGGATGGGTCATTTCTCATAAAGTATGAGAAATTTATGCTTGGTCAAAGTTGGGTTGACTTTTCCTACAAAACCCTAATTTAGCAACTTTTGGTTCTTGATGAATTATGAGCAATCCTTGAGGAATCATGATCAAACCTTGATAAAATGATGAATAATACTTCAAAATGATAATGTTGACCAAAAAATCTTGAAGTTTGATTGTATGTGGGCCATAGTTGACTTTTGCCCTAGCACAGTCGATTTTCAGGCTTTTGAGCAATTGACTGAGCAAACATTCTCTACAAGGCTTGAAACTTGACATGGATGATCTTGAGAACATATTAGGACATTGATGAGCATTTGATACCCTTGGGAATCAATTATCTTGATGCAACATGAAACCCTAATTTTGAATAGACTACCTTAGGAGAGAGTTTGTCTGGTCAACCCTTGGACTTCCTTGAGCAATTTGAGGACCTCATTTGAAATGTGTTGAGAAATATAAGAGGGAAAATTTTGGGGTACAACAATCATCATCCCATAACATGTAATATAATAAGAAGGGGGAAGATGGAGAGGAATGGAAAAGAATGAACAAACCACATTTGAACCAAAATTTTAATTAAACTATTATTAAAATCATTCATCCATTTTTATGGAGTTAGACTCAACACCATGAATCCAATGATGTTAACAAAGTTCATGATCAAAATTTCAACCCAAGATCAGCCAGAAATCTACCTATTGAAGTTAAGTTACAGAGCTTTGAAATTAGACTTCTATAGATCAATATAGGTCACGATTCTTGAAGGTAATTGTATGGTAGGCTTCAGGGAAGTTCAATGAAGGTGAATTGATAAAGAAAAATGATTGAGAAATGCTGCAAAAGCAAATTTGAAGTAGCTGGAAATTGGATTCAAGAGAGAGTTTGGCAGGGTGATCTTGGATGTCTAAGTTTGAAGAAATGAATGAGGGATGATCCTCTATTTATAGGAGAATGAATGGGATCTTTAAGTGTGTGAAATGATGCAATTTGGAGGTAAATCGTGTGCGTCTGCAGCATGAACAAAGTGTGACTTGTTTAGCATCAAAACTTAGCTAAATCGTGTGTTTCATGATGCTAAACACCTTTGAGAAGTTGCTAAACATGATTAGAAACAAAAACGCGTGGAAAATATGTGATTAGAGGCCAAAATAAAGATTTCAAAATCTGACTTGTGATGAAACTTCAGTTTCAAGTTACCAAATTCAAATCAATGGCATTCTCAACTCAAGGGGTCTTAGGGCCTGATTCTTGAAGCTTTAGAAATATGTGGTAACAAGCTTTGTAATGGAAAAATAATGGGACAAAATGGTTTCTTGAGGTGAAAGTGGCAATGAGTCAAAGTTGGGAAAAAGAAGTTGACTTTTCATACTTAGAAAATTTCTAAGTTTTTCTTCAAAAATGACTTATAAATTTTTGTATCCAAACATGGCCTTATACTTGAAATTTTTTCTTGAACAAAAAAATGGCATGAAGTAGATCTATTGAATGATATTTTGAGACTTGAACCATTCAAAATCTCCAAAAATTGAGAGAGTTATGACTTGTTGAAGTTGGCAAAAATTCATGAAGTGACCTATAATCTTTTGCATCCTTAGGGCATCTTCCATCCATTTTCACACTTTGCACTTTGAAGATGGGTTGAAGTTTACACATTAAAGATCATTATGGAAAAACAATGGGTTCAAGGTGATGAAAATTGATCAAGTTATGATCATTTGAAGTCACATAAAGGGATTTGAAGGTTCATCTGGATGACTTGTAATCTTTCTTCATCATCAAGTTCCTTAAACCCAAAATTTCCTTAAGACTTTTGAAGTGATTTGATAATAACCATTTAAAGAGAAGGATTTATTTGGAATCAATCAAAAATACCAAAATATGAGCAAGATATTCCCCTTTGAAGTTCAAAACCCTAACTCTTAGAGTAACAAAAGCCTTGAGAAATCTTTGCAATTTTGATCAACCTTCTTGCACAAATACTTTTGTCATGTGATTATAAGTTGTTGAGGATGTTAAAGAGAAACCATTGCAACCAAAACCATTTCCAAATCTTGAGAATTGAAGGAGATATGCACTTGTGATCATTAAAATCAAAGATTTGTCCAATTGAGTCAAACTTCTTTAGCCAACCCTTGTACTATTGAGATAAATTTGACAACTTGAGGCATAATGAATCATGAAAGACTGTTTCATGATGTTACTCCAAGGTATCTTTGATAGAGGCTTGAATCCCAATGAAGCTTTATTGAGGAAGGTACAAAGAAGGAACTCATGAATCCAAAAGCTGACTTTGATGGAATGCATTGTGCTTTGACCTACATCATTAACAATTAGGATACACATACATTGTATTTGTTAGTTAAAGAATAATAAAACATAGATGATCACAAAATACAAGTCAAGGCTACCATCCATTGGAGTAACAACATATCCACAACAGACTACCTTCCATAATGACAAGGCTACCATCCATTGGAGTAACAAAATCTGAATTTTCTCTGGGAGCTATCCGATTCACTAGGGAAATACAGGTTGCTCAAATAAAGAGACCTATAATTTGTTGTTATGAGTAGGAATTGCAATAATGATTCCCTGAAAAAACTTCCTGGATAAATTCCAATACGATTCCTATAGAAATTTCTTGTGCAAAATAAATGCACACTCTCAAATTAGGGCCCAAAGCTTACGAAAACCCGAATAATAATTTTGCTGAGGGTATCCACTCCAACCGGAAATAAATCGGAATGAAGTAGTTAACCAAAATACATATTTCTGAGAAATAAACCCAAGAGGGAAATCCCATCCTATTTGGACAGCAAGCTGAAAAGACAGCTGAAACAAAATACTCCCATGAGGGATAACTCAGCAGATAAGTTGAAAGAATGTACACTTTCTGCTTAAGGTTGTCAATCTATTGGAGAGAGTGTAACACAACTCCGCAAAATGGGGTAATATGTTAGCAACATGTTAATGAATCCGAACTAGAAATGATTTTCTAAATTCAAACATGCAGATGTATGTGTGAATGTATGAATGTCACCATGTATGCTGATAAAACATACACAAAATACTGGGGATATATAGGCAGGGCCACAAATGGGTATAATCAATACTCGGCTAAATCATAATTAGGATGGAATTTCCATAAAAAAAGTAAGCACCAATTGAGGAACAAACTCCTACTTCATAGCTTAACTTTACTGGGGGGAGAACAATATTAATTTAAACAGCGATATAACATCTTCCTCTGAGCTTTAACTGGAAACCAAACAAAACAGACATCAAAAGAGAGTTGGAAGTTCAAATTTCTGTCGGGGTTGACTTCACTAGAGAAGAAGAAAAACATCTTGTTGAGACAACAGTTGGGGTAGCATATTGACTTCAATGGAGTGGATAATACCATATTGGGAAAGAATACTTCAAAATGAATCTTCAATAACGAGAGTGATGATTGCACCAACTTCTCCGGGGAGAAAGTACGAAAACCCCACAGGGAAACGATTTCAGAAAATATATCATCTTAACGTCACCTGGGGAATTCAAGAAATCAAACACTACAGTAAGACACTTATGGGGATTTTAAATCCAATCCCGCACTTGGCGGGAGAAAAACCCAAACTGTCGATAACCAATTCAACACTTCTTTAATAAAAATACTGCCCTTGCCTGAATGCCGAGCAGATAAACAAAATGCCAATGCTCCCAAAAGGAGATGCTTCATAAATGAGTCCAAACTCAGCAAGTACAGGGAGACAAAACTTTTTACCAAATGAGTGAAGCTTTCATTGGGGAAACTTGGATAGAGTCCTCATTTTATACAAACCTTTGAGGTTTATTCGTCCCTGAGATCACTAATTTTGTCCTCCTTGAACCATAAAATTTAAAGTAATTTGTAAATTCTTTTCAAAAAATTAATTTTGTTATTTAATCTATTTGCTTTGATCATTACTATCAATAATAAATTAAATCTTTATAAGCTGAATAAAATAAGAATTGTAAAGAGTTGGATAAAAGGCTCAAATTTTATTAATAGAATGGTAGCCTGCAAATGGCAAGACTCCAGGGATGATTACAAAGGTTGGAACATGGTAATATATATTGGAAAAGATACATTTAATTACAATGACCAAAATTCTCTCTAGCAACTTTGAATTCCAGAGCCGAAAATTTGGTTGAAGAGTGGAAAGATCCAAGCAGATTGTCGTTCTATTGATCAAGCTTTGTCTGATGTAGTTACTTGCCAGAAAAATCCCTAAATTTTTATTAGGTTACCCTCATGGGTTTTCAACCTACCGGGAATCATTTATTCTGTTTATGTCTCTAACTTTTTCCTAGACCACCCTTTCGGGTTTTCGTCTTAGCAAGCTGTTATTTTATTTTTCTAGGCGAAGTATTTCTTGACTGCATCAACATTCATAGGACGTGGGAACTATTCACCATCCATTGTTTCAAGAATTAATTCACCTCTAGAGAAGGCTTTCTTGACAACATATGGGCCTTCAAAATTGGGAGTCCACTTGCCCCTATAATCAGTGTTGAAAGACATGATCTTCCTGAGCACGAGGTCACCTTCTCTGAATTCACGAGGTTTGACCTTCTTATCAAAAGCTTTCTTCATCCTCTTTTGGTATAATTGACCATGACATAATTCCTTCATTATTTTCTCTTCAATCAAATTAAACTGATCAAACCTGTTCTGGACCCATTCAGCCTCCGACAACTTAGCTTCCATTATTACACGTAAAGAGGGAATTTAAACTTCAATAGGGAGCACTGCTTCCATGCCATATACAAGAGAGAAAGGGGTTGCCTCTGCTGAAGTGCGTTATATGTTCGATACATATGCAAAGTGTTGTACCCCAAAATTTTCCCTCCCATTTCTCATTGATTTCTCAACACAAATCCCTTGAAGATCAGGATCCAGTTAGGGTTTCATCTGCTCAAGACTTCTCCTTGCACTGCTGACCCAAATTAGGGTTTGTGTTTGCACAAAGATGTTTTGACCTAAAATGCCTAATATGACTTTCTTACTTCATATTGGACTCCCAAGTTTATCCATACCAAGTTTCAAGTCTTGATTCCAGGTTTTGCCCAGTCAATTGGACAGTTGACCTAGAAATCAGCTGTATTGGGGAAAAAGTCAACTGTGACCAATTGACAGTCAAATCTCATGAAAATTGACCCACATCAATATTATGAACTCATATAAACCATTTGATCAAGTTTGGATCACAATTCCACAAGAAACTTGATCAGATCACCAAAAGGGCAAAATGGTCATTTTTAGGGTTTTGACTGCACAAAGGCAATTTTTGACTGTTTGACCTAACCAATGGCCAACCAAGCTCACATATGGACTCAAGGACCCCATGGAATTGTCTTGACATGCTCAACAAGTTCAAAAGATCCCAAATGCACAAAATTGACAGTTGAATTTCCCAGTCAATTGATCAATTTTGACTGTATACTGAAAAGTCAAACTTTGACTTTTTAGTCAAAATCAAGGGTCAAGATTCATTTTTCATCAAAATAGGCCAAATCATGAAACTTGTTCACCAAGAAATCAAAAAATGCAAATTAGGGTTAGAAATGAGCATTTTTCATAACTTAGAATTTTTCTAAGTTATGAAAAACCCTAATTTTTTTCCAACTTTGCCCCACTTTCTCACCAAGATTCATTTGGATTCAAACAAAAGTCAAAACATGAAAGTTGTAGCTTGTTGCATACTATACAACTTTCATTCACAAAGTTTTCCCAAATGAAGCTTGTATCTCAAGTTACAATTTTTGGAATAAGGGTACTAAACCATTCTTAACTTAGTGAAATTTTAACCTATTTTGGCAAGGTTTTCTACCTAACTTCAAGGCCATTTTCCATACACTTCCACTTGTAATTTCAATTTGCATTTCAAAGATGGATTGTAGTACACATTCCAAGCTTTCCAAAATGTCCGATAACTCATCAAACAACCTCATAACTTGAGAGAATCAAATTTCACAATATAGAAAAAACTCACTTTTGAATTGGTCATGTACATGTTCATAACTTATGCCATTTTCAAGTCAGCTTAGTTTGTGCTACATTACAGGTCCTTAAACCATCCAACACTCAATAATTTAATGTATGTTCATTGTGTTAAGGTCTTGTTTCATGAGCTTATGCATTACATGTTGAATAAACCCATTTATGGAAAAAGCAAAATAACCATTTTTGCAAAAGCAAGCTTTATGTCCAATTGAAAATCCAACAAGTACAGATGAAATCTAATTGGCACAAGATTATGAGAAAAGCACTCTGATCAAGACAAGGTTAGCAGCATGATTATGGGGCCTCTACTTGCCTAGAACATCAACTTGGTTTTGTTTGCTTAAGTGTGAAGAAAAGTGGCAAAACATCACATAACTTTCCTCTCAGCATTAGAACACTCAAGCATTTTGTTTTGTACACCTTCTAATCATCCTAACCAAGCTAGAACACGACTCCAATACCTCCCAAACACTCCCATTCCCAGAATCACTCTCAAACTGCAAAAACAGGGCAAGGCCTGCAGATTGAACACCATCTCTCATTCCTTGCATGATTTCTTGACCAAAGCTCATCAAACACATTCCCTAGCATCAAAGCAAGATAACCAAGACCTAAAACACGACATGTAATTCCTCTAACAAGTTCCACCATTTTCACTTTCTCATTTTGCAATTGAAGGTCCATAGCTCGATTCAAGGTGTCTCAAGGCAAAGTAAGCATTGGAATAGCATCACCACACTTCAGGCAAGTTGTACAAACCATCATCTTGCTCTGAAAGCTTCCCCATTGCCAGATAGAACTTCAACTGAACAGGTATTTTTGTGAACTTCTAACTCTTAGTATAGGCATCATTAGCTCTAGGTTTGTGAATAAGAAATGTTCTACTCATGCCCCTGAACTTGTACATGCTTTTACTTTTCATTTATTTTGCCTGAGCTGTGAGAATTTAAGGTTTGAAAATGGAAGAAAACTTAGGTCAGGATTTGGGAATGTCAAAATTCTCTCTCATTTCTGAGAGTTAGGATGAGTTTTTTATATATTTAGAATCGTGATTCAATGCTTAACATTTCTTATGTTGGAAGTTTGTGCAAAAGATCAAAGAATCCAAGTGTTTGAATTGGAAGAACAGGCGCGCGTTTTTGTTCAGAGGTTGAAGAAGAAGTTTCATGGGCTGGGCTTGTTTTTGATTTTCTTTTCACACCACATTTCTAATTTCACACCCCCTGAGCCCAATTTGTGTATTTTATTGATTTCTTGATTTTTCTTTTTTCATTTTGGTTTATTTATTTTTGCTAATAATATTAAAAACATAAAAAATTATTTTCACACCATTTTTGCATTTTTTAGGTATTTATTTGTTTATATAAACATTTGTGCATAAATATATATATATATATTATCATTTAGAAAAAAAAACTAGAAAAAAATAATGTAAATATATTTCATTTCTGATTTTTATTTCATTTTCCTTTTGAAAATATTTTATGTAAAATATGTTTTTTTTTATATAATATTAAATATTACTATTTTTATATATATGATACATATTTAAAAATTAATACATATATATATACATTTATTAGTATATTTAGGTAAAAATACAAAATACATACCTTTTTTATTTTTTATTAATATTTGACATGAAAAACACTTTTTATAAATATATTTCATTTTATTTTGTTTTTGTACATAATAAATAAATATTTGTGTAAATTTAATAATATATATATTATTTAATGAAATTAGGGTTTTACCCTTAAAATACAAAAAAAACTCCAAAAATAATACTTTTTTTTATTTTTATTTATTTAACATAAATAATACCTTTTTTTCATACATATAAAAACCCTCTTTGCATTTTGCATCTTTATTGTATTTTCCATTTAATTTATGCAATTAATTACTTGTAAATGTTCCAAAAATGATGTAATAGCTAGGTTTAATCTCTTTGTCTAAATATCCCCCCCATTTGAACATTTGTACCCCCTTTCCCATATTATGTTGTAATAGTGTAGGAATTTTTACTTTTCGCACTTTAAACGCTTTCTAAATATACCATGCTAGAGTTAGGGCTTGTATGCAAATAAAAAGAACAAAATAGCTTGACCTAACCTCAAGATAATCAAAGCATGAAAATGGACAACACATCTCACACTTGCACCCCTAGGGTATTCCACTTTGTTGCCTTCAAATAATTGGGCCATATTGTATGTTAGGTTTCTTTGGGTAAAACAAACAATCAAATGATCATAGTCCCTCGATGACGCTTTCGAAAAGTTGCCTAAAATGATCAAGTCCCTTTCAAAGAGAAATTGCCCAAAGATACTTAGCACTATTGCAATTATGGTCTAAACGATGACCCGCGCCCGTCCCTTTCATCTCCTAATACAAGATTGTCCACCAAATGCAATGGTGGAACAAAATTGTCAAAAGGTTTAAGACATAACAAAAATCTTTGAGAACTTTAGGGTAGATAACTCTTAGGTACTTGTTAATTTGCAAAAGAAAACACTTGCCTATTTTCAAACCACACTTCACAAACACTTTCAAAACAAGCTTTCAAAAAAAACCTTGAAACATCTTTTCAAAAAGACAAAAAACCCTTTTGTAAAACATTCGAGTAAAGAATTGTTACAAGGGTAGCCTATACAAGGCATCTTTTTCAAAACCTTTTCAAAACCACACACCAAGCACCATTTCAAACAATTGAAAACCAAGGCAAGTTGATCTAAGCAAGTACCTAAGAGCCCATGGATAACCATGGATAGAAAGGGTGCTAATACCTTCCCTTTCTATAATCTACTCCCCGAACCCAAGAAAAATCTCAAAGGTTTTTTGCTGTGCTTTTTAAACCTTTCCTTAGGATAAAATAAAAAGTCGGTGGCGACTCTTGCTCATCCGAAACATTTGCGAATACAAACTCAAAACTCATAGTCAGTTCTCCCACCGTATCACACAAAGAAAAAGGGAGCATCTCATGCCAGTCTTTATAAGTAACCACCATTTTTTGGATGATTTTCTTGATGTTCTTATTGGCCGCTTCAAAGATCCATTCATCTTTGGCCTGTAGGGAGATGAATTATGATGGACAATTTTAAATTCTTTGCAAAGTTCAGACATCATTTTGTTATTCAAATTTGAGCCATTATCGGTGATAATCCTGCTTGGCACACCATACCGACATATGAGGTTGTTCTTGATAAAATGCACCACCACTTGTTTAGTGACATTAGCATATGAAGCTGCCTTCACCCATTTGGTAAAGTAGTCAATTGCCACCAAGATAAAATGATGCCCATTTGACACCTTTGGTTCAATCATTCCGATCATATCAATACCCCACACAGAGAAAAGCTATGGGGAACAACTAACATTGAGAAGTGTAGGAGGTACATGAATTTTATCGGCATAAATTTGGTGTTTGTGGCTTTTCTTAGCAAATTGGTAACAGTCAGATTCCATTGTCAGCCAATAGTATCCTACCCTAAGCATCTTCTTTTCCATTGAATTCCCATTGGCATGACTACCAAATGAACCTTCAAGGACTTCATGCATTAACATGTCTTCTTCGTGTCTATCCATGCATCTGAGCAAGACCATGTCATGATTTCTCTTATACAATACATCTTCATTAAGGAAAAAAAATCTGCCTTCCAACCTTCTCAATGTATTTCTATCTTTATTGGATGCACCAATTTGGTATTCCTGGGTTCGGAGGAAATGATTGATATCAAAATACCAAGGTTTTTCATATGCCACATCCTCTACTGTAAACACATGAGCCGGTCTATCCAAATGCCGCACTGTAATACAAGGCACATCATTCCATGTATTAACTTGATAGATAGAAGCCAGAGTTACCAAAACATCCACCATTTGATTTTCATCTCTCGGGATATGATGGAATTCAACCTGATTAAAGAAAGGTAATAGTCTTCTAGAATAATCTTTATAAGGGATCAATCCAGGGTGACGAGTATCCCATTCACCTTTAATCTGATTAATAACCAAAGCTGAATCACCATACACATCTAAAACCTTGATCTTAAGGTCAATGGACTCTTCGAGACCCATAAACAAGCCTCATATTCCGCCATATCATTAGTGCAATCAAATGTCATCCTTGCAGTAAAAGGAATGTGTGAACCATGTGGAGTAATAATCACCGCACCAATCCCCTTTCCGTAAGCATTCACCGCTCTGTCAAATACCATTCCCCAGCGAGATTCAGGATCTAGACCTTCCACAGACAAAGGTTCATCATAATCTATTGCTTTTAAGAACATCACATCCTCATAAGGGAAATCAAACTTGACAGATTGGTGGTCATCTACCGGTTGATGAACAAGATAATCCGCCAACACACTGCTTTTTATGGCCTTTTGGGTGTGGTTTTCAATGTCGTATTCAGACAATAACAATTTCCAGCGGGCGATTCTCCCTGTGAGAGCAGGATTTTCAAAAATATACTTAATTGGATCCATTTTGGAAATGAACCAAGTAGTATTATTCAACATATATTGTCGCAACCGCTTTTCCGCCCAGGCCAAGGCGCAACATGTCTTTTCCAACATAGAATAACATGATTCACAATTAGTAAATTTCTTACTGAGGTAGTATATGGCATATTCTTTCTTTCCTATTTCATCTTGTTGTCCCAAAATGCAACCCATAGAATTGTCCAACACTGTTAAATACATGATCAACGGTCTTCCTTCAACGTGAGGGAGCAAGATAGGAGGTTCAAGTAGATATTCTTTGATACTTTCAAATTCCCTTTGGCAATCATCTGTCCCTACATAACCTTGATCTTTCTTTAGCAACTTAAAGGTCGGTTCACATGTTGCAGTCATGTGGGAGATAAATCTGGAAATATAATTCAAACGTCCAAGGAAGCCTCTAACTTGCTTCTCAGTCCTTGGGGAAGACATTTCTTGAATTGAATTTCTTTGAATTTATCAGGGTCAACTTTAATCCCTCTTTGGCTGACAATGAAACCCAACAATTTCCCTGATCGAACACCAAAGGTACACTTATTTGGATTCAAGCGGAGACGATTCTTCCTCAAACGCTGAAACAACTTCAATCAATCTTCTACATGCCCTTCTTCAGTCTGGAGTTTAGCAATCATGTCGTTAACATATACCTCAATTTCATTGTGCATCAGATCATTGAATAGGGTGGTCATAGCCCTCTGGTACGTTGCACCAGTGTTCTTCAACCCGAAGGGCATCACTCTATAATAGAATGTTCCCCAGGGTGTGATAAACGTTGTTTTTTCCATGTCCTCTGGAGCCATTCTTATTTGATGATATCTGGAAAATCCGTCAATGAACGAGAATACCTTGAATTTTGTTATGCTATCAACCAACATATCAATATGTGGCAATGGAAAATCATCTTTTGGACTAGCTTTATTTAGATCTCTGTAATCTACGCACATGCGAACTTTTCTATTTTTTTCGGTACAGGCACAATGTTTGCTATCCATTGAGGATACACTGCTGTTACAAGAAAACCAGAATTTAGCTGCTTTAATACTTCTTCTTTGATTTTTATTTCCATATCAGGGTGAGTTCTTCTCAACTTTTGCTTGACGGGCGGGTACTACAGCTTTAAAGGCAAATGATGCTCCACGATATTGGTATCTAGACCCGGAATTACTTGGTAAGACCAAGAAAAAATGTCCACATACTCATTCAATAGTTCAATCAACCTGCTCTTCACATCAGGATGCAACGATGCTCCAATCTTGACTTCTTTCAGATCTTCTTCTGAACCCAAATTGATTGTTTCCAACAACTCTTTATATGGCTGAATGACCTTATCCTCATGCTCGAGCAACCACGAAACATCTTCTGTAATCTCATCATACTCTTTTTATTCTATCCCAAACACAAGATATTCAAAGTTGGGAGAGGGTGCGGGGTCATTGTACTCAACGGGTTTATTAATTAATCTGCACATACGATTTGAAATTATTTTTAGAGACTGACACATGAAGAAGTGAAAAACACAAGAACGGGGGTTGAATTGTAAAAACTGGAAATAAATTGCAATGAACACGATATTTTTATCCTGGTTCGTTTGATCTCAAACTACTCCAGTCCACCCGTCAAGGTGATTTCGCCTCTCTCCAACGAGGTCTTAATCCACTATATTCAACTGAATATTACAATCTGCTTTAGCAACTGCTAGAGCCTTCTTGATGCAAACCATAAACCAGTTTCTCAAGGAATTACTTTCTTACAAAGAATTGAAATCTAGGTGTGTGAATGTTTTCTACAAAAACTGGTTATCACAACTGTGATACTACACAACTTAAGCTTATGAGAACTAGATTGCTAAAATAATTGAGTAAGGAATTGAGAGCTTTTAGCAAACTGAGAGTGAGGAAGATGATGAATAGCTTTTTGGCGTGTAGATTGTTGTAGAGCATTAGCCAATTCAATCTTCATTGACTTGTTTATATAGCATTGGAAATGGTGTACGTTGGAGCAATAATTCTGTTTCAATGCCAATAACATTCTTTCCTTATTAAGCAGATCTTGTCTGGAATGATGTCGTTGGTAATAACTCATCTTGAATGCACAGTACCGTTTCCACTTGAGCGTGTTCTGGCTTTGGCTCATTCTGACGCTGCTTAATTGCTGATGAACTGTTGTTGTCTTTATCAGAGTTCAGAGTGTTAAGCGCAGATCTGTTCATCAAGCTTCAGCATAAGCGCAAGTTGATCTTCTGATTCTGGTATCTGATATAACATCTTCTGATGTTGATGTTGATATCCAATTTTCTGATGCTGATGAGGATGTTCTCTTGCTGATACCCATCAGAGTTTCTGTAAAACAGAAAGTAATTTTTAGGTAGCAAATAGTTCTTACATGAATCATACAATTAATATATCTTAGCATTTTGTTATCATCAAAACTTAAACTTAGGGTAGTAGATTCAAACTTTGTTCTAACAATCTCCCCCTTTTTGATGATGACAAAAACTAGATATTTTTTAATAGAAAATAAGCGTGAAAAGTATCAGAGATAACTAAATAATAAGTTGTATCAGAATTAATTAGGAAGTTATCAAAGATAAGGGATAAAGAGATATCAGAGTTTGGATCGGAGATACTCCCATGTACTTCCCTTTTTAATTCCAAGAGATCTTCAAGATCAGATCTTTATTGACTTTTTTTGAACATCAGAATATCAGAGCTTCAGATCAGAATATCAGAGCTTCGAGCTTCAGTGTATCAGAGGTGATTAACTTCTTGTACCTATAGACTTATGCAAAAACAGAAAACATTCAAGTATATCAGAGTGTTATAATGTTTGAGACTTTTTGTCTCAGTAATCCATTATTGAAAAATATCATTCTTGTTCTCCCCCTTTTTGTCAGCAATCAAAAAGTGTAAGTGATGTGCTAAAATGACCAGAGCAGAAAAACTTGTTATATTAAATTCAGAGCCAGAAAAACAGTACAGATGATATGCAAAGAAAACATTGAAAATATCATGAATGAAAAACTAAGGTTGGGGTGGAAAGCGTGTGAACAGAGTCTCCAACATTGACTTAATCTGATCAGCAGTCTCATTCTGCTTGTGCACCATGCTGACTACTGTATCTATCTTGCTGTCTTGCACATCCATCCTTTCCTTCATCTTCTGGTCATTTTCATCCATTCTTTGCTGCAGACGAATATCATTCAGCTTCAGCTCTTCCAGAGTCTGCCTGTCCAAGGCAGCTTGAGAAACGTCAGAAGCAGGAAGCTTCTGAGAGCTTTCTGCAACATCTTCAGCTTGACTGACCTCTTCAGCTTGAATAGTCTGATCTTCTGCTTGCTGAACTTTTGAAGCTGGACGCTTCTCAGACCATGGCTCACTATCCAGAAAGAGCACTTCGTCCTGTGGCAGCTGACTTTCAACTTCCTTCAGCAGCTTGCTGAAGTTCTGTTGTGCCTGCTCATAATTGATGTCTTGCAACTTGAGGGCTTCAGTGCGTACCCATATTCTGAATCGTGTCTAGAGTTGGTCTGAGGCAGCAGGATCAATCATTCCAGGACAAATTTGCTTTAGAGAAGCAATCCATTGCTGTAAACCTGTTTCAAAATTCACAATGCCAGAGCCAACATCTGGCTGTTTTGGTTTGGGAATGGCTATTTTGTGTTTGAGATCAGCAAGACGGTCAAGGATTGTTAAATCGATGAAGGTCCTGCTGTGGTATTCTGTAGTTTGTTTGGGAGATGGAGTGGGAGAATCAGAAATAATAATTAGACTGTTTGGAGTATTTGGAGGGGTAGTTTCTGGCGAGGATGGCAGCTGGGCCATGGTTACAGTTGTTCCACATGGAAGCTGAATTGCCAAGGGTTGTGGCTCAGAGGATTGAGGAGAATGAGGTTCAGGTGTTGGAGTTTCAGAATGATGAAACTCAGGTTGTGGAGGTGATGGTTGAGGTGATGGTGGATGAATTTCTGGTTGTGGAGAGGGAGGTGGAATTTCTGGTTGTTCTGGTATTTGTGGTTCTTCTGGTATGGGTGAGAGAGTATGTTCTGGTTGAGGAGAGTGGGCATTTTCTGGTTCAGTGTTTGGATTATCTGAGAGGTGAGCGGAAACACGTTCATCAATTTCAGACAGAACTTTGTCAAGTTCTGATGCTGTTGATGTCGTGGGTTTTGGAGTTTGGGATTTGGTGCGGGGTCTCCTGAGAGTCAGTGACTCAGAAGGGTCATCTTCTGGTTCGGTTTCATCAATAGTTGGTATGGGGATTGGAAGTTCATGTGAAGCTGGGGTTGGGATTGATGTTGGAATAGCAGAAGAATTTAAAACAGAAGCAGCAAATAGATTACCTCTTTTCTTAAGGGTCTGCTGGGATGGTCCTTCTGAAGTGGCCTTTCTTTTCTTTGTCTTCTTCATAGTAACTTCTGGTTGTTGTTGGTGCAGATCTTTAATATTCAGTTTGGGATCTGTACCATCAGCCTTGCAAGCGTCCAAGTATCTGAGAACCACAACTGGTTTTGATTCAATCTCAGAAAATAATGGAAAGTCGTTCAGTGGAACTCTTCTGCTGGTGATGTTAGCAAGAGGAGTAACGCTGGGCTCCTTTCTGATATTCTCTATCAGTTTCATTTTCTTCAGATTCTTGGCGTTCAGAGGCTTGCCAACAGTGGGTTCAATAGAACTTAATTCCTGAGCTTCTGTGAGGTGTTCTATCAGCCTATTCTCAGTCAGAATATCTGATATTAACTTGCCAAAGAGTATCCAATCCCTCTTTGTCCTTTCTTCTTCCATTGTCTCCTTGACGCTGGTCCTGAGGTGATGAAACAGAAGATGAGCCAAGTTGATCTTTACCTTCTGATTAATAAAATAGATCAGAAACTGCTGATTTATATTTATATAATCAGGGGAGCTTGTTGGCTTCTTGTGATTAAAGCACCCCAGAATAATCTTCACCCATATTCTGTCTTGATCCTTTAAGTCTCTGATTTTGCTGTTGGGAACCCCATGGGTGAAAATCTGCCTTGCAATGACAGCAATGTCAGAGCATCTTTCAGCCATGTCGATACATCGGATACCACCACCACTGTATCTAATCAATCTTGCTATGTGATCCTCAGTGATCACAATCTTCTTTCCCATTATGTAGGAGGTGACTTGATGCGTTGATGAGTACGCATGAATCCATAACTCCTTGACCAAGACTGGGAACGTTGGTCCAACCAACCTATCAAAATATTTCTCCCATCCCTGTGCCCTAACTTCTTCTGTCAAGTCAAATCCGTTTTATTTCAGACTGGAGAAATCAACAATTAGTTCAGACAACACTTCCAAATTTTTCACTGGTGTAAGGAGTGTTCTGAAGGGAACTTGGTATTGTTCAGAAGAAGCCTCCTTCTGAGAACCTGCAGAAACATTGCTGGAGGTTGCCATGTTCACACTTAGGGTTTTTCTGAGAAAACTGAAAAATGGGTTTCTTTTGAGAGAGATGAACACACAAGGAAAATGCAGAAAAATATTTGTAAGATTGTAAGAAACGGTAAAGGATTAATGAGAGATGTTAATGTGCTTAAATATATTTCAAAATAATTTTTGAAAGTGTATACGGTTTCAAGAAAGAGAAATAATTCATGATTACATTTTAAAACATGATTACGTGCATTTAATGCTTGCTGATTTTGGGGGATTTGAGAAAGATACTTGAAACGGTTACCAGACATGTGTCTCAATGCACCCAATCAGCGTTTTGCCTTCTCAGAAGCGTGCACGCGTTCTGCTTCAGAGATTTGCTGATGATTGGATAACACTTGTTTGATTTAGTGAGCAGCACGTCTATCCTTGAGCTGAAACGCTCAGATCTTTAAGAATAGCATCTGATACAATCTGCATGTCTATCTTTCTGAAAAGAGATTGATCAGAAGTTTACAGTAAAACAAATACATTCTGAAGGATAATATATAGAATTTAAGCATTTTCACTCTGGGCAGATTTTCATGCTGAGATGTTTCAGAATGAAATTGAACCTATCTTCAGAAAGGGGTTTAGTGAAGATATCAGCCCATTGATGGTCTGTATCAATAAATTTTAAGTTCAAAATTCCTTTCTGAATGTAGTCCCTAATGAAGTGATGTTTTATTTCTATATGCTTAGCCCTAGAATGTAAAATGGGATTCTTACTTAAGAAAATAGCAGAAGTATTGTCACAGAGTATAGGGATGTTACTCTCAAAAATCTGGAAGTCTTCAAGCTGACTTTTCATCCAGAGCATTTGTGTGCTACATCCTGCTGCTGCTATGTACTCAGCTTCTGCTGTTGATAGCGCAATTGTGGATTGCCTTTTGCTGGACCAAGAGATCAGATTTTCTCCCAGAAACTGGCAGCTTCCAGAGGTACTTTTACGTTCTACTCTGTCTCCAGCAAAGTCAGCATCACAGTAGCCTACTAAGCTGTAATCACTAGATTTTCTATAAAATAAACCCAGATTAGTAGTACCTTTCAGATACTTGAAAATTCGCTTAACAGCTGTTAAGTGAGATTCTCTAGGATCTGATTGGAATCTAGCACAAATACATACGTTGAATAAAATGTCAGGCCTTGAGGCCGTCAGATAAAGGAGAGAACCAATCATACCTCTGTAGACCTTCTGTTCTACCTTTTTGCTTACCTCTTCTCTTTCCAGAATGCACGTGGGATGAATTGGAATCTTTGATGGCTTACATTCTGAGAGGTCAAATTTCTTCAGAAGATCTCTGACATATTTACTCTGATGAATGTAAGTTCCCTCTGGAGTTTGATTGATCTGAATTCCTAGGAAGAATTTCAGTTCCCCCATGAGGCTCATCTCAAATTCTGCCTGCATACACTTAGCAAATTTTCTTCCAAGAGAAGGATTAGTAGATCCAAAAATAATATCATCAACATAAATTTGACAGACTAAGATGTCATTCTTAACTGACTTACAGAATAAGGTAGTGTCCACCTTCCCTCTGGTGAATTCATTTTCTAACAGAAAGTTACTTAGTCTTTCATACCAAGCTCTGGGAGCTTGTTTCAGACCATATAGTGACTTCTTTAGTTTGAAAACATGTTCTGGATGTTTTGTATTTTCAAAACCAGGGGGTTGGTGCACATAAACCTCTTCTTCTATATAACCATTTAAGAATGCACTCTTGACATCCATCTGATGCAGAGTGATGCCTCTATTAACAGCAAATGAAATTAAAAGTCTGATAGATTCTAACCTGGCGACTGGAGCAAAGGTTTCTGTATAGTCTATTCCCTCTTGCTGACTATAACCTTGTGCTACCAGTCGTGCTTTGTTTCTGATGACTTCACCTTGTTCATTAAGCTTGTTTCTGAACACCCATCTTGTTCCAATGACGTTGAATCCTTTTGGTCTGGGAACAAGATCCCATACGTCATTTCTGGTGAATTGATTCAGCTCTTCTTGCATTGCTAGAATCCAGTCGTTGTCCAGAAGTGCTTCATCAATGGAAGAAGGTTCAATCAGAGACACAAGTCCCATGAGGGTTTCTTCAGAGTTTCTGAAGCTTGCTCTTGTTCTGATTGGATCTTCCTTTCTTCCTAGGATAGTTTCTTCTGGGTGATCCACGCTGCTTCTGGGTAGTCTCTTCTGAGGTTGATCAGCAGATGTGGTAGGATTGCTAGCAGTGCTCCTTTCAGATGTTAAAGGAGTGTCTGTGTTGAGAGCTTCTGATGACTTGTCTTCAGAACCTGTAAATTCAATTTCCATACCTGCAAAAACTTCATTCTTCTTTGACTTTTCAGAGTCAATCTTATCATCAAAATGAACACTGATTGATTCTTCCACAATCTGTGTTTCTGTATTGTATACTATGTACCCTCTTGAGCGTTCAGAGTATCCTAACATAATACACTTCTGTGCTTTAGAGTCAAACTTGTTCAAATAATTCTTTGTATTTAACATAAAACAAGTACATCCAAATGGATGAAAATATGAAATGTTGGGCTTTCTGTTCTTCCACAGTTCATATGGAGTCTTTTCCAGAATAGGTCTTGAGATTCTATTCTGAATGTAGCACGCTGTGTTTATTGCCTCTGCCCAGAAGATCTTAGCAACGTTTGTCTCATTGATCATGGTTCTGGCCATTTCTTGCAATGTTCTGTTCTTTTGTTCTACAACTCCATTTTGTTGGGGAGTTCTAGGACAAGAGAAATCATGCAGAATGCCTCTGTCATTAAAGAATGACTCAGAGTCTTTGTTTTCAAACTCTCCACCATGATCACTTCTGACTTTAACGATTCTAAGATCCTTTTCATTCTGAACTTGGTTACAGAAGGTAACAAACACAGAGTGTGACTCGTCCTTGTGTCTTTAGAACTTTACCCATGTCCATCTGCTATAGTCATCTACGATTACTAACCCATACTTCTCTCCACTGACTGAAGCAGTTTTAACTGGTCCAAATAAGTCAATGTGCAGAAGTTCTAATGGCTTAGAGGTAAAAACAACATTTTTAGATTTGAAAGAAGGTTTTGCAAACTTGCCTTTCTGACATGCTTCACACAGAGCATCTGAATTGAACTTCAAATTAGGAAGTCCTCTGACCAGATTGAGTTTGTTAATCTGAGATATTCTTCTCATACTAACATGCCCCAATCTTCTGTGCCAGATCCACTGCTCGTTGTTAACAGATAGAAGACACTTTACATTCTGACTTTTCAGTTCAGAAAGTTTGATTTTATAGATGTTGTTTTTCCTGTTTCCATTAAACAGGATAGTCCCATCTTTCTGACTAACAGCTTTACATGATTTTTGATTAAAGATTATATCATAACCGTTATCACTTAATTGACTTATGGATAACAGATTATGCATTAATCCATCTACTAGCAGAACATTATTTATAGAGGGAAGATTTCCATTACCTACAGTTCCAGAGCCAATGATCTTTCCCCTTTGATTGCCTCCAAAGCCAACGTGGCCTCCAGGCTTAAGTTCCAGGCTTTGGAACATATGCCTTCTTCCCGTCATGTGTCGTAAGCAGCCAGAGTCCAGATACCATGACTGGTGTTTCTGATTTGCTGCTAAAGATATCTGCAACATGTATTATTTTATCCTTAGGTACCCAGATTTTCTTGGGTCCTGATTTGTTAGATTTACCGAAACTCTGGTTGAATTTTGGTTTCACAGAATACTTACTGCTAGTGTATTTAATATCATGTGTGTGACCATACATAAAATGAGAGTTCAGAGGAGTGTGTTTAATGGTTAAATCCATGACATTCTTTGGTGTAGGAACCTTACCTTGGTATCCTATTCCCTTCCTTCCGTTTCTGCTAACTCCATAGATCATTGAAGCCATTTTGCTTCTATCTATGCTTTTAGCAAGGAACTTCTGGAAATTGTGATCATACTCCCTGATGATCTCATCAGCGCTGCTGGGAGTTTCAGAAATTGGTTCCTTCTGAGAGTTTTGTAAAGTATTTTCTAATTTTGAAATTTTATTTCTCAGCTCAGAATTTTCCAATTTAAGACTCTCAGTCTTATCAGAGTCAGATTCAAGATTCCTTTTCAGGTTTCTGAATTTAACTCTAATCTGCTGGTACCTTTCCAGAATTTCATTAAGGCTTTCAGCAAGTTCAGCCTTAGTAAAATTAATTGCAAAGTCAGGAAATACCTCTTCAGTATCTGATTCTGAGTCTGATTCAGAAGCTTCATTATCTTCTGAAATGTTGGCCATGAGAGCTATGTTTGCTCTCTCATCATCTGATTCTGAGTCAGCTTCAAACGAGTCAGAGTCATCCCATGTATCCATGAGACTTTTCTTCTTTTCTCTTCCAAACTTCTTTTTGGGCTTTTCCCTCTGAAGCTTTGGGCAGTCACTCTTGTAGTGTCCTTGCCCATTGCACTCATAGCAGATGATGTCCTTGGTGTTTGGCTTTCTGCTTCCTGAGGAGCCTTCAAATCTTCTGTATCCAGAGGAAGAATCTTTCCTTCTGTATCTGGAAGAAGACTCGTTCTGATTAGATCTTCTGGGATTCCTGAACTTCCTTTGCCTCTGCTTCCACAGTTGGTTCACTCTTCTGGAGAGGAGAGAAAGTTCGTCTTCTTCTGATGAGGATCCATCAGATGTTTCTTCAACTGCCTGCAAAACTTTAGACTCAGATTTTTTGTTAGATTTTAATGCTAAAGGCTTACCTTGCTTCTGAGGTTCATCAGCTTCTAGCTCTATCTCATGACTTCTGAGGGAGCTGATAAGTTCCTCTAGAGAAATTTTGTTGAGATCTTTTGCTAGCTTCAGAGTTGTAACCATTGGCCTCCACTGCTTTGGTAAGCTTTTGATGATCTTCTTGACGTGATCAGCAGTAGAGTATCCTTTGTCCAGAACCTTGAGACCAGCCACCAGAATTTGGAATCTTGAGAACATTGTTTCAATGGATTTAGTTTCTTCCATTTTGAATGCCTCATACTTCTGAATGAGCGCAAGAGCTTTAGTTTCTTTGACCTGAATGTTGCCTTCATGCGTCATTATGAGTGAGTCAAACATGTTCTTTGCTGTGTCTCTGTTAGAGAACTTTTCATATTCAGCATAGGAGATGGCGCTGAGAAGGATGGTTCTGGCCTTGTGGTGATTTTTGAAGTCACGCTTTTGTTGGTCAGACATTGCTTTCCTATCAATCTTCTGACCGCTTGCATTCACAGGGTGCGTGTATCCATCTGTCACCATGTCCCACAGATCAGCATCATGTGCCAAAAAGAAGCTTTCAATTCTGTCTTTCCAATAATCAAAATTTTCTCCATCAAAGACTGGAGGTTTGCCGCTGAATCGGTCTCTGTCTTCATTGTTGTCATTGCTGGTGTGTTGATAAGTTCCTGCCATTGTGTTTTTCTGACGCTGGATCTTGTACTAGCACGGTTAAGTGTTTTAGCTCAGAACCAGGTGCTCTGATGCAAATTGAAGAAGTGAAAAACACAAGAAGGGGGGTTGAATTGTAAAAACTGGAAATCAATTGCAATGAACACGATATTTTTATCCTGGTTTGTTTGATCTCAAACTACTCCAGTCCACCCGTCAAGGTGATTTCGCCTCTCTCCAACGAGGTCTTAATCCATTATATTCAACTGAATATTAAAATCTGCTTTAGCAACTGCTAGAGCCTTCTTGATGCAAACCACAAACCGGTTTATCAAGGAATTACTTTCTTACAAAGAATTGAAATCTAGGTGTGTGAATGTTTTCTACAAAAACTGTTTATCACAACTGTGATACTACACAACTTAAGCTTATGAGAACTAGATTGCTAAAATAATTGAGTAAGGAATTGAGAGCTTTTAGAAAACTGGGAGTGAGGAAGATGATGAATAGCTTTTTGGCGTGTAGATTGTTGTAGAGCATTAGCCAATTCAATCTTCATTGACTTGTTTATATAGCATTGGAAATGGTGTACGTTGGAGCAATAATTCTGTTTCAATGCCAATAACATTCTTTCCTTATTAAGCAGATCTTGTCTGGAATGATGCCGTTGGTAATAACTCATCTTGAATGCACAGTACCGTTGCCACTTGAGCGTGTTCTAGATTTGGCTCATTCTGACGCTACTTAAGTGTTGATGAACTGTTGTTGTCTTTATCAGAGTTCAGATGGTTAAGCGCAGATCTGTTCATCAAGCTTCAGCATAAGCGCAAGTTGATCTTCTGATTCTGGTATCTGATATAACATCTTCTGATGCTGATGTTGATATCCAATTTTCTGATGCTGATGAGGATGTTCTCTTGCTGATACCCATCAGAGTTTCTGTAAAACAGAAAGTAATTTTTAGGTAGCAAATAGTTCTTACATGAATCATACAATTAATATATCTTAGCATTTTGTTATCATCAAAACTTAAACTTAGGGTAGTAGATTCAAACTTTGTCCTAACAACACACACACACACACACACACACACACACACACACACACACACACACACACACACACACACACACACACACACACACACACACACACACACACACACACACACACACACACACACACACACACACACACACACACACACACACACACACACACACACACACACACACACACACACACACACACACACACACACACATATATATATATATATATATATATATATATATATATATATATATATATATATATATATATATATATATATATATATATATATATATATATATATATATATATATATATATCATATGAGTATGTAGATTTATTCACAAACATATTATGTTCAAAAAAAGGTTTTTTTATTTATAATTTTCCATGAAAAATAAAAGACACAGTTGTTGAGAATCAAAGATAACTTTTATTTATGATTTTAATTATCATAGCAAACAGATAAGCCCATACAATATTAACTTTCATCTTGGGAAGAATGAAAGCTTTTTGTAAAGAAAAAACAAATTACTTTGAGACATGGATGCAAGAGGGAACATCATAAGTGACCCAATTCTGGATTCTGACTCTAGGTTTCACATAATTCGGCACTTCTTGATCTTTTTCACCCTTCTCAATAGCATTAACTCTATAGACAGTTAGATGGAGGTAGCTTCCTCTACAGAAAACATCATGATAACTGCTCATAGTAGCCTTTGGCTTCAAACTTTCATTCTTGTCATTCTTGGCAGAGAATCCTAAACCAACCATGTTCTTGTTTACTGGAGGATCAATGATTTGTCCCCATACCTTACTCGGACCATTGTGCACAACTTTCTGAGCATCTTTTAATGAAACCATAAAATTCTCATTCCCTCTTACATTGTCAACAGATAGAGCCTGGAAGTGCATCCCCACAGCTGCCTCATCTACCTCAACAACACTAAAGGATGATAGGTGAGATATCAGCAATGCATGCTCCCCGTTTATAATAACCACTTTGCCTTCGTGCATAAACTTAAACTTTTGGTGCATAGTGGAAGTGATAGCCCCTGCTTTATCTATCCATGGTCTTCCCAGTAGACAACTATATGCGGGCACAATATCCATGACTTGGAAAGTGATCTGGAACAGATGCGGGCCTATGTGAATAGGAAGATCGACCTCCCCAATAACTAACTTCCTCAACCCATCGAAAGCTTTGATAATAACACCACTTGGACGCATACGAGCCCATTGATATTTCAAATTCATTAGTGTACTCCTCGGTATCACATTCAAGGCGAACCCACTATCAATCAGCACATTTGATAATGTATCACTTTTGCAGTTCATGGATATGTGGAGGGCCAAATTGTGGTTCTTCCCCTCGTCAGGAAATTCATGGTTGCAAAAGCTTAGGTTATGACATGATGTAATATTACCTACCACACTGTTGAATTGATCTAACGACATATCATACTCCATGAAAGCCTGGTCCAACACCCTCATTAAGGATTCCCTATGAGCGGCCGAATTCATTAATAATGCCAAGATAGATATTTTTGAAGGAGTCTGCAATAACTTATCCATAATTCGGTAGCCTCTCATTTTGATTAATTTCAAAATATCATCTACGTCCTTCTCCAGGGTAACACCACTGGACTCCCTACAGTCTTCTTATCTTCAACCCTTTCCACGACCTTTTTTCTAGCATCTTTAATTCCCCGAACAACGGGTGCAAACACATGGCCGCTGCGAGTCACTCTACTAGTTTCAGAAATATTCCCAATATTAGCCGTAAGCTGGATGGGAACTTCCATAACATCCTATAAAATTGTAGCATTATAATTGTACGATACAACTTTGTTGTATTTGTAAGGAACCAACCCTGGTAAGCAAATCACCACATGGGCAACAACTGGCTTACTACAATATTCAATTTCAACAAGGGCATAATCATTGAAACACGGCACAATCACTTTCACACCTTCTTCGGACAATCTTGTCATTCAAGAGTCATCACCAGAGAACAAATCCTTATATGAGGAAAATAATTCATCTGCGGAAGCATACTCATCATTATCTGATTCTTCCTCAACTTCTATCTCGTTAACCTCATAATAGTTGTCTCTTTGCCCTGAAACCTTGATGGTTCCATTATCTAACAATAATTGAATACCTTTTCTCACAATTGAACATCCTTGGGAGTCCCTGCAACAAACTCGGCAAGACCCGTAATGATGCTCTACCTGACCAGCCATGTGACAGAAAGTAGCATGCATTTGTACGAGATCATCACTCATGTGTTCCACATCAAACATTCTGAACTCTCCAGGAGATCTAGAAACTGTGTTTATTTCTTCTTCATACTCTGCTCTAGGCCTAATTATATAGATGAGGCCCTCATCCATCATCTCCTGCAAATCAACCTTTATCTTATCACAACCTTGAATCACAACATTTTCTTCCCCTTCTTTCTTTTTAATAAATCCATAAGATGGCTTCTTCACATTGTTGGAACTTTCACTTTTTGTGAGATGACCTTCTCTCACAACCTCTTCCATATGAACACCCATTCCCACCATTTCAGTAAAATCACTGGGTGCCCTCGCCATCGGAGGTTCAAAATCACTGGGGAGCTTCAAACAGTGGATTAAATTGATCAATGTCAGAAAGAACTTGTGCAAGTTCTGGATGAGTTTGAACAAATTAGGTATAAGGTGGGTTAATCATAGAATTATTTGTGGGTATTGAGGTATCAATTTATATGTCAAAGTCATCAAGAGTTCGAGGTGACGAATTTCAGCAGGTTTTGGAGATGAGGGGGTTTTAGATGTTGATAAAAATATTGATTCAATAACAGAAACAAAAGAGGAGTTACCTTTCTTTTTGGCAACTTTGGGAGTTTTGTGAGAAGTTCCTTCTCCAACAACTTTCCTTTTTCTTGTCTTTCCGGTACCAACTTCCAGAGATGTTGCCTTAGATCAAGTATATTCACATCTGGAATAGTTCCATCACTTTTGCAGGCTTCCAGATATCTGAGTACAATTTCTGAAGAGGAGTCTGCTTGAGTGAAGAGAGGAAAATCCTTCAGAGGAACTCTTCTGGTGGTGATGACTTCCTTTTCAGTAAGATTAGGATCCTTATTAATGGTTTCTATTATCTTTATTTTCTTTTGGTTCTTGGCATTGAGAGGCTTTTCAGCACATGGTTCCAGAATATTTTCTTGTTGAGCCTCACTCATATGTTCTATCAGTCTATTCTCTGTCAGAAAATCTAAGATAGCATTCTCAAAGGAATACAATCTCTTTTAGTTCTTTCTTCTTCCCTTGTTTCTTTGAAACTTGTCTTCGGGTGGTTGAATAGAATATGAGAAAGGTGAACTTTGTCTTTAGTTGCGATGAAGTACAACAGGTACGGTTGATCAATATTGATGTAGTCAGGAGAACTGTTTGGTTTTCTATGATTGATGCACCACAAAACTATTCTAGACCAAATTCTGAGATAATCCTTCAGATATTTGATCTTGTTTGAGGGTTTTCCAGAGGAGAAGATTTTTGTTGATACAATGGTTATGTCATAACCTTTTTTCTTCCATTTCACTACATCTTATACTGCTTCCATTGTGACCAATAAGCTTTCCAATGAGATCCTCGGTGATGACAATCTTCTTTCCCATAACATAAGATGTTACTTGGTGATTTGAAGAAATAGCATGAATCCAAAATTCTTTAACTAATTTGGGGAACACTGGATCGATTAGACGATCAAAGTATTTTTTCCACCCTTGAAATTCAACATCTGGCGCTAGGTGGTACCCATTTTCTTTCATACTTTCAAAATAAACTATAAGTTCACAGAGAACTTCCAGAGAATCAACAGGAGTGAGAAGAGTTCTTGAGGGTTCAACATACCTTTCTTTGTTTGTTGTAGAGGATGAAACAGAAATGTTGATTTTAGAATCTTGAGACAATTGTTGAAAAGAGACCATTATTCACAGACTTAGGGGTTTGAGAGTACACAAGAAGGAAGGGAACAAATACGGAGAGAATAGAGTGAGTGAGAGTGAAGGTGTGAGAGTGTTAGTGAGAAAGTGAGGTATAAATAGCCAACGAGGACAAAACATGAATTTTAATTTTAATTAATAAAATAAATACAATGATTAATTGCATTAATGATTTTTGAAAAAGAGGGATGACGTGAAGACTTTGAACAATTACTGATTTGACTCGCGCATCAATGCATCAACTCAACAGTTTCGGCCCTTCAGATTTTAAACATGTGTTCAGCCTTAGAGAGTGACTTAGCGTTTATAGTTGACAGATGTTGATATGGTGGACTGTTTGCTTCTATCTTAGAAATGAATCATTTTTGGAAAACATTCAGATCTTCTGAATAACTTTTGATAGTATTTTCCTACTCACTCCTGAAGAACTCTTCCTTTTCCAGAATGTATGTAGGATGCATAAGAGTTTTGGATGGCTTACTTTCTAGAATATCAAAATTCTTCAGAAGTTCTTTATCATACTTACTTTGATGTGTATATCCCGTGAGATATTCTTCAGTATTTCTGAATGTAGATCTTGTTCTGATTGGTTCATCTTTCTTTCCATAATCATGTTTTCGGGATGTGCTAAGCTGCTTCTGGATTGTCTTTTTTGGATGGATTCTTTGGAAGATGTTGTAATATTTGTGATGTCTTCTTTTGTATTTGGCTGAAGTTTTGAACTTTTATTTTCTGAGTATCTGTCTTCAGTACCTGTAATTATAACTTCTATATCTGCAAAATATTCACCCTTCTTTGACTTTTGAGAGCCAAGTTTATCATCAAATCTAATACTAATAGATTCTTCCATAATTTGTGTTTTTGTGTTAACTACTCTATAATCTTTTGAGCGTTCAGAGTATCCTAACATAAAAACACTTTTGTCCCATTACCAATGGTTCTAGAGCCAATAATCTTTCCTTTTTGATTGCTTCTGAGGCCTAAGTATCCTTCAGATATAAGTACTAGGCTTTGGAACATATGCTTTCTTCCCGTCATGTGTCGAGAGCATCCAAAGTCCAGATACCAATATTGGTGTTTCAACTTTGTTGTTAAAGACATTTGCAACATAGATGATTTTATCCTTTGATACCCATATGTTTTTGAGTCCTTGTTTGTTAGACTTTCCTGAATTCTGATTGAATTTTGGTTTATAAGAGTTCACATAATGAGATTCACTAGTGTATTTTATGACATGTGTATGTCCATATGTGAAATGTGAATTTAGGGGTGTGTACTTTATGACCATGTTATCAACTTATTTTGGTTGATATGGTTATTTCCCTTTTGGTTTCACATATCCTATAGCTTTTCTGCCATTTCTGCTAACTCCATAGATCATAGAGACCATCTTGCTTCTATCAATATTTTTAGCTAGAAATTTTTGAAAGTTGTGATCATATTATTTTATGATGTTATCAGAACTGGTTGAAACTTCTGAAACATATTCTTTCTGAGCTTTTTGTAACTCATTTTTAATAACAGAATTTTCATTTTTAAGTTTTGAGATGGTTTCTTTTAGCTCAGAATTTTCTGCTTTTAGTTTCCTAGTTTCTTCAGAGTCAAATACTAGATTGTGTTTCAGGTTCTTCATTTTGACTCGAAGTTGCTGATATCTTTCAAGAATTTCAGACAGACTATCTTCTAATTGAGATCTAGAAAAGTTAGAGAATACCTCTTCTACTTCTGAGTCTGATTTTGATTGAGATGAACTAGTCTCATCTGATATGTTGGTCATTAAATCGATATTGGCACGTTCATCTTCTGATGTTGATTCTGCTTCAGAAGTTTATGATTTATCCAACATTGCTATAAGACTTTTCTTATTTTCTTTGAAGAACTTCTTATTTGGATTTTCTTTCTGAAGTTTGGGGCAGTTGCCTTTGTAGTGACACGGCTCTTTGTATTCGTAGCAGACAACATCTTTGCTGCTAAACTTTTTGTATCCGGAGGAAGATTCAGAGTGACTACCTGTTCTTGTGGGGTTTTAGAATTCCCTATGTACGCGCTTCCATAGCTGATGGACTCTTCTAGAGAGAAGAAATAATTCGTCTTATTCTGATGATGATCCACTAGAGATTTATTCTTCTGCCTGAAAGGCTTTAGTTTCATATTTTTATTAGATTTAAGAGCAAGAGGCTTACCTTCCTTCTGGGGCTCATCTTCTTCTAGTTCTATCTCGTGACTTCTAAGAGAGTTGATAAGTTCTTCAAGAGATATATTGTTCAGATCTTTCGCAAGCTTTAAGGTTGTGACCATGGGTCTCCATTTCTTGGGTAAGCTTTTGATGATTTTATTTACATGATCTGCTGTGGAGTACCTTTTGTCCAGAACTTTTAATCCAGCAACTATAATTTGAAACCTTGAGAACATTGTCTCGATAGTTTCTTCTTCTTCCATTTTGAAAGCTTCGTACTTCAGGATGAGTGCAAGAGATTTGGTCTCTTTGACTTGTGTATTACCCTCGTTTGTCATTCTCAGAGAGTCAAACATGTTTTTAGAAGAATCTCTGTTTGTAATCTTCTCATACTCAGTATATAAGATATCACTCAAAAAGATTGTTCTGGCTTTGTGATGGTTTTTGAATTCTTTCTTTTGTTGATCTAAAATTTTCATTATATCAATCTTCTGACCATTTTCATCACAAGGACAAACGTAGCCATCAGTCACCATATCCAAGAGATCAACGTCATGAGCTAGAAAGAAACTTTTGATTCTGTCTTTCCAGTAATAGAAAATTTCACAATCAAACACTAGGGGTCTGGCGCTGATTTTTTCTTTATCATCATTGTTGTTCTGAACTAGTTCCATCATAGTGTTTTTCTTCCATCGGAGGAATCACATGGGCGGCCACCTCACACCATCTTTGTGCATATTCTTTGAATGATTCCCTGTCCTTCTAGACCATGGCCCTGAGTTGATCACAGTCGGGCGCCATGTCCACATTGTATTTGTATTGTCTGGTAAATGCTTCACCCAAGTCATTAAAAGAATGAATACTGGCACTATCCAAGCTCATGTACCATTTCAACGTTGCACCGGTTAGACTATCTTGAAAGAAATGGATCAATAAGCGTTGATCATCTATATGAGTGGACATTATTCTTACATACATAACCAAGTGAGCATGAGGGCAAGTGTTGCCCTTATACTTTTCTAACTCCGGTACTTTAAACTTCGCAGGTATCTTGACATTAGGAACCAAACACATGTCATTCACATTCTGCCCAAATAACTCTTTTCCCCTGAGGGCCTTCAACTCCTTCTGCATTTTGTCAAACTGGTCTTGAAAATCATCCATTCTATCATAGAAACATAAGCTTTCATTTGGTGGAGGAATAGGACGATAGACATCATCATTAGCAAACGGGACCATATTCACCGAGGGTGATGCAGCATAGTGAATCTCGTTTCTAGCAGCAGGGGTAACATGCACCACAGGAGGTGTGGGAGCAACATCAGTCTGAGTAAGCGGAGAAATATGAGGATCCTGGTTAAAAAACCTTCTGGCACAAATCTTTCTAGCATTCCCCCAAGGATATCCTAGAGGCATACGATTTTGAACAACAACTGGAGTAGCAGATATGGGAACAATCGGAGCTTCAGTAGTAACCATTATTTGTTGAGGCTGAACACTCGATGGCTGATTCTAAGCAGCCACCAGATATTCCATTAGAGCAGTGAGATTGGCCATGCCATCATTCAGAGCAGAAACTTCCTCGCGTAGCTCGCGATTCTATTGTTCTAGGTTGTCCATCTTCCTTCTGAAATTAGCCCGAGTATTGTAGTGGTGAGACAACTTGCTGAACGAAGTAAAGAAGCTCAGTAAGACCCCTGGATATGCATAAAAATGCAAGAAGTATGTATAATATGATGCATGATATGCAATGCACATGATTTATTTTATTATTATTATTTCAAAGGACTTAAAGATTTATAGACAACGTTGCAAATATCAAAGTAATAACACATTTGAAATATTGAAAAAAATTTATTACAACTTGAAAATAGATTAAAAGTTTCAATAATCCCAAGTACAAGGTGAAAGTAAAGTCTAAAACACCAAGAATGCAAAGTTGATGGAGATCACTCTATACGGTGACGCTTCCCTATAAGTCTAGCAATCTGAGCCTTCAACCTTTGGTTTTCTTCCGCATATCCGGTGGCAACCGCCTTCCAATCACCTGAATCAGGAAGTGAGCAACTAGCATCTGACTAAGGCTCAGGGAAAAATAAACCCCCTCGCCTCTCCATGGTCTCTACAACCCAGCTCTTAAGAATCTCAATCAAGTCGTCTTTCTCATTTAAGTCTGATTGTAAGGACATCTCTAAAGTTTGGCACTTATTCTTCTAAGCTTCCTTTTCCTGTTGCATCCTGACTAAAGCAAGTTGTAACTCTTCCACATCATCCAATAGGGGAAGAGTGGTCTTCATAAACAAATCAGGCATAGGTGCTTCCCGAGAATACGACATCTTCAACTAAATTGCTCTGGCTTGTACCCACTAAAGATAAAGCTCCAAAGAAATAGCCCCTCTAGGTCCAGATCTTTTCTACTTTTCCTATGAATGTGACGCCAGGCCTTTGCAATCTGCTCCCTAGCTTCCTTATGGTATTCTCCTTCTTTCAGGAAGAAACTACTCAAATGAATATTATTTGGTTTATCCCTCATCAGATAACCAAGCTGTCGTCGTGAAAGAACAAGGTTGTAGTTAATTCCTCCCTTTGTACCAAGAGGTAAATTGGGGAAACTACCATAATTGTTGACAATATCCACATCATGATAAGCCTGATGATACCAAACAATATCGGAGTAAGTAAGTGCAAAGATCTTAGGAGCCCAACGAGGTTCCTTTCTGACATCCCAAAAAGCATCAGACTGAGGAAAATGAGAAGTAAATCACCAGTACAACAGAGGCATGTAACAGATGATCATACCCCCATGATAAGAATCCAGAAGATGAATAGAGTAATAAGCATCACCCAACAATGTAGGAACTGGGTTTCCAATCATGAAGATCCTGATAGCATTAGCATCAACAAACTTGTCTACATTAGGAAATAAGAACAATCCTTAAGCAAGTAGAGCAAAGATGGCCTCAAAAACGATTGTACTCTTCATCCTAGAAAAGTAATGAGCTTTCTCCAATAAGAACTGAGCTGGTAATCCTCTAATCCCTCCTTTAGTAGTCATGTGAGCTTTAACCTCAGACTTCCCAAGATGGATCAAAGCAGCAACCTCATGTGGTTTTGGATCACTCTCCAAACCAGTAAAAGGTACACGATCCATAATAGGTAAACCCAACAGATAAAATACTCCTTTATTGTAGGAATCAACTGATAGTCAGGGAAAGTAAAGCATCTATACATCGGATCATAGAACTGGACCAAGGTTGAGAGAATACCCTCCTTCATCCTAAGTTTCATGAGAGAAATGATGGACCCATACTTCCTCCGAAAATCTGCAGAACACTCGATCTCGGGAATTAGACTCATCAACTCATCTATATTGGGATATTTGAAAATGTATTTTCCGGTCTTTCTTTTTCCAGAATCCATAGTAAAAAAGTACCTGGGATATTCACAAATGATCAACTTTTAAGTCCCTTTGAATAAAACTTCTTCAAAGGATTCTTATGAGTGCATGGATGCATGATGCAACAATCACACATAAGATCACAAAAATAGGGTTCATAGGTTCAACGTCACGAGCATGAGGATGAAGGTACTACCCATAAGGTATGGTCTAAGAGTTATCACCTGCCGAACAAGGTTCTAGAGGTTCCCAGAGTCTACATCCTTCCTTCGGATATTACCAACTTCCCGATTAACTCAGTAATTAGTAATATACTCAAGAAAGACTCATCCGAGCATAATACCGCGTGACAACTATTTCCGGATTACTCCGTCATAGCTTCCGCACTAAACCTAAAAGGCCAAGATGGGTTAGGTATTCTAAGGTCCTCAGCTTCATCAGGCTCCCAGGTCAAAAGCAGTACGTCTTCCCGATTACTAGGTAAACGACACTACAATCAAAGGGGCCTCCACTGAATGGGGGATCTCATGCCTCCTTTTTTAGGATTACTCCCTCAAAGTTAACATGAGTAATCACCAAGCACCCTAAAAACCAGGAAAATCCAGACAAACATATACATAATATATAACTGAAACAACCGGCTGAACAATCAACTGATAATGAAATCAATGAAGTTGCCATCAGACGTTTTTTATCCCACAAGAGGGGAAAGGTAAACATCGAGTAAACCTGAGAATGGTGAAATCAAGGTCGAACGACCAAGAGATACGGGTAAAGGAGTCTGTTACGCGAGGGAAAGGTATTAGCACCCCCACACACTCGTAGTACTCTACGGTACCCACTCTTGTTGTCTATCTAATGGGTGTGTTAGAATCTAAACCTAAGCTGTACAGGAAATGCATGCAAAATAAAGGAGAAAAGAATGTAGGGAAAATAAAAGTTGTGCTCGTTCGGCCCCTACCCTAATGCATACGTATCCATTTTAAGGAATCAGAGCAGCCGTAGTTCGGCTCACATGTTTTTATTGGTTTGTGTTTTTTAATAAACAAGATTAATTTCTCCTTCTGCCGCAACTCGACCTTTGGAGATTTACGCGTCAGCACAGAAGTGAATTAACATGTTCTTTATTGAAAGTTTGAAAGAAAAGCCCGAAGGCGCAAAAAGAGTTTGCATTGGTTGATATTTTTTACCTTGAAGAAGGATTTGGAAGTTGTTAGATGTTTTAATATTTTTCAAAGAAAGAGAAAGTTTTTGTTTTAAATGCAAGGATCAAAAGAAAAGAAAACACCTAAGGGAAACTAACCTAGATCTATCCCTAATGTTATCATACAATGATTAATCCTAAGGTTTAGCTTTGAAGGGAAATCTCTACTCTATGTTGACATGCTTGGGTAACAATCCTAATGTCTATCTCAACTCATCATCTATAGATGAATCAAGAAGTCCTAAAGGAGCATAGCAAGGGCCTATCACGTAAAACTATGTCTATCTCGAATCATCAACTATAGTTGAGACGAGAGATCCTTAGGGAACATGCTGAGGGTAAGTCATCTCAAAACATGCACACAAAGACGAAATCAAGCAAGCAAGACAATAAGCTCAAGAGAGCACACTTAGAGAGATCCTACCTAGGCTAGCATACCAAAGAAAGTCTAACAAAGCTATCCTATAGGGAACATGCAATGAGAGCGAAGTTGTGATCTCAATTTCTAAATTGAGTGACTCATCGATCAACAAGAAATAAAGGAAAGCGATAAAATCCTATAGGGAGCATGCACTGAGAGCGAAGCCGTGATCTCAATTTCTAAATTGAGTGACTCATCAATCAACAAGAAAGTAAACAAACACAAGCACAACACATATATCAAATGAAGTGCGAAATGCCTGCTACAGGTCTTTAAACAGCTACTTCGAGCACACGCTCTTTATTTCCTACTTCTCATGATATCTAGAAAGCAGTAAAGTGCGAAATGAGATAAACAAGAGAAAATACCAAACAAATATCAATCTGTAGCAAAGCCTATCAAAACAAAGAAACCCGACGATCTTCGTGGAAAGCTTCACCCATCAAAGAAAGTAGTTAGAAATCAAATGCTCAGAATAAGTATCGATGCATCATCGATGTGAAAATAAATCACAATCGAAATCTCAAGCGCATTCGCATATCGTACAATAAACCTGTATAAGACTCAAATCTCAACAAGCAAAGGTGAATTACCAATCTCAAATATAATCTGAATTTAATTTCCTAAAACTAAAATAAAATAAAAAAATATAACAAATTTTTATATTTGATTTTATTATTTTTTATCATGTAAAGAAACTAGTAATATTTCATGAAAAAAATATTAATAAAAATTTAAAGAAATCAATAAGAAAGCTGAAGAAAAATAGCAAACTAAAAACTCAAGGGTGTACTGCCTAAACAGATAGTACAAAGAAGAAATCTGGCATATGGCCTATGCATTCGAGCCCACTTTGCTTGGATCCAATAGCATCTTTTTTGTGTAAAAATCCAAAAAATATCAACAAATTAATGACGGGCCAGGAGAGGATCTGCTGGGGATTAGGTCCAATTCCATTCAAGATAATTTCACATCAAACTTCTATATTTAGTTATTAAATTAAAAGAAACGAAAGAATTAAATAAAAATAAAGGAGAAGAAAGAAAAAGAAAAAAGGAGAAAACTATAGAGTTTTGAGATTCAAGTGCTGATACGTTCCCAATCCCAAAACCCTATCTTCTTTCTCTATGACTGATACCTTCCTCTTCTTCGCCGCCGCATATAAATCTTTGCCGTGCCATCAAATAGTCCTCGCCGTTCAACACAACTAAACCTTTCCCCTCGCCTCATGTCCATCCTTTCAGATTCAGATCAACAAATCGTCACCTCCCACACTTCGTGTCCACCATCTGTTTTCAACAAGCTCAAACCTATCTTCTCTAAATCCACCGTGAATAGAAACCTAGTTGGAGTCGCTTTAACAATGTTTCAAAGTAATGAAGGTATCAAGCAGAATATTAGAACTCCTTCGAGGAAAGGTTCAGGTAGACGTTATGATCTTGTCAATTCTTCTCCTTGCATTTTTGATTTCGTGTTGTTTATGTGCTATCTTTGCACCTACAATTACGTGATGTTATTGTGATTGCAGTAGATTGAAGCGAGCTTGAAGAACCGCGAAGCGTGATGAAGATGATTGTGGTAATGAATCTCGCAAATTCGTTGATAAAGAAGAAGGATGTTTCCCTGTTTCCAATAACTCTCTCAGCGAAGATGATGATGCGAGTATTGAGGAGATAGTTGCGTTATTGATGAAGCAGATGACGGTGATCTGCGGAGAAGAACCAGATGGAAATTCATAACCATCTTTTTCTGCTTGATGAAGATGAAGATGAGATCAGAAGAGAGGCGTCATTGGTGATTCTTCAAAGAAGAATTGAAGAATCGTGAAGACGATGAAGGGTCTTAGGAAATGAAGAGTGAAGAGAGAGTTTTGTATTGTCCTCCTCGTGAGTTTCCTCTCCTTCTATTTCTGTTATATGATTTATTTTATTATCTATGGGATTTTTGCAGTTGGAATTCTCTTCAACAGTTATAGGCAGTTTTCTATTAAATTGGTTCTTGATTTCTGTTTTGAATGAGCTGGAAAATTAGTTGGTTAGGAAGTTAAAAGTTAGTTAGAAATTGTTATGAAGGGTAGTTAGGAAGTTTAGAATTCTGTTAGGTTGAGCGACTCGATGGGTCAAGTTAGTTGGTTGTTTGTTTTTTCTGTTAGAACGGTTAGGATAGAAAGTTGCCTGGCTGGTATGGTAGTTAGAAGGATGAGGAAATTCTGTTACGGTAGGTTGTTAGGGATTATGGCAGTTAGGAAGTATGACAATTTTCCTTGTTAAAAGATTTTCTCTGCATTTGTGTTTTGGTTTGAAAGCATTTTTTCTAGTTTTCTGATGCAGGGTTGTGGTTAAGCATTAGACTGAATAGGGTATCAAGTTTATTTGGTGAACTGTTTTGGTATGAACTAGTTTTAATTAGTGAACCAGATTAATAGTGTTAACGTGATCATGTGGTGAACTGCTTCAGTTTGGATATTATTATAGATTTTTTCTACTGAACTGATTTGGCCATAGGAAACATCTCAACTGATTTTACAGTTTGCATCTGGTTTTTGTGCAGGCAGCTTTTTGCAGTAGGCTTGGGCTTGGAAGCAGCAGGCTATTTGTTGATTTAACTTTGGATAAGGCATAAAGCAAAGCTGCGACTTGAAACCTGGACATGGAATTGAAAACTAGGAGTTTAGGAAACTAGGTTTAGTGTAGATTTGTGTAACTTACAATTTTTTGTAGTTCCTTTGGAATGTAATGAAATGGCTTGCAAATGAACACTTGAAATATGTATTATTGGTATAATGGTTTGAATTTGTAATGAACAAAACCTTGTAAATTCTTGCATGATAAATTCCCAATAATTCAAAACATTTCCCTCATTCAATTTGAGCTTAAATGAGTACTTGAATGAACTTGAGAAGACCATGATAACCACTTGAATGTTATTGAATGCATCTTTTGTATTTTTACCTTGGGATGAATAATGATGCGGAATAATCTTGAAAATAACAACTTGAATCATGAAGAATTTTACTTGACACCATGTACTTTAATCTCAACTTACGTTCATATGCCATCTTCTTCTACAAGAACTTATGAACTAAACCTTCGGGCATGCTTTTTTGAATCAAGCTGAACTTTAATCCATGTTTGAAACCAAAGTTCTTGAACAAATACCCAAATGATAGTTTATGCCAATTATTTGTAATGCCTTGACTATCAAGCAACCAGAATTATCATACAAATATCTTGAATCATGACATATCTGACCTATGAATAGATGAACTCAATGCAACAATGATATAGTCAGTGACCTGTAGCCCAAGCATCACATGCGTCTTGGATTGAGAACATATTTGATCCTTTAGAGAAATCTTAGTACATCCTTAGTATTGACAAACCTTGACCAAATGATAAGAACAAAAATAGAATGGGGTATTTTGATTCACATGCCATATACGCGAAACCACAACCTCAAGTTATTGATAAGAATACCCTTCCACCTGTTGTTCAGCAGAAGATAATAGCCTTGTAACTTGATGGAGAAGAAGTTTAAAAATGAACATGAACCAAAACCCTAATGCCACAGTCTTGTACACCAAGAAGAAACAGAATAATAAATCTTATTAAATCATATACTCCTAAAATCAGTCATAAACCCTAGCTTCATAACTAATAATCTTTTTAACCTCAGGTGCTCTTTTGAAATGCAAAATGTATGCTATATTAGTGAACTAATGAAAAGATGTGAATGCAACAGTCTAAGCCAGATAAAAGAAATTAGGAGGGAAAATTTTGGGGTGCAACAATAACACATAAACAACAATAGCATATATACATATATAAACAAAGATAGGTTTAACCCACTCAGGGATAGACCAGCAAGAGGTCAATCTTTCCCCATCGCCATTTTTTCTGTAGCGGTAGAAATGTTTAAGACTAAGCCATTGGATTGACTTGACTTGTACAAATCAAAATAAAAATCACCATCGTGCTTTATTGTTTCCAAAGGAATGGGAAAAGAGCGAATAACCCAAAAAGAGGGGGAAAGATTCTAGGTAAGGGGGTTGGTTATGCAAAGGGAAGGTATTAGCACCCTAAACATCTATGGTACTTCGCAAGAACCTCTTTGAAAAATCTGTATATTTTGGCTATCAAATGTTGTATAAAATAGATGGTGAAGGTGAGAAAAGAAGTATATTTATTATGTTTGCACCCGCCACGGTTGCGAACCTTTAGTTCCTACGTACCACCTTCCGTGCAATAGGGGATCAGGGTACACGTAGTTCCTCTTTAAAAAATTTATATAAAAAAACAACTGTGTTGGTTGATTTTATAAGATAAGACATCATTGTCATTGTCTGTGTGAAAAACATACTTACAAACCACAATTATGAGAAAGGAGAATTTGCGTCATCTCAAAGTGGAGGATATGACTTGGATTTTAAAATCAATAATTCCTCACTTAATATCCAAGTGGAAAATATCTCACTTCACTATATATTGTAGAAATATAGTTGTTTGCATTACTACAAGGATTGACAAGAGTCCAATATTTTGAGTAAAGTTTTAAAGATGAAAGCCAAGATGGAAAAGTTATTTGAATGAGATTGATTGAATTTTAGTCTTCTCACAAAAATGTCAAGGTATTATTAAATTGATTAAATTTTGATTAAGAAAATGATTTTTGAAAATGCATGGACCTAAGTCCAAGTATATTATGAAAATTGTTCAAGTTTAAAACAAGAAGAGTTTTGAAAAGGAGCGAGGAGATTTTTGAAATTAAAGAAGATGGGAGGAGATGAAGAGGCTATCCTAAAGCATAAGGTAAAAGCTAAGGAAAATAACCATCTAACCAACAAGAAGCCAACACTTGACATTATGAGTCAAGATAGAATTCCCATTCTTTGGATTGAAACCAAGTAAGGATACTAGACCTCTTGAGAGAACTAAAATTCAAGTACATTAAGTCTTCACAAAAATTAGTCAGGGTAAAGATTGTATACATGAATTCCATATTACAAACAAAGTATGTAATCACAGCAACATGCACACAAAACAAATAAACAACCCAATGTCTTGAGGTAAACCTCAAGAACTCCAGACAAAATATCAATTAAGGTCACAAGGTCTTAAACATGAGATCAAGTTACTAATCCTAAGTCCAAGAAGTCTAATACTCCATAATGCCAAGGATAGTAACCAAATATTCCAAGTATCATTAATGTCTTTTATGGTTCATGTTGATTATTAAGTATCTTCAAAAAGAAAAGAAAAGCTCAAGTTAGCAAAAAATTAAAAATGACATAAAAGTAAATGCTCAAGTGTGCAAAGATGAAAATAGCATGAAATATAAATGCTAAAGTAAATGGTACATAAAGTAAAAGAATAAAAAATAAAAGCATAAAATAAAGTCAATTGTTAGGAATTAGTGGTTAGTTGGACGACCATATTGAAACTTGAATTTGGAACTTATTAGAGGATTGGTAGAACCAAAGCCACTCAACAACAAGTTGCATTTACTTTTTGTCAAGTATATCATCCATTTTAAGAATATTAAATTAACTTAATGATCAATGATGTTTAAGTGATCCACTTTGACCAAAATTGATGAAGTTCCATTAGAGAATTGGTAGAACCAAAGCCTCCTAACAATGGATCTCAAGGTTATTGGATCATAGGGTTCAAATTAACATACTTGGGCTTGCAAACATAGGTTTGGACCACGAATGATCATTTTCTCAAATAGGGACAAAATTTAGCGCTATGTTAAGCAATCGTAAATGGACTTATATAGAAGTCGCGCCTATTTTGAGGTCGGTCAATAGAAATCTATGTACTTCATGTTTGGATCAATATATAGAGATCATCATCCCAAAACATGTAATATAATAAGAAGGGGGGAGATGGAGAGGAATGGAAAAGAATGAATAAACCACATTTGAACCAAAATTTTAATTAAACTATTATTAAAATCATTCATCCATTTTTATGGAGTTAGACTCAACACCATGGATCTAATGATGTTAACAAAGTTCATGATCAAAATTTTAACCCAAGATCATCCAGAAAATATACACAAATAAAAATTGTATTTAACATATAAAAATAAAGGTTTTAAAAATGATAAAAAATTAAAATAAGAGAGAAAAATGTTAACTATGTTCAAATTAATTAAGAAAAAATAAGTCATACCATAGAAAAATTAGAAATGAACTCAAATATTTTTATAAATTTTTTGGTAATTTTTAAAAGTCATAAACTATTTTTAAAATTAAAAGAAATAGGTAAAATAAACAAAAAAATGATGAAAAATAATAAATTCGGAAATAAAAGAAAATGAGGTCACAAATATTTGTCACAATGTCATTGGATCCTTTCCTGTTTTTTTTCGGAATTTAAAAATGCATAAAAGTATTTTTAAACATTTAAAACAATTCAAATAAATTGGAAAATTATTAAAAAAAATCAAAACACAAAATAAAAATGTGAAAAAATAAAAATCAGAAAGAGAAAAATGAAAAGTATTTTCCATAATTTTTTCTGATTTTTTGGAGTTAAAATGAATTTTCTACGAAATTTTGAAATTTAAAATAATTAAATATAAAAATCAGAAATAAAAAATAAAGCCAAAAATATGTGGACCATTGGATGAGAGTTAAAACGCGTTAGTAATCAAATCCAAGGTTTCTGGCGCGCTGTGCATATCATGGTCATCACTGAATAAAGCACATGATTCAATATAAAATCAGAAATTCAAAAATTCGAAATGGTGTTGTTTCATTGGTTGAAGGATGACATGTTGGTCATCTTTAACCTCGAGCCAGTCTCAAAATCGGTTCGCTCAAATTGTAAAATTAGAGCACAAGACCAGTACTATTCGCTTCGTCTCATCAAGACGAAGACAACCACACATTCGCGAAAAATTTATATAAACTGTAGCTCAAGCAATTTGGAGAGAAGTTTTGAAAAGGGATTTGAAAATATGTGATTAGAGGCCAAAACAAAGATTTCAAAATATGACTTGTGATGAAACTTCAGTTTCAAGTTACCAAATTCAAATAAATGGCATTCTCAACTCAAGGGGTCTTAGGGCCTAAATCTTGAAGCTTTAGAAAGATTAGGTAACAAGCTTTGTAATGGAAAAAGAATGGGACAAAATGGTTGCTTGAGGTGAAAGTGGCAATGGGTCAAAGTTGGGAAAAAGAAGTTGACTTTTCATACTTAGAAGATTTCTAAGTTTTTCTCCAAAAATGGGCTTACACTTGAAATTTGCTCTTTACTAAAAAAATGGCATGAAGTAGATCTCTTGAATTACATTTTGAGACTTGAACCATTCAAAATATCCAAAAATTGAGAGAGTTATGACTTGTTAAAGTTGGCAAAAATTCATGAAATGACCTATAATATTTTTTATTCCTAGGGCATCTTCCATCCATTTTCACACTTTTAACTTTGAAGATGGGTTGAAGTGCACACTTTCAAGATCATTGTGGAAAAGAATGGGTTCAAGGTGATTAAAATTGATCAAGTTATGATCATTTGAAGTCACATAAAGGGATTTGAAGGTTCATCTAGAGGACTTGTAATCTTTCTTCATCATAAAGTTCCTTACACACAAAATTTCCTTAAGACTTTTGAAGTTATTTGCTAGTAACCCTTTAAAGAGAAGGATGTCTTTGGAATCAATAAAAAATACCAAAATATGAGCAAGATATACACCTTTGAAGTTCAAAACCCTAGCTCCTAGAGTAACAAAATTCCTTGAGAAATCTTTGCAATTTTGATTAACATTCTTGCACTATACTTTTGTCATGTGATTATAAGTTGTTGAAGATGTTAAGGAGAAACCATTGCAACCAAAAACATTTCCAAATATTGAGAATTGAAGGAGATATGCACTTGTGATCATTAAAATCAAATATTTGTCCAATTGAGTCAAACTTCTTTAGCAAACCCTTGTAATTTTGAGCTAAATTTGACAACTTAAGGCATAATGAATCATGAAATACTTTTTCATGATGTTACTCCAAGGTATATTTCATAGAGGCTTGAATCCCAATGAAGCTTTGTTGTGGAAGGTACAAATAAGGAACTCATGAATCCAAAAGCTGACTTTGATGGAATGCATTATGCTTTCACCTATATCATCAACAATTAGGATACCCATACATTGTATTTCTTAGTTAAAGAGTAATCAAACATAGATGATCACAAAATACAAGTCAAGGTGCTTAGTGATTCCCCATAGAGCAAGACCAAAGATAGGGAGAGGAAACAAACCCAAGTGTGTGACTTTGTTGTGATTGAATTGATATGATATGATGAAGGAATCTTATGGGAAATGATTGGGGTACAATAGCTTCCCTTATTTAAGTGTCTTCTATCTGGAGATACGAAGGTTAAAATCTTCGGGTCAATGCGATTGAAGATACTTAAATATAAATCAAGCCCTATTTTTGGCCCTAAGATACCATGTAATGCTTATGATTATGAATACAAATGGACAAATCTAAAGGGACGCAAGACACCACTGGGGATGTAAAAAGGTAAAAGAGGAAACAAAAGGAAAACCTGACTAGGACAATAAATCACTGGTGAAGAAAAGACGAGGCGCTGCTGGGGTAATGCCCAAGAGAGAATCTAAATCATTGTCAACACAAAAAAAGAGGAGAGAGAGTGAAGGATAACGGTGACTGACACATAACTGTGAACTACCAACTCACTGAGGGGATAACAAAAAAAAAGGTAACGTCGTCCCACCGGGGAAAAGAATGGCGAGATAATACCAATAAATCTCATAATGTACCCATTATTCATGATTGCGTACAAATAAACTTCTAATCAGTAACAAAATCTTAACGACGAACTTCCTTTCATAATGACAAGGCTACCATCCATCGGAAAAATAAAATCTCAGCAACAGACTACCTTCCATAATGACAAGGCTACCATCCATTGGAGTAACAAAATCTCAACAATAGACTACCTTCCATAATGACAAGGCTACCATCCATTGGAGTAAAAACATCTCAATAACAAAGTACCTTCCATAATGACAAGGCTACCATCCATTGGAGTAACAACATCTCAAAAATAGACTACTTTCCATAATGACAAGGATACCATCCATTGGAGTAACAACATCTCAACAACGGACTACCTTCCATAATGACAAGGCTACCATCCATTGGAGTAACAACATCTCAACAACATACTACCTTCCATATTGACAAGGCTACCATCCATTAGAGTAACAACATCTCAACAACAAACTACCTTCCATAATGACAAGGCTACCATCTATTGGAGTAACAACATATAAACAATAGACTACCTTCCATAATGACAAGGATACCATCCATTGGAGTAACAACATCTCAACAACAGACTACCTTCCATAATGACAAAGCTACTATCATTGGAGTAACAACATCTCAACAACAGACTATCTTCCATAATGACAAGAATACTGGGGATAAATAGGCAGGGCCACAAACTCATACTTCATAGCTTAACTTTACTGGGGGGAGAAAAATATTAATTTAAACAGCGATATAACATCTTCCTCTGAGATTTAACTGGAAACAAAACAAAATGGACATCAAAAGAGAGTTGGAAGTTCAAATTTCTGTCAGGGTTGACTTCACTAGAGAAGAACAAAAACATCTTGTTGAGACAACAGTTGTGGTGGCATACTGACTTCAATGGGGGAGGATAATACCATATTGGCTAAGAATACTTTAAGATGCATCTGCTTTAGCAACTGCTAGAGCCTTCTTGATGCAAACCACAAACCGGTTTCTCAAGGAATTACTTTCTTACAAAGAATTGAAATCTAGGTGTGTGAATGTTTTCTACAAAAACTGTTTATCACAACTGTGATACTACACAACTTAAGCTTATGAGAACTAGATTGCTAAAATAATTGAGTAAGGAATTGAGAGCTTTTAGAAAACTGAGAGTGAGGAAGATGATGAATAGCTTTTTGGCGTGTAGATTGTTGTAGAGCATTAGCCAATTCAATCTTCATTGACTAGTTTATATAGCATTGGAAATGGTGTACGTTGGAGCAATAATTCTGTTTCAATGCCAATAACATTCTTTCCTTATTAAGCAGATCTTGTCTGGAATGATGCCGTTGGTAATAACTCATCTTGAATGCATAGTACCGTTGCCACTTGAGCGTGTTCTGGATTTGGCTCATTCTGACGCTGCTTAAGTGCTGATGAACTGTTGTTGTCTTTATCAGAGTTCAGATGGTTAAGCGCAGATCTGTTCATCAAGCTTCAGCATAAGCGCAAGTTGATCTTCTGATTCTGGTATCTGATATAACATCTTCTGATGCTGATGTTGATATCCAATTTTCTGATGCTGATGAGGATGTTCTCTTGCTGATACCCATCAGAGTTTCTGTAAAACAGAAAGTAATTTTTAGGTAGCAAATAGTTCTTACATGAATCATACAATTAATATATCTTAGCATTTTGTTATCATCAAAACTTAAACTTAGGGTAGTAGATTCAAACTTTGTCCTAACAACACACACACACACACACACACACACACACACACACACACACACACACACACACACACACATATATATATATATATATATATATATATATATATATATATATATATATATATATATATATATATATATATATATATATATATATATATATATATATATATATATATATATATCAAATGAGTATGTAGATTTATTCACAAACATATTATGTTCAAAAAAAGGTTTTTTTATTTATAATTTTCCATGAAAAATAAAAGACACAGTTGTTGAGAATCAAAGATAACTTTTATTTATGATTTTAATTATCATAGCAAACAGATAAGCCCATACAATATTAACTTTCATCTTGGGAAGAATGAAAGCTTTTTGTAAAGAAAAAACAAATTACTTTGAGACATGGATGCAAGAGGGAACATCATAAGTGACCCAATTCTGGATTCTGACTCCAGGTTTCACATAATTCGGCACTTCTTGATCTTTTTCACCCTTCTCAATAGCATTAACTCTATAGACAGTTAGATGGAGGTAGCTTCCTCTACAGAAAACATCATGATAACTGCTCATAGTAGCCTTTGGCTTCAAACTTTCATTCTTGTCATTCTTGGCAGAGAATCCTAAACCAACCATGTTCTTGTTTACTGGAGGATCAATGATTTGTCCCCATACCTTACTCGGACCACTGTGCACAACTTTCTGAGCATCTTTTAATGAAACCATAAAATTCTCATTCCCTCTTACATTGTCAACAGATAGAGCCTGGAAGTGCATCCCCACAGCTGCCTCATCTACCTCAACAACACTAAAGGATGATAGGTGAGATATCAGCAATGCATGCTCCCCGTTTATAATAACCACTTTGCCTTCGTGCATAAACTTAAACTTTTGGTGCATAGTGGAAGTGATAGCCCCTGCTTTATCTATCCATGGTCTTCCCAGTAGACAACTATATGCGGGCACAATATCCATGACTTGGAAAGTGATCTGGAACAGATGCGGGCCTATGTGAATAGGCAGATCGACCTCCCCAATAACTAACTTCCTCAACCCATCGAAAGCTTTGATAATAACACCACTTGGACGCATACGAGCCCATTGATATTTCAACTTCATTAGTGTACTCCTCGGTATCACATTCAAGGCGAACTCATTATCAATCAGCACATTTGATAATGTATCACTTTTGCAGTTCATGGATATGTGGAGGGCCAAATTGTGGTTCTTCCCCTCGTCAGGAAATTCATGGTTGCAAAAGCTTAGGTTATGACATGATGTAATATTACCTACCACACTGTTGAATTGATCTAACGACATATCATACTCCATGAAAGCCTGGTCCAACACCCTCATTAAGGATTCCCTATGAGCGGCCGAATTCATTAATAATGCCAAGATAGATATTTTTGAAGGAGTCTGCAATAACTTATCCATAATTCGGTAGCCTCTCATTTTGATTAATTTCAAAATATCATCTACGTCCTTCTCCAGGGTAACACCACTGGACTCCCTACAGTCTTCTTATCTTCAACCCTTTCCACGACCTTTTTTCTAGCATCTTTAATTCCCCGAACAACGGGTGCAAACACATGGCCGCTGCGAGTCACTCTACTAGTTTCAGAAATATTCCCAATATTAGCCGTAAGCTGGATGGGAACTTCCATAACATCCTATAAAATTGTAGCATTATAATTGTACGATACAACTTTGTTGTATTTGTAAGGAACCAACCCTGGTAAGCAAATCACCACATGGGCAACAACTGGCTTACTACAATATTCAATTTCAACAAGGGCATAATCATTGAAACACGGCACAATCACTTTCACACCTTCTTCGGACAATCTTGTCATTCAAGAGTCATCACCAGAGAACAAATCCTTATATGAGGAAAATAATTCATCTGCGGAAGCATACTCATCATTATCTGATTCTTCCTCAACTTCTATCTCGTTAACCTCATAGTAGTTGTCTCTTTGCCCTGAAACCTTGATGGTTCCATTATCTAACAATAATTGAATACCTTTTCTCACAATTGAACATCCTTGGGAGTCCCTGCAACAAACTCGGCAAGACCCGTAATGATGCTCTACCTGACCAGCCATGTGACAGAAAGTAGCATGCATTTGTACGAGATCATCACTCATGTGTTCCACATCAAAAATTCTGAACTCTCCAGGACATCCAGAAACCGTGTTTATTTCTTCTTCATACTCTGCTCTAGGCCTAATTATATAGATGAGGCCCTCATCCATCATCTCCTGCAAATCAACCTTTATCTTATCACAACCTTGAATCACAACATTTTCTTCCCCTTCTTTCTTTTTAATAAATCCATAAGATGGCTTCTTCACATTGTTGGAACTTTCACTTTTTGTGAGATGACCTTCTCTCACAACCTCTTCCATATGAACACCCATTCCCACCATTTCAGTAAAATCACTGGGTGCCCTCGCCATCGGAGGTTCAAAATCACTGGGGAGCTTCAAACAGTGGATCAAATTGATCAATGTCAGAAAGAACTTGTGCAAGTTCTGGATGAGTTTGAACAAATTAGGTATAAGGTGGGTTAATCATAGAATTATTTGTGGGTATTGAGGTATCAATTTATATGTCAAAGTCATCAAGAGTTCGAGGTGACGAATTTCAGCAGGTTTTGGAGATGAGGGGGTTTTAGATGTTGATAAAAATATTGATTCAATAACAGAAACAAAAGAGGAGTTACCTTTCTTTTTGGCAACTTTGGGAGTTTTGTGAGAAGTTCCTTCTCCAACAACTTTCCTTTTTCTTGTCTTTCCGGTACCAACTTCCAGAGATGTTGCCTTAGATCAAGTATATTCACATCTGGAATAGTTCCATCACTTTTGCAGGCTTCCAGATATCTGAGTACAATTTCCGAAGAGGAGTCTGCTTGAGTGAAGAGAGGAAAATCCTTCAGAGGAACTCTTCTGGTGGTGATGACTTCCTTTTCAGTAAGATTAGGATCCTTATTAATGGTTTCTATTATCTTTATTTTCTTTTGGTTCTTGGCATTGAGAGGCTTTTCAGCACATGGTTCCAGAATATTTTCTTGTTGAGCCTCACTCATATGTTCTATCAGTCTATTCTCTGTCAGAAAATCTAAGATAGCATTCTCAAAGGAATACAATCTCTTTTAGTTCTTTCTTCTTCCCTTGTTTCTTTGAAACTTGTCTTCGGGTGGTTGAATAGAATATGAGAAAGGTGAACTTTGTCTTTAGTTGCGATGAAGTACAACAGGTACGGTTGATCAATATTGATGTAGTCAGGAGAACTGTTTGGTTTTCTATGATTGATGCACCACAAAACTATTCTAGACCAAATTCTGAGATAATCCTTCAGATATTTGATCTTGTTTGAGGGTTTTCCAGAGGAGAAGATTTTTGTTGATACAATGGTTATGTCATAACCTTTTTTCTTCCATTTCACTACATCTTATACTGCTTCCATTGTGACCAATAAGCTTTCCAATGAGATCCTCGGTGATGACAATCTTCTTTCCCATAACATAAGATGTTACTTGGTGATTTGAAGAAATAGCATGAATCCAAAATTCTTTAACTAATTTGGGGAACACTGGATCGATTAGACGATCAAAGTATTTTTTCCACCCTTGAAATTCAACATCTGGCGCTAGGTGGTACCCATTTTCTTTCATACTTTCAAAATAAACTATAAGTTCACAGAGAACTTCCAGAGAATCAACAGGAGTGAGAAGAGTTCTTGAGGGTTCAACATACCTTTCTTTGTTTGTTGTAGAGGATGAAACAGAAATGTTGATTTTAGAATCTTGAGACAATTGTTGAAAAGAGACCATTATTCACAGACTTAGGGGTTTGAGAGTACACAAGAAGGAAGGGAACAAATACGGAGAGAATAGAGTGAGTGAGAGTGAAGGTGTGAGAGTGTTAGTGAGAAAGTGAGGTATAAATAGCCAATGAGGACAAAACATGAATTTTAATTTTAATTAATAAAATAAATACAATGATTAATTGTATTAATGATTTTTGAAAAAGAGGGATGACGTGAAGACTTTGAACAATTACTGATTTGACTCGCGCATCAATGCATCAACTCAACAGTTTCGGCCCTTCAGATTTTAAACATGTGTTCAGCCTTAGAGAGTGACTTAGCATTTATAGTTGACAGATGTTGATATGGTGGACTGTTTGCTTCTATCTTAGAAATGAATCATTTTTGGAAAACATTCAGATCTTCTGAATAACTTTTGATAGTATTTTTCTACTCACTCCTGAAGAACTCTTCCTTTTCCAGAATGTATGTAGGATGCATAAGAGTTTTGGATGGCTTACTTTCTAGAATATCAAAATTCTTCAGAAGTTCTTTATCATACTTACTTTGATGTGTATATCCCGTGAGAGATTCTTCAGTATTTCTGAATGTAGATCTTGTTCTGATTGGTTCATCTTTCTTTCCATAATCATGTTTTCGGGATGTGCTAAGCTGCTTCTGGATTGTCTTTTTTGGATGGATTCTTTGGAAGATGTTGTAATATTTGTGATGTCTTCTTTTGTATTTGGCTGAAGTTTTGAACTTTTATTTTCTGAGTATCTGTCTTCAGTACCTGTAATTATAACTTCTATATCTGCAAAATATTCACCCTTCTTTGACTTTTGCGAGCCAAGTTTATCATCAAATCTAATACTAATAGATTCTTCCATAATTTGTGTTTTTGTGTTAACTACTCTATAATCTTTTGAGCGTTCAGAGTATCCTAACATAAAAACACTTTTGTCCCATTACCAATGGTTCTAGAGCCAATAATCTTTCCTTTTTGATTGCTTCTGAGGCCTAAGTATCCTTCAGATATAAGTACTAGGCTTTGGAACATATGCTTTCTTCCCGTCATGTGTCGAGAGCATCCAAAGTCCAGATACCAATATTGGTGTTTCAACTTTGTTGTTAAAGACATTTGCAACATAGATGATTTTATCCTTTGATACCCATATGTTTTTGAGTCCTTGTTTGTTAGACTTTCCTGAATTCTGATTGAATTTTGGTTTATAAGAGTTCACATAATGAGATTCACTAGTGTATTTTATGACATGTGTATGTCCATATGTGAAATGTGAATTTAGGGGTGTGTACTTTATGACCATGTTATCAACTTATTTTGGTTGATATGGTTATTTCCCTTTTGGTTTCACATATCCTATAGCTTTTCTGCCATTTCTGCTAACTCCATAGATCATAGAGACCATCTTGCTTCTATCAATATTTTTAGCTAGAAATTTTTGAAAGTTGTGATCATATTATTTTATGATGTTATCAGAACTGGTTGAAACTTCTGAAACATATTCTTTCTGAGCTTTTTGTAACTCGTTTTTAATAACAGAATTTTCATTTTTAAGTTTTGAGATGGTTTCTTTTAGCTCAGAATTTTCTGCTTTTAGTTTCCTAGTTTCTTCAGAGTCAAATACTAGATTGTGTTTCAGGTTCTTCATTTTGACTCGAAGTTGCTGATATCTTTCAAGAATTTCAGACAGACTATCTTCTAATTGAGATCTAGAAAAGTTAGAGAATACCTCTTCTACTTCTGAGTCTGATTTTGATTGAGATGAACTAGTCTCATCTGATATGTTGGTCATTAAATCGATATTGGCACGTTCATCTTCTGATGTTGATTCTGCTTCAGAAGTTTATGATTTATCCAACATTGCTATAAGACTTTTCTTATTTTCTTTGAAGAACTTCTTATTTGGATTTTCTTTCTGAAGTTTGGGGCAGTTGCCTTTGTAGTGACACGGCTCTTTGTATTCGTAGCAGACAACATCTTTGCTGCTAAACTTTTTGTATCCGGAGGAAGATTCAGAGTGACTACCTGTTCTTGTGGGGTTTTAGAATTCCCTATGTACGCGCTTCCATAGCTGATGGACTCTTCTAGAGAGAAGAAATAATTCGTCTTATTCTGATGATGATCCACTAGAGATTTATTCTTCTGCCTGAAAGGCTTTAGTTTCATATTTTTATTAGATTTAAGAGCAAGAGGCTTACCTTCCTTCTGGGGCTCATCTTCTTCTAGTTCTATCTCGTGACTTCTAAGAGAGTTGATAAGTTCTTCAAGAGATATATTGTTCAGATCTTTCGCAAGCTTTAAGGTTGTGACCATGGGTCTCCATTTCTTGGGTAAGCTTTTGATGATTTTATTTACATGATCTGCTGTGGAGTACCTTTTGTCCAGAACTTTTAATCCAGCAACTATAATTTGAAACCTTGAGAACATTGTCTCGATAGTTTCTTCTTCTTCCATTTTGAAAGCTTCGTACTTCAGGATGAGTGCAAGAGATTTGGTCTCTTTGACTTGTGTATTACCCTCGTTTGTCATTCTCAGAGAGTCAAACATGTTTTTAGAAGAATCTCTGTTTGTAATCTTCTCATACTCAGTATATAAGATATCACTCAAAAAGATTGTTCTGGCTTTGTGATGGTTTTTGAATTCTTTCTTTTGTTGATCTAAAATTTTCATTATATCAATCTTCTGACCATTTTCATCACAAGGACAAACGTAGCCATCAGTCACCATATCCAAGAGATCAACGTCATGAGCTAGAAAGAAACTTTTGATTCTGTCTTTCCAGTAATAGAAAATTTCACAATCAAACACTAGGGGTCTGACGCTGATTTTTTCTTTATCATCATTGTTGTTCTGAACTAGTTCCATCATAGTGTTTTTCTTCCATCGGAGGAATCACATGGGCGGCCACCTCACACCATCTTTGTGCATATTCTTTGAATGATTCCCTGTCCTTCTAGACCATGGCCCTGAGTTGATCACAGTCGGGCGCCATGTCCACATTGTATTTGTATTGTCTGGTAAATGCTTCACCCAAGTCATTAAAAGAATGAATACTGGCACTATCCAAGCTCATGTACCATTTCAACGTTGCACCGGTTAGACTATCTTGAAAGAAATGGATCAATAAGCGTTGATCATCTATATGAGTGGACATTATTCTTACATACATAACCAAGTGAGCATGAGGGCAAGTGTTGCCGTTATACTTTTCTAACTCCGGTACTTTAAACTTCGCAGGTATCTTGACATTAGGAACCAAACACATGTCATTCACATTCTGCCCAAATAACTCTTTTCCCCTGAGGGCCTTCAACTCCTTCTGCATTTTGTCAAACTGGTCTTGAAAATCATCCATTCTATCATAGAAACATAAGCTTTCATTTGGTGGAGGAATAGGACGATAGACATCATCATTAGCAAACGGGACCATATTCACCGAGGGTGGTGCAGCATAGTGAATCTCGTTTCTAGCAGCAGGGGTAACATGCACCACAGGAGGTGCGGGAGCAACATCAGTCTGAGTAAGCGGAGAAATATGAGGATCCTGGTTAAAAAACCTTCTGGCACAAATCTTTCTAGCATTCCCCCAAGGATATCCTAGAGGCATACGATTTTGAACAACAACTGGAGTAGCAGATATGGGAACAATCGGAGCTTCAGTAGTAACCATTATTTGTTGAGGCTGAACACTCGATGGCTGATTCTAAGCAGCCACCATATATTCCATTAGAGCAGTGAGATTGGCCATGCCATCCTTCAGAGCAGAAACTTCCTCGCGTAGCTCGTGATTCTATTGTTCTAGGTTGTCCATCTTCCTTCTGAAATTAGCCCGAGTATTGTAGTGGTGAGACAACTTGCTGAACGAAGTAAAGAAGCTCAGTAAGACCCCTGGATATGCATAAAAATGCAAGAAGTATGTATAATATGATGCATGATATGCAATGCACATGATTTATTTTATTATTATTATTTCAAAGGACTTAAAGATTTATAGACAACGTTGCAAATATCAAAGTAATAACACATTTGAAATATTGAAAAAAATTTATTACAACTTGAAAATAGATTAAAAGTTTCAATAATCCCAAGTACAAGGTGAAAGTAAAGTCTAAAACACCAAGAATGCAAAGTTGATGGAGATCACTCTATACGCTGACGCTTCCCTGTAAGTCTAGCAATCTGAGCCTTCAACCTTTGGTTTTCTTCCGCATATCCGGTGGCAACCTCCTTCCAATCACCTGAATCAGGAAGTGAGCAACTAGCATCTGACTAAGGCTCAGGGGAAAATAAACCCCCTCGCCTCTCCATGGTCTCTACAACCCAGCTCTTAAGAATCTCAATCAAGTCGTCTTTCTCATTTAAGTCTGATTGTAAGGACATCTCTAAAGTTTGGCACTTATTCTTCTAAGCTTCCTTTTCCTGTTGCATCCTGACTAAAGCAAGTTGTAACTCTTCCACATCATCCAATAGGGGAAGAGTGGTCTTCATAAACAAATCAGGCATAGGTGCTTCCCGAGAATACGACATCTTCAACTAAATTGCTCTGGCTTGTACCCACTAAAGATAAAGCTCCAAAGAAATAGCCCCTCTAGGTCCAGATCTTTTCTACTTTTCCTATGAATGTGACGCCAGGCCTTTGCAATCTGCTCCCTAGCTTCCTTATGGTATTCTCCTTCTTTCAGGAAGAAACTACTCAAATGAATATTATTTGGTTTATCCCTCATCAGATAACCAAGCTGTCGTCGTGAAAGAACAAGGTTGTAGTTAATTCCTCCCTTTGTACCAAGAGGTAAATTGGGGAAACTACCATAACTGTTGACAATATCCACATCATGATAAGCCTGATGATACCAAACAATATCGGAGTAAGTAAGTGCAAAGATCTTAGGAGCCCAACGAGGTTCCTTTCTGACATCCCAAAAAGCATCAGACTGAGGAAAATGAGAAGTAAATCACCAGTACAACAGAGGCATGTAACAGATGATCATACCCCCATGATAAGAATCCAGAAGATGAATAGAGTAATAAGCATCACCCAACAATGTAGGAACTGGGTTTCCAATCATGAAGATCCTGATAGCATTAGCATCAACAAACTTGTCTACATTAGGAAATAAGAACAATCCTTAAGCAAGTAGAGCAAAGATGGCCTCAAAAACGATTGTACTCTTCATCCTAGAAAAGTAATGAGCTTTCTCCAATAAGAACTGAGCTGGTAATCCTCTAATCCCTCCTTTAGTAGTCATGTGAGCTTTAACCTCAGACTTCCCAAGATGGATCAAAGCAGCAACCTCATGTGGTTTTGGATCACTCTCCAAACCAGTAAAAGGTACACGATCCATAATAGGTAAACCCAACAGATAAAATACTCCTTTATTGTAGGAATCAACTGATAGTCAGGGAAAGTAAAGCATCTATACATCGGATCATAGAACTGGACCAAGGTTGAGAGAATACCCTCCTTCATCCTAAGTTTCATGAGAGAAATGATGGACCCATACTTCCTCCGAAAATCTGCAGAACACTCGATCTCGGGAATTAGACTCATCAACTCATCTATATTGGGATATTTGAAAATGTATTTTCCGGTCTTTCTTTTTCCAGAATCCATAGTAAAAAAGTACCTGGGATATTCACAAATGATCAACTTTTAAGTCCCTTTGAATAAAACTTCTTCAAAGGATTCTTATGAGTGCATGGATGCATGATGCAACAATCACACATAAGATCACAAAAATAGGGTTCATAGGTTCAACGTCACGAGCATGAGGATGAAGGTACTACCCATAAGGTATGGTCTAAGAGTTATCACCTGCCGAACAAGGTTCTAGAGGTTCCCAGAGTCTACATCCTTCCTTCGTATATTACCAACTTCCCGATTAACTCAGTAATTAGTAATATACTCAAGAAAGACTCATCCGAGCATAATACCGCGTGACAACTATTTCCGGATTACTCCGTCATAGCTTCCGCACTAAACCTAAAAGGCCAAGATGGGTTAGGTATTCTAAGGTCCTCAGCTTCATCAGGCTCCCAGGTCAAAAGCAGTACGTCTTCCCGATTACTAGGTAAACGACACTACAATCAAAGGGGCCTCCACTGAATGGGGGATCTCATGCCTCCTTTTTTAGGATTACTCCCTCAAAGTTAACATGAGTAATCACCAAGCACCCTAAAAACCAGGAAAATCCAGACAAACATATACATAATATATAACTGAAACAACCGGCTGAACAATCAACTGATAATGAAATCAATGAAGTCGCCATCAGACGTTTTTTATCCCACAAGAGGGGAAAGGTAAACATCGAGTAAACCTGAGAATGGTGAAATCAAGGTCGAACGACCAAGAGATACGGGTAAAGGAGTCTGTTACGCGAGGGAAAGGTATTAGCACCCCCACACACTCGTAGTACTCTACGGTACCCACTCTTGTTGTCTATCTAATGGGTGTGTTAGAATCTAAACCTAAGCTGTACCAGAAATGCATGCAAAAGAAAGGAGAAAAGAATGTAGGGAAAATAAAAGTTGTGCTCGTTCGGCCCCTACCCTAATGCATACGTATCCATTTTAAGGAATCAGAGCAGCCGTAGTTCGGCTCACATGTTTTTATTGGTTTGTGTTTTTTAATAAACAAGATTAATTTCTCCTTCTGCCGCAACTCGACCTTTGGAGATTTACGCGTCAGCACAGAAGTGAATTAACATGTTCTTTATTGAAAGTTTGAAAGAAAAGCCCGAAGGCGCAAAAAGAGTTTGCATTGGTTGATATTTTTTACCTTGAAGAAGGATTTGGAAGTTGTTAGATGTTTTAATATTTTTCAAAGAAAGAGAAAGTTTTTGTTTTAAATGCAAGGATCAAAAGAAAAGAAAACACCTAAGGGAAACTAACCTAGATCTATCCCTAATGTTATCATACAATGATTAATCCTAAGGTTTAGCTTTGAAGGGAAATCTCTACTCTATGTTGACATGCTTGGGTAACAATCCTAATGTCTATCTCAACTCATCATCTATAGATGAATCAAGAAGTCCTAAAGGAGCATAGCAAGGGCCTATCACGTAAAACTATGTCTATCTCGAATCATCAACTATAGTTGAGACGAGAGATCCTTAGGGAACATGCCGAGGGTAAGTCATCTCAAAACATGCACACAAAGACGAAATCAAGCAAGCAAGACAATAAGCTCAAGAGAGCACACTTAGAGAGATCCTACCTAGGCTAGCATACCAAAGAAAGTCTAACAAAGCTATCCTATAGGGAACATGCAATGAGAGCGAAGTTGTGATCTCAATTTCTAAATTGAGTGACTCATCGATCAACAAGAAATAAAGGAAAGCGATAAAATCCTATAGGGAGCATGCACTGAGAGCGAAGCCGTGATCTCAATTTCTAAATTGAGTGACTCATCAATCAACAAGAAAGTAAACAAACACAAGCACAACACATATATCAAATGAAGTGCGAAATGCCTGCTACAGGTCTTTAAACAGCTACTTCGAGCACACGCTCTTTATTTCCTACTTCTCATGATATCTAGAAAGCAGTAAAGTGCGAAATGAGATAAACAAGAGAAAATACCAAACAAATATCAATCTGTAGCAAAGCCTATCAAAACAAAGAAACCCGACGATCTTCGTGGAAAGCTTCACCTATCAAAGAAAGTAGTTAGAAATCAAATGCTCAGAATAAGTATCGATGCATCATCGATGTGAAAATAAATCACAATCGAAATCTCAAGCGCATTCGCATATCGTACAATAAACCTGTATAAGACTCAAATCTCAACAAGCAAAGGTGAATTACCAATCTCAAATATAATCTGAATTTAATTTCCTAAAACTAAAATAAAATAAAAAAATCTAACAAATTTTTATATTTGATTTTATTATTTTTTATCATGTAAAGAAACAAATAATATTTCTTGAAAAAAAATATTAATAAAAATTTAAAGAAATCAATAAGAAAGCTGAAGAAAAATAGCAAACTAAAAACTCAAGGGTGTACTGCCTAAACAGATAGTACAAAGAAGAAATCTGGCATATGGCCTATGCATTCGAGCCCACTTTGCTTGGATCCAATAGCATCTTTTTTGTGTAAAAATCCAAAAAATATCAACAAATTAATGACGGGCCAGGAGAGGATCTGCTGGGGATTAGGTCCAATTCCATTCAAGATAATTTCACATCAAACTTCTATATTTAGTTATTGAATTAAAAGAAACGAAAGAATTAAATAAAAATAAAGGAGAAGAAAGAAAAAGAAAAAAGGAAAAAACTATAGAGTTTTGAGATTCAAGTGCTGATACGTTCCCAATCCCAAAACCCTATCTTCTTTCTCTATGACTGATACCTTCCTCTTCTTCGCCGCCGCATATAAATCTTTGCCGTGCCATCAAATAGTCCTCGCTGTTCAACACAACTAAACCTTTCCCCTCGCCTCATGTCCATCCTTTCAGATTCAGATCAACAAATCGTCACCTCCCACACTTCGTGTCCACCATCTGTTTTCAACAAGCTCAAACCTATCTTCTCTAAATCCACCGTGAATAGAAACCTAGTTGGAGTCGCTTTAACAGTGTTTCAAAGTAATGAAGGTATCAAGCAGAATATCAGAACTCCTTCGAGGAAAGGTTCAGGTAGACGTTATGATCTTGTCAATTCTTCTCCTTGCATTTTTGATTTCGTGTTGTTTATGTGCTATCTTTGCACCTACAATTACGTGATGTTATTGTGATTGCAGTAGATTGAAGCGAGCTTGAAGAACCGCGAAGCGTGATGAAGATGATTGTGGTAATGAATCTCGCAAATTCGTTGATAAAGAAGAAGGATGTTGCCCTGTTTCCAATAACTCTCTCAGCGAAGATGATGATGCGAGTATTGAGGAGATAGTTGCGTTATTGATGAAGCAGATGACGGTGATCTGCGGAGAAGAACCAGATGGAAATTCATAACCATCTTTTTCTGCTTGATGAAGATGAAGATGAGATCAGAAGAGAGGCGTCATTGGTGATTCTTCAAAGAAGAATTGAAGAATCGTGAAGACGATGAAGGGTCTTAGGAAATGAAGAGTGAAGAGAGAGTTTTGTATTGTCCTCCTCGTGAGTTTCCTCTCCTTCTATTTCTGTTATATGATTTATTTTATTATCTATGGGATTTTTGCAGTTGGAATTCTCTTCAACAGTTATAGGCAGTTTTCTATTAAATTGGTTCTTGATTTCTGTTTTGAATGAGCTGGAAAATTAGTTGGTTAGGAAGTTAAAAGTTAGTTAGAAACTGTTATGAAGGGTAGTTAGGAAGTTTAGAATTCTGTTAGGCTGAGCGACTCGATGGGTCAAGTTAGTTGGTTGTTTGTTTTTTCTGTTAGAACGGTTAGGATAGAAAGTTGCCTGGCTGGTATGGTAGTTAGAAGGATGAGGAAATTCTGTTACGGTAGGTTGTTAGGGATTATGACAGTTAGGAAGTATGACAATTTTCCTTGTTAAAAGATTTTCTCTGCATTTGTGTTTTGGTTTGAAAGCATTTTTTCTAGTTTTCTGATGCAGGGTTGTGGTTAAGCATTAGACTGAATAGGGTATCAAGTTTATTTGGTGAACTGTTTTGGTATGAACTAGTTTTAATTAGTGAACCAGATTAATAGTGTTAACGTGATCATGTGGTGAACTGCTTCAGTTTGGATATTATTATAGATTTTTTTCTACTGAACTGATTTGGCCATAGGAAACATCTCAACTGATTTTACAGTTTGCATCTGGTTTTTGTGCAGGCAGCTTTTTGCAGTAGGCTTGGGCTTGGAAGCAGCAGGCTATTTGTTGATTTAACTTTGGATAAGGCATAAAGCAAAGCTGCGACTTGAAACCTGGACATGGAATTGAAAACTAGGAGTTTAGGAAACTAGGTTTAGTGTAGATTTGTGTAACTTACAATTTTTTGTAGTTCCTTTGGAATGTAATGAAATGGCTTGCAAATGAACACTTGAAATATGTATTATTGGTATAATGGTTTGAATTTGTAATGAACAAAACCTTGTAAATTCTTGCATGATAAATTCCCAATAATTCAAAACATTTCCCTCATTCAATTTGAGCTTAAATGAGTACATGAACTTGAGAAGACCATGATAACCACTTGAATGTTATTGAATGCATCTTTTGTATTTTTACCTTGGGATGAATAATGATGCGGAATAATCTTGAAAATAACAACTTGAATCATGAAGAATTTTACTTGACACCATGTACTTTAATCTCAACTTACGTTCATATGCCATCTTCTTCTACAAGAACTTATGAACTAAACCTTCGGGCATGCTTTTTTGAATCAAGCTGAACTTTAATCCATGTTTGAAACCAAAGTTCTTGAACAAATACCCAAATGATAGTTTATGCCAATTATTTGTAATGCCTTGACTATCAAGCAACCAGAATTATCATACAAATATCTTGAATCATGACATATCTGACCTATGAATAGATGAACTCAATGCAACAATGATATAGTCAGTGACCTGTAGCCCAAGCATCACATGCGTCTTGGATTGAGAACATATTTGATCCTTTAGAGAAATCTTAGTACATCCTTAGTATTGACAAACCTTGACCAAATGATAAGAACAAAAATAGAATGGGGTATTTTGATTCACATGCCATATACGCGAAACCACAACCTCAAGTTATTGATAAGAATACCCTTCCACCTGTTGTTCAACAGAAGATAATAGCCTTGTAACTTGATGGAGAAGAAGTTTAAAAATGAACATGAACCAAAACCCTAATGCCACAGTCTTGTACACCAAGAAGAAACAGAATAATAAATCTTATTAAATCATATACTCCTAAAATCAGTCATAAACCCTAGCTTCATAACTACTAATCTTTTTAACCTCAGGTGCTCTTTTGAAATGCAAAATGTATGCTATATTAGTGAACTAATGAAAAGATGTGAATGCAACAGTCTAAGCCAGATAAAAGAAATTAGGAGGGAAAATTTTGGGGTGCAACAATAACACATAAACAACAATAGCATATATACATATATAAACAAAGATAGGTTTAACCCACTCAGGGATAGACCAGCAAGAGGTCAATCTTTCCCCATCGCCATTTTTTCTGTAGCGGTAGAAATGTTTAAGACTAAGCCATTGGATTGACTTGACTTGTACAAATCAAAATAAAAATCACCATCGTGCTTTATTGTTTCCAAAGGAATGGGAAAAGAGCGAATAACCCAAAAAGAGGGGGAAAGATTCTAGGTAAGGGGGTTGGTTATGCAAAGGGAAGGTATTAGCACCCTAAACATCTATGGTACTTCACAAGAACCTCTTTGAAAAATCTGTATATTTTGGCTATCAAATGTTGTATAAAATAGATGGTGAAGGTGAGAAAAGAAGTATATTTATTATGTTTGCACCCGCCACGGTTGCGAACCTTTAGTTCCTACGTACCACCTTCCGTGCAATAGGGGATCAGGGTACACGTAGTTCCTCTTTAAAAAATTTATTAAAAAAAACAAGTGTGTTGGTTGATTTTATAAGATAAGACATCATTGTCATTGTCTGTGTGAAAAACATACTTACAAACCACAATTATGAGAAAGGAGAATTTGCGTCATCTCAAAGTGGAGGATATGACTTGGATTTTAAAATCAATAATTACTCACTCAATATCCAAGTGGAAAATATCTCACTTCACTATATATTGTAGAAATATAGTTGTTTGCATCACTACAAGGATTGACAAGAGTCCAATATTTTGAGTAAAGTTTTAAAGATGAAAGCCAAGATGGAAAAGTTATTTGAATGAGATTGATTGAATTTTAGTCTTCTCACAAAAATGTCAAGGTATTATTAAATTAACTAAATTTTGATTAAGAAAATGATTTTTGAAAATGCATGGACCTAAGTCCAAGTTTATTATGAAAATTGTTCAAGTTTAAAACAAGAAGAGTTTTGAAAAGGAGCGAGGAGATTTTTGAAATTAAAGAAGATGGGAGGAGATGAAGAGGCTATCCTAAAGCATAAGGTAAAAGCTAAGGAAAATAACCATCTAACCAACAAGAAGCCAACACTTGACATTATGAGTCAAGATAGAATTCCCATTCTTTGGATTGAAACCAAGTAAGGATACTAGACCTCTTGAGAGAACTAAAATTCAAGTACATTAAGTCTTCACAAAAATTAGTCAGGGTAAAGATTGTATACATGAATTCCATATTACAAACAAAGTATGTAATCACAGCAACATGCACACAAAACAAATAAACAACCCAATGTCTTGAGGTAAACCTCAAGAACTCCAGACAAAATATCAATTAAGGTCACAAGGTCTTCAACATGAGATCAAGTTCTCTAATACTAAGTCCAAGAAGTCTAATACTCCATAATGCCAAGGATAGTAACCAAATATTCCAAGTATCATTAATGTCTTTTATGGTTCATGTTGATTATTAAGTATCTTCAAAAAGAAAAGAAAAACTCAAGTGAGCAAAAAATTAAAAATGACATAAAAGTAAATGCTCAAGTGTGCAAAGATGAAAATAGCATGAAATATAAATGCTAAAGTAAATGGTACATAAAGTAAAAGAATAAAAAATAAAAGCATAAAATAAAGTCAATTGTTAGGAATTAGTGGTTAGTTGGACGACCATATTGAAACTTGAATTTGGAACTTATTAGAGGATTGGTAGAACCAAAGCCACTCAACAACAAGTTGCATTTACTTTTTGTCAAGTATATCATCCATTTTAAGTATATTAAAGTAACTTAATGATCAATGATGTTTAAGTGATCCACTTTGACCAAAATTGATGAAGTTCCATTAGAGAATTGGTAGAACCAAAGCCTCCTAACAATGGATCTCAAGGTTATTGGATCATAGGGTTCAAATTAACATACTTGGGCTTGCAAACATAGGTTTGGACCACGAATGATCATTTTCTCAAATAGGGACAAAATTTAGCGCTATGTTAAGCAATCGTAAATGGACTTATATAGAAGTCGCGCCTATTTTGAGGTCGGTCAATAGAAATCTATGTACTTCATGTTTGGATCAATATATAGAGATCATCATCCCAAAACATGTAATATAATAAGAAGAGGGGAGATGGAGAGGAATGGAAAAGAATGAATAAACCACATTTGAACCAAAATTTTAATTAAACTATTATTAAAATCATTCATCCATTTTTATGGAGTTAGACTCAACACCATGGATCTAATGATGTTAACAAAGTTCATGATCAAAATTTTAACCCAAGATCATCCAGAAAATATACACAAATCAAAATTGTATTTAACATATAAAAATAAAGGTTTTAAAAATGATAAAAAATTAAAATAAGAGAGAAAAATGTTAACTATGTTCAAATTAATTAAGAAAAAATAAGTCATACCATAGAAAAATTAGAAATGAACTCAAATATTTTTATAAATTTTTTGGTAATTTTTAAAAGTCATAAACTATTTTTTAAAATTAAAAGAAATAGGTAAAATAAACAAAAAAATGATGAAAAATAATAAATTCGGAAATAAAAGAAAATGAGGTCACAAATATTTGTCACAATGTCATTGGATCCTTTCCTGTTTTTTTTCGGAATTTAAAAATGCATAAAAGTATTTTTAAACATTTAAAACAATTCAAATAAATTGGAAAATTATTAAAAAAATCAAAACACAAAATAAAAATGTGAAAAAATAAAAATCAGGAAGAGAAAAATGAAAAGTATTTTCCATAATTTTTTCTGATTTTTTGGAGTTAAAATGAATTTTCTACGAAATTTTGAAATTTAAAATAATTAAATATAAAAATCAGAAATAAAAAATAAAGCCAAAAATATGTGGACCATTGGATGAGAGTTAAAACGCGTTAGTAATCAAATCCAAGGTTTCTGGCGCGCTGTGCATATCATGGTCATCACTGAATAAAGCACATGATTCAATATAAAATCAGAAATTCAAAAATTCTAAATGGTGTTGTTTCATTGGTTGAAGGATGACATGTTGGTCATCTTTAACCTCGAGCCAGTCTCAAAATCGGTTCGCTCAAATTGTAAAATTAGAGCACGAGACCAGTACTATTCGCTTTGTCTCATCAAGACGAAGACAACCACACATTCGCGAAAAATTTATATAAACTGTAGCTCAAGCAATTTGGAGAGAAGTTTTGAAAAGGGATTTGAAAATATGTGATTAGAGGCCAAAACAAAGATTTCAAAATATGACTTGTGATGAAACTTCAGTTTCAAGTTACCAAATTCAAATAAATGGCATTCTCAACTCAAGGGGTCTTAGGGCCTAAATCTTGAAGCTTTAGAAAGATTAGGTAACAAGCTTTGTAATGGAAAAAGAATGGGACAAAATGGTTGCTTGAGGTGAAAGTGGCAATGGGTCAAAGTTGGGAAAAAGAAGTTGACTTTTCATACTTAGAAGATTTCTAAGTTTTTCTCCAAAAATGGGCTTACACTTGAAATTTGCTCTTTACTAAAAAAATGGCATGAAGTAGATCTCTTGAATTACATTTTGAGACTTGAACCATTCAAAATATCCAAAAATTGAGAGAGTTATGACTTGTTAAAGTTGGCAAAAATTCATGAAATGACCTATAATATTTTTTATTCCTAGGGCATCTTCCATCCATTTTCACACTTTTAACTTTGAAGATGGGTTGAAGTGCACACTTTCAAGATCATTGTGGAAAAGAATGGGTTCAAGGTGATTAAAATTGATCAAGTTATGATCATTTGAAGTCACATAAAGGGATTTGAAGGTTCATCTAGAGGACTTGTAATCTTTCTTCATCATAAAGTTCCTTACACACAAAATTTCCTTAAGACTTTTGAAGTTATTTGCTAGTAACCCTTTAAAGAGAAGGATGTCTTTGGAATCAATAAAAAATACCAAAATATGAGCAAGATATACACCTTTGAAGTTCAAAACCCTAGCTCCTAGAGTAACAAAATTCCTTGAGAAATCTTTGCAATTTTGATTAACATTCTTGCACTATACTTTTGTCATGTGATTATAAGTTGTTGAAGATGTTAAGGAGAAACCATTGCAACCAAAAACATTTCCAAATATTGAGAATTGAAGGAGATATGCACATGTGATCATTAAAATCAAATATTTGTCCAATTGAGTCAAACTTCTTTAGCAAACCCTTGTAATTTTGAGCTAAATTTGAAAACTTAAGGCATAATGAATCATGAAATACTTTTTCATGATGTTACTCCAAGGTATATTTCATAGAGGCTTGAATCCCAATGAAGCTTTGTTGTGGAAGGTACAAATAAGGAACTCATGAATCCAAAAGCTGACTTTGATGGAATGCATTATGCTTTCACCTATATCATCAACAATTAGGATACCCATACATTGTATTTCTTAGTTAAAGAGTAATCAAACATAGATGATCACAAAATACAAGTCAAGGTGCTTAGTGATTCCCCATGAGCAAGACCAAAGATAGGGAGAGGAAACAAACCCAAGTGTGTGACTTTGTTGTGATTGAATTGATATGATATGATGAAGGAATCTTATGGGAAATGATTGGGGTACAATAGCTTCCCTTATTTAAGTGTCTTCTATCTGGAGATACGAAGGTTAAAATCTTCGGGTCAATGCGATTGAAGATACTTAAATATAAATCAAGCCCTATTTTTGGCCCTAAGATACCATGTAATGCTTATGATTATGAATACAAATGGACAAATCTAAAGGGACGCAAGACACCACTGGGGATGTAAAAAGGTAAAAGAGGAAACAAAAGGAAAACCTGACTAGGACAATAAATCACTGGTGAAGAAAAGACGAGGCGCTGCTGGGGTAATGCCCAAGAGAGAATCTAAATCATTGTCAACACAAAAAAAGAGGAGAGAGAGTGAAGGATAACGGTGACTGACACATAACTGTGAACTACCAACTCACTGAGGGGATAACAAAAAAAAAGGTAACGTCGTCCCACCGGGGAAAAGAATGGCGAGATAATACCAATAAATCTCATAATGTACCCATTATTCATGATTGCGTACAAATAAACTTCTAATCAGTAACAAAATCTTAACGACGAACTTCCTTTCATAATGACAAGGCTACCATCCATCGGAAAAATAAAATCTCAGCAACAGACTACCTTCCATAATGACAAGGCTACCATCCATTGGAGTAACAAAATCTCAACAATAGACTACCTTCCATAATGACAAGGCTACCATCCATTGGAGTTAAAACATCTCAATAACAAAGTACCTTCCATAATGACAAGGCTACCATCCATTGGAGTAACAACATCTCAAAAATAGACTACTTTCCATAATGACAAGGATACCATCCATTGGAGTAACAACATCTCAACAACGGACTACCTTCCATAATGACAAGGCTACCATCCATTGGAGTAACAACATCTCAACAACATACTACCTTCCATAATGACAAGGCTACCATCCATTAGAGTAACAGCATCTCAACAACAAACTACCTTCCATAATGACAAGGCTACCATCTATTGGAGTAACAACATATAAACAATAGACTACCTTCCATAATGACAAGGATACCATCCATTGGAGTAACAATATCTCAACAACAGACTACCTTCCATAATGACAAGGCTACTATCATTGGAGTAACAACATCTCAACAACAGACTATCTTCCATAATGACAAGAATACTGGGGATAAATAGGCAGGGCCACAAACTCATACTTCATAGCTTAACTTTACTGGGGGGAGAAAAATATTAATTTAAACAGCGATATAACATCTTCCTCTGAGATTTAACTGGAAACAAAACAAAATGGACATCAAAAGAGAGTTGGAAGTTCAAATTTCTGTCAGGGTTGACTTCACTAGAGAAGAACAAAAACATCTTGTTGAGACAACAGTTGTGGTGGCATACTGACTTCAATGGGGGAGGATAATACCATATTGGCTAAGAATACTTTAAGATGCATCTTCAATAAGGAGAGTGATAATTGCACCAAATTCTCCGGGGAGAAAGTACGAAAACCCCACAGGGTAACGATTTCAGAAAATATATCATCTTAACTTCACTTGGGGAATTCAAGAAATCAAACACTACAATAAGACACTTATGGGGATTTTAAATCCAATCCCACACTTGGCGGGAGAAAAGCACAAACGGTGGATAACCAATTCAAGACTTCTTTAATAAAAATAGTGCCCTTGCCTGGATGCCGAGCAGATAAACAAAAGGCCAATGCTACAGAAAGGAGATGCTTCATAAATGAGTCCAAACTCAGCAATTACAGGGAGACAAATTTTTTTACCAAATGAGTGAAGCTTTCATTGGGGAAACTTGGATAGAGTCCTCATTTTATACAAACCTTTGAGTTTTATCCGTCCCTGAGATCACTAATTTTGTCCTCCTTGAACCATAAAATTTAAAGTAATTTGTAAATTATTTTCAAAAAAATAATTTTGTTATTTAATCAATTTGCTTTATTCATTACTATCAATAATAAATGAAATCTTTATAAGCTGAATAAAATAAGAATTGTAAAGAATTGGATAAAAGGCTCAAATTTTATTAATAGAATGGTAGCCTGCAAATGGCAAGACTCCATGGATGATTACAAAGCTTGGAACATGGTAATATATATTGGAAAAGATACATTGAATTACAATGACAACCATTCTCTCTAGCAACTTTGAATTCCTGAGCCGAAACTTTTGTTGAAGAGTGGAAAGATCTAAGCAAATTGTCGCTCCATTGATCAAGCTTTGTCTGATGCAGTTACTTTCCAGAAAAATCCCTAACTTTTACCTAGGTTGCCCTCGCGGGTTTTCAACCTACCCGGAATCATTTATTCTGTTTATGTCTCTAACTTTTGCCTAGACCGGCCTTCCGGGTTTTCGGCCTACCGAGACGCTCTTTTTTTCCTAAGTCGCCTTTCGGGTTTTCGTCTTAGCGAGCCGTTCTTTTATTTTTCAAGGAGAAGTATTTCTTGATTGCATCAGCATTCACAGGACGTGGGAACTCTTCACCATGCATTGTTTTAAGAATTAATGCACCACCAGAGAAGTCTTTCTTGACAACATATGGGCCTTCAAATTGGGAGTCCACTTGCCCCTAGAATCAGTGTTGAAAGACATGATATTCCTGAGCACGAGGTCACCTTCTCCGAATTCACGAGGTTTGACCTTCTTATCAAAAGCTTTCTTCATTCTCTTTTGGTATAATTGACCATGACATGATGCCGTCATTCTTTTCTCTTCAATCAAATTCAACTAGTCAAACTTGTTCTGGACCCATTCAGCCTCCGACAACTTGGCTTCCATTACTACACGCAAAGAGGGAATTTCAACTTCAATGTGGAGCACTTCTTCCATTCCATATACAAGAGAGAACATGGTTTCCCTTGTTGAAGTGCGTACAGATGTTCGATACCCATGCAAAGCAAAAGGGAGCATCTCATGCCAATCTTTATAAGTAACCACCATTTTTTGGATGATTTTCTTGATGTTCTTATTGGCCGCTTCAACATCTCCATTCATCTTTGGCCTGTAGGGAGATGAATTATGATGGATAATTTTAAATTCTTCGCAAAGTTCAGACATCATTTTGTTATTCATATTTGAGCCATTGTCGGTGATAATCCTACTTGGCACACCATACCGACATATGAGGTTATTCTTGATAAAATGCACCACCACTTATTTAGTGACATTAGCATATGAAGCTGCCTTCACCCATTTGGTAAAGTAGTCAATTGCCACCAAGATAAAATGATGCCCATTTTACGCCTTTGGTTCAATCATTCCGATCATATTAATACCCCACATAGAGAAAGGCCGTGAGGAAGAAATAACATTGAGAAGTGTAAGAGGTACATGAATTTTATCGGCATAAATTTGGAATTTGTTGCACTTCTTAACAAATTGGTAACAATTGGATTCCATTGTCAGCCAATAGTATCCTGCCCTAAGCATCTTCTTTTCCATTGAATTCCCATTGGAATGAGTACCAAATGAACCTTCATGGACTTCATGCATTAACATATCTACTTCGTGTCTATCCATGCATCTGAGCAAGACCATGTCATGATTTCTCTTATATAGTACATCTTCATTAAGGAATAAAAAGATGCATGCCAACCTTCTCAATGTCTTTCTATCTTTATTGGATGCACCAATTGGGTATTCCTGGGTTCAGAGGAAATGCTTGATATCAAAATACCAAGGTTTTTCATCTGCCACATCCTGTGCTATAAACACATGAGCCGGTTTATCCAAATGTCGCACTGTAATACGAGGCACATCATTCCAATTATTAACTTGATACATAGAAGCCAGAGTTGCCAAAGCATCCTCCATTTGATTTTCATCTCTCGGGATATGATGGAATTTAACCTGGTTAAAGAAAGGTAATAGTCTTCTAGCATAATCTTTGTAAGGGATCAAGCTAGGGTGACGAGTATCCTATTCACCGTTAATCTGATTAATAACCAAAGTTGAATCACCATACACATCTAGAACCCTGATCCTAAGGTCAATGGCCTATTCGAGACCCATAATACAAGCCTCATATTCTGCTATATTATTAGTGCAATGAAATGTTAGCCTGCAGTAAAAGGAATGTGTGACCCATGTGGAGTAATGATCACCGCACCAATTCCCTTTCTGTAAGCATCCACCACTCTGTCAAATACCATGTTGTAGGAACTGGTTTTTAAATCAGAGCCGCCACTATTAGTTTTTATCCTAATGGAAGGGAACCTAACAGAAAACCCTAATTCGCAGACAGAGATTGTTGTACCCCAAATTTTTCCATCTCATGTTTTCCAAGGTCTACCCTTACATGGTTGGTCACAAACCTTTGCCTAAAGAAAAGGAAAATTTGTGAGTGATGTTTTTAAGTTTCCTTCGATTGGCATCTCCAAAATGCCTTTCAATTGGCATCTACATAAAGCCCTTAAATTGGCATGGACAAAGTCCTTCTATTGGCCTATTAACAAGGCCTTTCGATTGGCATTTTAACAAGTACCTTTCGACTGGCATTGTAACAGTGTCCTTCGATTGGCAGTTTAACAAGTACCTTTTGATTGGCATTGTAACAGTGTCCTTCGATTGGCATTTTAACAAGTACCCTTCGATTGGTATCTAGAAAAAGGTCCTTCGTTTGGTATGGACAAATTCCCTTTGATTGGCATTCCAAAAGGTCCTTTGATTGGAACTTCAGAGTTTCCCTCAATCAGAACATCAGAATGAAATGACCTTCTAATGGCATTTCAGTGCAGAGTTTGTCTTAATCTAAGATGCTCTGATGAAGGAAGTTCTGAACACTTCGAATCAGAACTTAGACTCATCACAAGGCCAAGGGCTGGTCGAAGTTGTCTAATAGGGAATGTTCTGAATAGATTTGAATTGGACTTTGAAGCTGGCAAAGAAGGCAGATTCGAAGGAATGAAATAGGCTGGCATGACTAAGCAAAAACATATACCCTAACCTGTCCAGGTTCACCCAAATATCAAAATGGCATGTTTTCCTTGCAAATATGGAAAGAATTCAATGTTGATTATGGACTCAATTCCCGAGTTAAAGGCCAGATTCATGCCTTGTTTGCTCCCAACCCCACAAGAGCTGATTCGACCAGGGTGATTCTTTTCGAATCAAGCAAATGAAGCAGAGGGAGGCTCAATTGAAGGGGCTATGAAATCGAAGTTGGAGTAATTCGAATTGGAGCTTAGAGCTATCGAAGAGAGCAAATTCGAAGGGAAGTGGATCTGAAGGGGCAGGCCAGCTTTCGATTTTCATCACATTGGAGGCACAAATAACTCATAACAGGCTGGCAGTAACGCATGAAAATAGATTGGCATGTGATTGAATCCAATATAGCTAGTCTTTATGAAGAAATCAAATCAAATCTCTTCATAATAATGGACCAAGATTTGATACACAAATGTTGACCTAAATTCCCTTGTCTATATAAACCTCATGATCTCAGGGAAAAAGACACGAAAAAACACACGGAGACTGCCACACGAAAACTCACGGAGACTTCCCCATGAAAGTCCAGAAAATAGCATCAAGTTCCAAAACTCCATTGCAGGCACCTTCCGTCCAAGTTCACACTCCAATCGTGTTCTTGGAGTTCAAACAGGCGTACGCTTGTTTGTGCCCCATCCATCTTACACCCAGGACTGCAGATCCAGGCGCCTCTAGTGGTAAAAACTTTCAATCCCACTTAATTTTAAATTAGACTCATGATTTCATATTCATAGTTTTTGTTATTATTTGTGAGAGATTTAACAAAGTGTGTGCAAGTTGTAGTGTTCATATGTTCGAACACCATGGATAGAGTTTTTCGAAGCTGGCTACTTTTGAAATCCATGATACAGGCTGTGACAAATAGAAACCAACCCAGATCCGGGTTCAAGGATTGATTTCGAATGGGATGTTTTCTGTTTTGTCTAGTTTCGAATTATCTAATTTGCAGGACCAAAAGCTAGTGTTATGTATTTCGAATGAGCAAGCAGCTCAAGTGGCAAAAGGGAATTTGCGCAATCGAAGGGATCAGGGTTCGAATCCTAGGCCTTGTATTTTTAATTTCTAACGAATTTGCTTGCAGATCTAACACCTCCAAGGCCCTCGAACGAGGTCTTCGATCAGCTCATTGGATCGAAGAGCAACCCAAGCCTCTTCGATCCACGCCTTACTTCCAAGAACTCATTCTTTGCGTTTCCTGTTTTGGGTCTTCCGATTGTGTTTCTTTTCGATTGACTGTTTGTCCTTACTCCTTCTAAGCTCTAATTAACATTAAGAAGAAAAACCACAAGAACACTAGGCTATTTTTTTCATATTAAATTAATTTTGTCAATTAATTAATTAATTATTTTAATATTTTTTTAAAAAAAACTAAAATTGAATAGACTTAGGATTTTTTAATTCAGATTCTTTTCATAACAAAAAACAAACAAAAATTCCTTTCACTTAGGATTTTAGACGTATTTTCAATTCACGCGCGCGTTTATTTACTTTTTCATTTTTTGTTAATTATGTAACTGTGCCTGGTTTGTAATAGCTTAATTAGGATTTTATTTCCGCCCTGTTTTTTTCTCAGTAATCATTTATGTATCTACACCAAAGCCTTGTAATAGCGTAGGACATTTATTTCTCGCTTTTATATTTTATATGCTTGTATATAATTGCTAGCAACCTAGGCGTGTATGCTTAATCAATCAATCAGTAGATCACTAAACTGCAAGATAAAATATCTGAAATAACATACTATTGCACACTTGCATCCCTAGGGTATTTCCTACTTTGGTTGCCTTCGAAAATGGTCATGTCCCTCGAATGTAGGGATACTCTTAGCAAAGACGCTCAGTTTAAATTCATCATAAAGATCATAGTCCCTAAATATCCCTCGAGTTTCCTACGAGAAATGATCTTATGATGATAGTCCCTTCGAAATGCTAAGGTATCCTTACATGTTTCCTTCAATGATCATTACTTCCCTTTCGATAGTCCCTCAACATCCAATGACTAGGGTTACCTACTCACTAATAGTAGGATAACACGGTCTAAAGGATAGGAGGAAAAGAACATTCTTTTTCGAGTAGGTAGATAACTGTTAGGTATTTGCTCAAACAAATTTTCACATCACACTTTCAAACACTTTTTCAAACAAAGTTTTCAAAATGCTTTATCACACTCTTGAGGACTGATACAAGAGTTACCATAAAGTAAATCTCTGCACTAAGGCATTTTCAAAGCTTTTCAAACCACACCGACACAAGCAATTTTAAAAAATGAGCGAGTACCTAAGAGCCCATGGAAAACCATGGATTGAAAGGGTGCTAACACCTTCCTTTTCCATAATCTACCCACCTTACTCAGAAATCTCGAAAAAAAGGTCTTTTTCTGTTCTTTTCACCCTTTCCTTGTTGGATAAAAGAAAATGCAGTGGTGACTCTTGCTTACCGCACATTTGTGAGTACAAAATGCAAACCAGTATTAAACAGTCGGTTCTGCCACCGTATCACAGAACTGACGACTCAGTTGGGGAAAGATTATAAAGTGGGGTTTACCTTAGGGTCTAAATCAGTTTAAATTGCTTGCTTTGATTGCTTTACTTTTAAAGGTTTGTTGGGGTATTCATGTATAGATCCTATACCCGGATCTGGGGACACTTTTTAGGTAAACAACAATATATCATGGAGACTGTACGGCGTAGACCGATATGGTTGAAGAGATAGCTGTGTTGGTGTGATACTTTGGTTGGTACCGGTATCCCTTGTGTCGAATCGAGGAGAATACGGGGATGCCACGTGGTGTCGTGAAGCACTAACAAACCTTAGAACCTTAGTTGAACAAACTCGGCCATTAAAAAGTAGTGAGATAGTTGGCCTCGATGTAAAGTTGGGAATCAGTTGATACTCGATACTACACTCATTGAGATCAGACTTTCGGGATGTTTCGATCGCAAGAAAATATTGCTAAACTAAAATAATACCGATAAAGAAAGATCAATGATATTGAGACTCCTTAGAACCCGGTTACTATTTCTAGGATAGGTTTGAAACCAACTAAACTTCAAGAGGGTATTTACCTATAAACCCCATGCAAGCCTAAACCTAAGGTCTTGTGTGCTTTGCTTGTGTGTGATTAATTTGCTTAAACATGACATCATGCATCATAAACATTCATTCTTCATTACACTAACCATTTCAAGGATTAGGGGAATTTATCTTTGTTCTGTTTTGCAGATCATGGCTTCCACTCGTAGAAATACCATCTGAATCAGCTTTATGAGAATACCGCTTCAACATAAAGAGCTAGTATCCAGGGTTTCTGAGACTCCTTCATTCACTAAGAACTATGGTCGACTCCTCAATCTGGTTACCTCAGGTTTTGATGAAAAGATGATGAGTGTGCTCTTTCAGTTCTTTGACCCTAAGCATCATTACTTCACCTTTCCAGACTATCAGTTGGTACCCACCATGGAAGAGTTCTCTCAGATATTGGGTATACCTATTTGGATCAGTTGCCTTTCATCGGCTTAGAAGAAGCTCCGAAGCCAGGGGTTATTGCAGCAGTTGTACACCTGAAATGGTCCAAAGTTATATCCAACTGGGAAATAAGAAGAGTTAAGGGTTTTCTAGCCAAGTTCCTAATAGAGAAAGCTCAGTTGCTTTGGGATGATTTGGACTTCCAGGATTTTGAGGAGGTTTTGGCCCTTCTCATCTATGTGTTAGTACTGTTCCCTAATCCGGACTTACTCATAGATATGAACATTATCAAGGTCTTCCTTTCTCGCAACCCGGTGCCCACTTTACTCGGAGACATCTTGCATACCTTCCACACACGTATCACAAAGAAAAAGGGATTCTTATGTGTTGTGTGCCATTGCATTCGAAGTGGTTTATTTCTCACCTCCCTAAGAAAATACTGAAGAATGAAGAAGGTTTGGGCTGGTCGCAAAGGATAATGTCAATTTCTCACATGGATATTCTCTGGTATTCCCGATCTATGGGAGATATTTCTATTATTGACCGATGCGGGGAGTTCCCTAATGTCCCACTACTCGGTATTAGGGGAGGCATAACCTATAATCCTTCTCTGGATCTGCGACAATTTGGTTACACTCGAAGGGATGGTACTCACGAGATGCTTATCCAGGGCATTATGTTTAACTATGAGGATGATGTTCAAGGGTATCGCTAGAGGTTCATACGAGCTTGGGGCATGGTAAACAGATTTGACATCAAGACTTTGGGGCCGAAGACTTCCATTCCTATGGAACCTTATCTCCAATGGGTACGAGCTCGTGCTCAGAACCTTATGATTCCATATATAGCCATCTTACCAGTGATTGTGGAGCCCATTACTGAAGGTGATATTCCCTATACGGTTCTTCATCCTGATATGCCCACTGATCTTGAAGAAATATGGAGGTCCTGGATTCAGCTGAAGAAAGAGCGGGATACCTATAGAGACCATTTCTATGCCCATGAGAGGAAAGTTTTAGAGCTCACGAAGCAGATTCATGAGGAAAGAAGCCTTAATGTCTACCTCGGCGCGAAGAGGAAGCGCCCATGGGAAACCTGATTTTTTAAGTTTTTTGAACCTTCAATTGAAACGCATAAAAGGAAATTGTATTTTGAATTCTACTAATAAAATCTTTGTTTCATTTTGGTTCACAAATTTAAATTTCCCAAAATCCTTGAAACCATTGCATACACATGTGATACATATCATTGCATAAACAGGTTTCATAGCAGGTTTCTCATCTTCTTCACTGTTTATTTCAGCCGTAAAGAAATGGCTCTCGAATAGACAGTGAAGGATCTACAAACTCAGAATTCATAATTCCAGCAGATGATCATGGCTCTAGTCAAAGGGCTAGAGGAACTGAAAGCCCTGATTGTTAAGGACAAGACTAAGAAGCCAAGGAGGACAGCTGGTGTGGTAAATCTGGGAAGGAGATTCAAAGGACCGCCAAAAGTGGTTGACCTGACATCTTCATCCAAAGAAGGAGATAACCTAGAGGGTGAGACAAGAGAGGAAGACCCTAGTCCGGGAGAATCTGATAATGAGACTAATTACAATGAAGTTGTAACACCCCAATTCTACCCGACAATTATGAATGTAAATCAGAGTTTTAAAATTCATACAACTGAGTCAGGATGCCACAAATTCAACTTAAAAACACATTGCAATCAACATGGATACATAACACTTTAAACTTCGGATGAACCAACGGCAGAATAATTTAATCTCTTAATTCAACAACTTGAACAACTACGTAGCGGAATCATAATAACATCTTTGTCAAATAATTACAACAACTTTAAAATAATGCATACTTAGCAACAAACAAGTTAAAGTTCAACAACTGAAGTAATCAATAACTAAAAGCAACAAGCGTTCATCCCCCTGGGTGTTACGTATTAGAGCAATGACACCGAAGGGGTGATATATCTAACAATATAATAAAACGTATGATAAATAATATATTAAATTACATCACATAACGTCACCACTTCTCATTGTATAAACAATAATAATCACAACAGAATACCAATAATATACACATTTACTGCATCAATACACAACTTCTTTATGCAATCATATAATGCGACTCAATACTAAGCAAATGCATGTGGTACCATTGGAGCAGAACTCCCATCTCAAATAATTGCCAATAAATAGAGGCATCAATAAGGCATAAGCGTTCATCTTAGTATTCGCCAATACATGCCATCTTAACGAGCATTAACTCCATCTTGAAATGCAATGTATGCGACACAATCATGAATGTAATAACAACAAACATAATTAACAACATCTCAACACAACATCATCGTTGGCCAGAAGCCTACATCTTAATATCTGCCAATTATTAGAGGAATCTCAACATCATTCATCAACATAATTCATCATATAATTCATCAACATAATATCATCAACGTAACTCATCAACATAATTTTACAACAACTCAGCCATAACAACAATACAACGATATATTGACAATCCCTCAACATTGGCCATAGGCCTACAACATGATATTGCCTATAATTAATAAATCATATAAGGCTTACCTCTAGTTAAAAAACCTATACATATTATTAATTCTGTAATACTACATCATTATCATCATTGATCTTACTGTTATGAACCAAGCAATAATCTATAATCATCTTATCCTCGTCATACTTCGCAAAATCATCATAGCGATTAACGCGGGAAGCTAACTATAATCCTAATTTGGGTTACTGGGATTATTTTTCTTATTCTTCATTTTATTCCTTAAGAATGAAGTTCATCGCGTCATCTATTCAACACTTTGAACGACACCTCAAACAGAGTCCGAAAACTCAAGTTACAACATTTAGAAACAAATCTGCCAAAAATCAGACTACATGAGTCGACGCATAATGTTTTGAGTCGACACGTACTGGGTTAAAATCCTGCATGAGTCAACACGTAATCCCTTTGTATCGAGTCATACTGAGTCTAAAACACTGCATGTATCGACGCATGCTCCTTCGTATCGACTCATCTTGAGTCCAAAAACATGCATGTATCGACGCATGGCTTTTGAGGTCGACGCATATTGTTCTGTCACGAATATTTTTTGCGATTTCACTGCGTTTTCACTGAGATTTCCCTGTCTTAAGCCCCAAAAACATCCTCTAATCATAGGTAATCATCAATTATAATAATCTTATGTTTCTACATCAATTATACAACATTAGGGCATCATTACTCATCTCTAAATCATCGATCTTCATCAAACAACAATATATATAATTCAATCATAAACAAAACAACCTTTCACATCTAATCCCACATATTACTCATCATAAACCCGATTATAGAGCCAGAACCCCACCCATACCTTTGATTGAAGGTTTCTCTATAACTTTTCCCATTGAATTTCATTCAGGCTCTTTTCCTTCTGTGATACGGTGGCAGAATCGACTATTATATTGGTTTGCGTTTTGTATTCGCAAATGTTGCAATAAGCAAGAGTCGCCACCGACTTTTATTTCATCCAACTAAGGAAAAGGAAAAAGAACAGAAAAAACCTTTTTTGAGATGTTTCTGAGTACGGGGGCTAGATTATAGAAAGGGAAGGTGTTAGCACCCTTTCTATTCGTGGTTTTCCACTGGCTGTTAGGTACTTGCTTATTTTGAAATTTCTTGTGTGTGTTTTGAAAAGTTTTTGTTTGACTTCGTGATAACCCTTGTATCTTTCCTCAAGAGTGTAACGAAGTTGTTTTTGAAAATTGTTTTGAAAGTGTTCGTGTGAAGTTCGTTTGTTTGAGAAAGTACCTAGGAACTATCTACCTACTTGAAAAAGTCTGTTTGTTTTCCTTTAGACAGCGCTATCCTACTATTAAGGAGTAGGTAGCCTTATCGTTGGATTTGTAAAGGGACGTTCGCAGGGACGAAATGGTCTCTAAAGGCAACAAGTAAAGATACCTTAGCATTTCAAATGGACTATCGTCATAAGATCAATTCGTAGGCAACTCGAGGGACAAGTAGGGACTATAATCTTTATGACGATTTTGAGTTGTGGGTCATTGCTAAGGTATCCCTACGTTTGAGGGACACGACCATTATTTCCGAGACAACCAAGTGGGAGATACCCTAGGGGTGAGCATGTGCAAGTGTATTGTTTAAGTTTATTTATCTTGCGCATTTAGGGTTATCTAATTATTTTAATTTCAGTCTTTTTTATACAATCCTATTAATCCAAACAGTTAATAATAATGCAGAAAATAAATTGCGCAAAATAAAAAAAAAACTCCTAAGCTATTACAAGGCCTTAGGGAAATTACATGAATAACACCAGAAATAAAATGAAAAATTTAAACCTAATTAGAACTACTACAGACCGGGAAACAGTTACATAATTGAAAAAAGAAATATAAAGTCGAAAACAGAGATAAGCGCGCGAAGAATGGAAAGAGCTTCTAACCCTAAAATGTTTCTAAGTTAAAAGAAAATCTTTTTGTTTTCATTTATGAAAATATTAAATTATAATATCTTAGTTAACTAAATTAAACAAGGGAAGAAAAATTAATTATAATTAATTTTAATGAAACTAATATTATTATTTTTTTGGTATTGTAGAAAGAAAAAGATTTAAAATTTAACCATAATTTCTAATTAATTTTAATTTAAATTAGCTAAATTAGATTAATTTACAAAATTCTTTTTAAAAAAAAAACCCTAATTCTATTTTTTGTGATTTTTTATGATTTTATGATTAAAACAAAAAAGAGATTTTAAAACCAATAAAATAAATGAAATAAGAAACAAAGAAATTAAAAAGAACAAAAAAAGAAAGATGGGCTTGTTGGTGTAAGCAATTTGGGGGGTGCATTTGCTGAATTGGTTGGGCCCAAAGGTCCTGCACATGATCTAGTGGGATCATCTTCGGAGGGTCTACCATGAGCTTACGCATGCTGAGCGTTGGATCTGGCTGGAGATGGATCCAATGATGAGGCACTGACGTGTATGGTGGACATGCTTGGTAGTGAGACACCAGATCTGCAATTAAATGTTGAGAAAAATGAAAAATCAGCGTGTCTAGGATCGAACCCAGGACGTCTGCTTAAAATCCTTCTCCCTTAACCATCTGCGTTGGTTGTTCAATTGTACATATAACTAAAACAAAATTATATAATATGAAAACAAAGTTGATGCTAAGTTGTCAAGCACGCACCAGCAAGTGGGACCCTAGATTTCAAACCAACCAACCAAAACATAGGGAAGTGCCACGCAGGGTGTTCGCCTGAGTCAACGGCGCTGGAGTTTCACTACGGTCGTCTTCTTCAGCCCTACAAAAACGAAAACGACACAAATACGTAGAATTAAGACACCAGGCTCCGGCTACCCCCCCTATTTCCTAGGCTGTGAATCCAATGGTGGTGATAGCTTGGTCTTAAAGTCCCTGTACCGGGAGATACAATGCTTGCCTGAAACCTGGCCCTAACAATGGTGATTCGCGACCCTGACCTTGTTTCTTGAATGTAATACGTCATAAAATTCACAAATAATCATAATAATATGAATATGTATTCAAAAGGCATTGATATCAAGAATTAGGTGAGTTTGAAATCCAAGTTCTTACCAAAAGAGGGAGGATTGGACTGGCGTGATGCAGCGTGCTTTGGCCTTCGCAAATAGGCTGGTTAACCTCCTGGAATCCTCAGAAGGATGATGGAATGGCTGGAGATGATTGAAGGAGGATGGATTATCCCTTTTGAAAATTGCACTTTCTTTTAAATTTTTGAAACCTTGTTCATGGTTTTGAGGCATCCTCTTCGTGTGCATTAGGGTTGAGATTATTATGTTTTTATATTGAATCACTTTAGGTCAATAAAAATGCCAAGATATCAATGACTTTGAATTTTTCTTCAAATCTTTCCAATTTTGAATATCCTTCCTCTCATGATTTGGCACGATTTTGCTTGATACTATACAACATATTTGGATTGTCCTTTAATGCAAAATCAAATCAAAACAACTTTTTATTATTTTGTATCATTTACTTGATTTTATTTGATTTTATTGCTGATAAAATCAAAAATAAATTAAATAAATAAACCTAATAATGCATGGAAAGGTGTATGGGTCGTGGACCAGACTAGGAGTGTGTTGCAAGCATAAAAAGTTCGGCCCATTTGAGAAGAAAAAAATGCAATTTTGAGCATTGTTGACTTTGGGATAATTTCCAAAAATGGCCAACTTTGACAATGCATATCTCCTTCAATTTTGACCCTAAGGGGGTGTTCTTAGACTTTTTAGAAAGCTTGGAATGTCCTCTAAATAACCCTTTCATTTTCATCTCAATTGGATCTTCCATGTTCAGGTAAGAAGCTTTGACCCAAAAGGTGTTTTTGTTGACTTTTGAAAAGGACCTATAATGTATGAATTTATATCTTTTCATGAGTGCATTTATTGAACTTGAGGGATGAAGATGAATTGTAGGGAATTGGATTCTATTCAAAATGAGCCTTGATTGAGAAATTTTTTATAAAGTATGAGAAAGTTATGCCTGGTGAAAGTTTGGTTGACTTTTCTTGAGAAACCCTAATTTAGCAACTTTTGAGTTTTGATGAATTAGGAGCATTCATTGGGGAATCATGGTAAACCCTTGACCAAATGATGGATATCACTTCAAAATATTGATGTTGACCAAAAATCTTGAAGTTTGAATGTATGTGGGCCACAGTTGACTTTTGACCTAATATAGTTGATTTTCAAGCATCTAAGCAGCTGACTGAGCAAACTTCTTGTGGAAGGCTTGAAACTTGACATGGAGGGTATTGTGAACATATTAGGACTATGGAGAGCATATGAGGCCTTTGGATCTCACCCATCTTGATGAAAATGGAAACCCTAATTGGAGGTTTATTGCTTTAGGAGAGAGTTTGTCTGGTCAACTCTTAGGCATCCTTGAGAAAATTGAGGATCTCAATAAACATATATTGAGTAAAATGGGAGGGAAAATTTTGGGGTACAACATCTTCCCCTGTTCAATCTTCTTAAACCTGAGGATGTAGATTGGCCGGTCTGCCTTTCGTGATCTGAAGGTGGAAGATGATTGAACACTAAAGTGCCCAAAAATTTGCACTCGCATGAAGTAATACTGATTGGTGATATCGGGAATGGGCTTACAGATTCCATTTGGAAGTCGATAGAGAATCGCCGGAGACGGGCTTAAAGATTCCATCTAGAAAATATATCGGTTGCATAAAAGATTCCTTTGCGAGAATTCTTGTACATGTCGTAGAAGAGGACTTCACCGAGGAATGTTGATTTCTGTCTTGGGAGATAAAGTATAGGAGCTTCGGTTGTCTGTTACTCTACTGGGGAGCTAGCTCCTGATTGAGGAAATGGAAGTGAACTGCATATCTGGTCAGGGTCCAGGCTGCACAGTAACTTACTGGGGAATTTGTGAAATTGACTACATCGGGTCGGGTCCAGGTCTTACAGTGTTGTGAACTGTTGTTTGGAGATAAAAGAGAAGGAACCTGGATGGTAGGGTTACTTCAGAATGAAAGCCTAGATAGTAGGGCTTATGAGAAGGAACCTCGGTCATAGGGTTACTTCGGGATGAAAGCCTGGATAGTAGGGCTTATGAGAAGGAACCTGGGTCGTAGGGTTTCTTCGGGATGAAAGCCTGGATAGTAGGGCTTATGAGAATGAACCTGGGTCGTAGGGTTTCTTCAGGATGAAATCCTGGATAGTAGGCCTTATGAGAAGGAACCTGGGTCATAGGGTTACTTCGGGCTGAAAGCCTGGATAGTAGGGCTTATGAGAAGGAACCTGGGTCGTAGGGTTACTTCGGGATGAAAGCCTGGATAATAGGGATTATGAGAAGGAACCTGGGTCGTAGGGTTACTTCGGGATAAAAGCCTGGATAGTAGGGCTTATGAGAAGGAACCTGGGTCATAGGGTTACTTCGGGATGAAATCCTGGATAGTAGGGCTTATGAGAAGGAACCTGGGTCGTAGGGTTACTTCGGGATGAAAGCCTGGATAGTAGGGCTTATGAGAAGGAACCTGGGTCATATGGTTTCTTCGGGATGAAAATTAGTTGACCCTTTTGATCTTCGGGGACTGATTTTCAATTAGCTGTCTGCAGATATGACATGTATAACTGCTGGAATTGTTGGTGATAATTGTCTTTCCTGAAAAGATAACAGGGTTAACTATATGTGATGCATGGAATGTTGTTGTGAGATGGTGTTCTCAAAATAAATGAGATTATGTTTGTTATGTGATATGTATGTGCATTTCATGATGTATGAGCATGTGATGATATTATGACATGTCCGAGTCTGGGAAAGTAAATCCCCGACTGTTGTTGGAGAGTAGAGCATTCCTGACTGTTGTAGAGAATTGTGGTTCTTCTACTTCCGCTGGGGATGGTAAATGGAAATGACTATGCTGGAGATTTACTCCTTGTTGTTTGTGAATATTCTGTCAGGGAGAGACTCTGTTTGAGAGTAGCTCTGTAGGGGATAATTTGGAAGGTGAATTTTCGTAGCTGAAGTATTAAGCTTTGTCGGGGATTGAGCTTATATATTCAGATAAATAAACTCTGCTTGGGGAGATAAAAATGATGATGACCCACTTGCGGTTATGACATTCGGCTGGGGGATATAGTTGTCAGGTTTCTGAAAGACCCTGGCTGGGGAGATTACTTCCTGTTTCGAGAAAGCTGACATTAATGCCTTGAATACTTTTACTCTGTGGGGAGGGTGTGTACTAATGAATGTGCTCCCAAGCTGTCTCTGTCCTGTTACCTGCTGGGCAGAGTAACTGTCGGGTTTGACATTTCTTGTTTTTGCCCCTGTTTCTTAAGTTACAAGTAATTGTCTTTTCATTTCTTATGTAAATATTTATGAGCAACAATCATATTCAAATGCATATGTCAAGAATAAATCATTGGACGTTCTTGCAAAACAAAACAGAAAAGGAAAAAATCATAGTTTCTTGTGAAAATGATTTTGTATTGATTTTTTTGAAGTTGGCCTGTAATAGGCATTTTTGTACAAGGAGTCCGACGCTCTAGTAAGAGAACGTCGTCGTAAACATATAAGCTATACAATTTTGCGTAAAAATAAAAACAGCTATGTGCAACAATCCCATTGAGTTCTATCTCTGTTATTTCCCCTATGTCTTCGAGCGTCTCATCACTTTGCTACTTGTCTGAAGTTGATTAGATTGATTGGTGTCGTTCGAGCTTGATAGTCGATAATGAGGTCTAGTCGCAAGGTGATCCAATAGGACATAGTGATACGCTTTACATCCCTAACTTTTTCCTGGATTGCCCTTTTGGGTTTTCAGTCCACCGGGATACCCCTTTTTTCCCAAGTCGCCTTTTCAGGTTTTCGACTTGCCGGGTGTACAGAATTTTTTTGTTTTCATCCCTTACTTTTGCCCGAACCCTTTTGGTTCTCCGGGAAGCCCTTATTTTTTCCTAGGCCAGTCAACCTAGCGGGTCTTTTATCATGCGTAGTATCTTTTCACTATGTCCGCATTGATAGGGTGATGGAGGTCGTCACTGTCCACGGTGGTTAGAATCATGGCTCCACCCGAGAAAATGTTTTTAATCACAAATGGCCCTTCGTATGTGGGACTCCATTTTCCCCTGGGATCACCTTGCGGCAATATGATTTGCTTGATTACCAGATCTCTGACTTGATATTCTTGACGTCTGACTTTCTTGTTAAAAGCCTTGATCATCCACTTTTGATACGTTTGACCATGACAGATAGCAGTAAGTCTCTTTTCATCGACTAGATTTAGCTGATCAAGTCGAGTCTGGATCCAATCATCTTCGTCCAAACCCGCATCCTTCATAATCCTGAGAGAAGGTATCTGGACCTCGATGGGTATGACTGCCTCCATGCCGTATACCAGAGAGTAGGGTGTTGCCCCTGTCGATGTCTATGCTGAGGTACGGTATCCATGAAGAGAAAATGGTAACATCTCATGCCAGTCTTTGTATGTCACCGTCATCTTCTGTATAATCTTCTTGATGTTCTTGTTAGCTGCTTCAACAGCGCCATTCATCTTCGGCCGGTAGGGAGAAGAGTTATGATTCCGTATCTTGAATTGCTTATAGAGCTCGGTGATTATTGTGTTGTTGAGATTCGTACCATTGTCAGTAATAATTCTCTCTGGCACACCATACCGACAAATCAAATTATGCCTGATAAAATGCTCCACAACATTCTTGGTAACAGTAGCAAAGGAGGCCGCCACAACCCATTTCGTGAAGTAATCAATGGCCACTAAGATGAAGCGATGTCCATTGGAAGAAGTAGGCCTGATTTCTCCGATCATGTCAATGCCCCACATTGCAAAGGGCCACGGAGCTATCAAGACGTTCAAGGAAACCAGAGGCACATGTGCCTTATCAGCATAGATTTGGCCCTTATGACAAGTTCGGGAGTGCTGATAACAATTTGCTTTCAGTGTGGACCAGTAGTATCCTGCCCGTAGGATCTTCTTAACCATGGTATGTCCACTGGAATGGGTTCCGAAGGTACCTTCATGTAGATCCGTCATAATCCTCTCTGCTTCGCTCTTATCTACACACTGTAGTAAGGTAGAGTCATGATTGGGCTTGTACAAGATTCCATTACTGAGGAAGAATTTCACAGCGAACCTTCTTAGAAACTTCTTATCATTGACAGATTCCCCTTCGGGATACTCCTGAGTCTCGAGGTACTTCTTCACCTCATGAAACCATGGTTTGTCTGCCACCTCTTCAGTATCAATCTCACAACAGTGTGTTGGTTCATCCAACCTCTCAATGGTGATTCGGGGAGTTTCATTGTCCCATTTGACTTTGAACATGGAAGACATGGTAGCTAGCGCGTCCGTTAACTGATTCTCCTCTCATGGAAAATGTTCAAAGGTTACCTCCTCAAAGTGTGGGAGCAATGTCAGTACGTGCTCTTTGTATGGGATGAGATTCATATGCTTTGTATCTTATTCGCCTTTGATCTGACTTATCACCAAGGCTGAATCCCCAAAGACATTTAAGAACTTGATCCTGAGGTCAATAGCGGCTTTGAGACCCATGATGTAGGCTTCATACTCCGCCATGTTGTTAGTGCAGTTGAAACATAGCCGAGCAGTGAAAGGAGTATGACAGCCCCCAGGAGATATGATTACTGCGCCAATTCCATTACCGAGTGTGTTCGAAGCTCCGTCAAAAACCATAGTCCATTGGGATCCCTTCTTGGGTCCTTCATCTGGTCCAGGTTCTTCGTAGTCAATCACTAGCATAATATTCTCATTCGGGAACTCAAAATTCATGGACTGGTAGTCATCCACGACCTGATGAGACAAATGATCAGCCAATACACTCCCCTTGATTGATTTCTGGGTTGTATATTGTATATCGTATTCAATTAAGATCATCTGCCATCTTGCTATTCTTCCGGAGAGAGTGGGCTTCTCGAAGATGTATTTGATTGGATCCATCTTAGATATCAACAAAGTAGTGTGGGTCAACATGTACTGTCTTAGTCGGCGAGAAGCCCATGTCAAAGCGTAGTAAGTTTTCTCAAGCAGTGAGTATCATGTCTCACAGTCGGTAAAATTTTTGCTAAGGTAGTATATTGCATGCTCTTTTCGACCAGACTCGTCATGCTTCCCCAGCACACACCCCATTGAATTGTCTAGCACGATTAAGTATAGTATCAAAGGTCTTCCTTCAACCAGAGGCATCAGAATTGGCGGTTCTTGGAGATATTCTTTGATCCTTTCAAAAGTTGTCTGGCACTCGTGATTCCATTTTACCACTTGATCTTTCTTCAGAAGCTTGAAGAGGGGTCCACAAGTAGCATTCAGATGTGAAATGAATCTGGCAATATAATTTAAGCGTCCCAAGAAACCTCTAGCTTCCTTCTCTGTACAGGGAGATGGCATCTCTTGTATGGCCTTTACTTTTGTGGGGTCCACTTGAATACCTTTGTCACTGACAATGAAACCCAAAAGTTTGTCATACCTTACCCCGAAGGTGCATTTTTTTGGATTCAACCTCAGCTTGAACATCTTAAACCTGTCGAACAACTTTTGTAGATGATCCAAGTGTTCCTCTTCGGTTTGAGACCTGGCTATCATGTCATCAACAAAAACCTTGATCTCATGGTGAATCATATCATGGAACAAGGCGACCATGACTCGTTGATAGGTTGCCCCATCATTTTTCAACCCAAAAGGTATCACCTTGTAACAGAAGGTGCCCCACTGTGTGACGAAGGTTGTCTTCTCCATGTCGTCAGGATCCATCTTGATCTGGTTGTAGCCAGAGAAACCATCCATGAAGGAGAAGATTTTATGATGCGCTGTGTTTTCGACCAAAACATCAATGTGAGGAAGCGGGAAGTCATCCTTGGGGCTTGCCCTGTTTAGATCTTTGTAATCCATGCACATTCGTACCTTTTCGTCCTTCTTAGGTACCGGAACGACGTTAGAAACCCACTGTGGATATGACGTGACAGCTAAGAACCCTGCGTCGAACTGTTTCATGACCTCTGCCTTGATCTTCTCTGACATTTCAGGGTGCATACGAAAGACCTTCTGTTTAACCGGAGGACAGTCTTCTTTGGTCGGCAGACGATGTACCACAATATTAGTGTCTAAACTAGGCATGTCTTCATATGACCATGTGAAGATCTCAACATAGTCGTGCAACATCTGTAACAACCGTTGTTTGGTCTTAGCTTCCAGATTTGCGCCGATCTTGACTTCTTTTCTGTCCACTTCCGTGCCCAAGTTTATTTTCTTAACTGGCTCTTCATGGGGTTGTATATCCCTCTCCTCTTGCTGTAATAGTCTAGCAAGTTCTCCCGGCACCTCATAATCGTCTTCACCTTCGTCCTCGGCTTGGTTGATCGGATTTTCGAAGTCATAACCGGCAGTAGCAGAATTGTTGTCAATGGGATCTAGAGTGGATATGGATCTGCAGTATGAGACGTGAGTGTGTGTAAGAGTATAACTATTTTGATAAAGTGAAAGCAGAAAAGAAAAAATAAAGAGCGCAAAATTTGTATGCAAGAAACGTCCAATGCTTTATTGATGATATATGAAATGCCACATAATAGCCCTCACAAATAAAACCAATATGCCTCGGGCAAGACACAAGGCTTGTAGAGTTTAAATTTTTTATTACAATCTCAAAAAACGAGTAAGACAATTATTGCGATATAAAAGAAACTGGTATAAAATCTTTAGCCGTCCAGTTACTCGGTCCACCGTTGGTAGTTGGGTAGATGCAACTGTCAATGTCAGAGTCTTCCTCACTGTCTTCAATGGTGTTAATTTCCCGATTGCTGATGCGTAGGGGAGGTCCTCCAGCTCGAGCGCGTCGAACAACCCTTTGGCTCATGAAGTAAAGCTCAAACCAAACTTGTTAGTTTTGTGAGTAAAATCAGGGAGTTGTCCCCAGTTGGTATACCCACCTTCTTCAACCACTACTCTGGCGTCTTTGAGAGAGGCAATCTTCAGAGGAGGTTTGGTGCCGATAGTGGTCTCAGTAGATGCCAAGATCTGGGGAACCTCTTCAATGTTCTGGCAAGGAGTCTCTATGAATTCCCCGTCCACCTCTACGTACCTGAAGGAGTTGATGTGGCTCACCATATACTCCTCTTTGCCACGTACAGTGACAATCTTCCCCTTTACTGGATACTTCAGCATTTGGTTTAGTGTAGAAGTAACAGCCCCAACTTCATGGATCCAAGGACGACCCAACAAACAAGAGTATGACGGTCGGATGTCCATTACATATAAAGTGGACTCAAAAGTATGAGAACCTACCTTGACGGGGATGTCCACCTCCCCATGTACCATACTCTTTGATCCCTCAAAATCCCTTACCACAATGTTACTAGGCTTTAAGGTCAAACCCTCATAATCTAGTTGGTCGAGAGCCTTCTTAGGTAGAACATTCAGCGAAGACCCAGTGTCTACCAGCACATGAGCCATAGTAGTTCCCCTGCATTCGATCGAGACATGCAGAGCATCATTATGCTTCCTCCCTTTCGGTGTCAAGTCTACATCTGAAAAACCCAGCCCATTGTCAGCAGTCAGGTTGGCCATACAGTCTTTGAATTGATCAGTCGAGGTCTCCTACGGCACATGTGGAGTCTTAAAGAATGCGATCAAAGCCTTTGCATGGGCCTCGGAGCACAACAGCAGAGACACCATAGATATCTTTGAGGGGGTCTTCCCCAGCTGCTCAACCATATTGTAGTCGCTCTTTTTAATTATTTTTAATACTTACTCTATCTCTTGCATACAGGATTCTACGACAAATTTTCTAGGTGCCTCCGTCCAGGCAGGCTCACCTATAACTTCTTTGCCTCGGATACTAGATGACTCACCGGCAGGGGTAACAATTGGAGTAAGAACAGGAGTAGTAGCTGAAACATCGATAGGAATAGCAGGTGAAATAACAACAGGCCTATTGACAGTCCTTGGGGAAATCTCGGAGGAGAAAACCCTTCCACTTCTGGTAATATTACTGGTCCCGACAATGTTACTGACATTGGGATCAGCCTCTTCATTCTTCAGGTCTTGTTTAATGCCATGATAGTAAACATCGGCGCCATAATGCCAAGGGACAACTTTGTCTGAGGCGTATGGGACAGGACCAGGAAGGGTGATTATTAACGGAGTGACTCTTGGAGCAGATGTAATCCTAACATTTCTTCTTGATGAGACCTTGGAAGGATTGGCGGAAATGGTTATAATTTCAATATCTTCACATGGAACAGTTGGAATCAAAGTTTTCTCGAACAAAATCTCTCTGCTGTCCATCAGGCGTTAGACACCCGTTTTCAGCAAATGGCAACCGGAAGGCAGAGATGAACACACGTGGCAACCTTCACCACAACCCGAAAATAAACGAGCCAACAACAAATTCTTCTTAATAGTCATAAGAGGAGTAGAAAATTCATCAACTGAGGTCACAAATAGATCAGTATCAACAACATTAACTCCATGATTGTGCTTAGGCATGGGAGCAGTTATGACATTGGGCTTTTCCGGAGCATCAAAATCAATCTCCTTGGCCTCGATCAGATCCTGTACCTTACTTCTCAGAGCCTAACAGTCATTTGTATCATGGCCAGGGATATCAGAATGATAGGCACACCGAGCATTTGGATTATACCGAGGAGATGTGGTATTCTGATTCTTGGGAGCCTATTTCAAGGTTGCCAATTTTGATCTTAGAAGATGGGGTAGAACTTCAGCTAACATCATGTTAATCCGGGTAAACTGCTGTTGTGGTCTTTCCACCCTTTGTTGATTGTTGTGTTGTGGAGCAGCCGCAGGTCTAGGTATCATTATAACACTTACTGTCTGACGGTGTTCAGCTTTGCTTTGGCTTCTCGGGCTATAGATGGCAATGGCTTCCTTCTTACTAGTGAAAGGCTTCTTTATTGAACTCGAAGAGGCGTCTTTCTATATCTTACCGCTCTGAATCCCAGCTTCTACCCTTTCTTCTGTTAATATCAGTTAGGTGAAACCAGTTGATGAGCTACCAATCAGATGTTTAAAGAAAGGACCAGACAACGTCCCAAGAAACATATCGACCAAATCCCTGTCAGATAAAGGGGGATGGACTCTTCCATCCAAGTCTCTCCACTTCTATGCATAGTCCTTAAAGCCTTCACCTGCACCCATGGTCATACTCTGGAGTTGAGTACGAGTGGGGGCAAGGTCGACGTTGTATTGATACTGCTTATAAAAAGCAGCGGCCAAATCCTCCCAGTTTCGGACATTGGTTCTCTCCAGTTGGTAGAACCATTCAAACTGAGTCCCTGACAGACTGTCTTGAAATAAGTGAACCCACATGTTTCTATCAGCGGTGTGGGGCTGGTTGTTCCTTACGTAGGAACGGAGATGAAGCTTAGGGCAAGACACCCGATCGTACTTTGCAAAAATTGGAGCCTTAAATTTCTGCGGGATGACCACTCCCGAAACCAATCCCAGTTCTTCAAAATCCAACCCAGGTATCCTCTAGACTTCCATAGCACTCAAACGATCTTCCAACTTCTTGTATCTATCCTCAGTGGGAGGATTCTGCTCACCATTGTAGTCTATATCATTGTCAGAAACTTCAGGACTGGGGTCCTTTTCCCTGTATCTCTTTCTTGGTTTTATCCTTCCTTGGATGAGGAGGTCAGATCGACTGGTTGCTTTAACGGCCCCCTGAACCTTTTGCCCATATTCAGAATACCAAAGACCTTCTTCTTTTTCTTCTTCTCCTTCAGGATGAGGGCTTTCAGATCCTCCTTCCCCTTTTCCAAGGTTATGAACATCTGTTGAAATTAAGCATTTTGTGCCTGAAGATCTTTGATGCTTTGTTCAGAAGACATCTGCTGAAATAAACATCAAAGAAGATGAGAAGTCTGTAATGGTACCTGTATATGCAGTGTTTATGGATGGGATGCGTATGTAGTGATTTCAAAGACTTTGGGAAATTTAAATTTGCGAACCAAAATGAAACAAAGATTTTATTCGTAGAATTCAAAGTTCAACCGCCTTTTAGGTGTTACAATTAAAAGCAATTCTAAAAAACTAGAAAAAATCAGATTTCCCATGGATGCTTCCTCTTCGTGCCGAGATAGACATTAAGTCTTCTTTCCTCATGAAGCTGCTTTGTGAGCTCTAAAACCTTCATCTCCTGGGCATAGAATTGATCCCTATAAGTATCCCGCTCTTTCTTCAACTGAATCCAAGACCTTTGTAGTTCTCTAAGATCAACGGGCATATTAGGATGGAGAACCGTGTAAGGAATACCCCCTTCAGTAGTGGGTTCCACAATCACTGGTAAAACGGCCATATAGGGCATCATAAGTTTCTGGGCGCGAGCTCGTACCCATTGGAGATAAGGTTCCATAGGAATGGAAGCCTTCGGCCCCAAAGCCTTGGCGTCAGATCTGTTTAACATGCTCCAAGCTCGTATGAACCTCTGGCGATACCCTTGAGCATCATCCTCATAGTTAAACACAATACCCTCGATAAGTAACTCGTGAGGACCATCCCTTCGAGCGTAACCAAATTATCGTAGAGCCAAACAAGGATTGTAGGTTATGCCTCCCCAAATGCCAAGTAATGGGACATTAGGGTACTCCCCACAGCGGTCAATAATAGCAGTATCTCCCATAGCTCGGGAATACCAGATAATATTCGTGTGAGCGAGTGACATTATCCTTTGCGACCAAAACAAACCTTCTTCATTCTTCAGTACAAACTTAGGGAGGTGAGAAATAAACCACCTTGACAACAATGGCATGCAACACATAAGAATCCCTCTTCTCTTCATGGTACGAGTATGAAGAGCGTGCAAGATATCTCCGAGCAAGGTAGGCACAGGGTTGCAAGAGAGGAAGATCTTGATAGCATTCACATCTATGAATAAGTCTGGATTAGGGAATAGTAATAACCCGTAGATTAGAAGGGCCAAGACCTCCTCAAAAGCCTGAAAGTCCATTAGGAACTTGGCTAGAAAACCCTTGACTCCGCTTCTTGTTTCCCAATTGGATACCATATCGGCCTGTTTCAGATGCAAGGCTGAGGCAATGACTTCTGGCTTAGGAACCTCTTCTAAACTCGTGAAAGGCAACTGTTCAAGAATGGGTATATCCAATAACTGAGAGAACTCTTCTATGGTAGGCACCAACTGATAGTCTGGGAAGGTGAAGCAGTGGTGGTTGGGATCAAAGAACTGAAAGAGTACACCCATCATCTTTTCATCAAAGTTTGAAGTAACCAGGTTGAGAAGTTGGCCATGTCTCTTAGTGAATGCAGAAGTTTCAGGAACCCTTGATACTAGCTCCTTGAGTTGGGGAGGTATCCTCACAAAGCTGATTCGAATAGTGTTTCTATAAGCGGAAGCCATGATCTGCAAAACAGAACAAAGATAAATTCCATTGGTCCTTGAAATGATTAGTGTAATAAGAATGGATGATATGTTATGATGCATGATGTTATGTTGAAACAAAATAAATCATACACAAGCAAAACACACAATAGACCTTAGGTTCAAAGGCTTGCATGAGGTTAAAGGTAAGTACCCTTTTGAAGATTATTTGGTTTCGAACCTGTCTTAGAAAAGTAATCGGGTTCTAAAGATTCTCAATATCCCTGATCATCCTTTATTGGGCATTGTTTCAGCTCAACCAATCTTTTCTTGCAGCCAAAATATCCCGAAAGTCTGACCTCAACGAGTGTAGAATCGAGTATCAACCATTCCTCAGCTTTATACCGAGGCCGGCTATCTCACTACTTTCTAATGGCCATGTTTGTTCAACTAAGGTTCTAAGGTCCGTTAGTGCTTCACGACACCACGCGACGGCCCCGTATTCTCCTTGTTTCCACACGAAGGATACCGGTACCAACCAAAGTGTCACACTAACACAGCCATCGCTTAAACCATATTGGTCTACACCGTATAGTCTCCACGATCTATTGTTGTTTACCTAAAAAAAGTGCCCCACATCCGGGTGTAGGATCTTCAACAATACCCAAGCAAAAACCCTTAAAGATAAAGCAGGCAAAACAAACAAGAAAGCAATTTAAAAATGACCTAGATCCTAAGGTAAACCCCATTTTATTAATATTCCCCAACAGAGTCACCAGTTCTGTGATACGGTGGCATAACCGACTATTATACTGGTTTGCATTTTATATTCGCAAATGTTGCAGTAAGAAAGAGTCGCCACTGACTTTTATTTCATCCAACTAAGGAAAAGGAAAAAGAACAGGAAAAAACCTTTTTCGAGATGTTTCTGAGTACGGGGGTAAATTATAGAAAGGGAAGGTGTTAGCACCCTTTCTATTTGTGGTTTTCCACGGGCTCTTAGGTACTTGCTTATTTTGAAATTGCTTGTGTGTGTTTTGAAAAGTTTTTGTTTAACTTCGTGATAACCCTTGTGTCTATCCTCAAGAGTGTGACGAAGTTGTTTTTGAATTTTTTTTTAAAGTGTTTGTGTGAAGTTCGTTTGTTTGAGCAACTACCTAGGAACTATCTACCTACTCAAAAAAGTCTGTTCGTTTTCCTTTAGACAGTGCTATCCTACTATTAAGGAGTAGGTAGCCCTATCATTGGATTTGTAAAGGGAAGTTCGCAGGGACGAAATGGTCTCTAAAGGCAACAAGTAAAGATACCTTAGCATTTCGAAGGGACTATCCTCATAAGATCAAATTGTAGGAAACTCAAGGGACAAGTAGGGACTATGATCTTTATGAAGATTTTGAGTTGCGAGTCATTGCTAAGGTATCCCTACGTTCAAGGGACACGACCATTATTTCTGAGACAACCAAGTGGGAGATACCCTAGGGGTGAGCATGTGTAAGTGTATTGTTTCAGTTCATTTATCTTGGGCATTTAGGGTTATCTAATTGTTTTAATTGCAGTATTTTTCATACAATCCTATTAATCTAAACAATTAATAATAATTCAGAAAATAAATTGCGGAAAATAAAAAAAAACTACTAAGCTATTACAAGGCCTTGGGGAAATTACATAAATAGCACCAGAAATAAAATGTAAAATTTAAACCTAATTAGAACTATTACAGACCGGGAAACAGTTACATAATTGAAAAAAGTAATATAAAGTCGAAAACAGAGATAAGCGCGCGAAAAATGGAAAGAGCGTCTAACCCTAAAATGTTTCTAAGTTAAAAGAAAATCTTTTTTGTTTTCATTTATGAAAATATTAAAATTATAATATATTAGTTAACTAAATTAAACAAGGGAAGAAAAAATTAATTATAATTAATTTTAATGAAACTAATATTATTATTTTTTTGGTATTTTAGAAAGAAAAAGATTTAAAATTTAACCCTAATTTCTAATTAATTTTAATTTAAAGAAAAAATGATTAAAGTAGCTAAATTAGATTAATTTACAAAATTAATTTTTAAAAAAAAACCCTAATTCTATTTTTTGTGATTTTTTATGATTTTATGATTAAAACATAAAAAAGATTTCAAAACAAATAAAATAAATGAAATAAGAAACAAAGAAATTAAAAAGAACAAAAAAAAAAGAAAGATGGGCCTATTCGTGTAAGCAATTTGGGGGGGGGGGGGGGTGCATTTGCTGAATTGGATGGGCCCAAATTCTTTGGCACAAAGGTCCTGCACATGATCCAGTGGGATCATATTCTGAGGGTCTACCATGAGCTTACGCATGCTGAGCATTGGATCTGGCTGGAGATAGATCCAATGATGAGGCGCTGAGGTGTATGGTGGACATGCTTGGTAGTGACACATCAGATCTACAATTAAATGTTAAGAAAAATGCAAAAGCAGTGCCCCTAGGGTCAAACCCAACACGCTTGCTTCAAATCCTTCGCCCTTAACCATTTGCGCTGGTTGTTCAATTGTACATATAACTAAAACAAAATTATATAATATGAAAACAAAGCTGATGTTGAGTTGTCAAGCACGCGCCAACAAGTGGGACCCTGGATTTCAAACCAACCAACCAAAACATAGGGAAGTGCCACGCAGGGTCTTCGCCTGAGTCAACGACTTTGCAGTTGCACTCCAGTCGTCTTCTCCGTCCCTATAAAAACGCAAACGACACAAATACGTGGAATCAAGACACCAGGCTCCGGCTACCCACCCCTATTCCCTAGGCTGCGAATCCCATGGTCATGATAGCTTGGTCTGAAAGTCCCTGTACAGGGAGATACAATGCTTTCCTGAAACCTGGCCCTAACAATGGTGATTCGCGACCCTGACCTTGTTTCTTGCATGTAATACGTCAGAAAATTCACAAATAATCATAATAATATAAATGTGTATTCAAAAGGCATTGATATCAAGAATTAGGTGAGTTTGAAATCCAAGTTCTTACCAAAAGAGGGAGGATCGGACTGGGGTGATGCAGCGTGCTTTGGCCTTCGCAAATGGGCTGGTTAACCTCCTAGAATCCTCAGAAGGATGATGTAATGGCTGGAGATGATTGAAGGAGGTTGGATCGTCCCTTTTGAAAATTGCACTTTCTTTTAAATTTTTGAAACCTTGTTCTTGGTTTTGAGGCAGCCTCTTCGTGTGCATTAGGGTTGGGATTATTGTGTTTTTATATTGAATCACTTTAGGTCAACAAAAACGCCAAGAGATCAAAGATATCAATGCCTTTCAATTTTGCTTCAAATCTTTCCAATTTTGAATATCCTTCCTCTCATGATGTGGCACGATTTTGCTTGATACTATACAACATATTTGTATTGCCCTTTAATGCAAAATAAAATCAAAACAACTTTTTATTATTTTGTATCATTTACTTGATTTTATTTGATTTTATTAGTGATAAAATCAAAAATAAATTAAATAAATAAACCCAATAACGCATGGAAAGGTGTATGGGTCGTGGACCAGACTAGGAGTGTGTTGCAAGCATAAATAGTTAGGCCCATTTGAGGGGAAAAATGCAATTTTGAGCATTGTTGACTTTGGGCAAATTTCCAAAAATGGCCAACTTTGACAATGCATATCTCCTTCAATTTTGACCCTAAGGGGGTGTTCTTGGAATTTTTAGAAAGCTTAGGATGTCCTATAAACAACCCTTTTGTTTTCATCTCAATTGGATCTTCCATGTTCATGTAAGAAGCTTTGACCCAAAAGGTGTTTTTGTTGACTTTTGAAAAGGACCTATAATGTATGAATTTATATCTTTTCATGAGTGCATTTCTTGAAATTGAGGGATGAAGATGAATTGTAGGGAATTGGATTGTTTTCAAAATGAGCCTTGGATGAGAAATTTCTGATAAAGTATGAGAAAGTTATGCCTGGTCAAAGTTTGGTTAACTTTTCCTAAGAAACCCTGATTTAGCAACTTTTGAGTTTTGATGAATTAGGAGCATTCCTTGGGGAATCATGGTCAAACCTTGATCAGATGATGGATATCACTTCGAAATGTTGATGTTGACCAAAATCTTGAAGTTTGACTGTATATGGGCCACAATTGACTTTTGACCTAATACAGTTTATTTTCAAGCATCTGAGCAGCTGACTGAGCAAACTTCTTGTGCAAGGCTTGAAACTTGACATGGAGGGTCTTGAGAACATATTATGACTATGGAGAGAATATGAGGCTTTTGGATCTCACCCATCTTTATGAAAATGGAAACCTTAATTAGAGGTTTATTGCTTTAGAAGAGAGTTTATCTGGTCAACTCTTGGGCATCCTTGAGAAAATTGAGGATCTCAATGAACATATGTTGAGTAAAATGGGAGGGCAAGTTTTGGGGTACAACACCTTCTTTTCTGCAACTTTCACGTTCTCATCCAACCCTTATTTCTTTCTCTTCTTACTGCTTCTTCTTTTTCCTTATTATTTCTAAAAACTAATATGTTAACCCTATAATTCTTATTATGCCTTAATGGGCTTAAAACTCCTACACCCCCTTTCTACTACTTTTAACCCTTAAAATAAGCCCACACCAAATAATATTATTATTCTAATATTATTCCACAGCTTAATAGAATAAATAAATCCACTAACAACAACACATCAACTATCATCATAACACAACTTCACAACTAATTCAAAAATAATTTAATTAAATAATTAATTAAATTGCGGGCGTTACAAAGAGCAGTATCCTCCGGCCGATGAAAAGTACAAACAATTGGAAGAGCGTCTGAGTGCAATGGAGATTCAGAAAGTGCCTGGGCTGGACTTTAAATGGGTATGGTGTCTGGGATTGTCATTCTTCCAAAGTTCAAGGTGCCAGTGTTTTCCAAGTACGATGGGGTTTCATGTACCAAGATGCATCTCCGATCTTATGTGAGAAAGATACAGCCTCACATTGCTGACAGAGACTTATGGGTCCACTTCTTTCAGGATAGTCTATCCCGAACTCAGTTAGATTGGTTCTATCAGCTGGACAGGACCAACATCCATAATTGGGAAGACATGGTTGTTGCTTTCTATAAGCAGTATCAGTACAATGCAGACCTTGCTCCCACCCGTACTCAACTCTAAAGTATGGCTATGGGTTCGAGTGAGGGCTTCAAAGACTACGCTCAGAAGTGGAGGGACTTAGCAGGAAGAGTCCAGCCTCCCCTGTCTGATAGGGAGCTAGTGGATATGTTTCTGGGTATCCTGTCTGGTCCATTCTTTAATCACCTAATTGGAAGTTCCTCGGTCGACTTTACTGAATTAATCTTTACAGGGGAAAGAGTGGAAGTTGGAATTAAGAGTGGTAAGATCCAAAAGAGTGCACCCTCCAGTGCAGTAAGGAAGCCATTTGCTGGGAAGAAAGAGGTTAGTGTTATGTACAATCAAAGGAGTCAGGATAGAACTGAACTCCATCCAACGGTAGGGGGTTGTCATGATCCCTAAGCATGCACCCACTCAACAGAGGAATAATCAGTAGAAAATAGAAAGGCCGGTAAGACAGTTCACCCGGATAAATATGACTTTATCCCAAGTTTTGCCTCATTTGTTGAAATCTAATCTGGTAACCTTGCGGGAAGCGCCAAAGAATCCCAACACTAACTCTCCCCGCTACAATCCAAACGCCCGCTGTTCTTATCATTCGGAAAGTCCAGGTCATGATACAAAAAATTGTTGGGATTTGAAAAACATGGTACAAGACCTTATCGAGGCGAAGGAAATTGAGTTTGACGCCCCTGAAATTCCAAAATTTAGAACAGCTCCTATACCCAAGCACGATCGTGGTGTTAACGCTATTTAAGATGATATGTTTGTTATTAATGTTGAAGAGCTTGTTACTCCTCTTATGACCGTTAAGTGGAACTTATTGAAGGTCGGTTTATTTCTAGGCTGTGGCAAAGGTTTCCACTTCTGTTTATCTCTACCGACTGGTTGTCATTTGTTAAAGGCAGGTGTTCAACGCCTGGTGGATGATAGAGAGATTTTTATTGAGAAGAATCCTGTTCCAACCATTTCTTGCAAAGAAGTTTCAATAATAACTATTTTTGCCAATCCTCCCAGGGTCTCCACCAAAAGACCCATCAGGATTACATCTGCTTCGAAGGTTACTCTGCTGATAATTACTATGCCAAGGCCAATCCCATACTCCTCAGATAAAATTGTTCCTTGGAACTATGGGGGTGACGTCTACTACCACAACGTCAAGCAAGATTGGTTGGATGATGAAGACCAAGTGTCTGAGAAGGCTGACCCCGACATTGGCAACATTGTGGGAACCAACAAAACAACCAGAAGTGGAAGAGTGTTCTCCCCTGAGATTTCTCTTTCGAAAGCTGTTACTGGTCCTGTGAGCATTCCTACATTCATTCTTGCTGATACTACTACTATAATCCATGTGATTACCCCTGCTGACACCCCTATCACCGATTCGACTGAGACTCGAGGAAAAGACATATTGGTTGAGCCTGTCCAGACGAAGGCACATTTAGTATCTACCCTTCAAATATCTCTATGATAGCCTTGCTATTATGCTCCGAAGCTCATGCGAAGGCTTTGGTGAAATTCCTGAAAACGGCCTATGTTCCCCAGGAAACCTCTACTGACCAATTCGAAGATTGTGTGGCTAGTTTGACAGCTGATAACAATTTGGGCTTTTATGATGCTGATTAGACTCCTAGAGGGAGGAAGCACAATGATGTGTTGCATGTCTCTGTCGAATGCAAGGGCACTACTTTGGCCCATGTCCTAGTAGATACTGGTTCGTCATTGAATGTGCTGCCTAAGAATGCTCTAGATAGACTAGACTGTGAAGGTTTGACTTTGAAGCCCAAAAACATTGTAGTGAGGGCTTTTGACGATTCAAAGAGAATGGCGCACGGGGAGGTGGACTTCCTTATCAAAGTTGGTTCTCATACTTTCGAGTCTACCTTCTACGTGATGGATATTAGACCATCCTATTCTTGTTTATTGGGTCACCCTTGGATACATGGGGCTGGAGCTGTCACGTCCACTCTACATCAGATGATGAAATACCCGGTCAAAGGGATAATTATCATTGTACACGACGAAGAAGAATATATGGTCAGTCACCTAAATTCCTTCAGATATGTGGAAATGGATGGTGAGTTCATCAAGAATCTGTGCCAGAATTTCAAAGAGGTACCTCAGACTCTGGCTGCAACTGAAATTGTTACTAATATGCCGAAGATCACCAGATCTCCCTTGAAGATGGCTTCTCTCAAGGATGAAAAAGAGGTTGTCTAAGAAGGGGCTCAAAGGGTTGTTCGACATGCTGGTGCTGGAAGACCTCCCATAGGCATCAGCAGTCATGGGGTAAACGCTTTAGAAGACGGAGACAGTGACAATGACATGGACAGTTGGATCTTCCCTACTACCAATGGTGGACCCAGTAACTGGACGAAAAAGGATTTTGTACCGACTAATTTTATTCAGAAGTAATTGTCTTTCTTGTTTTTTTTATATATAATGAACAATATAACTTTATGGCTGTGTGTCTTACCCGGGGCACATCGGTTTATTTGTGAGGGTTATCATGTTCTATTATCATATGGAATTAATAAAGCATTAGACGTTTCTGCATACAAATTTTGCGCTCTCTGTTTACATTTTCGACTTTTACTTTGTCTATAAAGCTATACTCTTACACACACTCACGTATCAAACTGCAGATCCATGTCCACTCTGGATCCCATTGATAACAGTTCTGCTATTGCCAATTATGACTTTGAAAATCTGATCAACCAAGCCGAGGACGAAGGTGAGGAAGATTGTGAGGTACTTGGAGAACTTGCTAGGCTGTTACAGCACGAAGAGAGGGCTATACAGCCTAATGAAGAGCCAGTTGAGACAATAAACATGGGCATAGAGGTAGATAGAAAAGAAGTCAAGATCGGCGCAAATCTATGGCTTAATGTCAAACAGCGGTTGATGCAAATGTTGCATGACTATGTCGAGATCTTCGCCTGGTCATATGAAGACATGCCAGAACTGGATATGGATATTGTGGTTCACCGTCTGCCAACTAAAGAAGATTGCCCTCCGGTAAAGCAGAAGGTCCTCGCATGCGCCCTGAAATGTCAGAGAAGATCAAAGAAGAGGTTATGAAACAGTTTAATGTTGGTTTCTTAGTCATTACCTCTTATCCCCAATGGGTGGCCAACGTAGTTCCAGTGCCTAAAAAATACGGCAAGGTACGAATGTGTATGGACTATAGAGATTTGAACAGGGCGAGCCCAAAGATGACTTTCCACTCCCTCACATTAACATTCTGGTTGACAACACCATGCAACACAAGATCTTTTCCTTCATGGATGGTTTCTCTGGTTACAGTCAGATCAAGATGGCACCCGAAGATATGGAGAAGACAACCTTCGTCATGCAATGGGGCACTTTCTGGTACAAAGTGATGCCGTTTGGATTAAAGAATGTCGGGGAAACCTATCAGCAAGCCATGGTCGCCTTGTTTCATGACATGAGTCACCATGAGATATAGGTATATGTGGATGACATGATAGCCAGGTCTCAAACTGAGGAAGAGCACCTTGATCATTTACAAAAGTCGTTTGATAGGTTGAAGACGTACAAGCTGAGGTTGAATCCAAACAAGTGCACCTTTGGGGTAAGGTCTGGTAAACTACTAGGTTTCATTGTCAGTGACAAGGGAATTCAGCTAGACCCTGCAAAAGTAAAGGCTATACAAGAGATGTCAGCTCCTCGTACTGATAAGGAGGTCAGAGGCTTTTTGGGACGACTAAATTACATTTCCAGGTTCATTTCTCATTTAAATGCTACGTGTGAGCCAATCTTCAAGCTCCTGAAGGAAGATCAAGTGGTAAAATGGAATGAAGAATGCCAGACTGTCTTCGAAAGAATCAAGGAACACCTTCAAGGTCCACCAATTCTGATGCCTCCGATTGAACGAAGACCTTTGATAATGTACTTAACAATTTTAGATAATTCAATGGGGTCTGTGCTGGGGCAGCATGACGAGTCTAGTAGAAAAGAGCATATGCAATATACTACCTTAAAAAAAAGTTTACCGACTATGAAACAAGATAATCACTACTCGAGAAAACTTGTTGCGCTTTGGCATGGGCTGCTCACCGACTGAGACAATATATGTTGACCCACACTACTTTGCTGATATCTAAGATGGATCTGATCAAGTACATCTTCGAGAAGCCCGCACTCTCCGGAAGAATAGCAAGATGGCAAATGATCTTGACCGAATAGGATATATAATACACAACCTAGAAAGAAATCAAGGGGAGTGTACTAGCTGATCATTTGGCTCATCAAGCCGTGGATGACTACCAGTCCATGAATTTTGAGTTCCCGGATGAGAATATTATGCTAGTGACTGACTATGAAGAACCTGGACCGGATGAAAGACCTGAAGAAGGATCCCGATGGATTATGCTTTTTGATGGAGCCTCGAACGCACTCGGCAATGGTATTGGTGCCGTAATTATATCTCCTGAAGGCTGTCATACTCCTTTCACCGCCAGATTATGTTTCAACTATACCAACAATATGGCAGAGTATGAAGCATGCATCATGGGTCTCAAAGATGCTATTGACCTAAGGATCAAGTTCTTGAGTATTTTCGGGGATTCAGCCTTGGTAATAAGTCAAATCAAAGGCGAGTGGGATATGAAACACTTGAATCTTATCCCCTACAAAGAACATGTGCTGACATTGCTTCCACACTTTGAAGAAGTCACCTTTGAACATTTTCCACGAGAAGAGAATCAGTTAGTGGACGCGCTAGATACCATGTCATCTATGTTCAAAGTCAAATGGGACAATGAGGCTCCCCGAATCACCATCGAGAGGTTGGATGAACCAGCTTACTGCTACGAGCTCAACACCAAAGAAGTAGCAGATAAACCTTGGTTTCATGAAGTGAAAAGGTATCTCGAGGTTCAAGAATATCCTGAGGGGGCATCTGTCAATGATAAGAAGTTTCTGAGAAGGTTCTCCGCAAAGTTCTTCCTCGGTAATGGAATCCTCTACAAGCGCAACCATGACTCTTCTTTACTTTGGTGCGTAGACAAGAGCAAAGCAGAGAGGACTATGACAGATTTACACGAGGGCGCCTTGGGAACCCATTCTAGTGGACATACCATGGAAAAAAAGATCCAACGGGAGGGATACTATTGGTCCACTATGGAAGCAGACTGCTATCAGAACTCCCGAACTTGTCACAAATGCCAGATCTATACTGATAAGGTGCATGTACCTCTGGTTCCTTTGAACGTCTTGACGGCTCCTTGGCCCTTTGCAATGTGGGGCATTGACATGATCGGAGAGATTAGACCTTCCTCTTCCAACGAGAATCTCTTCATCTTGGTAGCCATTGATTACTTCACGAAGTGGGTTGAAGCTGCCTCTTTTGCTACGGATACCAAGAACGTTGTGGTGCGATTTGTCAAGAATAACCTGATTTGTCGGTACTGTATGCCAGAGAGAATCATCACTCACAATGGTACAAATCTCAATAACACGATGATCACCAAACTCTGTAAACAATTCAAGATCCAACATCATAATTCTTCCCCTTACCGGCCAAAGATGAATGGCACTGTGGAGGATGCTAACAAGAACATTAAGAAAATCATACAGAAGATGACAGTGACATACAAAGAATGGCATGAAATGTTACCATTTTCTCTTCATGGGTACCGCACCTCCGCGCGAACGTTGATAGGGGAAACACCCTACTCTCTGGTATATGGTATGGAGGTTGTTTTGCCTATTGAGGTCCAGATCCCTTCTCTGAGAATCATGAAGGATGCGGGTTTGAATGAAGATGATTGGATCCAGACTTAACTTGATCAACGGAATCTGATTGATGAGAAAAGGATTACTGCTGTCTGTCATGGTCAAATGTATAAAAAACGGATGTTCAAGGCTTTCAACAAAAAGGTCATACGCCAAGTATATCAAGTCAGGGATCTAGTGATCAAGCGCACCATAATACCACAAGGTGATCCCAGGGGTAAATGGACTCCCACATACGAAGGGCCATTTGTGATCAAAAGCATATTTTCAGGAGGAGCCATGATTTTGACCACCATGGATCGTGACGACCTTCCACGCCCTATTAATGTGGACATTGTGAAAAGATACTACGCATGAATAAAGACCTGCTAGTTTGACTGGCCTAGGCAAAAATAAGGGCATCCCAGCGAACCAAAAGGGTTCGGGCAAAAATTAAGGATGAAAACAAAAAATATTTGTACACCCGGCAAGCCGAAAAACTGAAAAGGCGGTTTGGGCAAAAAAGGGTATCCCGGGGGATTGAAAACCCGAAAGGGAGGTCCAGGCAAAAGTTAGGGATTTGAAGTGTATCACTATGTCCCATTGGATTACCTTGCGACCAGACCTCAGTATCAACTATCAAGCTCAAATGACACCGATCAATCCAGTCAGCTTTGGACAAGTAGCAAAGTGATGAGACGCTCAAAGAAATAAGGGCAATAGCAGAATTGAAACCCAATGGATTATTACACATAGTTGTTTTCTTCTCTTTGTACACTATTTTATATAGTTTTCACTCTTACGGCGGTGTTCTCCTACTATAATGCCAGCCTCTTTGTACACAATGCCAGTTATAGGCAAACTTCAGAAATCAACACAAATCGTTTCTTTGGAAGTACAAAACTGTTTGTTTTTCTTTTTCTTTTTCCTGTTTTGTTATGAAAAAACGTCCAATGACTTATTATTGACATATGCATTTGAATATGATTTCTATTCACAAATAGTTGCATAAGAAATAGAAGTACTGTTGTTCATGACTTAAGGAACGGGTCAAAGTCTATAAAACCATTTCAATTCTGACAAGTTACTCCTTCCAGCATGGTACAGGGGCAGAGACGGTTTGAGGCGAAGTCACCATTACATGCCACCCCGTGACATCTACACTCCCCAAAGAGTAGAAACAACCAAAGTTTTAGTCTCTTATTCCCTAAACAAGAGTTACTTTCCCCAACAAAGTTCCTTCAGAAAGCCGATACCTATATTCCCCAGCCGAGTTTTATAATCGCAAACGGTTTATAAAGCTTTCTCCCGAGCAGAGTTTATCTCTCTGACTGCGAACCTCCTCCCGAGCAGAGTTTATTTCTCTGAATGCGGAAGCTCAATCCTCAACAGAGTTTATTCCTCTAAGTACGGAAGTTCACCCCCCAGCGGAGTTTATTTCTCTGAATCGGCAAAATATTCCAGCAAAGCATCTCCTCTCTCAAATAGAGTTATTCCCCTGCAGAGTTATTCTCAGGAAGAGTTTCTCCCCGAAAGAATATTCTCAAATAGAAAAGAGTAAATTCCCAGCATAATCATCTCCATTCACCATCCCCAGTGGAAATGAAGAATTCAACTTCCCAATACTCTTCAGCAGCAGTCCGGGATTTACTTTCCCATACTAAGAAACATCACAATAGCATTCCATATCCATACATCATGGCATGCGCATACACATCGCATACAACACAATCTCATTTATTTTTAGAACATCATCACAATGCATTTCATACATCATGACATTGCATATGACTAACTCTTTACCTTTTTCAGGGAAAATATCAAATCAACAAACATTGTCGACTACTTATGTGACTTGGTAGTCTTCTCAAAGGCTATGTCTGACGAGGGGCTATTTCAGCATCTTCCTCCAAAAGATTTTCTCAAAAGATTTTCCCTGGGTCAGACAGGTCGACACTAAGATCTCTCTGATTATCATTCTAGTGGAACATATTGCAAGACTTTCGTCGGGGTCAGTTGAATCGATGTTAAGATTCTCCTTATTATAATGCTAGTCAAAGTTAACCTAAGATTTTCTCTGGGTCAGACAGGTCGACACTAAGATCTCTCTGATTACTATTCCAGTTAAAGATGTTCCAAGACTTTCGTCTGGGTCAGTTGAATCGATACTAAGATTCTCCTGATTACTATGCCAGTCAAAGTTAACCCAAGATTTTCCCTGGGTCAGATAGATGGACACTAAGATCTCTCCGATTACTATGCCAGTTGAAGATGTTCCAAGACTTTCGTCTGGCTCAGTTGAATCGGTACTAAGATTCTCCTGATTACTATTCCAGTCAAAGTTAACCCTAGATTTTTCCTGGGCCAGACATGTCGACACTAAGATCTCTCTGATTACTATGCCAGCTTAAGATGTCCCAAGACTTTCATCTGGGTCAATTGAATCGATACTAAGATTCTCCTGATTACTATGCCAGTCAAAGTTAACCCTAGATTTTCCCTGGGTCAGACAGGTCGACACTAAGATCTCTCTGATTACTATGCCAATTGAAGATGTTCTAAGACTTTCGTCTAGGTCAGTTGAATCGATACTAAGATTCTCCTGATTACTATGCCAGTCAAAGTTAACCCAAGATTTTCCCTGGGTCAGGAAGGTCGACACTAAGATCTCTGATTACCACTCCAGTTGAAGATATTCCAAGGCTTTCGTCTGGATCAGTTGAATTAATACTAAGATTCTCCTGATTACTATGCCAGTCAAAGTTAATTCAAGGCCTTCCCCTGGTTCAGTCAAATCGATACGAAGATTTCTATCCTAGTTGAAGACAATTCAAGACACTGTGAAGTCTGGAACCTGACCAGATGGCAGTTTAATCTCATCTCCCCAGTAAGTCGTTGTGAAGCCTGGAGCATGACTAGATAGCCGACAGCCTTATTATCCTCAGCAAGTCACTGTGAAGCGTGGATCTTGACCAAATAACAGTTCACTTCTGTCTCTTCAATCAAGTGATGACTCCCAGTAGAGTAACAGACAACTGAAGATCCTAAAACTCTATGTTCCAAGACAAAAACCAACATTCCTCAGCGGAGTTTTCTCTAACAGCAAGAGCATGAATTCCCACAAAGGGATATCTCATGAAATCATCATTGTTCTGGATGGCATCTTTAACCCCATCTCCGACGACTCTCCATCACATTCTGATGGCATTGTTAGGCCTATCTCCGACGATCTTCCGTCATCTTTTCCAAATGGAATCTATAAGTCCATTCCCAATACTATCTACACAGTCAAGTATCATCTCAGATGAGAGCAAATTTTTGGGCACTCTAGTGTTCAATCATCTTCCACCTTCAGATCACGAAAGGTAGACCAACCAATCTACATCCTCAGGTTTATGAAGATTGAACAGGGGCAACTGTTGTACCCCAAAATTTGCCCTCTCATGTTTTCCAAGGTCCCCCCTTACATGGTTGGTCAGAAACCTTTGCCTAAAGAAAAGGAAAATTTGTGAGTGATGTTTTTAAGTTTCCTTCGATTGGCATCTCCAAAATGCCTTTCGATTGGCATCTACATAGCGCCCTTCGATTGGCATGGACAAAGGTCCTTCAATTGGCCTGTTAATAAGGCCTTTCGATTGGCATTTTAACAAGTACCTTTCGACTGGCGTTGTAATAGTGTCCTTCGATTGGCAGTTTAACAAGTAACTTTTGATTGGCATTGTAATAGTGTCCTTCGATTGGCATTTTAACAAGTACCCTTCGATTGGTATCTGGACAAAGGTCCTTCGATTGGTATGGAAAAAGGCCCTTCCATTGGCATTCCAAAAGGTCCTTCGACTGGAACTTCAGAGTTTCCCTCAATTAGAACATCAGAATGAAATGACCTTCAAATGGCATTTCAGTGTAGAGTTTTTCTTAATCTAAGATGCTCTGGTGAAGGAAGTTCTGAACACTTCGAATCAGAACTTAGACTCATCACAAGGCCAAGGGCTGGTCGAAGTTGTCTAATAGGGAATGTTCTGAATAGATTCGAATTAGACTTTAAAGCTGGCAAAGAAGGCAGATTCAAAGGAATGAAATAGGCTGGCATGACTAAGCAAAAACACATATCCTAACCTGTCCAGGTTCACCCAAAGATCAAAATGACATGTTTTCCTTGCAAATATGGCAAGAATTCAATGTTGATTGTGGACTCAATTCTTGAGTTAAAGGCTAGATTCTTGCCTTGTTTGGTCCCAACCCCACAAGAGCGGATTCGACTAGGGTGATTCTTTTTTAATCAAGCAATTGAAGCAGAGGGAGGCTCAATCGAAAGGGCTACGCAATCGAAGCTGGAGTAATTCGAATTGGAGCTTAGAGTTATCAAAGAGAGAAAATTTGAAGGGAAGTGGATCTGCAGGGGAAGGTCAGCTTTCGATTTTCAACATATTGGAGGCCCAAACAACTCATAACAGGCTGGAAGTATCACATGAAAATAGATTGTCATGTGATTGAATAAAATATAGCAAGTCTTTATGAAGAAATCAAATCAAATCTCTTCATTATAATAGACCAAGATTTAATACACAAATGTTTACCTAAATTCCCTTGTTTATATGAACCTCATGATCTCAGGGAAAAACACACGAAAAAACACACGGAGACTGCCTCACGGAAACTCACGGGGACTGCCCCACGAAAGTCCAGAAAATAGCATCAAGTGCCAAAACTCCATTGCAGGAACCTTCCATCTAGGTTGACACTCCGATCATGTTCTTGGAGTTCACACAGGTGTACGCTCATTCGTGCCCCAACCATCTTACACCCAGGACTGCAAATACAGGCGCCTGCGGTGGTAAAAACATTCAATCCCACTTAATTTTAAATTAGACTCATGATTGCATATTCATAGTTTTTGTTATTATTTATGAGCGATTTAACAAAGTGTATGCATGTTGTAGTGTTCATACGTTCGAACACCATGGATAGAGTTCTTCGAAGCTGGCTACTTTTGAAATCCATGATACTGGATGTGACAAATCGAAACCAACCCAGATCCGGGTTCAAGGATTAATTTCGAATGGGATTTTTTCTTTTTTGTCTAGTTTCAAATTATCTAATTTGCAGGACCAAAAGAAGGTGTCATGTATTTCGAATGAGCAAGCAGCTCAGGTGGCGAAAGCGAATTCACGCAATCAAAGGGACCAGGGTTCGAATCCCGGGCCTTGCATTTTTAATTTCTAACGAATTTTCTTGCTGATCTAGCACCCCCAAGACCCTCTTATGAGGTCTTCGATCAACTCATTGGATCGAAGAGCAACCCAAGCCTCTTCGATCCAGGCCTTACTTCCAAGAATTCATTCTTTTTGTTTCTTGTTTTGGGTATTCTGATTGTGTTTCTTTTTGATTGGCTGTTTGTCCTTACTCCTTCTAAGCCCTAATTAACATTAAGAAGAAAAACCACAAGAACACTATGCTTAATTTTTTCATATTAAATTAATTTTTTCAATTAATTAATTAATTATTTTAGTATTTTCTTAAAAAAAACTAAAATTGAATAGACTTAGGATTTTTTAATTCAATTTGTTTTCATAACAAAAAACAAACAAAAATTCCTTTTACTTAGGATTTTAGACGTATTTTCAATTCATGCGCGCGTTTATTTACTTTAGCATTTTTTGTTAATTATGTAACTGTGCCCGATTTGTAATAGCTTAATTAGGATTTTATTTCCGCACTTTATTTTTCTCAGTAATCACTTATGTATCTACACCAAAGCCTTGTAATAGCGTGGGACCTTTATTTCTCGCTTTTATATTTTATATGATTGTATATAATTGCTAGCAACCTAGGCGTGTATGCTTAATAAATCAATTAGTAGATCACTAAACTGCAAGATAAAATATCTGAAATAGCACACTATTGCAAACATGCACCCCTAGGGTATTTCCCACTTTGGTTTCCTTCGAAAATGGTCATGTCCCTCAAACGTAGGGATACTTTTAGCAAAGACCCTCAGTTTAAAGTCATCATAAATATCATAGTCCCTAAATGTCCCTCGAGTTGCCTACGAGAAATGATCTTATGATGATAGTCCCTTCGAAATGCTAAGGTATCCTTACATGTTGCCTTCAATGACCATTATGTCCCTTTTGATAGTCCCTTAACATCTAACGACTAGGGTTACCTACTCACTAATAGTAGGATAACACGGTCTAAAGGATATGAGAAAAAGAACAGTCTTTTTCGGGTAGGTAGATAACTGTTAGGTACTTGCTCAAACAAATTTTCACACCACACTTTCAAACACTTTTTCAAACAAAGTTTTCAAAACGCTTTATCACACTCTTAAGGACTGATACAAGAGTTACCATAAAGTAAATTGCCGCACTAAGGAATTTTCAAAGCTTTTCAAACCAAACTGACACAAGAAATTTTTAAAAATGAGCGAGTACCTAAGAGCCCATGGAAAACCATGGATGGAAACGGTGCTAACACCTTCCCTTTCCATAATCTACCCCCTTACTCAAAAATCTCGAAAAAAAGGTCTTTTCTGTTCATTTCACCCTTTCCTTGTTGGATAAAATAAAAGTCGGTGGCGACTCTTGCTTACCGCACATTTGCGAATACAAAATGCAAACCAGTATTAAACAGTCGGTTTTGCCATCGTATCACAGAGATTCTAGGTTTTGGACTCAATTAGACGAAAGGAAGGTATTAGGAACATTTCATCTACCTTGTTCACAAGGATACTAAGCTCTAGGTTTGGGTTTGGGGTAAACTGGATTTTAAGTTTTAATTAGAAAGACTCGCCACGATTTTTGATCGTATGCCTACGTATCCTCTTATGAGGAATCAAAGTCCTAATTCGTAGTTTGTATGGGGTTGGTGTGTTTTAGAGGTTTGTAAACATATTTTGAATCACCTCGCACTCGGTCGGGAGTGGTGATTGCGGGGATTTTGACTGAGTGTGCAGTAAGTTAAAACTAGTTTGAAACCCTTTTGAAAAAAAATAGTCGATTAGTTTAGTTTATTGAGAAAAAAATAGTTTAATGATTTTTTTGTGTTTTTTATTGTATTATTTGCGAAGATCTTGATTAATGCATGATTAGAAAATATTTAATGAAAATAATATAGAAAATAATATATGCAATTTTAATATAAAAATAAATTTATTTGATAATATAGTAATATTTAAATAGTAAATAAAAGATAAGAATAATAATAATTATAAAAAAGGATTATAATAACAACGCTAATTATAAATAATAATAAAAGTTAAGTAATTATAGAAATATATAATAATAATATAAAAAATAATAATAATATTAAAAAAATCACTATTTGCCAATAATAATATTTACTGTATATATATATATATATATATATATATATATATATATATATATATATATATATATATATATATATATATATATATATATATATATATATATATATATATATATATATATATATATATATATATATATATATATATATATATATATATATATATATATATATATATATATATATATATATAATAGAAATGATAATTAAATTATAAAAATAAATAAGTAAAATTAACTAAACTCAGGGGGGGTGCAAATTGTAATTGGCAAGTAAAAAAGGGGGTGTGATTAATAATGGGAATTAGGCCCAGTATGAGTCCGGGAAGTGGGGGGTGCGTTGTTTTTGGTTGTAGAAAATAATTGAAAGGGAGGCACGAATATCAGTGGGCTTAGGCCCATTACATCTGAGAGGGGGCCTGAGTGGTTGTGTGTGGCATAGAGTATGGTAACTACTGTGCAGGCTTGGCCTTAATGGTCGTCTGATCAATATCCACAGGATGAAGTTGAGGGAACACATAAATTTTTATGGGCGTGCGTACACTAGATTGGACGGAATATATGTTATTTTTACGTTTTCATTTTCATTATAACTTGTTCATATTTCTCTCTCACGCAGACCCAACCCTTCATTTTCTCAACCCTAACCTTTAACTACCGGCGGCGCTGGCGAACCACCCTTTCTCTTCTCCCCCAAAGCCAAACCCAAAAATCACAACAATGAAAAGAAAACAAAAGTTAAGCGATATCTTTACCCCTTTTGCATTTTTGATTGCGAATAATCGGTGATGCTAAATTGACCCCTTTTTCTGGATTTCGCAGGTAACGATGGTCTTAGAAGGTGACGACGATGGTGGTTGTGGCAGCTCACGGTTAGGCAAGGGAGACTGCAATGATGGCGATTAGGGTTTCAGATCTTGAAACCCTAACCGCTCCTTCTTCTTCTTCAACAGCAAATTGGACTCGTCACGTTCTTCCGTTTTTCTTCGCGTATCGGTATTCAAGCTTCCTCTTCAAATTTGAGGTTAAGTATTCTTGTTCTTTCGTGTTCGTCCTTTCACAATTTTTTTCCTTCCTTTCTCTGTATATGTGTTACGAAAAACCCCCTTCTGGTCTCTCCTTTCTCTCCCTTTATACAATTAGACTTTAGGGTTTTATAGTTTATTGTAATTGATTTAGTATGGAATTTGATTTTGATAGAGATTTGATTTGTTGTAATCTTAGATTGAAATTGATCTTTGTAATACGCGATTGGGTTCACGGATGCATGGGTCTTTCTGCTTTAGAAAGCCCCATTTTCGCGAATTAAATAACACCCCCTAGTCATAGATAAAGACGGGCCACCAGATACTGCCGTACCATCCTTAATTAATTTTTTCTTCTATTTTAATCTCAAAAAATAAAATCACCGAGGTAGGACAAATTTGGGGTACGACACATGCGCCAACGAGATTCAGGATCTGGACCTTCCCCAGGAAAAGGTTCATCACAATATTTTACTTTTAAGAACATCACATCCTCATCAGGGAAATCAAACTTGACAGATTGATGGTCATCTACCGGTTGATGAGCAAGATAATCCGCCAGCACACTACTTTTTATGGCCTTTTGAGTGTGGTATTCGATGTCGTATTCAGACAATAACATTTTCCAGCAGGCGATTCTCCCTGTGAGAGCAGGATTTTCAAAAATATACTTAATTGGATCCATTTTGGAAATCAACCAAGCAGTATTATTCAACATATATTGTCAAAACTGCTTTGCCACCCAGACCAAGGCGCAACATGTCTTTTCCAACATAGAATACCGTGATTCATAATCAATAAATTTCTTACTGAGGTAGTATATGGCATATTCTTCCTTTCCTGTTTCATCTTGTTGTCCAAAAATGCAACCCATAGAATTGTCCAACACTATTAAATACATGATCAACAGTCTTCCTTCAACGGGAGGGAGCAAGATAGGAGGTTCAAGTAGATATTCTTTGATACTTTCAAATTCCCTTTGGCAATTATCTGTCTACACACAACCTTGATCTTTCTTTAGCAACTTATAGATCGGTTCACATGTTGCAGTCATGTGGGAGATAAATCTGGAAATATAATTCAAACGTCCAAGGAAGCCTCTAACTTGATTCTCAGTCCTTGGCGCAGGCATTTCTTGAATTGATTTTACTTTATCAAGTTCAACTTCAATCCCTCTTTGGCAGACAATGAAACCCAATAATTTCCCTGATCGAACACCGAAGGTACATTATTTGGATTCAAGCGGAGACGATACTTCCTCAAACACTGAAACAACTTCAACAAATCTTCTACATGCCCTTCTTCATTCTGAAATTTAGCAATCATGTCGTCAACATATACCTCAATTTCATTGTGAATCAGATCATGGAATAGGGTGGTCATAGCCCTCTGGTGCGTCGCACCAACGTTCTTCAACCCGAAGGGCATCACTCTGTAATGGAATGTTCCCTAGGGTGTGATAAACATTTTTTTTCCATGTCCTCTAGAGTCATTCTTATTTTATTATATCTAGAAAATTCGTCCAATGAACGAGAATACCTTGAATTTTGATGTGCTATCGACCAACATATCAATATGTGGCAATGGAAAATCATCTTTTAAACTAGCTTTATTTAGATCTCTGTAATCTACGCACATGTGGACTTTTCCATCTTTTTTTGCTACAGGCACAATGTTGGCTATCCATTGAAGATACATTGATGTTACAAGAAAACCTGCATTTATCTGCTCTAATACTTCTTCTTTGATTTTTATTGCCATATCAGGGTGAGTTCTTCTAACTTTTGCTTGACGAGTGGGCACTCCGGCTTCAAAGGCAAATGATGCTCCACGATATTGGTATCTAGACTCGGCATATCTTGGTAAGACAAAGCAAAAATGTCCACATACTCAATTAATTGTTCAATCAACCTGCTCTTCACATCAGGATGCAATGATGCTCCGATATTGACTTCTTTTGGATCTTCTTCTGTACCCAAATTGATTGTTTCTAAAGACTCTTTATATGGATGAATGGCCTTCTCCTCGTGCTCGAGCAACCGTGAAACCTCTTCTGGAATCTCATCATACTCTTTTTCTTCTGTCCCAAACACAGGATATTCAATGTTGGGAGATGGTGCAGGGTCATTGTATTCAACGAGTTTATTAATTAATCTGCACATATGATTTGTGATTCTTTTTAGAAACTGACACACACACACACACACACACACACACACACACACACACACACACACACACACATATATATATATATATATATATATATATATATATATATATATATATATATATATATATATATCAAATGGGTATGCAGATTTATTCACAAACATATTCTGTTTAAAAAAAGGTTTTTTTATTTACCATTTTCCATGAAAAATAAAAGACATAATTGTTGAGAATCAAAGATAACTTTTATTTATGATTTTAATGATCACATCAAACAGATAAGCCCATACAATATTAACTTTCATCTTGGGCAGAATGAAAGCTTTTTGCAAAGAAAAAACAAATTACTTTGAGACATGGATGTAAGATGGAACATCATAAGTGACCCAATTCTGGATTCTGACTCCAGGTGTCACATAATTTGGCACTTCTTGATCTTCTTCACCCTTCTCAATAGCATTAACTCCAGAGACAGTTGGATGGAGGTAGCCTCCACTGCAGAAAATGTCATGATAACTGCTCATAGTATCCTTTGGCTTCAAAATTTCATTCTTGCCATTCTTGGCAGAGAATCCTAAACCAGCCATTTACTCGAGGATCAACGACTTGCCCTCATACCTTACTCGGACCACTGCGCACAACTTGTTGAGCATATTTTAATGAAACCATAGAATTCTCATTCCCTCTTACATTGTCAATAGATAGAGCCTAGAAGTGCGTCCCCACAGCTGCCTCATCTGCCTCAACAACACTGAAGGGTGATAGGTGAGATATCAGCAATGCCCGCTCTCTGCTTATAATAAACACTTCTCCTTCGCGCACAAACTTCAAATTTTGGTGCATAGTGGATGTGACAGCCCCTGCTTCATGTATCCATGATCTTCCCAGTATATAACTATATGGGGGAACAATATCCATGACTTGGAAAGTGATCTGGAACAGATGAGGGCCTATGTGAATAGGCAGATCGACCTCCCCAATAACTGACTTCCTCGACCCATCGAAAACTTTGACAATAACACCATTGGATGCATAGGAGCCCCTTGATATTTCAACTTTATTAGTTTACTCCTCGGTATCACATTCAAGGTGGATCCATTATCAATCAGCATATTTGATAGTGAATCACTTTTGCAGTTCATGGATATATGGAGGGCCAAATTGTGAATCTTCCCCTCGTTAGGAAATTCATCGTCGCAAAAGCTTAGGTTATTAGATGATGTAATACTACCTACCACACTCTTAGATTGATCTAACGGAATATCATACTCCACGAAATCCTGGTCCAACACCCTCATTAAGGATTCCCTATGAGCGGTCGAATTCATTAATAATGCCAAGATAGATATTTTTGAAGGAGTTTGCAATAACTGATCCACAATTTGGTAGTCGCTCATTTTGATTATTTTCAAAATATCATCTACGTCCTTCTCCAGGGTAGCACCACTGGACTCCCCTGCAGTCTTCTTATCTTCAACCCTTTCCACAACCCTTTTTCCAGCATCTTCAATTCCTCGAACAACGGGTGCAAACACACGGCCGCTGCGAGTCACTCTACTAGTTTCAACAATATTCCCAATATTAGCCATAGGATGGATGGGACCTTTTACACCATCCTATTAAATTGTAGCATTATAATTGTACGATATAGCTTTGTTGGATCTGTAAGGAACCGGCCCTGGTAAGAAAATCACCATAGGGGCAACAACTGGCTTACTACAGTATTGAACTTCAATAGGGGCAGAATCATTGAAACACGACACAATCACATTCACACCTTCTTCATATAATCTTGTCATCGAAGAGTCATCACTAGAGAACAAATCATTATCCGAGGAGAATAATTCATTTGCGGAAGCATACTCATCATCATCTGATTCTTCCTCAACCTACATCTCGTTAACCTCATAGTAGTTGTCTATTTGCCCTGAAACCTTGATGGTTCCATTATATAACAATAATTGAATACCTTTTCTCACAATTGAACATCCTTGGGAGTCCTTACAATAAACCCGGCAAGACCCGTAATGGTGCTCTACCTGACCAGCCATGTGACAGAAAGTAGCATGCATTTGTACAAGATCGTCATTCATGTGTTCCACATCAAAAATTATGAATTCTCTAGGACATCTAGAAACCATGTTTATATATTCTTCTTACTATGCTCTTGGTATGGTTATATGGATGAGGCCCCCATCCATCATCTCCTTCAAATCAGCCTTTATCTTGTCGCAACCTTGTATATTAGTACTACAGACACCACAACCAGCATGGTCATGAGTATAGTAACTAAACTTGCAAAGGTATGCATGCATCTTCACCAAGTCCCCTCTTACTAGGTTAATATCATAAATGAGGAAGTCCCCTGGACAACCCACAACCATGTTAACAACATTCGTTCCTCCATGGTTTGGGAGAGGATTATCTTTTACATTCAGACTGACATCTTTGAAGGATAAAAGGCTAGATCTAACCATTTTCTGTACCTCGGATTTCAGAGGATAACAATTTTCCATGTTATGTCCCGGTGCACCCTGGTGGAAAATGCACGTCTGATCTTCCTTGTAGTACGAATGTAAAGGGGATGGTATAAAAGGAGGTGGCCTAGTCTAGACCAATTTTTTTAATCAATGCTAGAAGTAGTTATGCATAACTCATATAGATAGCGTCAAAAGGTTCTCTTCTCTTACTTTTCCATTGGATTCCATGAGGAGCTTGTCTTTGATAAGCAACCATAGTCGGAGCAGCATTTACAACTGGAGTTACTAAGGCAACCTGTTGAGGGTGCTGATGATTTCTTCTAGAGGTGTTGACCTTTCTTTCTTGAATCACAACATTTTCTTCCCCTTCTTTCTTTTTAATAAATCCATAAGATGGCTTCTTCACATTGCTGGAACTTTCACTTTTTGTGAGACGACCTTCTCTCACAACCTCTTCCAAACGAACACCCATTACCACCATTTCAGTAAAATCACTGGGTGCACTCTCCACAGTTGTACCCCTAAATTTTCCCTCTCTTTCCTCAAGACATTTTCTCACAAGTATTTTCAAAAGGGCAAGTTTGCACAAGTACAATTGGATTTTTTGGCTTTCAGGAATCAAATCAAAGAAGAGCAAATTTTCCTTGATTCATAAGCTTCGATTGGGCATCTAAAAACCTTCGAGCAAGCTTTGTTTCACAAGCTTCAATTGAACATTTGGCCTCCTTCGATGCAGGCTTGATTCATAAGCTTTGATTGGGCGCTAGGCCCCCTTCGATCAAGTTCAATTCACAATGCTTCGACTGAGCATTGGCTGCTTCAGGATTGCCTTAGATTCACAAGGCAAAAAACCCACTACAAGTTTGCTTTGATTCACAAGAAGTGGCCTCTTACATGTTTATTTTTATTCACAAAGCAGTGGCCTCCCGCATGCAAGCTTCATTTAGGAAAAGGCCTCCCATGCTTTCCTTCTATTCACAATGCAAAAGGTTATTTCAAGTGTGCTTCAACCCATAAGGAAATGACTTCCTCTGTGTGTGCCTTCAGCGCACAAGGCAAAGGCCTCTTCATGCTTGCCTTCGATCCATAAGGCAAAGGCCCCTTTTGTACGTGCTTCGATTCAGTAAGAAGTTGGCTTCCCTCATGCTAGATTTGGCTCCACCTCTAAACCTTTCAACACACATTTTTCCACACTTTGACACACAAGATGGTCCCTTCGAAGAAACTTTCCAAAGGTCCATTCGAAGAAACATTCCAAAAGTCCACCCGAAGAAACATACAAGTGGTGCCTTTGAAGGACATACGTTAGGTACATTCGAAGGACACACAAATGGTGCTTTCGAAGGACATACATGTGGGCTATTCGAAGTACACACAAATGGTGCTTCTGAAGGACCTACAGTTGGTCCATTCAAAGGGCACATAATTGTGGGAAACCAGTTTGTTTTATGATGAGTCTTGGTCCAAGATGTTTGCTGGCCAAAATCCTACATGCTGCCAAGCCCAAGCCCCCTGCATAATTGCATTCGAAGGAGGTAACAAAAGAAGCTTCAACTGGCCAGAAAGGAGTTTTCGATTGGGCTAATTGAAAAGTTTCAAATCAAGCTACTAAGTCAGATAGTGGTTCAATCTAAGAGGCCATAATGATAAGGCCTGGAGCCATCAAAGGAAGTAACTCAGGGCCAATCGAAGAACCAGGTGTGGAGGCATTTGAAGGAGTCATGGATGTCTAGGTTCCTCCCAAAACCCAAAAGGGTAGGAATCCATCGAAAATGGTAATCCTTTAATTAGTCTAATTTTGCCTTCAAAGCCTATTTAATGGATGTCCCTTGCCATTTCCATTCCCCTTTACAACCCTATAAATACAAGCCTAAGGATACATTGCCAGGGAGAAAAAAAGAGGAGAAAATATTAGGAGACACGTTGCATCACACAAAATACTTATTGCCAATCGAAGCTATAGTCTGACCGCCCACATAAACATTTTGTCCTATACACGCACCTCGCCTCCAGGTACACACACATTGCCCCCAATACGAACCATACGAAGACTGCAAGAAACACATCAAAGCTTCCAAAATCGAAGCACACTTTGCAAGCCATCTCCATCCAAAACAAAGCATCCCATTCGTAACAACCTTTGATCTTAAATTCATCTCATGTGTAATTTAACTTTGATTGTTGCATGACATTTGTGATTGTTAAGTAACATGATACTTTTATTATGGCATGTGAAACAGATTCCTTCGAATCTCAATCCAGGCATCCCTGTCCTTTTGGCTTGTGTAGCATGCATGTAGGGATTCAAATTATATATATATATATATATATATATATATATATATATATATATATATATATATATATATATATATATATATATATATATATATATATATATATATATATATATATATATATATATATATATATATATATATATATATATATATATATATATATATATATATATATATCTGATTCGTTTGGTAATGGAATGTTATGATTTTATTTGTACTAACAATTGACAAACAACTCAGATGGTAAAGGGGAATGCGTGCAATCGAAAGGGCATGGGTTCGATCCCCAGGTCATGTATTATGTTTTTCTAACATGCCATTTGCAGATCTAGTACTGGCAGGTCCTACGCATGCTCACCATACACTATCAAGTCCATGTCATTAGATGCACGTCGGATCCAGATCCAACGCCCTAAGCATACAGCTACACCATGGACCCTCCTGGGGATCTCCCCAAAGAATACAAGGGCAGATCTGGGCTTTTCTCACTTGGGCCCAGCGAAGTCCACTCCATACCCCCTCTATTTCTTTTACTATTAGGCCCATTTGTATTTTTTTTTTATCTTTACAATTTACTTCTTTTAATTTGTTTAATCAATAAAAACAAATAAAAATCACAAAAATATTAGGTTAGTATTTTTTATTAATTAAATTAAATTCTGTAAATTAACTAATTAGTTAATTATTTTAACCTTTTATTTAATTTAAAACTAAATAGACTTAGGATTTTAATTAAATCATTTTCCCAAAATAAAAACAAAACAAAAAGATTTCCTTTCACTTAGGATTTAGACGTTATTTTCAATTCGCGCACATTTATTTACTTTCGCACTTTTTTTATATTATTGTAACTGCTTACTGGGTTGTAATAGTTAAAATTAGGACTTTATTTTCTGCTTTTTATTTCTCCCCTAAATTTTGGACTATGTAATTAATCCCCCTCCCCGAAGCTTTGTAATAGCGTATATTTAAATTCTGCTTTTTAATTTCCTACGAATTATTAACTATCTAGATACTTGACTAATAGGATTGTATGGCAAGAACTAAAACCAACGCTGGAAAACTTAACACAAGACAAAAATAACTGAAAACAAACACACTTGCACATGCACACCTCTAGGGTACTCCCACTTTGGTTGCCTTTCGGAAAATAGTCACAATTCTCAAAATGTAAGAGTTTTTAGTGGCTACCCTCTGGTTTAAAAAGATCATAAGTCCCTCGATGACCCTCTCGATGTTGCCTCGGTAAACAATGATCTTAAAACCCTAGGGTAGTTACTAAAACTTCTTTCCAAGTTGCCTTTGTGACTATAAAACGTCCATTCGAATATCCCTCAAACATCCAACGATGGGGTTACATACTGACTAATAGTAGGATAGCACTGTCTAAAGGAAAAGAGGAAAAGAACAAACCTTTCGAGTAGAGTAGATAGTTCCTAGACGTTATGCTCAAAACAAACTTTTACACTTACACTAAAAAAATTTCAAAAACCTTTTCAAAAATGCTTTATCAACACTCTTGAGGACTGATACAAGAGTTACCATAAAGTAAATCTCAGCACTAAGGCATTTCAAAATACTTTTCAGAACACACAAAATCACAAGGTATTTTTTTTAAATGAGCTAAGCATCTAAGAGCCTATAGAAAACTATGGATGGAAAGGGTGCTAACACCTTCCCTTTCCATAATCTTCCCCCTTACTCAGAAAACTCTCGAAAGGTCTTTTTATGTTCTTTTCACCCTTTCTTTGTTGGATAAAAGAAAATTTGGTGGTGACTCTTGCTTATCGCAACATTTGCAAACACAAACGCAAAACTAGAATAACAGTCGGTTCTGCAACCATATCACAGAATTGGCGACTCTGTTGGGGACAAAAAAAATGGGGTTACCTTATAGTTTAGTTTATCTTTTTAATTGATTTACATTGTGTGTTTGTATGCTTTATCTTTAAAGGGCTTGCTTGGGTTTACTTGTAAAGATCCTACACCCGGATCTGGGGCACATTTTTAGATAAGCAGCAATAGATCATGGAGATTGTACGGTATAAATCGATATGGTTGAAACGATAGTTGTGTTAGTGTGACACATTTGTTGGTACCAGTATCCCTTGTATTAAATTGAGGAGAATACGGGGCTGCTGTGTGGTGTCATAAATCACTAACGGACCTTAGAACCTTAGTTGAACAAACTTGGCTATTAGAAAGTAGTGAGATAGCCAGCCTCAGTATAAAGTTGAGGATTGGTTGATACTCGATGCTACACTCATTGAGGTCAAAATTTTGGGATATTTCGGCCGCGAGAAAAGATCGCTTGAGCTGAAACAATGCCTGATAAAGAAAGATCAGTGATATTAAGACTCCTTATAACCCAGTTACTTTTCTAAGACAGGTTGAACCGACTATACTTTAAGAGGGTATTTTCCTATAAACCCCATGTTAGCCTAAACCTAAGGTCTTATGTGTATGCTTGTGTGTGATTAAGTTATTCAAACATAACATCATGCACCATAACATCGATATTCATTTCATTAAACATTTCAAGGATTAGGGGAATTTATATTTGTTCTATTTTGCAGATCATGGCTTCTGTTCAAAGAAACACCATCTGAATTAGATTTGTGAGAATACATATCCAACTCAATAAGCTAGTATCAAGGGTTCCTGAGACTTCCTTATTCACCAAGAAATATGGTCGACTTCTCAACCTGGTTACCTCAAGCTTTGATGAGAAGATAATGGGGGTACTCTTTCAGTTCTTTGACCCCAAACGCCATTACTTCACATTTCCCGATTATCAGTTGGTACGCACCATGGAAGAGTTTTGTTAAATATTGGGTTTACCTATTATGGATCAGATTCCTTTCACCAGTTTAGAGGAGACTCCAAAGCCAGAGGTCATTGCAGCAACCTTGCATCTAAAACGATCAGACATTATATCCAACTAGGAAACAAGAAGCGAAGTTAAGGGTTTCCTAGTCAAGTTCCTACTAGAAAAGGCTTAATTGTTTTGGGATGATTTGGATTTCCAAGATTTCGAAGAAGTCCTAGATCTTCCAATCTATGGGTTAGCATTGTTCCCTAATCCAGACTTACTCTTAGATGTGAATGTTGTCAAGGTTTTTCTCTCCCGTAACCATGTGCCTACTTTGCTCGGAGATATCTTGTATTCCCTTCACACCCGTACCATGAAGAGAAGAGGGGTTCTTATGTGCTGCATGCCATTGCTGTATAGGTGGTTTATTTCAAACCTTCCTCAATCAGTATTGAAGAATGAACAAGGTTTGGGTTGGTCGCAAAGGATAATGTCACTTTCTCACTCAGATATTCTTTGGTACTCCCGGTCTATGGGAGATATTTCTATCATTGACCTCTGTGGGGAATTCCCTAATGTCCCACTTCTAGGCATTAGGGGAGGTATCACTTATAATCCTTCCCTGGCTCTATGATAGTTTGGTTATGCTCGGAGGGGTGGTCCCCATGATATGCTTATCCAAGGCATTATGTTCAACTGCGAAGATGATGTTCAAGGGTATCATCAAAGGGTCATACGATCCTGGGGCATGGTAAATAAGGTGGATAGTAAAGCTTTGGGGCACAAGAATTCCATCCATATGGAGCCTAATCTTAGATGGGTACGAGCTCACGCCCAAAATTTTATGATTCCATATACAACCATCTTACCAGTGATTGTGGAACCTGTCATCAAAGAATATGTTCCCTATACAGTTCTCCATCCTGACATGCCCACTGATCTTGAAGAGCTGCAGAGGTCTTGGATTCAGCTAAAGGAAGAACGGGATACATTTAGAAGTCAATTCTACACCAGCAAGAAGAAAGTGTTGGAGCTCACGAAGAAACTTCACAAAGAGGAGAGTCTTAATGTCTACCTCGACACAAAGAGGAAGCTCCCATGGGAGATTTGATTCTTATATTTTAAGAGTTTTTAACTTTCAATTGTAAGCCTAAAAGGCAATTGTAATTTGAATCTTATTAATAAAATCTTTGTATCATTTTGGCTCGCAAATTTAAATTTCCCGAAGTCCTTGAAAACATTGCATAAACATTAACATGCATATCATTACATAAGAAGGTATTTTGAGACAGGTTTCTTATTCTTTTCGCTGTTTATTTCAGCAAAAGAAATGGCTTTTGAAAAAATAGTAAAGGACATTTAAGCTCAAAATTCTCAGTTCCAACAAATGTTCCTGGCTCTAGAGAAGGGGCAAGAAGATCTAAAAGCTCTTATCATCAAGGAGAAGACCAAGAAGGCAAAGAAAACAGCTGGTGTATTAAACTTGGGAAGAAGGTTCAGAGGACTGGCTAAGCAGGCTCTAGATTTCGCAAGCCCGTCAAATGAGGGGGACAATCAAGAAGATAAGCCAACAGAAGAAAACAACAACCCTGGGACTAATGAGGAAGAGGCTGATTACTCTGAGGAACAGTATCCTCCTACTAATGATAAATATAAACAGTTGGAGGATCCTCCCAATGCTATGGAGATTAAGAGGGTACCCGGACTGGATTTTGAAGAGCTAGGACTGGTCTCAGGGGTGGTCATCCCGTAGAAATTGAAGGTCCCCACATTTTCTAAGTATGATGGTGTCTCCTGTCCTAAGTTGCACTTAAGGTCACATGTCAAGAATATTCAACCCCACACTACTGATAGGAATTTGTGGGTACATTTCTTCAAGGAAAGTTTGGCAGGGACTCAGCTGGAATGGTTCTATCAGCTGGAGGGAACCAATATCCGCAATTGGGAAAATTTGGCTTCTGCTTTCTACAAGCAGTACCAATATAATATTGACCTCGCTCCAACCCGCACACAATTGCAAAGTATGTCTATGGGTTCCGGTGAGGGTTTCAAATATTATGCCCAAAAGTGGAGAGACCTTGCGGGAAGAGTCCAGCCTCCTTTTTCTAATAGAGAGTTGGTAGACATGTTCTTGGGCACGTTGTTTGGTCCATTATTTAACCATATGATTGAAAGCTCTTCTACTGGGTTCACTGAACTGATATTGACCGGTGAGCAAGTAGAAGCTGGTATTAAAAGTGGTAAGATCCAGGGAGATGCATCCTCCAGTACATCAAAGAAACCCTTCATTGGAAAGAAGGAGGTCAGTGTTGCTTATAGCTAGAGAAATCAAAGCAAAATTGAACATCGTCCAACAGTAGGGGCTGTTATGATTTCCAATCCTGCATCAACTCAACAATGATACAATCAGCGCAAGCCGAATTCACCCAGAAGACAGTTCATCTGGATCAACATGACCTTATCCCAGGTTTTGCCACATTTGCTGAAGTCCAATCTGGTGACTCTAAAGGAAGCTCCCAAGAGTCCTAATATTACATCTCCCCGCTACAACCCAAATGCTCTATGTGCCTACCATTTCGAAAGTCCGGGGCATGATACAAACGATTGTTGGGCTCTAAAAAATAAGGTGCAGGATCTTATCTAGGTGAAGGAGATTGAGTTTGACCTTCCAGAGACACCTAATGTAATAACTGCACCAATGCCCAAACATGGTCAGGGCATCAATGTTGTTGATGACGACTTGTTTGTTTCTTCTGTGGATGAATTGGCTACTCCTCTTCTGATCGTTAAAGAGAATCTGTTGCGAGCCGGTTTATTTTCAGGCTGTGGAGAGGGTTTCCACTTATGTATGTCTCTACCAGATGGTTGTTTGTTGTTAAAGATGGGAGTCCAGTGCCTGATGATTAACAAATAAATTATGTTTGAAAAAGTTCCCCTTGCAAGAAATTTGTGTGAAGATGTCTCAATAATCACCATTTCCGACAATCCTCCCAAGGTCTTCACCAAAAGACCCGTCAGGATTACATTTGTTCCTAAGTTTTCTCCCTTGATTATCACCCTTCCTGGGCCGATACCATATTCATCTGATAAAGTTATTCCTTGGAATTATGGGGCTGACGTCTATTACCATGGCATTAAGTAAGACCTATTGGTTGTTGAAGATAAAGTTGCTGAAAATACTGATCCTGACATCGACAACATCGTTGGGACCAGTAAAATTACGAGAAGAAGAAGAGTTTTCTCTCTTGAAATCTCTCTGAAGACTGTCGCTACTCCTTTGATTATTCCTGCTACTACTCCCATTACTACTCCTATTATTATCCCTACTATTATCCCTGTTGCTATCCTTGCTACTGGGTCGGCTGAGACTCAGGCTAAAGAGGTATTGGTTGAGCCTGTCCAGACGAAGGCGCATAAAGAAGTCATTCCCGAGGCTTCTAAAAAAGAAATGGAAGAGATACTGAAGATAATAAAGAAAAGTGATTACAATGTCGTGAAGCAGTTGGGGCATACCCCTTCAAAGATCTCAATGTTGGCCTAACTTTTATTCTCTGAAGCCCATGCTAAGGCTTTAGTAAAATTCTTGAAGTCTGCCCATGTGCCTCAAGAGACCTCTTCCGATCAATTCGAGAATTCTATTGCTAGTTTGACAGCTGACGATGGACTGGGTTTCTCTTATGCAGGTCTGACGTCCAAGGGAAGAAAGCATGATGATTCCCTGTATGTCTCCATTGAGCGCAGGGGAACTACCCTAGCTCATGTTCTGGTAGATACATGTTCATCATCGAATGTCTTACCCTATAATGCTTTGGACATGTTGGATTGTGAAGGACTCGCACTGAAGCCTAGTAATATTTTGGTGAGCGCCTTCGATGGTTCCAAGAGAATGGTGCACGGGGAGGTGGATATCCCTATTAAAGTTGGTACTAATACTTTTTGCTCCACTTTCTACGTGATGGACATCCACCCATCTTACTCATGTTTATTGGGTCGACCTTGGATCCATGGGGCTGGTGCTGTTACTTCTACTCTGCATCAGATGTTGAAGTACCCAGTCAACGGAAAGATCATCACAGTCCATGGTGAGGAAGAATACATGGTGAGCCACCTGAACTCTTTCAGGTATGTTGAAATGGACGGCGAGTTCATTGAGACCCCCTGTCAGAACTTTGAGGAGGTTCCACAGAAAGTTGTTGCGACCAAGACTGCTACCAGTGTTCCAAAGACTACCAGACCTCCGTTGAAAATGGCTTCTCTGAGGGATGCCAAAGCAATAGTCGAAGAAGGAAGGTGTACCATTTGGGGCCAACTTCCAGACATTCCTTACAAATTTGACAATTTTGGTTTGGGTTTTACTTTAGGATCCCAGAGAGTTGTTCGTCGTGCTCGCGCCGGGGGACCACCACTACGCATCAGTAACCATGGAATCAATGCCTTGGAAGACAGTGACAGTGACTGCAACATGGACAAGTGGATCTTCCCAACTATCAGTGGTGGACTCAGCAATTGGGAGGCCAAAGATTTTGTTCCTATTAATTTTATTCAAGATTAATCATCTTTTAGTTTTTTTTGGGATATGTAATATTTAAACAATTGAAACTCTAAAGCCTTGTGTCTTACCCGAGGCACAATGGTCTATTTGTGAGGGTTATTACTTCATCTTCATATGTCATTAATAAATCATTGGATGTTTTGCATACAAATTTTATGCTCTCTGTTTTTTCTTTCCTGCTTTTACTTTATCAAAATAGCTATGCTCTCTCACACACACCCACATATCAAACTGCAGATCCACATCCACTATGGATCCCTTTGATAACAGTTCTTCTATTTCCAATTATGAATTTGAAAATCTGATCTACCAAGCCGGGGAAAAAGGTGAGGAAGATTGTGAACTACTAGGAGAACTTGCCAGACTGTTACAACAGGAGGAAAGGGCAATACAGCCTCATGAAGAGCCGGTTGAGACAGTAAACTTGGGTACTGAAAAGGATAAGAAGGAAGTCAAGGTAGGAGCTGATCTGGAGCATAGTGTCAAGGAACAGTTAATACATATGTTACATGACTATGTTGAGGTCTTTGACTGGTCATACGAAGACATGCCAGGACTTGACATTGATATTGTGGTGCATTTCCTACCGACAAAAGAGAACTTCCCTCCAGTGAAACAAAAGGTTCGTCACATGCGGCCAGAAATGTCAAAAAAGATCAAGGTTGAAGTCATGAAACAATTCAACGCTGATTTCTTAGTTGTCACCTCTTATCCACAATGGGTTTCTAATGTTGTTATGGTACCTAAGAAGGACGACAAAGTAAGTATGTGTGTGGATTAGAGACCTGAATAGGGCAAGCTCCAAGGATGACTTTTCGCTTCCCTATATTGATGTTATGGTTGACAACACCACACAATATAAGGTATTCTCCTTCATGGATGGTTTCTCTGGGTACAATCAGATCAAAATGGCACCTGAGGACATGGAGAAAACAACCTTCGTCACGCAGTGGGGAACATTCTGCTACAAGGTTATGCCATTTGGGTTAAAGAACGTCGGGGCAACCTATCAGTGTGCCATGGTAGCTTTATTTCACGATATGATCCATCACGAGATAGAGGTCCATGTCGATGATATGATAGCCAGGTCTCAGACTGAAGAGGAGCACCTTGATCACCTGCAGAA